>CM076466.1:20137813-20790313 GCA_038419695.1 Scomberomorus guttatus | reverse complement strand
CTCAGTGAAGGACATCTGCCTCCTGGTCTTTGTGCAGTCATATCTCAGGGACATGACTGCGGGCTCTGTGTCCCATTCAGTGCTCAGCACACTGTCTGTCGGAACCTCAGCTGGAACAGACTGAGGTGAGACCAGTTTTGCTGGCTTGTGCAGTCTGGTGCGAGACCCCCAGGCAGGCGGTGTTTGGCCCGGCAGACTTGTTATTTTCTTTTCTTCGTTTTTGGCTGGGTTTGGACTGTGGTTAGTTCGGGCCCAGCTGGGGGTACATCTAATCCCTAATGGCCTTCGCCTTAGGTCTTAACCAATACCAAAGCCTGTTAGAGGGCGGAGCATGTATGTCATAGAAATAGTAGTTACCTGGATGTAGCTCCAGTTCTATGAGTATGTGTGTAGCCCTCTAACCACAAGCCCAGCTGGGCCCAGTTGTAATTGCTGAGTTTCAAAGGGAGACAAGCAGTGGAAGCAATGGGCCTTTATGGGGGGAGGGTGCAGTGTGCATGCTACCCCCTGGTTGGGTGGTAAGTGTAAACAATTTTTTCTCAGGGTGCCAAGGTGGAGTCTCGAAGCCCGTTAGAGGGCTATGCACGTATTCATTGAACTGGAGTTACATCCAGGAAACTACTATTTTGCATTTGGATCCCAGATTTGAAAGGTGCACATTTGAAAAAAAACAAACTACTGACCAACTTTTAAATTAAAATTGTTTAATATTAAGAGAATATTAAAGCACATTAATGTAAGAATAATTAAAGAGACATGAAAACAGATTTACAAGATGAAGGTCAGACCATACATTGATAACACTGATATTACAATATATATGCAGTAGGCTATATATGCTGCATATTACAACACTGATTGCACTCTTTTGATCAGCAGTCGGGTTCAGTGTTTCATTTTGGCAAATTAAGTCATAACAATGACCTTTACAGGAGCTTTACTGTGTCAGAAAAGCTGACCAGAATGTTTTTAGTTGGCTAAAAAGTGTGCTGTCTAAAAATAAAATTGTTTAGATTTGTGGAGAAATTATAACTTCCCTGTTAAAAGCAAGATTATCTATGTTGACAAATGTAGTAATGCGGCCTGGCAGACCTCCACTAATGCTGCCAGAAGTTGCATCATCTAAAGGCTGTCTGATGGTGCCTGGAAATATCATACAACAGTAAAAATCAACAGACACAATGAAAAGGACAAACACACAGATAAAGAGAGCCACTTGAGGAGAGACAAAACACTCTTGATTCAATTAACTGGAACGAGGAATGAATGCTACATTTGGGTACATTTTAAACAAACAGGTAAGAAGGGTTGTAGTTAGACTGTAAAAGTAGACACATTTCTGTGCTGTACATTAAAACAGGTCATAAAACACATCAGTGATCCTGAGTGATTTGCAACGCTGCCTTCCAGAGCACTCATTAAAATATAATACGTGTGGTGCTGTCTGGAGTGTTCAGAAAAAAATCTGTGTCCTTAAAGCATTTATGCACCATTGTTCATTGGTTTAAATTTTTACCACCACTCACAGAAAGAGTGGAAATCTGACCACATAATTGTTAAAGTGCAGGTCCTGAATCATTTTACTGCTGTACATCGCTGTGTGGTTCATCCTGTGAGCCTACAAAGAAGCAGACTTGTTGTGGAGAGGAGGGGGTGATGTGAGGATGATGGTGGGTGGAAGAGGAGGGAGATTTGGGGATCTCCCAGTAGTTGCCATGGAGGTCTAGGGAGGAAAGAGCAGGCAGGTGGTCTCTGTCCATGGGTTTGCACTCCGTTGATAGAGGTGGCACACTCAAGCATGTCCTCAGGCACGGCTCACTGTAGGGTCAATTACATGTGTAAGTGTTTGTTTCATTTATTTCAAACAAAGGATTCATGCTTAGAAGCAATGAGCAGTAAAGTTCAATATAGCCATTTGATCCCTTGAAAAATACCTGTTGGCCTTAAAAGGTCCTTCATCACCAGAAGTTGTGCCAAAGAGAGGCCCAGGCTTAAGGGTTCAGTATGCTTATACTGAACTAGGCTGTGCCAATTTAATTAAAGGCCCAGTGTGTAGGATTTAGTGGCATCTAGCGGTGAGGTTGCAGATTGCAACTAACTGAATATTGCTCCGCTCCCCCTCCCCTTCCAAGCATGTAGGAAAACCTACAGTGGCCGCAAAACTCGCAAAAAATGCTAAACGCCCTCTCTAGAGACAGTGTTTGTTTTCTCTGTTCTGGGCTACTGTAGAAACATGACGGTGCAACATGGCGGGCTCTGTGGAAGAAGACCTGCTCTCTATGTAGCTATAAAGGGCTCATTCTAAGGTAACAAAAACACAACAATTCTTATTTTCAGGTGATTATACACTAGTTAAAACATACTTATGAATATTATATTCCATTTCTGCCAAGTCTTTTCTGCTAGATGCAACTAAATTTTACACACTGTACCTTTAAAAATTTGTTTAGGAATATGCACATCTAAAACACAATATCAACTGACATGCTATGGGCCTTAAGGTCTCCTGCTTTATGAACTAATCTTCACAGACACATTCAAATACATTTTGTGGACTCTTTTAAAATCCCACACACTATGTATGTTATGTATTACCTTCACAAAAGTTAGGTAATAGAGCTATATCTTACAAACTCATTGGAACAATGAAGTTTTATCAAGACATCAAGTTGCTGCCCTGAGCCTTTTTTGACTCAACCAGCACACTTTGTTGAAAATTACACTGTAAAATAATCTGTCACCTAATGGAGTTGGGTGGTGCTCCTTTCCTGGCCTGTCGGTACACATCACCTGCCATCCCAAACAGCCAGCGCACATCAGCTGGTACCTCTGGAATCCACTCCACAAACCTGGGGGCAGCGCAGAAATTATACAATATAAAACAGACAGTACACCGATTTAACACTGTGTTAAAGAGGCAACTTGCTCACAGACCTGACTCTGTGAGATACGTGGAAATGAGTTTTAAGTGCAGAACTCTTGTTTATAGGTGAAATATTTTCATTGATGAGATCACTCACCTCTGAGCCACTGAGTAAGCCGACTGTACAGGAAGTGTGTATGGCATGAGCATGTAGGAGGCCACTCTCACTGGTAGCATCCCGGACACTGTGGAATACAGGCCAGGTTTGTCTTGGCAGGCCTCACAGAACACTGACAGACACACAGAACAGGACCGGTCAACAAAACGGCACGTTTAAACCATTATTTAAATACAAGTTTAAAGAGGCATTAAGTGAGAAACACACCTTTCTTAATGGGCGTAGGCAGAGCGATCTGCTCATCCAGCCACCAGTGCTGTTTACGCAGTAGGTGGAGCCTCCGGAGCACCCACTCTTTGGTGGTTTCTGTGTGCTTGCAGCAGCAGTTGGGCGGACTCTCTTGCAGGGCAGGGCCAGCGGTCGGATACTCCACCATTAGTAGATCTGACACCACAAAATATGACATCAGTGTCATGTTTCAAAGGTTGAGGTAGAGGCTGATAGGAAAACATTGTTATTGGGAAAGCTTGTCTGAGAGTCACCATGGTAACACAATAGTAGAATACTCACTGTTTTCTTCAAGGAAGCGTAGAGCATCCTTATAACCGCTCTGACACATCTCAGCCAATACCTTTGAGAAGAAAACAGTACATCTTATATATAGCAAAAACTAAAAATGGTCTATTTCAGACATTTTATTGACTTCACTTTATTGATTCATGACATGAATGGTCTGTGTAATGCTTATCAGTTTCATTTCTTGTTTCTATAATTGAAAAACTGGGAAATTCAATTCATTTAACTAAAGTTGTATTTTTTGTTCACCAGACTGACAAAAAATTGTGCCATACCCAGCTAATGTCAGGTACTAGTTTTGAAAAAAAAAAAAACTTTAGAAAGATTACTCATTAATAACAACAAGGAAAAGATATTGTATATTTTGGATAATACACTTGTTCAATTAGTGTCAGGACTCAGGACATGGTTAGCCTAGCCTAGCATGAAGACTGGACGCAGGGGGAAACTGCTAGCCTGTCTTTGTCCAAACTTTAAAAATACCAACACCAACCAACTCCTCTAAAACTAATAACTAATTAACACACAGTTTCTTGTTGCTCTGTTAATTCCCTATGTAAACAGAGATGTTAAAATGTCAATTTGTGGGTTTACAGGGAGTTATGGGCTATAACTAATACACTAAGTTAATTTCCTCCTGGCTGTAGCTCCATATTTGACACACACACAACAGTGGTATCAAACTTCTTATAAAACTGTCAGAAAAAGGAATAAACTTATTTCCTAAAATGTTGAACCATTAATTTAAAGGATAGGTTCATATTTCTTCAAGTGTGTCTTAAAACAAGTCAGGTGTCCATATGAACAGTGAAAGAGGTTTTCCTGGCTGTAATCATTCCTCCTGTTCATACTGGCTATTAAAAGATCCCTTCAAATGTGCTTTCAATGTAAGTGATGGAGGCCAAAATCCACAGTGTCCACAGTGTTTCCTTGTTGAACTGCAGTGGAAGTATAGTAACAAAAAGAGGGACTTTGGCACTAAAAAGATTGTAATGTTGAAAGATATCTACTTGATTTGACTCATTTGGACGGCTGAAGCTTCATATTAGCTTCAGATAAACTTTCATATACATTTTTGTATCCATGACTTACATTGTAAGGGCATTATGAAGGGATCCTCTAATGGTCAGTATGAACAGTAGAAATGATTATGGCAAGAAAAACATGTTGATTTGGGCTCCTGACTGTTGTTTCAAGACAGACTTGAAAAATTGTCAAGTACTCTGTAGACTTGGCAAGTACTCTGTCATGCTGCTGTTTATAGTTTTTCATTACTTTTTGAGGGTTATCAAAATATCTCTCTTTTTTAAACGTACTCCTATGTTTTACAATACTTGTCATAATGATGCAGCCATATCACTATGGACAGTTTGTCATATTACATAAGAGCAGTGTTTTCAATAAAAAAGAGCTCTGACATCAGCAGAGGTGCTCACAGCCAATCCACTGGCTGGAATGATCAGGCCAGAAAGGTCATGGGTCAAAATACACAAAGTTCTCTGTCTTATTTGATATTCTGTGTTCCTACACACGTCAGTACAGCGCCTGCCAAATGTGTGTTCATAGTAAACGAGTTAAAATAGAGTCACTGGCTCAAGCATGTATGGGTAGACTTGTTTTTCAGGTGGCATGGTACAGAGAGGTAATTCCTCCTCTTAAGAATGTGGCAAGAGCACAAATGCCCCCGTCACAGAGATTTGTGAAGTCAGTTACGTAATCATGGGATCCAGACGGCATAATACACACTCACACGTGAGGGGAGTGGTGAGGAGCCAGGGTATATAACAACAGCAACACAGCAGACAGCTCTACCCTGACAAGGTCAAAGCTCACCTCATTTTAAAGCTTACCTAACAATCATCCCAGCGACAAGTTACATCCAGATACTACTTCCTGTCAGTGACAGGTAAAGGGAGCGAAGGAGGATTAAGAAGGGTGAAAAAAAATTAAAGGGAAATTCTGGTATTTTTCAACCTGGACCTGGATTCCTAACATTTTGGGTCTAAGTGACTAATGGGGACAAACATTTTTGGAATTGGTCCAGTATTGAGCGACAGCGCTTAAACCGGCAGGCACGAAACAGGCTGCTATGTAATCCTTGGGGACTATTGCACTCATCAGAACATGTCCATGTTTTTGCCACTGCCAGGCTCAGACTGTTATAAGTATCTGATAACGAAAGTAAACACAGGAACTAGCCACCTGTAGCAGCATTATGGCTAACTGCATAGGGAGCTATATCTGGGGCAGTTTGCTGGCGAACCGAACCACCAACATATTCATTTGTTTGTTTAATATTTACATGTATGAAGCTGACTTTCACCGCGGTCGGACAATTAGGGGCACAATTGTCCCCTAGGATTAAATTCCAGCCCGTTTCGTGGCTGCCGACTAAAGCGTTCTCGCTCAATACTGGACCAATTCCAAAAATGTTTGTCCCCATTAGTCACTTAGACCCAAAATGATGGGAAAATAGGGGTTGAAATCCAGGTTGAAAAATACTGGAATTTCCCCTCAAGGGATGTTATCCACTTGTGGCAGTGAGGCATACATCTTAAAAAGTCAGCAGTGTAGAATTTTATTACTTTTATTAATCCTGGTGTGCTGGGGGCATTTCCAATGCTACAACCACATCTGCCAGCCTCACTTTGGATGATAGTGTGCCAGATGTTTGTAGATTAAAGTTAATGCCGCCTTTAGCTTGGGCAGGAATATGGGGTTCTGGGGCTGCTTTGACACAATCAAGGGGTGCAATTTATCTTTAAACTAGTCACTAGTCACAGTTTTTATTTGTTGGAGCACCCCGAATCTTGTTCAGTTAGGTCATGTTGTCCATAAAGTTTGATAATAAAGGATATTGGAGGATTCAAACGGCAATCTTTTTTATTATACAAGATACTGTATGTGATGTATGCTATGTTTCCCTAATGTAGAGCTATTCAAGCATATCTTGCCTAAATTGGACTGATTTAACTAAATGTAATGCAATATCAGTTATCTAAAGACAATATCTATGTAAAGTTTGCTAACATTAGCTAGAATTAGCCACCATAAGCTGTTGGTCATACCAGACCAAATAAGACAAATAGCAGCAAAATCTCTCAGTTTATTGAACTGAGCAAGGGTGTGTTTTGTTGCCAATACATTCAAAGTTTTATTTGTAAGAGGAAGAATGTGTTATTTATTCTGATCGACTCACTTTAAAGCTGCACTGGTTGATTTTTGACCACTTGTGGGCAACAAAATAAGCCAAAAGCACAAGATTGATATTTTATCACCTTATGAAGTTCTGTATTATCTGGTTATTTAGCTGTTGAATGTTTCACTTTTTTCATCAGCTAGTCCCTAACTGTTCGTCTGACATTTGGTTTTTGGCAGTTTTACAGGCCTGAAAAACAAAACAATCAGTTAACAGAGGCTAAAAAGCTGAAGGAAACTGCGGATTTGGATGCTTCTCTGTGGGTTCTTCACTACTCCTTTCATCTTACATACTCATTTCATCCATTGTTAATATAACAATATTAATATATGCAGCTAACTTAAATTAACTTGAGGTATGTGCAGTGCAACTGTGATATGAAGGAAAACTGGAAAACTGTCCCTCCTTCTGCTGGCATGTTACCTACCTTAGGCTCTGGTGGAAACAGGGCCCTGCTGAGGCGGTACAGATTGCCCAGGTTCATCTGGATGCTGGTGTTGGTAAAGCGCAGCTCGTGGAAGCTGGTGGAGTTGTCCCGGGGACAGATGTCACTCTCACCAGAGAAGGGAGAGATGGTGATGGTGTTCTTCAGCTCCGACTGGGGAAGGTTGTCGCTGATCCCACCATCCACGTATCGCTAAAGACACAGAAACATTTTCATCACTTTGCAATATTTTCACTAACTGCACTTTATCAATCAGTGTCATCAATTACAGAACTGGTCTCATTAAAACACACAAGATATTGTTCTTTACTGCTCTACCATGGTAATGGTTCCAGATTCTACACAAAGTCTCATTTGTATCCACAAGTTTTGGTCACATATTTTGAACCATTGCCTTGTGGCGTGTGATTGATCCCACCTACCATCATGTCAGCCTTTCAAAATAGAAAACCCAACGTCTCTGTACCAAAACAAGACCCCACTTCACATCATCAGTCATATCTCTCTAACACTAACATCTTTGTTGGCATTTTTTCATATGAGTCATCCATTTATTTGTGCAATGAAATGCTCTAGTTCAATGTCTGATTCAACCGCTGGAACATTAGAAAATGAAAGGACGGCTTTCTCATTTAAAGCGCTTAAAATGTCAGGAAGAAGGAATTAAGCTAAGCGACAGCTTGGCAGAGATGCTGCCAGCCGACTGACCGGGTGAAAAATGTCCCTCTGTGATAGGAACTTTCAGCCTGACTGAATGTAGGTCGGTGAGGAAATGAAGGTCAGAATCATTCAATGTACATACAGAGTATATAAATGTGTATTAGTACTTTAATCTATTTTATTAGACTTCTTACTTTTGGAATTACTACATTAGTATTTAACCTATTTTAATTCCATTGTTGTATTTTTTTCTACTAACTGTTACAATTTTATCTTTATCATTCTTTGTAGATGCCATTTTTATACCTGCGGCTTCTATTGCACACCTGGCTGCCTGAGGGGGGGAATCTCTCCTTGAAATACCTCTCCTGAGATCTTTTGTGGAGTTATCGGCACATATGCTGGCTGATGAGTAACAAGAAATTGCAATACAGAAATACTACAGGTATGATTGAGGTCATTTAAAAACGTAGTTTGTCCACCAGAAAGCACTGATTATTTAGTTACTTTTGAACTACAAAATGTCACGCTCATTACATATTTTGGTGACAAATCGTAAACACAAACACAAACAAAAGTTATGTTAACATTTAGTGTTTGTCGCCAGAACACAGTGTGTGTAAAGCCGATCTTCGAATATTGAATATAATTTTACATCGTTTACATCTATCATCTTCTTCCCTGCCTGTGCTGGAGCCTCTAATATTTAAACCCCAGTACATATACAGTATACTTACAAACTTTATTCTCTATATTTATTTAATATGTATGCTTGCCTGTAATATGTAGTAATAATTTAAAGCTGTATTCTGACAAAAAGTCTCTTGCGGTGACATCTTCAATTTATTAGAATTAATTAATTTAAAGCATATCAATTGAACAATGTCTAAATTTTTCCTGTTATTAGGACTAAATGACATAATCATTTTTTTCCAGGAACCTTCCTAAGAAATTACATATAAATTCCTTTTTATGAAATAATTAGATACTATGGGATCTTTAAAATTAAGTGTTACCAAACTTTCTAAAGTTTCCTCTAAGAAATGCCTACAAATTAATGTTTACGTTTGTACAGACGGTGCCTCAAGTGAATGCACACTTGTGCACAGAGTTAGTGAGTCACACCAAACTTGGCTCTGAGCCAGCAGATCCCCTAGGCAGCAGAGAGTACACAATGTACAGAATCCACAGACAAAGCCTGCAGTCAGAATATGTACATACAAACATTTTTTTAAATATGTAAACAGTTAAACTAGTAGGCGGCTGTGGCTCAGGAGGTAGAGCGGGTCGTCCACTAATCGGAAGATTGGTAGTTCGATTCCCGACTCCTCCAATCCGCATGTCAAAGTATCCTTGGGCAAGATACTGAACCCCAAATTGCTCCTGATGGCTGTACCATTAGTGTATAAATGTATGTGTGAATGATTAGATTTCCTCTGATGGGCAGGTTGGGACCTTGCGTGGTAGCCCCTGTACCCATTGTACAGTGTATGAATGTGTGTGAATGGGTGAATTGACTCGTAGTGTTAAAAGCGCTTTGAGTGGACTAGAAAGGTGCTATATAAGTACAGACTATTTACCATTTATTGGACACTGTCATGTTTTCACTCTGAACTTAGCCACATAGACTGAGACCACAGGCTCTAATCAGAGTGAAACGCACCAAGATGGCCACAGAGGGGGTGATTATCTGGGATGTCCTGTTTTGCCACGTTGATTTACTATGTGACTGGAATTCACTGTCTGAACATTGGTTCTAAAATTACAGGCTTTTATTGTCCGATTTTAATTTATCTGTATCTATATTATTGTTGTATTGTCTGTTATTTTATTTTATACTATTTGCTCTGTTAACTATATTCATTTAGTTGTTGCATTTTAAAGCTAAAATCTTATGATTAATCTACATATTTTTATTACTTTAATCTATCTTGATTGAGCACTTGACCTTTGTGTTCTGACATTTCAGCTGCTTTCATCTGTTACGCTTCAACTGCCATTTCAACTCTTTTAAATAAGAGTTCAGCTGCTTTCAATGAATACACTTCAACTTCTTTCAGCATTTTCAGTCCCAGTGAAACTTAAGCTCATGGCGGTGAATAACTTTCAACTGACACTTCCAACAGCTTTCAACACTTCAGCTGATACACTTCAACTTCAACTGTAACTCTCATACAACATCACACAAGCAGAGGAGGTTTTTTACAATCTTTCAAATAGCTCAACATCTTAGGCCTTTGAAACTATTTCAAATGTTTCAGCTGCAAATTTTCAGCTGTGAGCACAGGTACATGTTCTACTTTGTTATTTTATCTGACACTGCCTATTCTGTTAACTACATTCATTCAACTGTTCCAATTTGAAGCCGGGAATTTATGAGTATTCTGTGTATATTTATCATATCTCACGTCATCTGGCGGATTATGTTTATCTGCCTCACACTTGAACTTTGTGTTTTGTAATTACTATATAACTGGATCCAATCTGACTTACCAGGTTATGTTTGTGTATGACCTGGCAACAGGGGATAGGATGTGGGTGTGATTACTGTTCAGTGACACGCACACAGTAACCCCAGCTCTGTCTATCTGGATGAGATCACTGTCAAAGTCCCCCAGCAGCTGATAGGTCAAGCTGAAGGCAACACTGGTAACAGACACATCATGATCTAATCTAATCTAATCATGATGACACTGGAAAGCAAAAATGATTTCATAGCAGTCTTGCACCTTGATCTGTATTTCCCCTGTTGCATTTTGTTAGTGCATTATTTCAGCACCAGCAACTATAAAGACCTGTTTTCAGTTTTTACTGGAATACTGTCATCAGTTTTAAAAACTGAATAACAAATCAGTTTTTTCATTATCTTCACGTGATTTTCCTCTCTAATATCTGGCTTTTCCCTTTTCAACTTTTGTTGCTACTATACATTATTCTAATCTTTCTATGCCACTGAAGCTTCCTTCTCCTTTTTTAACTTCAACTTTTTGGCCACATGGTTGCATGCTTCCCATTGAATGGTTTTGATCACGTGAAAGGAAGCAAACAGTGTGTTCTATTCTATTATAGGAATGTGAAATGCGATTTTGTACAAATAATATTTTGTACAAAGCTAAACTTAGATGGGTAGTGATTTGACCACAGATACGTACCACTCCTCTGAAAGACGGAGGAATCAGCCCACAGTAGATGGGAATGAAACAGCTACAGATCAGCGCCTGTGGACATAGCACACAGTTAAACCAGCAGAAATCTGTTTCCTGTCGCTGTCATTGTTGTAACAGAGGCCTTAAAGACTTCACTAGATTTAAAAGCTAACCATGTCACCACCACATCCCCGCACCTGAATGAGTTCCTCTTTGGAGCTAAACTCCGACACCAGCACATTCTCCCCGTCAGACACTCTGGTCAGCGAAACGCACAGCCGTCCTGAGGCCAGGACATGTGCGTCAGGGGGCAGGTCACGATTCAGGCCCAACTTCAGCACTTTGACCAGATTGAAGGTTGGGTGAAGAGGCCCCAGGTTCCTCTTCCTGGCCTCTTTAGCCACCTCAATCACATCTTCACAGCATGAAGCTAGGAAAGAGAAAGTGTAAAAGTTTATTCTCAGGAGATATAACTCTGAAGCTGAAACATCGTTCTGTAGTTTCATGCTCTGTCCACAAGTCACTGCTTGTGCACAGGACCTGTAACTCCTAACTACACCCCTGCTGTGAAGATTCTCTGAGATCAATTGACTGCAAACACACTACATCAATCAATATTCACCGACGCTACCAGGACTCAGTGACCAACAGTGACCTGGGCAAGCCCTCTTCCGAGCCTAAAAGCCTCTTATTGGTCGATACGCATACGTCGTTCTGGATCCACACGTGTCTACTGATATGAGCCATATGATTGTTTGGAGAAAGCAATAGGGCGCCTCTGACTCACACTGTGCACAACAAGAACTGGCATGTCCCTTTATGATCCAGTAGTTTCACACTGGCGGTTTACATGCTGAACATACTGTATCAGTGGAAGCCAGTATCAGCCTACTCTACATACTCTATCTACTCTATATACTCTGGACTTCTAACTATGCAGTTTCTGAATCCTCATGTTAGCTTTAACTCTTTCCAATCTGATTACTCAAGTCTTCTTACAACTGAAAGTGTAATTATGCCCTTACAATTTAGCTTCATAATCACCAGTAATTAATATTTCAATTTATATTGAATTGAATGAACTTATATTGCAAGAAATACATATATTTTCACACACACATATATATATATATATATATATATATTCACATTATTCATTTTGACCTACTGTATATTAAAATTTGTATTTGTTGGCTGACATGTAGGTGTAGGTGATTAAGTATGTTTAAAAATATAAAATATCTGAAAATACATTTATGATTTACTGTATTTTGGTATCTTTAAATGCAAAAATATACTTTTTGGCCATTTATGTCCAGAAATTCAACTAAATTCAACATCAACAAAAATTTTTTATCACTCAATACAACCAAAAACTGAACTGAAGAAAGTTGAGTTGATGACTTAAAATGATGATCATTTTATTAAATAATAATAATAACAATAATAATGGAGGACTTCCGGTGTTCTCTATATCCTCCTCTCAGTGCGCACAAAGCTGCAGGTTACTGCATGAGCCACAGCGGTCTGTCTTACTTATGGATGCCTGGCTGGCGAGCACTGAGGCGGTCAGAGCACCGGCAGAGGCTCCGTACAGCTTGG
This sequence comes from Scomberomorus guttatus, assembly GCA_038419695.1. Taxonomy (NCBI): domain Eukaryota; kingdom Metazoa; phylum Chordata; class Actinopteri; order Scombriformes; family Scombridae; genus Scomberomorus; species Scomberomorus guttatus. The sequence goes on along the minus strand of CM076466.1, from coordinate 20,777,704 downwards.
TGGCTCCCTTGATGAGGTAGGGCGCTTTCTCCAGCAGGCAGCTGGCAACTCCGATGTGGTAAATCCCCAGGAATCCGCATCCGGCAAAGGACAAGTTCCAGCCGCCCTTTAGGTCGAACATGGCGGGGCATGCCCCGGCTGGGGAGCCCTGCGAGCGGACAGATGACGGTGTGCGCGACGGCTGCGGGGAAACCCCAGCACTGTCACTCCTGCTGGTCGGAGAGAAGCAGACTAGAAGACTCAGCAGGTGAACAGCTGGATCTATAGTGAGGGAGGTGCTGATAATGCTGCCTTCAGGTGCTGTCAGAAACGTCACATCTCCCATATGAGCGGCCCAATAGTGCGTCTATCAGGAAATGTGCACCTATTTTCACGAAAGGAATATGCTATTAAATAAAAAACTTAATCAAAAACACTATTTTGCAGTTACTTGATATATAGGCTACATATATTTGTAGTGTCGGTCTAGTGCTATGCTACAAACATTTTTATTAATTTTGATAGGTTATCAGGTGACAGAAAGATGTAGTGTCACAGAGTACAATAATCCTGCTTACTGTATCTGTATCTGTATCGACTAGTCTATAGAAATCTGACTGTGAAGCCACTTCAGTGCATCTCTAGTGTCGCTGTTATTTACAACTTTCAGATTTACGAGGAGCAGTAAAGGCAACACATGTCACTGAGAGCAGGATTGGTTAAATACATGTCTGTCAGCTCTTATTTCTCCATTAGAGCCAATCAACAGTAAGTGGGACAGACAACATGTCGTGACGTCACGATCCTTAAAAAAACAAAACAAAATGCAAAACCTTCCTCCTGCTCGTGTTTTCTCTACCAAGTAGTTATTTACAACGTTTCTACATTGAATATTTCTATGGTGACCATAGACTGCTTCTCACCTTTTCATTGGTGATGTTAAATGAGGACAGTACCTTACAGAGGAGTGAGCAAGTTATTCATGTTTTTTTAACTTGTCCTCTGTTCTTAGTAGACGTTCAGCTGCTTGTCAGTGATGATTTGAAGAAGAGTTATTGGATACTTAGAGAATCATACCAGATCAGTAGATGCAATCTTGACCACTAAAATACTGCAACAATGGAGGATAACTAATATCACAATAAAACATTAACTAAGAAACATTTTAACCCAATGTCTATTGACCTGTAGGAATATTTTTTAAATGATATTATAGTGACAGCAAGTCAGATAAGAAAAAAATATTACTTTAAATTTCTTAGTGTACCAATACTCTATGGGGATATTATGGGAAATAACAGGGATCATGCATAAATAATGATAATAATAATAAACTTTATTTATAGAAAACCTTTCATGACATAAAATGCAGCTCGAAGTGCTTTACAAAAGAAATATAAAAAAAATAAAAATGGGATAAATAGCAATTAACATATAGCAAAAGAGTAAGAGAATTAAAATATGCTGAGGTCACCGACCAATATGTTTTTTTATATATTACTGTTATATTACTGTTACATGTTAGGTTATATATTTTAATTCATTCAAGAATAAATAGATTGATTAACCTGTTTTAGGGTTGTATCTGAGGGCCCATCAGTAAGAGAGAGCTAACAGAGTTACAGCAGCCACACACAATAAACAGTGGCCTGCTTCATTTATGCTTGAAGTGAAGTACTGTTACTGACAAAATCTGCTCTGTTCACACAGGCCAAATGATGTTATGTACCTGAGTTATTCATCTTGTAAGTTTATAAGCTCTTATGAGGTCATATTTATTGGGATTTACGTGAGCCTTGTGTTTACATTGTTACTGTAGTCATGTAGTTTTGATGTAGTCTATGAAAGGGAAAACTTCAGCTTTTGTTAGGAGGCCAAACATTTTTTTGTTGCTGCTCTGAAGGTAGGCTATATTGTAAAATATTATAGGTTTATTATAGGATTATTGCAGCGACATTTGGGCAATTATTTACTATTTAGTGTCAGATCCAGTCAAGTCTTTCTTTAGTGTGCAGTCTGCACACTGTTCAAAGCACACAATACATTATAAAGCCTGTAAGACTATCATAGTATATTATATGATTACTATAAAAACTATGGTAACGACTTATAATTGAATAGACTAGTAGATTCATAAGACCCTGTAGGACTATCATTGTGATTGCTTTCATTAATTCACTCTTGATTACGGACCTGTATATTATAATATAATATATATACTATAAGAGAATAGGATCGGATTATTACAGCAGTCTTTGTCATTTTATTTATTGGAGTGTGATAATCTGTGTAGGTGTGTTTGGATACATCCTTCTGCGGGCACGCGCATCCTCGAGCCCGGCAAGAGTGGTCCTGATGCTGGCAGTCGTGCGCGCGCATTACATCACTTCTCTCTGGTGTGATTGGCTGTAGGTCAACTCCTCCGCCTGCCGTGCAGCATCAACCGCCAGCCTCAGCATCCACAAGCGAGCGTCAGCGGCGTTTCACACCAACAGCCTCATCACCATCATCATCCTCATCATCTCCGATCACTAAAAAACCTGTTCGTGTAGGTGTGCGTGTTTTCTTTTTCTTGCACTGGCGGCTCGTTTCGAGGATGGCCGAGAGCGAGGCAGACACGCCGAGCACGCCGATTGAGTTTGAGAGCAAATACTTCGAGTTTGATGGAGTGCGGCTGCCGCCCTTCTGCAGAGGGAAGATGGAGGAGATCGCCAACTTCTCCCTCAGAAGTAGCGACATATGGATTGTCACCTACCCAAAGTCAGGTAAACACATCTCTGCGTCACCTCCTGCACGGTGCTCGCTGTGGTTTCTGCTGCAGCGGCGGCTGCAGGCTTCCCTTGTGGATATCAAAGTTTCATGATATAAAACACAGAACGACCAAATTTACAGCCAGTAGAGTCATAGGGTTGATTTTACAGAACATACAGTCACATTCATCATTAAAGTTGCACATCAGGTCATATTTCATATTTAATAGCACTGGGTGGGTCACACTTCTATCAGTTATCTAATATCTCTGTTTATATCGCGGTTGTGCAGCACTACAGTATTTTACAGGCCTCTATCAAGCTTTTACAAGCAACCTGTATTTCATAATCAGAAGCCAACAAAATGAGTCAAAGTAAAGTGATTAATGCCTGGCTGTAGTGCATCAGTTAGCTTGCACATCGCGGCCATACACCGTCATCACACGCGCACTTGGACACAGATGGAAGTTGATGTTTACATCCAGCTTCAGTGTCGTTGCGCAGCGCTGCTGCAGGCCGGCTGCCGTGCGCGGTGCCCTGCTGTGCGCTGGGTGGGTCCGGTCATGTGACGGCTGGTGGGCAGTTGGAGCTCTCTGTCACTGCATGCTGAAGGGCAGAGTGACTTTTATTATTGTCATGGGAATGACCTTTTTATGCTCTGGTTCAGCGTCTGCATGGCAACACCTGTTTATAATAGAAGAAAGTGAAGTATGCATATGGTTAGATAGCATTTATCAAGAGGAAACTTTAACTGATGTCATTTTCCTCTCATGAGAATCTAACATCACTTAAATCTGTCTGCCTTACAAAAGACTGGTGTAGATCCATTTCCATTACAAAACATACGTAGCCTATATGTAGTAGATGTTTCCCTAATTGTAATTTTAGCAAAGATTCAATCTACAACCCTAAACAGACTGTACATTCATCAATATCCCATCAGCTTGGTCATCATGTCTATGGCACAATAATATTAATTTCTATCCATTCATGAAATGACAAGTGTGGTTAAATATGTTTTGGGCAAATGGGTATAACACAAGATTAGAAAGATTTTTTTGCTCATGAAATATCCTGGTGCAGTTGAAATGAGCATTTATGAGTATTAAGTCTACCTTGAAAAACAGACAAAGCAATGCCTGATAAATATGCTGTAGCAATGCTAGAAGCCTAAGGGGGTTGAAACCCATGCCAAAAATAAAAGAGGGGTCAAAGGGTTTAATCGAGTTAAAGCAGCACATGATTAAGTTAAAGCTGGGCTAAGATGCAGGAAAACATTGTGTATGTGTATGCAGACGTTAGCGAGTGAATCGTGTAGTGTAGCTGCACCATACTGCAGTACACATTCTGTTATATGACACTGTGAGAGAAAACAGGATCCAAACTCTCCTGTGTGTAGTGGACCGTGCTGCTTCCTGTTTAGGTTTTGCCCTGCAAGCATAGATTTATGCTGCATCCTCGCATTTCATCCATAGAGGCCTCGTGCTAGCTGTACACGGTCATGATTAATTCAGAACTCCAGTAATTCACTATCTCTCATGCTGACTGTGGCAAGACATAAATAAACTGCAGAATAAGTTATTTTCTGTTAAATATCACACCATCCATGTGGCGAGGCCATTGGCTGACTCCCATGGGCCAGTCTGTCACAAGTTGCAGATTCCATGGACGTTTTGCCAAATCAGTACAACATATCCTCCCTGCGGTTTAATTGGAAAAGCACAAGAACTGTTGATTTTGTTGTGACATTTTGGAGGCCTGTATTTTTGATTCCCATCAGCCAGAAAAGAATGTTGATATTAGACAATTTTGCAATTATGTTTTCTGCTTGTTGTGCTGTCTGTAAGTGGCAAGGGAAGGTTACTGTAAAAAAATAAACAAACAGTAACTGTTGGATTGTGACAGGACACCAAATGCAGATCTCCTGCATGAAAGTTGACCACGATGACCTGCACAACCTCACATTCAGTTTTGCATAAAGGTCACACTACTTGTTGTATTGCCACTGAACATTGGCACTGGATGTAAATCGTGTCTTGCAGAATGGTTCAATATGTAAATTCTTGGGATACTTAAAGGAAAACTCCACAGATTTTACACATTGAAGTGTGTTTCCAAGTGTTGGGGAGTACTACTGTATATGTGTAAAAAGTAGTCTAAAGCCTCTGTGTCTCCAGAGGGAGCTGTGTGAAATCTGATAGACTGCCTCAAGTGATGTCACTTGAGTCGGCATCGGTTGGGGCTGAAGACTTCAAGTTTGAAAAGTAAACAAATCTGGGGGTGTGGAGTTAGAAAGAAGTGAGGTTAGCAGACCTCTGTAGCTCCTCATCTCTGCTGGAGGCTAGCATCTCCAGTATACATTAGCTGCATTAGTGGCAATTTTTGGGTAATGTACTGTAGGCAGAAGAAGATGGATATCTCGAGCTAGCTTGTGAAATGCCCCAAAATTCAGAGATCACACCCATTCCCATGTATAACATTATAAATAAAAGATTCAGATTCAGATATTCCAGTGAAATGGAGGTCCCTTATAAAGGCTGTTTCTTCAAGGTTTCTGTTTGGGTCACCAGGGCTTAAGAACACCAAGAACACTCGCTTTCATAACTTCGTCACAGCAGAGTGTGGAACTTTCCCTCACATTGGTAGACAAAAACAATCAATCCCTCATCTGAACTTAATGTTCTTTCTGACTTCAGAACCAGCAGGGAACTGGCCTCTCCTCTGTTTAAAGCTGTGTACACAACACATTAATATTGCCATGTTAATCCTGGTGATCTTTATGCTTGACCTTTTTAAGGACCTTATTAGATGGAGACAAATGTGTCTTGTGCTGGAAACCTTTCAAAACAAGCTGTTTTGCTTGCGAAACAGCTTGTTACCAAGCTGTTACCAAACTGTTAGCAGGGCTGTTTGTCTTAATTTATGACAAGCATTTTGAGTGATAACAGTGATTAATTAATTTATAAGCTAAGAATTTTGCTATTCCTTTTGCACAAGGGAAGTCAAAAGCAACCTGAATTTTTAATGTCCCATTCTCTCGTTTCCTTCCTCTTGCTCTGTGTTGGTCTTCTGGTGCAGAAGCACATGGCAGGCCACATGGTAGGGATGCTGCATAGCTATGATGCCATTGGTTCACATGTGCTATTCTTGGCCAATGGGAGTTGCAAGATTCTATAAAGCAAGAGAAATGTGTTGGGTTGGGTTGAGAAATGTGGGGTTCTACAGCTCTACAGTTTATGATGGCAGCGCATTTTTGACTGTTGTGACAACAGCCATGCACTCAATCACGTTCCCCTGCAGGCACTACGTCTCTGCACTGCACTGCACTGCACTGCACTGCACTGCACTGTACACATTTACACACATATAAATCACTAAAGGTCCACATAGTCAGAAGCACTGACAGAGGTGAGAGCACCCTCTGCTCAGAATACATGAACCTATATCAAGTCTGAGAAAAAGGTGTGGTCCTTTATCAGACAGTGAGGTTCTAATAAAAGAGGCTAAAGTTGCATGATGGGAATTGTTGGATCTAGTGTTTTTGTAACTTGACCCATACTAGAGACTAAAAGTAAGAATATCACAGCCTTTGCTACTTTGATTCTTTTTTTAATCTCTTGAACTTTCCCCAGTCAATAAAGAGAGATAAAGACCAACTCCGTACAAGGAAATATAATCAGGCATTTTGAAAGTTAGATAAATTAAGATTCAGCAATACCATGTATTTTATCAAAATTTAACAAAAAAGTATCTATAACAATTTGAATAATTTGAAAGCAAAGGTGATTAGTAATGTTAAACAGTCCTATTGTTTACTGCTTACATGTGAGACCTGAACTTTATATGTGATTGTTGAACTCCAAAACCACAGGTATTGAAATGCTGCCATATAACCTTTGACAGCTGGAACCTGGCTACAGGGATTTGCTTCCATTCAGCCACAAGAGTATTAGTGAGGTCCAACACTGATGTTGGGCAATATAGCCTGGCTTACAGTTGGATGGGGTAGAGGTCAGAGCAATCAAGTTCTCACACACCAAACTGTTGAAACAGGAAAGTTTTATTCTCTGCCAAACTTGACAGTTGCTTCTGCATACAGGCGAGTAACTTTAACCTGTCATCCACCGGATGCAAGTACAATTTTGAGGTACTTGTACTTTACTTGAGTATTTCCATGTGATGCTACTTTATACTTCCACTCCACTACATTTCAGAGGGAAATATTATACTTTCTACTCCACTACATTTATTTGACAGCTTTAGTTACTTTTCAGATAAAGATTTGACACAACGGACAAGCACAACACATTGTTAAAGATGAAACCAGTGGTTTCCGACCTTTTTGGCTTTTGACGTCTTACAAAAAGCAGTGTGTAGTCGGGGTCACATTTCAGATGTCTATGAGTTGTTAACAGCTCCACCAAATAGTGATTTTTCCCTCTAAACTTCTCACATGGTTTCATTTCAATAAATGTTCAAATGATCCAATATTTTTGACCAAAAATCAAAGATTAGAGAAAAAGTCCAAAAACTGAAAACAGATCTGTGTATCAGAACTTTGTTTTTTCTTCTTTCCTCTCACATTAATCATCTCACAACCCCTCAGATTTTTCCCCTTTGGAGGGGCCTGACCCCTAGGTTGGGAACCACTGGACTAAACTAGCTAACTGTACACTGGAGATCAAAATTAGAGAACAATTTATAAACAACTGATCTTTTCTGAAGTAGTGTCATCTTCACTGCTCAACAGTTGAAGGACTTTGTCGTGTCTATACCATGCTACTAGAACACTTTTTCCACAAAATAACTAAAGCATTTCAACAAAAAACATTATTTTGCAGAAAACACACTGATCAAAATTAGAGAGCGACAATGACTGTAGCATGGGAAAAAGATTACAACTAAATTTTCTGAAGGTTACAACAGTCAGCAATTAGTAGGAAGTGTACAGGCCTCTGCTCTGAATGACTTCAGCACATCTGCGGCCACAGGACAGCACTAGTCTCTCACACTGCTCTGGTGTGATTTTGGTCCACTCTTCTTCCAGTCTCCTCCACAGTTCGGTGACTGTAGTGACCTTATTGGCCATAACTTTGTCGCCAAGGATTTTCCAGAGGTTCTCTATTGGGTTGAGATCAGGACTCTGGGCAGGCCATGTCATTATTTCAATGTTTTCAGTTTCAAGGAACTGCTTTACCCGTTTTGCTGTGTGACATGGAGCATTGTCCTGCATGAACACTGCGGGCTGATTGGGTGATGAACGCAGGGAAGGAACCATATGTTGTTGAAGAAGGTTCTGATAAACATTTGCATTCACTCTGCCATGTAGCTGTATAAGAGGCCAAACTACTGCTGCAGAAAACATGCCCCAAACCATGACACTTCCTCCTCCACCTTTCACTGACTTCTTTACACACTTTGGGTTCAGTCTTTCTCCAGTTTGTCGCCAAACATAATGTTTCCCATCGGACCCAAATAAATTAAACTTGCTTTCATCACTGAAGTGAACTTTGGACCAGTTCTCTTCTGTCCACACAACATGCTTCTCAGCAAAGCTTAGTCTAGCCTTTTGATTCTTTGTGCTAATGAGAGGTTTGGTCACTGCAGAGTGGGCTTTCGGTCCAAATGCTCTTAAACGTCGAGACACTGTATGACGAGACAGATCCTTACCCTGTTCAGCGCTGAACTGGCGAGCAATTCCAGCTGCAGTGTGGAAACGATTGCCCATTGAGATCCTCCACAGTATCCTGTCCTCTCTTGTATTTGTCTTCCGTGGACGACCAGCCTTCTTGGGGGATTTGAATGAGTTTGTGATGTTGTAAAGATTCAATATTCTTGAAATCACAGATTTGGAACGACCAACTTGTCTTGCTATGGCTGATAGGGTCATCCCTTTGGCCTTCATCTGGACAACCTGCTGCCGGAGGCTTTCAGTCACTTTAGAATGGCCCACCATCATGCCGAGTCAGTGAAACTGGAAGTTAGGCTGCCAGTTAAATAGGGGTTGACAGATAATCAAGGAAATTAGCACCAGGTGCCAGATTAACACCAATAACCGGGATGTATCTGAAAGTGTTCTCTAATTTTGATCAGTGTGTTTTCTGCAAAATAATGTTTTTTGTTGAAATGCTTTAGTTATTTTGTGGAAAAAGTGTTCTAGTAGCATGGTATAGACACAACAAAAAGTCCTTCAACTGTTGAGCAGTGAAGGTGACATTACTTCAGAAAAATTCAGTTGTTTATAAATTGTTCTCTAATTTTGATCTCCAGTGTAATGTGGCACTCTCATAGGATGCCATCTGTTAGTTTGTCTAATTTCTGCCCCATTTCACTTATTGTGAAGTGGAAATGTCTAGGAGCAACATTAAAGCTCAGCTGTGAGGTGGTAGGCCACAGACAGAATAGGACAGAATAGGGCTGCAGAGTGCTGAACAGCATTGTGCAGTTGTAACACTCGCCACCGTGTTCCAAACTGCCCCCATAAATACAGTAACATCAGCACAAGAACTGTTCATCAACTTCATGACATGGGTTTCCATGGCTGAGCAGTGGCACATGGGCCTAACATTACAATGGAAAGTGCAGACTTGAGTGGTGTAAAGCATACTGCCATTGGAGTGAAATGTGTTATCTGCAGCAGTGGAAGAGGTATTCAGATCCTTTACTTAAGTAAAAGTACCAATACAAAAATGTAAAAATACTCCTTTACAAGTAAAAGTCCTACATGAAAAATCCTACTTAAGTACAAGTATATCAGCAGTATTATCAGCTTGATGTAGTTAAAGTATTGCAGTAAAAGTAGTGGTTTGGTCCCTCTGACTTAATCTGGCACCTGGTGCTAATTTCCTTGATTATCTGTCAACCCCTATTTAACTGGCAGCCTAACTTCCAGTTTCACTGACTCGGCATGATGGTGGGCCGTTCTAAAGTGACTGAAAGCCTCCGGCAGCAGGTTGTCCAGATGAAGGCCAAAGGGATGACCCTATCAGCCATAGCAAGACAAGTTGGTCGTTCCAAATCTGTGATTTCAAGAATATTGAATCTTTACAACATCACAAACTCATTCAAATCCCCCAAGAAGGCTGGTCGTCCACGGAAGACAAATACAAGAGAGGACAGGATACTGTGGAGGATCTCAATGGGCAATCGTTTCCACACTGCAGCTGGAATTGCTCGCCAGTTCAGCGCTGAACAGGGTAAGGATCTGTCTCGTCATACAGTGTCTCGACGTTTAAGAGCATTTGGACTGAAAGCCCACTCTGCAGTGACCAAACCTCTCATTAGCAGAAAGAATCAAAAGGCTAGACTAAGCTTTGCTGAGAAGCATGTTGTGTGGACAGAAGAGAACTGGTCCAAAGTTCACTTCAGTGATGAAAGCAAGTTTAATTTATTTGGGTCCGATGGGAAACATTATGTTTGGCGACAAACTGGAGAAAGACTGAACCCAAAGTGTGTAAAGAAGTCAGTGAAAGGTGGAGGAGGAAGTGTCATGGTTTGGGGCATGTTTTCTGCAGCAGGAGTTTGGCCTCTTATACAGCTACATGGCAGAGTGAATGCAAATGTTTATCAGAACCTTCTTCAACAACACATGGTTCCTTCCCTGCGTTCATCACCCAATCAGCCCGCAGTGTTCATGCAGGACAATGCTCCATGTCACACAGCAAAACGGGTAAAGCAGTTCCTTGAAACTGAAAACATTGAAATAATGACATGGCCTGCCCAGAGTCCTGATCTCAACCCAATAGAGAACCTCTGGAAAATCCTTGGCGACAAAGTTATGGCCAATAAGGTCACTACAGTCACCGAACTGTGGAGGAGACTGGAAGAAGAGTGGACCAAAATCACACCAGAGCAGTGTGAGAGACTAGTGCTGTCCTGTGGCCGCAGATGTGCTGAAGTCATTCAGAGCAGAGGCCTGTACACTTCCTACTAATTGCTGACTGTTGTAACCTTCAGAAAATTTAGTTGTAATCTTTTTCCCATGCTACAGTCATTGTCGCTCTCTAATTTTGATCAGTGTGTTTTCTGCAAAATAATGTTTTTTGTTGAAATGCTTTAGTTATTTTGTGGAAAAAGTGTTCTAGTAGCATGGTATAGACACGACAAAGTCCTTCAACTGTTGAGCAGTGAAGATGACACTACTTCAGAAAAAATCTGTTGTTTATAAATTGTTCTCTAATTTTGATCTCCAGTGTATATGTCTCTGATCTCTTACAACTATTCTACTGCAAATGTTTGTCAATGGAGACTGCATGGCTATCCACTTCATTTGATCTGTTTGCAAAGGGTGTGGCTAAGGCACACTTTCTAACCATTAATTAGAAAAGGCTGTCCACTTTAGAGACTCCTTCGTTCACTCATTCACTATGCCCTATATAATAGACACTCAATAGTTTACTCAATGGTGAACAATAAATTGAGATTTTGGACATCAGTTAGTGTCATCACTGTCAGCTGTAGCGTCACACAACGGTCATTTTTGCATTGATAAAATGTGGAGCATTGCATTGTGGAATTGTTAGCAGGAATTGTACATGCCATGGACATGACTTTTTTTTGTTCCATTATCAAATTTTTTGAGAGCACTATATAGTAGATACATTAACACACTTAAATAAATTGGCAGGGGGTAAATACAGCACTCTATATAGAAAACAGGGAGTGATTTCAGACACAGCCATGATGTAGGAGTAGTCCACCTTGAATGGAAACTCTTTGAAGGTTGATTGGTTGATAGCTTGCTTTAGATACTTAGTCTTCAGATAATCTTTTTATTCCTGGCCTCAATATTTTTGAATTTTATTTGGATTTGTAAGACGCAGCTGATGTTTTTCATGTGTCAAACACAACTGGACCCTTTCATGAATGCAAAATACATTATAAATGGTGCTAATGAGGAATAAAAGGTTACTGAAAGCTTTTTTGAGATACATGATTTATTTGGCTTCAGTGACAGCATGTGGCCAGCCTGAGGCCAGACAGACACACATCCTCTTCTAGTCAGTGTTTTTCACCTCACCGATTGCTGCAGAACACTGGCAAGCTTTCAGGGTGATGGCTTATTAAAAAGCCAGCATGGCTGTGTTGATCAGACTCTGATAAAACCTTGAGCCATTACCTTTCTCTTAGCTTAATGCAGCAGCGTCCTTCAGGTGATACATGGATTGGATCTGATAGCAGCCTTATTAGACTCCTGTTTTTACAAAAGAAGCGTGTTGGATGTCAGATTGGACTAGCACATTCAAGCATATCTGCAAACCAAAATGAGTCACAGGGACACCACAGAGAACATTGGCATGGCAACAAATAACCCAGTATTACGATGAGAAAGATTCTGCTTCCATACAGGCGTTGCTGGGTTTGATAAGTGACTGTTGGGAGGACCAGCAGGTATAGGACTGAAAGGCTGCAAGATTGAATCACCAGACTGACTGAAAAAGTGGGAAAAAATAAATAAGTTGTTTACTGCCATCAACACATTGATTAACACACTATTGCCACATTACCCTTTAGCAAGGCACACACTGTATACCTGAGCTGCTGAATGGTCAAAAGTAGAACATTGTAGTAGTGTTCTCAATGGTCCACTTTAGTCTCTAAGGGCCCTAACCTGTAACAATATATGTTATTATTTGTGCTTGATTGACATTTCCCCTCTACCTTTACAGTACGTTTAAACCTGTATGAATTTATTTTTTGGGTCACTTGGGAACAATACAACAAGCTGAAAACATCTGACATACAGTATTATCACCACCTTATCTCTAATTGCTAACATATTAGCAAACAATTGCAACATCCAGTCAATGCTGAGCAACAACAATGAGTAACATCAATTTGAAGTCATGTTTCTGTCCACCTGATTAATTTTAAATCCAATATTCATTTTACTTTTAGTTTTGGTTTTGTCTCCACCAACTCCTGAGAAAAATATCTGTCTTTTTAGCTGCTAAATGCTTCACTATGTTTACAAGCTAGTTGCTAACCTTGCGTGTCTGCTCTTTGTTGCTGGGCAGGAAGCTGTCAGTGGGTTTATCAAAGCTTTTTTGGTGCTGGAAATCTGGCTAATGCGAGCAGAGTTTGCTTGCTGGAAAACCAAAACAATGAGCTAACAAAGGCTAAAAGGCTCCATAGAGCTGAGGAAAACTACAAGATTCAGATGATAATTCTCTGTAGGTCTAGTGAAACCTGTTGAATCATTTTGATATTATAATGTTTATTAGGGCAGCTTAAGTTTAATCTCAGATCTCTCCTCCTCACAACCTTTAAAACCTCCATAGTGGAATAGAGAGCAAATACTGACCTTCGTTATTTTGTAAAATAAGCCAGGAAACTGCTCTTCATTATTGTCATTGGCTTGTTAAATGTAATGTTTTTAAAAAAATTTTTTTGTATGATTGATATGTTTCATTGCTTTTGCTGTACATGAGCGAATGTCTTGTGCTGCTAGATTCCTCTTCGTACCCACATCACTTGGTAACGGATTTCTCACAAGGATTATATTCTGTCTTTTTTTTATATGCACCACTTGTGTGCACAGCAACCACGTTCTTTGTTGTCTTTCTGCATTCCCAATTTCATGATAGTCCTCTGGCTCTCTCCTCTCTCCTTGTAGGCACCAGTCTACTTCAGGAGGTTGTGTATCTCGTGAGTCAGGGAGCAGACCCAGATGAGATCGGCCTTATGAACATCGATGAACAGCTGCCTGTCTTGGAGTACCCCCAACCTGGCCTGGACATCATACAGGTAATGTAACTGCTGGGTGTAGCAGCATTACAACAAACCAACACCTTGTTTAGATGTGAAACATGAGAGGATGCTAGTAGCTGACTATTACAAGGACTGTGTGTCCATTTGCTTAATGAGAATGTAAAAAAATGAGCAGAACATTATTCAGCCAAAGTATAATACAACTTTTTTAGTCACATTGAATTGTGTTGTTTACTATAAGCCGCCCTCAACTCTGGCAATGTATGAGGCTCTTGTTTTACAAGATCTGTTGTTTTCTCAATAGACAGTGGTAATCTGGAAGTCCGCTTTCCTACAACAAATCCCATCAACTCTGTCGATTTTACACATAAAAGTTAGTATACATGGCTCTGGGTGAGCTTTCCAAAATGAAAATAACTCTGATTATGTCATGAGTGTTATCTCAGATTGGGCTTGGAGACAAATTTATAACAGAAAGCCAGAGTTACAAACTGGAGATGTGGGGTTTGAAAGATGTGGGCTTTTGGGAGGCCAGAGGTGTATTATATATTTAAAGATGCTATGCTATGCTATCCAGCATTTTTAGAGTTTGACCCATAGGGACTAAAAGTCAGGATATCTCAGTTTCTGCAGGTTCATGTTTAACCTTTTTTTAAAAATGTGTCACAAGCAAGTCCCCAAACTTCCAGCCCAGGTTTCCTCTGAATTACAGTCATACTAGATGGTTGCTGACAATTTACATCCCATGGAGTGCCCATGCAACTGACTACATGTCATGGGAATCCACTCATGAAGTTTAAGATATATCGCTGTCACACAAACAGGGCAAGCATGTTCCTTGAGTGAAAAAGTTTATTGCATTTTCCAGAAATCAAGCTACAGTTTATGTTTATATTAATTTCTTGAGCAGGTAAGACACTTCTGGCACACCAGAGAATTCTGTAGGCTTGATAAGTCAATAACTCCTTTGTGTTTCCACAGGAGCTGACGTCCCCTCGTCTGATCAAAAGCCATCTTCCCTACCGATTCCTCCCCACAGCCATGCACAACGGAGAGGCCAAGGTCAGTGATGGCTTTTTATTGTGTCAAAAAACTGATTTTGAAGTTTTCAGATGATTGTTGTTGGTGTTATCTTGATGAAGTTGTCACATATTTAAAATAAGTCAAATTGTGTGGGTTATCTCCCAGAAAAAAAATGTAATTTTAAACAAATTTCCTGCATTTCTACACCACCTATTAAGTCAAACAGCCACCTGCAGTATAGATTAATTAGATGGAGGGTGCTATGAAAACCAAGAATACATCAAGAAGAGTATATTGAGAGAAAGAAAAAAAAATAAAATAAATAAATTAAAATTTAAAATTAAAATTATTTTCATGCCATTCATGTGTGTGGGGAGCCAGCAGGAAGTCAGTTGGCTTGCTCATGCTCTATGGGCTCAAAAAGTGAAAGCCTTAGAAAATTTGAAAAACTTTTATTGAAATGAATGCTTGCCATCTTGGAACACAGTGTTCAGTTCTCTTAATGCATCCATCATTGCTTAATAGCATTCTCAAAACCGAGTCCTGCCTTATTTTACTTTAATACAGATTCAAGCACAACTGAACTGAAAATCGAAGCATAGAAGATATTCAACTAAAAATACACAAAGGGCTGGTCCCATTGGGGTCGGGCAGATAATTCCATTTTATTTCAACTGGGGTTTTTGTGGCTTTGGCCACTATATTACAAAGTTAGTTGCTGAGCTCTGGGAACATAGCTAATTTTTAGAAACACAAGCTGTGCAATGATTGGACAGTTTTTTGTGTCCCATTAAGGTCAAACTAAACAAATATTACTTCTTCAAGAAGCTCTACCACCAATAACTATTTGTGTAGTCTCCAAAATGCAATCTTTGACAACATCAACCATCAGTTGAGATCAATAACCAAAGTTTACAACAGCATATCATGGTGTTATACAGTATGTACCTACTGTAACTATAGTGAGTACAGTTGTGGCTCTTTTCTAGGTGATCTACATGGCTCGTAACCCTAAGGACCTGGTGGTGTCCTACTACCAGTTCCATCGCTCTCTCAGGACTATGAGCTACCGGGGAACCTTCCAGGAGTTCTGCCGGCGCTTCATGAATGACAAGCGTACGTATGTAGGTTACTGGAGTTACACTGTGACCTCTCATCAAGTTCAGGTCGCTGAACTCTGTACTGTCTGCATACTACTATAACTTCATCCAGCTCTCTTTCTCTTCTTTGTCTCTCTCCCTCTCTTTTGTAGTGGGATATGGTTCCTGGTTTGAACATGTTCAGGAATTTTGGGAACATCGTATGGACTCTAATGTCCTCTTCTTGAAATATGAGGACATGTACAAGGTAACATAGATGTACATCATCACTCTCTCCTGTGCTTTTTTAGCCTCTGTCTGCAAGCTGTTATCTTAACATTGTGTAACTCCAGGTCAAAACCCATTAGTCTGGCCCCTGTAGAGATTTGACTCCTTAGACTGTTCGGTGTAATTTAGATAGGAAAAGTAAATGGAGCTGCTGTATTGATGGATGTGACTGTGTGTGCTGTGCAGCTCTCTGCTGGGAAGTTCTGAATTATAGTATAATATAATATTCATTCTCGTATCGTTTTCCATGCAGCCTTCATACATCAGTGAACCAGTGTTCTGGCAGACAGACTGCTATGGCAGCTGAATTACTATGGAAGCAAACCGGGTAACATGGGCTCCACAGAAAGTGCCACAGCTATTTGCCATGGTCACTCTGTGCACTCGCTGTCCATCTCTATGTAGAGGTACATAAAATTGTTGTAATGTAAGGAAGCTAGTTGCAATCACACAACAGCTAGTGTTTACACTCAACATGAGAGCTTTGTGTCTGAGCTGAAATGGAAAAATTCAGGACTGGAAGTGAAAAAGAGGAGAAAAGTGGAGAATATTGTAATCAAATGTAGCACTCTTTATTGTAGTTTTATTGTAGATTTTGCCTTTGTCATTTTTTGGTTTCAGCTTTTTTTTCACTTTAAATTGAACTTTTTCTTGTTTGATTCTTGGGAGATTTTGTTAAATTGTTAAAAAAAACTAATCTAATCCCACACTTGCTTTTACTGCGCTGTCATTGACGTGTTTTTGTGGACAAATATAGTTTTTGCCTTGCTAGCAGTGTTCCTGTTCCTATCACATTTCAAACTTTTTTAAATCTAAAAGGACTGAATTATTTTAGTTAAATCTCAATTGACTCTCACTACCAAGAACAGTAATAATAATAATGAACTTTATTTATACAGCACCTTTCAAAACAAAGTTACACAGTGCTTTACATGGAACAATCAAATGTGATGATATAAAAGCATATAAGACTTTGTCAAGATCATCACCAGAGAGCAAATATATGTTTTTTCAACAGTTGGAGGATGCAGGATGCATAAACGCTTGTGGCTTGATTGTTAAACAAGACGTCGTTGTGTCAAAAAGACAGTTTCTTGAAATCAAAAGACATTCTTAGAAATTGTTAGAAACAGTTGACCTTCTCTTGACATAAACAAGCTCATTTTCTTCTTGATCACAGGAGATGAAATATTTCTATACTGAGGCCAGGACTGAGACAACATGAGGAAGACATTAGATGCGTGTCCTCTCTGGTCCTCTGTAAAAATTAGATAGACAAGATATTCACATGTAGATGCTGCACATTACAGCCATAGTCTGCTGTGCCGTGCTTAAGGGCAACTTGACATTAGTAAAAGTAGGAAAAAGGTTTCTCATGCCAAAGAACCTTTTTTTAACCTTACCAGAGCAAACATATTTCCTCTCAAATTTAAGTCCCTTTTCTCATCATTTTCCTACAGCTGTAACTTAGTTTAACCTTCTGGCTGGCTACCTCTTTCCATGTGACATGGCAGACACATGTATCCTATTTTTGTTCAGAACATTGTTGTGTAAAACTCTCCAGTCAAAGAAAAATCAATGCTAAATCAGTATTTGCTTTGCCAAAGGTCCCTTTTTACACTATCTGGTCTTATCACATTTACAAGGCACAGACTCATACGTCCTCTCTTCTGCAGACAGGCTTTTCTTAGAAAAGATTTCTTAGAACTGAAGTGAGATGTCCAGTGTACGAACAAAATGTTCTTGTAAAAACGTTTAGGCATAACCATGGTTTTGGCCATTGGTTTTAGAATTATTGTAACCAAACCTCCCTGGTTGAGTTTGTAGTATTCAATTTATTTACATGCAAATTAAAATGAATTTCCACAATTTTAACCAACATGAATCAGGTCTTTTACACTGACCTGGTTGGTTCTGTATCTGGTTATGTATAACTCACTTTTTCCACTTTTAGGCTATAGGTCAGTGACAATAACAACAAAACAGTAATCTGTTCTAGGATGCTGAAAGAAAATAGATGTCTAACTTACATTGCAAAAAAAACTATTGCATTGTATTTCTCTTTCTATTTATTTACATTTTATTTGTTATAAACTGACATAAGTGAAGCAGGTCGTTACAGAGACTGATTTACAGAATCTGAGAAATTAAAATGAAAATTCTGCTTATTATGAACTAATTTAATTTATTTTTGAAGCTTTAGACAACATATGAAGAAATGAAAGAAAAAGTAGGCTGGCTTATGCAAACACAGTGTTGAATGAAATGTTTGTCCTTGTCTGTAAGTGTATATAAAGGGGCACGTTAGATAATAGCGGTGGTCATATGTCAAAAAAAATTTATGGATTTAAATTTAATTTAAAGATGCACTAATCAATATTTGTATATTAACAATGGATCTAATGGCAACAATATGCAATGTGGAAGGAGTGACTCGAAGTAACAAACCAAACAGAGAATTTTTATTCGACTCAGTTCCCCCCCGATGTGTACAGCAGAAGTAGGTGGCAAAATCTCCCACTGTACACAACCTGCTCTGCACCAACTGGCAGACAGACAAAGTTAACAACTAGCTGGAGAACATGGTGGAGCATTTAGCAGCTAAAGAACCAAATATTCCCCTCAGAAGTGGATGTAGACAAAGCCAGAGCAAAAAGGAGAGTGAATATTGGACTTACATTCATCAGGTCATCAGCCAAAACAACTCTATAAGGCCATATATCAATGTTGTATTTACAGCTTGTGTTCCCAAGTGTGTTCCCAAAAAAGGCATTATTGCACTTTTATTTTATTTAGCTCTCTTGCTGACAGTTAAGTGAGAAAGGATTGATACCACTCCATTAAATTTAGTAAATTTGGAGCTACTGCTTAGCATAAAGACAGGAAACAAGGGGAAGCAGCTATCCTTGCTCTGTCCAAAGATAATGACATATCTTATACCAGCACCTCTAAAGCTAAAACTAAAGCGTAAAAACTAAAGACATTTCTGTCAGCCTCAACTATATTTTGTGTTTGGTGCTAATTAGCAAACGTTATCATCCTAACACTCTAAGATGGTGAACATGGCAAACATTATACCTGCTAGAACATGTTAGCATGCATGTTAGCATTTAGCTCAAAGTACTGCTGTGTAAAAAACCTGCTGAAGAGCTGCTGGAGTGGCTGTGGTCTTGTTTTCTTGTTGACAGACTGCATTAATAACTCATTGAAGAGAGAGTTCCATCATTTGTATAACAGTTTTGGTTTAATATTTTACTGAACCTGCTTTGCACACACATCACATATCCTATACACACACACACCCCTATGCAAACAGGCATGTGTACAATATATAACCCAGGGCTGTAAACTGATAACCTTTATGTTGTATCTTATACAATACAAAATACCATACAGAACTGTACATTTTGTCCTTACAACTGTCATGTCTGCAGTCAGTGTTTCTCAACTTTACACCATATAGATTGTATAAGAACAGGGAACTGCTTGTTCTCTACAGCTGTGGGTGGATGCTGTTTGGGGAAACAGAATCACTTACTTGGAATTATTTAAGCATGCAGAAGGGAGGCAGTGTTCTCTGTATTTCTTGTCTGCTGTAATTCCCAGTTTTTAAACAGACAAACAATTCATAATTTTTTTCTCATGTGCTATATCCTCTCCTCTCCTCTCCTCTCCAGGATCTGGGGACGCTGGTGGAGCAATTAGCCCGGTTCCTGGGTGTTTCTTGTGACAAGGCTCAGTTGGAGGGCATGGTAGAGAGCTGCAACCAGCTCATCGAGCAGTGCTGCAACTCAGAGGCGCTGTCCATTTGCAGGGGTGAGTGGGAGAAGAGAGAAGATGAAGAGGGAAATGGAAATAGAAAAGAAAAGAAAAACATGACACTGTTTGGTTTCTCTGGTCTGCAGGGTTTTAAGTTTCTGGCTCTCTGAGGACCAGCTTGATACTTGTGGGAGAAAGGGCTTTTATTGTTGTGCTTGCACTCACACTGTGGAGAAGCATCTCCAAACCATAACATCAGAATGTGCCTTATAAGCATTTTTATTACACTTTCACTGCATCTGATCTATTCTTGTCCCATTTTGCTAAGCATGTTGGTACAGTCTGGTTATTAAACCCTGTAAACCTTTCAATGGATTTTTCAGTTTGATTACAATTGCATTTTGTAAGGTCAAGTATTGTACAAATCAGGTGAACTTCTAAAAACTCTTCCTCAATCTCTTCCTCACAAAATGCAGCAAGGCAAACAAAAAAAAATAGATTTTCATTGACACCAATGGCAGGATGACCATATAACTTGGTTGCCAGTCTATAAAGGTAAGCCAAAGTCACCCAATAAGATGAGAGCTAAAAGTAAAGCTAACATAATAGCTTTGAGAGGGCTACAGAGGTCTGCTAACCTCACTTCTTTCTAACTCCACACCAACACATTTTTTAACTTTTCAAACTTGTCGTCTTCAGCTGCAACCGACCTTGACTCAAGTGACATCACCGGAGCCACTTTAATGGCTATAAAAATGCCACCTTCTAAGTGGCACAACTGCACTGTGAATTCCAAACAGTGTGGAGAAAATGTGTGTAGAATACAAGTTTGAAGGGAATATTTATTTTTAGTTTCTGTGTGCATTTGGCAAACAGAAGAGACACAACCAGTTTATTGTTAAACACAGTAAACAAGAAACAGTTCAAGGAAAACATCAAGCTTCCAGGACATAGCCCAGTTTAAATTTCTATGAAAAAGAAAAATCCAATTCCTGATAGAAGACTGGATGAAATCATCACTGTGGTAATGCCAAGTTGAAAAAGATTTGAGAAAAATATACAGCCAGCAGAGCAGGATACCGAGAGGAGAGAGAGCACAAATGTAGTTAACGTTCCGCTTTTAGTGCCAGTGGATCAGCCCTGATCCATATCAGTGATCTCATGATATCAACTCAGCCGCCAGAGCTCCTCTTACAAAACTATTTAAAGACGATGGAGGTAGAGAGGTTGTTCAGGACTTGTAATATCTAAAAGCTATTAGCAAGACACTTTGGTGTTATTTTTGATGCTCACCAACTCCGGCTGAAAGACACTTGACAGGATATTAACAGCACTGCAAACTGCAGCCTGAAAAATGTCAAGCAGGGTGAATCAACGCCTGAAAGAGTCTCATGAAAAACCAAACATTATAACCAAACTGATAATGACAGTATGGCTATTGTACTGTGTTGTACATACAGCATCTGTTATTTACGAATCCACTGTAAAGCTGTAGGGATCAGTTTCAGTGTGGGCTTTAAAGGGTAGGTTCACCCAAATTACACCCCAAAAATATTTTTATCACTTACCTGTAGTGTTATCTCTCCATGTTCTTAGTTTTGGTTTTATGTGTCCAGGGTTTGTAATTCTATGTGTCCAGGGTTTGTAATTTTTTTATTTGTGGGGCTCAGTTTACATGAAAGACATTTAAAAAAAAATAATCAAAAACTTTCCCCTCCATAAACAGTGTCACTGTTACTTTGGATCTTTCTTTCTATATAAAAACAGTTCACAGCAGTGCTTGGGC
This sequence comes from Scomberomorus guttatus, assembly GCA_038419695.1. Taxonomy (NCBI): domain Eukaryota; kingdom Metazoa; phylum Chordata; class Actinopteri; order Scombriformes; family Scombridae; genus Scomberomorus; species Scomberomorus guttatus. The sequence goes on along the minus strand of CM076466.1, from coordinate 20,756,330 downwards.
TATTATTCACCGATCTGGAGTCCTGGCACTTCTGATATGTAAATAAATGAATAAAAAACTGAAGACTCAGACTAAGAAGAAACTCGTTGAATTCACTTGCTGCTGTTACTTCCCTATTTAAGTTATCAAACCAAGGTTGGTAGTAATACTGAGCCACCCCTTCTGTGGTCACAGACTATATTTGAAGAAGACGTGATTTGTCTTCTCTGTTAAAAATAATTTCAAAATGTTATGGTTTTCCCTTTAGTGGCAATCTTTCTCATTGTAATTACTCTTGAGGCCAATTTATGATATCTAAAATTGTTTTTTTTTTAAGCTTACTTGCAAAAATATATTTGTGTACACTGGACAACTTCATAACAAGACATAAAGAATCTACAGCCATGCTAGCAGCTCTGTGAGATTGCTCTTAGGCACAGTGGTGCTTTGAGCTAAATGCTAATTTAGCATGCTAACATGTTCACAATGAAAATGCTAACATGATGATGTAAAGCAAGTATAATCTTCACCATGTTCACAATCTTAGTTTAGTGTGTTAATGTGCTAATTAGCGATAAACAGCCCTCTTCCTTCCACTACTGGTGGAAGTAGTGTGACATTGTTATACAGCAACAAAGACCAAAGGGTGAGGAGGTAGCAGTGGTTGGATGAGTCAACAAAATATTGGACTTTGACATGGGAGTCAACTGTTCACGTGCTGTTTACTACCAACAGTCAATGTTGGTTTCTTTTAATGACCAATCTTAACCTTAACCACATGGTTATCATTGTAATCATAATGACAAATGTGCCCTAAGCCTAACAGTTGTCATTTGAACTCAAACCATGATCTTTTCCTAACCCTAACCAACTTGTTTTTGTGCCTACACCTAACAAAACCTTAAGCATAGCTGAGGAAGATCCAAAACTGGTTTTGACCGCGGTGTCAGATCAGAAAACCCATAAATGTGTCAATCTGAATGGCAGTTACAAATGATGCATTTTGTAGTTTAATTTGGAGGAAATGTTGGAACAGGATGTAACAGGATATGTTATCTAATACAAAAGCAATAGGCTGTGCAGCTGCTGGCTCAGGGTGCTGGTAATTTTATTATTCAATTTCAAGCACAGGTCAGTGGGCTATCTACAGCAACATGAACACTTTTTTCCATTTCTGTTGAATCAAAAAATCATACAAAATTCCATTCATATCCATTACATTTTTAGAGACAAATATCTTAAAACCTGGACCAAGAAAACCAAAACTATCTGCATTGCAAGGCACCCCTAAAGGTAAGAGATGAAATATGGTTTCATATTTCATCACAATACAACCTCAAAAATATCAACACCATTAAAAACCAAACTTAAACAAGAGTTTAAAGGAATAGTTTGAAATTGCGGTACATTTTCTCCTGACTGTACACTAAATATGAAGCTACAGCCAGGAGATGGTTAGTAGATGGTTAGCTTAGCATAAATACTGAAAGCAAAAACAGCTAGCCTGATTTAGTCCAAAGGCAGCAAAATCTTCCTACCAGCACCTCTAACACTCACTCATAACCACATTCTCATTTCACATATCTCATTTGTGCGTGAAAGTGTAAAAGAAACATTGCGTTTTTTCAGCGTGGGGGGGTCAGGGTGGGAGGGTTCATGTGTTGGACTATTTCTTGGCTTTACCTTTGGATAGAGCACCCTGCTTCTATGCTAAACTAAGCTACTTGACTTTAGCTTCATATTAAATGGATAGATATGAGAGTGGTATATCAATCTTCAGATCTACCTCTTTGCAGGAGAGTGAATAAGCATATTTCCCAAAATGTGAAACTATTTCTGATTTTGTACTGTGTAGTAGATGGTTCTTATTCTCTGAAACAGCTGTGGGGATCGATGAGTTTGTTATGGAGAGTTTACCGAGGTCATTGACCCATAATGAACAGTGGGAGTGCAGGCTTTAAATAGGACAGGATACTGTATGGAAACTACATACTGCACAGCAGATGGTCATCTGATATAGTCTAAATGCATTCATGCCTCACCTGCTTCCTCACACTGTATACTATAATGAGATTATAATTAGACCAAGATTAGACAGACAGGGACAGTGAGAGGAATCTTGACACCACTTTAATAAGGTGTTTTTCCCTTTCACCTAGCCTTGCTAGAGTGTTTTGACATTTCAACACGCACATACACACATTGTCCGACACAGTCAGGTGATGTCAAAGTCAGCACTATGACCCCTGAGGCCTGACTGAGCTGAGCACTTGACTTTGGAAGCAGGACAATTATATATGGAGAAACTATTTCCACATCGAACCCCAACACTGTTACACTGGGAAACACAGGTTTTACATCACTTTCTTGACAATTTAACCCACCATTGATTTTGTTATATATTAACATAGGTCTGATTTAGAGCTATTGAAAGACCTCAATGGTGGCTATTAATATGTAGCGTATACTGTATTTACATCAATAATATCTACATGAGTTATGGGAAGTTCTCTATGTGGATATAAGCGTTTTCTCACGCTCACACACTGAGTTTGAGCTGATTATAGCACCACCACATGGCAAAATGTTGCAACTACACCACATATTGCATTTCATCCTGGAGGCCCAGTCTGTTTTGATTTAACCCTCTTTGAGTTTCATTTAGACCCCATTTACATTCATACCCCAATTTGTTCTAATTTGTTTTGTTTTTTTAATTTTGGTTTATGTTACCATTCCTGTTCTGATTTTGATGTTTACTTATGGTTTCTGTCATCAGTTTTTCTTCTGTTTTCCCATCCGATTTTGTTTTCTTTTAGTGCATGGAAGGCTGGTGTCTGGTCTGCTATAGGCTTAACACACAGCTGTCAGTCTGATGTGTCTCACACACGCCGCAGCAGGTGAGTCACTGCCACATCGGGCTGCATTCACTCTGCAGCTGAAAAATGTCAAATAATCTATTTTTAGTGCAGAAAAAAAAAAAAAAAAAACATCCATCAGAATCTGTCAGACCAGGGTTTTTCAAAGTCTGACACTGTGGGCCCCCTCAGACAAAATCAAGATAAGTGCAGGTTTCAGTACCTTAATTGCCTCCACTGCTGCTGCTGCAGTGATTTTGGATTATATGGTGGCCCGGTGAACTGACTTTCATCAAAATGTATCCGTGGTTGCTCGTAGTGACAGCAGTTGTTGAAAGCAGGAAGAGAACATGTAGTGTCCTTGTAAAGGTCCTATTAATTTTTACTAAAATTTAATTATCCATATGTATTCGTCTGGTTCTTTTTTTGTCTTAGTTAACTATGTAACTATGTATGTGAAATGGTGTTGCCAGCCTCTTTCCTAATGTTACTTTGAATGTGGGGAAAAAATATAGATTAGCAGTGCAGCTGCATTTCTTGAGGAATGTCAGTAGAATAGGTGGCCCATATTCTAAATATTAACCTGCTTTGATACTGTGAAATCAAATGTTGCGGGAGCTGTTCACAGTTCCTAGGGCCAGTGTAAAAATCTAACTACCCATGCACTATGGAATATGTATAAGATACAGTTTATTTAGCACACATCTATTAGTTTGTTGAACTATATTATTGTGTTATCACAATAATGTCAATCACTTCATTTTGCATTATGACAATCTCTGTAAATGTTTACTTGTTTGATAATGTGCTGAAATGCATTGCAGTATCCTCATGTTACACTAGGAGGACACATACATGTTCGCTTGTTGTTTTCAACAGCTGCTGTTACTAAGAGCAACCACTGACGCATTTAGACGAAAGTCACCAGTTAACAGGACCAGTCATTGATCTGAAACACTGTCATGCACCTGTACCTCATGTAGTATATTTGCCAACATCTCTCCCTCCGCACCCCCCTTCAGCTCTACTGTGCCCCTCTGGGCAGTCTATTGTCAGATGAATCATCAGTCATCATGCAGAACAACATCATCTTAACTCGTGAGCAGGGCCACAAGTGTTTCAATGAGGAGAGAGATTAAAATTTTTTGCCCATAATTAAATTTTTTTTATTATTATCTTCCCTCTCTATGTGTGTCCCTGCAGGTCGCGTGGGTCTGTGGAAGGACATCTTCACAGTGTCAATGAATGACAAGTTTGATGCTGTGTACAGACAGAAGATGGGCAAGTCTGACCTGACCTTTGACTTCTGCCTGTGAGGAGCGCCACACCCCGCCCTCCTCACACTGATCTACTTGAGTACAGTCAACAAGTGCACACCTCCTGCCAAAACCCACGCTCCTACGTCTCCATTCAATCAACCACTCTGAAGTTTAATGGTACAGTCTGACAGTGGGATTACACTACAAGACTTTTTCCAGAATGCAATCTGTCTCAAGTCATCAAAAATCACTCCCTTGTGGACTGATTAAAATGAATCTAGATTTATTAGGAGTTTATTGAAATTTCTCAATCAATAGTAAAACCAAACCTCCCTCAACCCCTACCTCCACAGTATGTTCCCACTGCTGTGTATGTATATGTGTATATATTGACCAGGGTTCGACCGATATAGGACCGATACTTTTAAGATGAAGTATTGGTCAACATTTACGCCAATGTTCAAAATCCTACAATATGGCCGCATTCATAACTCAACTCAACTCAAGCTACGTGCAGATATTTGTGACTGAAACACATATCAGCATGCCAAGTTCAGCCACTTAATTCCTTCATGTAACGATTGTTCCTCTTCCAGGTGAAGTTGCTCTGTCCGTAATTGGCCGATACACTAACCAGTTTCTAGGAAGTGTTGTCCAACCACATCTAAAGGTAAAAGTGTTTATATCTGTTCCAAATGGCCACATTCAAAGGTGGACCAAAAGCCTGCTGTACAGTTGGGTTGAGACGCAACAGTTTTCTTGGTGTTGCACTCCAAGAAGTAGCTGCATTAAGAATGAAAAAGAGATGATAGTCGGATTGTCGGTTTTGGAAAGTTACATAACTCATTGTATGCAGTCACCCCAATTCAGATGTCAGAAAAGTTTTAGGGGAGGGGGTTTCAGAGAATGTTTGACGATCCATGAAACACTTAATTCAAAGCATACTGATACCTTAAGAATTCTTGAATCGCTCTTGGTCTGGCCCCTGACCTGAGACCAATATGGCCTGGGGGACCCTAGCAGAAGCTATTCCCCCCAACAACACTGCTCCCGCTATTTTCTGTGGGGTTGGTAGGATGTTTGGGCTTGCCCTTAGGGACAGTGTGAGGAGCTTGGACATTAATAAGAAGCTCCTTTCAATGGACTGAAAGGAGCTGGTTGAGGTGGTTGAAGCCCTGTGGATGTACTCCATGTCTAACTGGGAGGAGACCCCGGGGCAGACCCAGAACATGTTGGAGGGATTCTACTTCCCATCTAGAGATGCATCAGGATCAGCCATTAGGAACTGCAGGAAGTAGCCAGGTCTATAGGCCTATGGCATACTTTGCTTAGTCTGCTACTACTGTGACCAGGTTACATGGTAATGTATGTGCTGTCCACAAGCCCATGATGACACCCATGATGAGTATTTTTTTCCCTAATGTTTTTGCCCTAACCACAGAATATAGAGGGGTGCTTAGGCTGCTCAAGATCACCATCTAATGTCAAGAAAGCATGGAAGGTTCCCTTTCAGCCACAGATATATCTTGCTTAAAAAGATGGCTTGTGGTTTGTAGAGCATATCAGCCACAAATATCTGTACGTAGCCTCTGATATTTCTGGTTGTCAGGTAGATAAACCCTCTGAAACATTTATATCATCATAAAACACTAAAACTCTTCAGGGAAGCCCAGACTAATGAAACTGTTTTAAGGTTAGGAGCTCTGAAGTTCAGGCCACCCACACCTATTTATTGGTGGGGAAACTGGAATACATTACTGCCTGTAAGTGAGAAATGAACTCACCCAGCAACACCTTGCTAATTCTGGCCGCTGGGATATCTTTTACTGGCTGAGAAAACATAATTGAGGAGTAACAAGGAGAAAACAAAATACCCAAAGAGAATTGCGGTTGTTACAGACAACACCAATATCAGGCCAATATTCTGTCAAACCAATATCGGTCTCACCCTGATACTGAGTGCATTAGCAGTTGTCTTGATGCAGCAGTGGCTCTGAGCCAGATAGATACATGGAAGGTAACTGTATGAGGCAAAGCCAAACCTGTAGAGAGGGAGCTTATCATGCCTAAATCATCCCAGCAGCTCAGTGTCACAGCTGGGAGGGTGTTGTGTTGGATGATCATTGATTTTTTTTTTTTTTGCTCAAAGTGCTGCAGGATTTTCAGCCACCAGCACTGATTGTCACCGTACACTTATGAGCTTTATGTGTGTTTCAGAGAGAGAGTTATGTCTTGTCAATGCTCAGTCATACCACCAGAGTGCATCAGACTTCCCAGACCGACTTCAAATTCAAGAATATGTCAATTATCCCTAAAACCCTAAAGCCAAATTTACAAATGTTGAACTTTGGTGCACCCTAGTGGTAGTATTAAAAATAACACAGTGGTCAGTTGAATGGGCTGAAAGCAACACAGACATCACCACTTGGCTCTAGCATGTTAGGATTTCCCTTACTCAACAATAATTTGAAAGATGCTATAATCACATCACAATTCTACACAACTGGCTTTAAGGAGTATCTTACTCAACTCTCAAACTGGTCTTTTGTCCAGTGTCCAAATATGGTGGTTATATTAGCAATCTGCTCTTGACTTGTATTTACTGTCTGTCACCAAACATGGCTCATTTTTCCCTCTGGTGGTCAAAATAAAAAATATGTCATGAATAAAGGCTAATTTTAGACAAACTGGGTGCAACAGACAGTTCATTAAGATCCAGTTTGATGACATTCAAGGACTTTTCAATGTCATTTAATGTCTTTGTGAATTACATTCAAGACTAGGGCCTTGACATTAGATTGCTCTGATATAGACATTATAGAGGAAAGAGCTAAGGTTTATTGACAAATTGTTTTGTTTTAATCAGTAAAACACTTTCAAGGCCCCCATATTCAAAAATCTGTCAGTGGAATCCTAATGACCCCACTGGCCACATGTTTTTTGTGTCACTTGTTAGGACAATTTGATTAAACACTATTTAGGAAAATTTACCATGTGAGCACAATATACTGTATGTAAAGTCTTAAAGGCTCTCTACACCCACTACCTTTATTTGGTATTGTATTTTAGTGGTAGTAACAAATAGCAATGAATCAAATTACGTACAAAAGTGAATCTGTGCTTTTGGAATCCCTAGGTGACCGGGACCTGCTTGGTAATCCAGCTTTGGTCCAAACACTGTTTTCAAGGCCTGTGTGCATCATGCTACACATCACCACTGATGTAAATCTGTGTCGAATCTCTCTGTTTCTCTCTTTTCCCAGAAATGTCAGGTTTTGGCTGCATGAGAGGAGAGTGCGGAGTATTAACCCATAACCAGCATTAACTGTATTCTGCGACTCACTGTAGTGTCACAACAGCAGCAGTATCTGGAATCAGACTATTAACCTGAAGCATCACTTACACATGAAAACCTTCTCTTCCTCCTCCTCCTCTTCCCCTGTTGCCACAGTAGTTTCCAGTCCAACAGACCAGTCCCTGCTCTCTAACAGACACTTGTGAATGTCTTTATTGTGTGGATGTAAATGACAACCTCAGCACATACTCGTCATGCCACCTCTTTTACGGCTGCTCATTCTTTCTTTTCATTGTCCTTTCTTCTCTCTGTCACTCTGTTTACAGCCGTTGGCAAGGCTTCAGCTGCCTATCTCCACTTTTATGGTTTGTTTGGGTTTTTATACATGCCTGTCTCTGTTTCCTGGGCATCTTGCGTTGTATTTTACATGCTTTGCTTGCTGGTTTATTAATAAAGTTGTGTCTTCAGGCAATATCTGATGAATTTGTCCTTTTTCTTTTAACTCTTCAGTGTCTAAAGTCCTGTTTGAAACTTGGAAAATGAGAGTCAGTGAAATAAAGTGAGGCTGGTAAAATAAGTGACATACAGTACAAATTAGGAATATACAGGATTGTAACAGGGTAGGAGACACATGCACATCCATACATTCTTTGCAGGTGCTGGATAACAATAATCTGCACCAAAACCTGAAAGAATGCATCCTTATTCTTGACTACAAATGGTACTCAGGTAGAGTTGAGGATGTGAGCACTGTACATAGTAAGTTCAATTTTGAAGTACTTGTACTTCTCTTTTATGGTATTTTGTACTTCTACTCCACTACATTTCAGGGGGAAATATTGTGCTTTATACTCCACTCCATTTATTTCCCAGCTATAATTACAGTAGCCTGCTAGTTACTTTTTGGATCAATATTCTGTAGGTAAAATGATCCATTTATAAAATATGCATTGTTATAGATTAGACCACTCAACAGTATACATTACTATAAACACAGTGCAGTAAACAGTACTTCATTTTGATTCTTTAAGTACAATTTGCTGCTGCAATAGGAGTAGGATTTTGAATGCATGATTTTTACTTTTATTGGAGTATTTTTTTCATTGTGGTAAGTAACAGATCTCAATATTTATTTCCTGATTTTGCAGTGGTGGTTTTTTTGCATATAGGTCTCTTCCCATCTCTTAGACTATGTGACTAAAAGAAGAAATAACACTATCTTCCTCTCACTCACGGATTTTTTTTCCTTTAACAGTAGCATATGGTGGCTAATGTTAGCTAATGCTAGCAAACTTTAAATAGATATTCCTGAGTAATGGACATTACTGCGTCAGTTTGCTGTTGTACGACTCTTCTTTACTTGTGCTACATACAGTTTAGCATGTATTATTATCCTGTCATTGTCACTTTCTTTTACAGTCTCAATTGGTGAGAACAGTAGCGTATAGCGGCTAATGTTAGCAAACTTTAAATAGATATTGCTGATAAACTGACATTTACTGACTCAGTTTGCTGCAGTACAACTGTTCTTTATTGTGCTATATTAAGCTTTAGCATTTACCATTAACATGTAATTGTCACTTGTGGTCACAATGGCTGCTTTTAAGCCTTGTTTAAAGTAAAAATAGCAATACCACAATGTAAATATACTTCATTACAAGTCTGCATACTAAATGCTAACCTGCAATGCAACCGGAATGCAATATCTATTTTGATGATTTTGTGGCCACTTGGGGGCAGCAGAAACAAGCTTTCAACACACTTTTAAAGTTTATTATGTCGAACTTGTTAGTAAACAGTTGCCTATTTACAGTTCCAGCAGGTACTAAGCAAACATTAGAATTTATTTGGAGACCTGCTTGTGTCCACCTGATGAATATAAGTATAATATTCTCTCTCTTTTCACGGTTGCTTTGTTTTGCTCCATACTTAGTCCTGAGTGAAGTATCCGGTTCTTTAGCTGCTAAATGTTCTATGTTCAATAGATGCTAATGTTGTTGGCCTGCTGTTTGGTGCTGAGTAGGTAGTTTACAGTGGGTTTTTAGAGCCTTGGAAACAACAGTGGAGCTAATTGTATCTATTTTGTATACTGTTTGGCAATTTACTATATAAAAATGCATTGTATTTTTATATGCTCATTAAAGATGTTTTAAATATTAACCTGCAAAGTAACCTTTAGCCTAACTATAGATGTCTAAAATACGTAACGTTAGTGGAGTAAAAAAGTACAACATTGAAGTAGAAGTGTAAAGTGGCATAAAATGGGAATACTCAAGTAAAGTACAAGTACGATTCTTCAGTAATTCTACTTAGTTACTTTCCATTACAGCCCTTCATTACCGTGTTATTATTGAACATTTAACATTACAGGAAAAATATACATTCTGTTTGTTTGCATCCATGGAGACAGGGTTGGTTTGACAACAAAACAACAAAACCAGACAAAACCAGACTGGATGGTTGAATACTGTATGGTCTACTCAGAAGTGTTTCTGACACACACACACACACACACACACACAGAAAGAGAGAGAGAGAGAGAGAGAGAGAGAGAGAGAGAGAGATCATGTTCATGTGTTAACTAGCAACGGCAGTCCACTAGCCCAGTGTCACTATCACCCTCTTGCCTCTCTCAGACACACACACACACACACACACATCAGTTTCACCCAGTATGTCCAAGCTGCTGCCTCTTCAACCTGGACTGGGACAACTGGTCATTGGCCCACAACCCAACACCGTCCCGAGCACCACACATTCCTCCACACGCAGACAGACAGGTGGGAGATCTTGGCAGACATGGATCCACACAGACAGAGGTGAGTAGCTTTTTCAACCATTAGTTTGTATTTGCCTCAAAATATAAAACAGATTCACCTTAATATCATGTCATAATAATTATAATGATGAGTTAATACATTTGACTGAATCAGCCCTTTTTTTGATGTCATTTGCATTTCCTGCAGATGATTATAGTGAATTCATGGGAAAACCTTTCTATTTGGTAATTATGCAATTATAAATGTTGTTGTCCATTAATAAAATGAGTAATAAGTTGTTAATAAATAGATTTGGGCCAGAGCCTATGCAGCCTTTTCCCAGAAATAACTGCTTTAACAATACATGGTCTGTCATAGGGGTTCTTATTAATTGCTTAAAACAATTTATTAACCATTATAAAACAATGTGACGGATACATGCAGATCTTTCTTTACCAGGTGCTGAGTCCCCAAATAATAGACACTTTCTGTTCTTCAAAAGACTTGAAACACTTTAGGATGCTAGCTGAAAAATATTCTTCTTTATAGATGGAGTAAAAAAGTACAGCGTTCTGAGCCAATTCTACAGTGTTGTGAAACTTTTGAAGAACAGAAAGTTAACCATTAATGAAGCCCTGAATTAAAACTTATGTAATATAACCTCATATAAAGAGTGCCTTTTAGGAAAGACAAAATGCAAAATATACTGTTTAATACATTGTAATGTCCCTAAAATATAAAATCCCAAACATGTTTTCAGCCCCACAACTGATGGTAATATTTCAGCACATATTACAACCGTATTTTAACCCCTCATCAATATCTCACCCTCCCAGCCCGCCCAGTGACCTCCCATCCAGGCCAGCAGCTTACGCTGGGGGTGGTGGACCCCCTGATCCATGACAGACTGCCACACATCAAGTCAGCCTTCATGGCTTTGGACCCTGACAGGACAGGCCTGGTGAAGAAAGAGGAGTTTAGACGTGTCCTGAAGAGCCGTCTGTCTGTCAGCCAGAACCAGCTCAACACCCTCCTTGACAAGGTGAGATAGAGATTAATGTCCCCCTTTGTCCTCAGAGTGCAGGTCAGTTTTAGGATTGCATCCCTTGATCTGTATGTAATGGTTCTTTGAAAGCATTTAAACAAGGTGGCAGCTATCGGTGGGCTTGAGTGTGGGTACAAGAGCATTCTCTCTTCTCCTTCTGTGACCCCTCTGGTTAAGACTTGTTTATGAGCAGTCAGAGGTGGAATCAGGTGACCCTACAGTAGCAAGACAAAGTACTAGTTAACATATACTGCGGAATATTCATTGCAAAAAAAGAAACAAGCAAAACATTATTTATAATGAACAATTCATTAAAAAATACAATGTGCTTGATAGTGAGGCAAATAAATTTCGTTTACATCACCATTCCTTACAAAACACATGGTGCGTTTGTGAGGTCTAACAAACATGTTCAAACATACGTTCTCGCCAGTCATAGTCACCAACACAACACATCAGACAATTTGACATACAGATCTATAGCTACTTTAGAACCACAGTAAGAATGTCCTAAAAACATAAGTTTGATATAACACTAGTGTCTGTTACACATTCACTTTACCACCCTCTGCATAGGTATTCTTGTATGCATGGTGGTCGAACATGTGGAACAGGACTCACAGAGTACCTTTAAAAGGGGGATTAAAGTCAAAGCCTTGGTATAAGGCTGGAGTCACAACCAGTCAAGCAGGAACTTTATGACTTATAGCCAAATCTCATAATCCTGTTAATAAAGGATTTTCTCTCGTCTCATTTTAGAGGCTCGAGTAAATTTCACTTGTTATTGGGAAGCCTGACCAAAGTGTCAAGGAAGGCGGTAGGAGGCAGACTGATACCCCATTTACACCTGGCATTAAAATGCTATCTGTATCTGGGTATGTTATCTGAGGAACACGTTAATGCAATGCAATGCATTGTGATTGGATCTCAGCCAGGTGTAAATGCAATCTGTACAGTGTGACCACATTCATAAGAAAAAAATCATCCTCGCAAGTTGAAAGGGCTCTTCCTGCCAGCTAAAGCAAGCCCCGTAATAAAGCTACAAATAGTAGTAGTAGCTAGAAGTCTTCCTTCACAAAAAAGTAAATGACGTCCGTTTGTGGTTAGTGGCAACAGTCTCCATGACCCGGGACTCGACATGTTTGTTGACAAGTCCACCAATCCTAGTTAATTAGCATATTGAGATCAGATCACAAAGCAGGGACAGCTGAGCAAACGAGAACGCATTTTAATACCAGGTGTAAATGCAAAGACCCATTGATCGGATGTCAATACCCAGATAATGTATCCAGATACAGATCACATGTTAATACCAGGTGTAAACTGGACCTTAGAGTTGTTGAATTACTAAAAAAACAAAAAGAGCGATTACAACGTGCAACCAAACGAAGGTGTGTAACTCCAAAGAAAAATTAATGTTCATTGTATCAGTAAACATTATCCATACAAACAATATGCCAAGAAAACCGCGTACAACTCAAACAAATACTAATCAACAGAACATTCAACTCAATACAATCCCACATATTTGGTTTAACCCATAACATCTATGATGATGTCAGGAAGAGCATAAAAGCAGGTGTTTGACTGCCCCCCCCCCCCCTTAGACTTAAACTTAGTGAAATATTGTGACAATAGTCTGACTCAGTACAAGTCCCGGAGCCAGGCAGGGCAGCAGGTAGTGATGATGAAACAATGCTTTCCTGAAGCAATGAAGCCTCGCAGCCAATTGTATCACCAAAAGATCCGTTACTCGAAGCCTCATTTAACACAGTGTTTACTTGTGACACCTACTGATAAAAATAAGGACAGCCAAATTATAAATGATCATGTGCCACTGCTATTACTGACATGTTGGTGCACTTTGTGCTACTGCTGTATCCAATAAGATTCTTACATCAGAAAGAAAGAAAGAAAGAAAGGTGTCATTTGAGTGACTGTGTTTTTGTTTGGGGAAAAACAGGATATTGAAATAAAGAGGAGTTAATTTGAGAAAGTGCCTTTGCGACTGGGGATTGAGAGTACTTGTGTAACAAAGTGTAAAGGTGAAGATTTCATTGATTTTTATTTTGAAACAGATCACAATTCAAAAACCTCCACCAACTACTCAATATTTAAATTTAGCAAACTGTCAAACTCTCTGCACTTTCCACAAACCAACCACCCCATGGGATGTACACTCATGAAAGGTTCAGGTTTTGCGGTCCTTATATGACCAATTGAATTTCACACCGAAATATCATGTGCGCTTGCCGAAACCGAGGCCTTGTTTGTCATTGGTCACGTGATTCTCTGAAAATGATACAAGCTTCGGTATGAGGCATCAGCAGAAACTGCTGGACACACTCGACACACAGTTCGGAGCCTCAGTATCAAGCGTAGCATCACCAGCAGCAGGTGAGCCAACTGTCAATCACAGCTGTCAATCAACGCCCACACGGCAGACATCAAAGATACGTCTTCAAATTTTATTAACTGAGCAATTATTTCCAAAATGACCACCAGCACACTTATTAGAGGGCCTGAATTTAGCGATTGACACCATAATGACTTGAAAAAAATGATTGACTTAGTATTTCTAGAGAGAAGTTGAGGTTTTTTGAATGGGAGTCAGTTGGAGCATCTAGCGGCTGTTGGTGGAATTGTGCTTAAAGGTACATCTGCACTGGCTTCAGCCTCAAGCTGTGGTAGGTGCTGCTTATAAGAAATAAAATTTAAAAGTATACATCGGACAAATGGTGTGGTCTCACCCACTTGTCTACTGTGTAAAGCAGGTACAGCAACAGATTTTCCGTAGGCGTCTGCATGATGAGTTGCTGAAAGATCTGTTTCAAGTTTTAGATTCAAGTATACACAATGTCCAGCAGTAAAACAGTGTCCCTAAGCAACAGTACTTATCCAGTGTATGTAATTCTGCAAAGGCCTGGACTGTCTATGCTAATGAAGTGATAATAATTTAAATATAAAGTCTCTCCATCAACTGACTGTTTTGCATTTGTGAATTTTCCAATGCTTGTACATTTTTACATGATTAACTACTTTCAATATGTACAGATCTTTTGCCAAGATTTGAGGAAAATTCTGCCTCATTATTGTTATGAGAGGTATCATCCAGAAGATGGCAGTAGAATATTCTTTTTAATCCCTTTCAGGCAGCTGACACTGACAAATGATGCTCTGTGGCCGTGGAGACTGGTCAGAGGAGAAGTGAATCTGGCAGCTGTTAAAGCAGACGTTATTTGTTTGCACTTCTGTTGCGTTGGCTGGCATTAGTTTCTCCTCTGATCCAGCCGACTGAGTTATCCTTTGCTATGTTTTATTTCATACATTCCTCAGCAGCTTGCAGATGTTTACCAAAAATGAAGGAATAAATAAAAGAAAGCCTCCGGGCTATGAAAGCAGCAGCAGTAATATTGGTGGGTGATGTAGGAAGTGGAATTTTTAAGTCATCACTCTGTATCCATGAGGCCTAATGAGAGTGTTGAGGCCCTGCACCAGAATGCTTCTCCACTCTGGCATTGATCAGTCGAGTGTGCATGTTGTGTGTTTGGCATCCGTGCGTGGTGGTGGCGTAATTCCCCCTCTCCCTTCATCTTCATCTGTGTGCACAACGCCTCTGTCACTCCGCTACGCCACTGTAATCGTCTCCACTGTTCCTCTTTGTTCCGTCTCAGCGCTCACGCCTGACAGTTTGACTGCCTGTCTTTCCCACACAGATTTCCTCCCATAATATCAGCACTTTGTGTCTTCCACCCCCCTCCACCACAACCCCCAAACACAACCCCACTTCCCTGCATCCCCTTCCCACCCCTCCCACTCAGTCTTATTCATTAAAGGCACTGTGTGGGTTAGTGTGTATGTGTGTGTGCTTTCTGGAGAGTTGTCGAAAGTTTACTTTAAAAGACTATCACTGGAGTAGCAGCTGTTGTTCTGGTGACATTTTGATGTGGAAGTCGCTTTGTGCTTGAGGGAGCGAGATGCCACAAGCAGCCCGACAACCCCACCCCCCACTTCTTCTTTTCTTTTTCTTCTGTTGTTTATTTATCTATCTGGTCTCATCCATGCCACATTTTCAAAAGAAGACATCGAGATCTCTTTTTGTTAAATGTCGATCAATTATTAAATGTGCTCTGGTAGCTGTATCTGTAAAAAGAGAAGTTACTTGAATAATTGAGGGAGAGAGGGGGCTGACGGAAAAAAGATAATCACAAATTAGCTGACAAATCAGATGATGAATAGGGAGCCAGTGATACAGACAGACAGACAGACAGACAGACAGACAGACAGACAGACAGACAGACAGACAGACAGACAGACAAGAGAGAAAATCCACAGCATCATCCTCCCCTTTGCTGAATGTCTTTTTTCTGTGTTTATTCAGTGTGATTAGAATGGATTTGGAATCCCTGTATATGTTGCAGCATCCTACATTCCTGTCTGGAAACATTCTCCGCAATTTGAATCCAGATTTGGCCATGACAACTGATTTTCAAGAACATGGAAAATCTGCGCTCATCCCCCCCAAAAATGGCAGAGACTGTCCTCACATGTCATTATGTTATCTTGTAGTGTGTGAGGATTTATGATTCAAATCTCTCACCTATACAGAGCCTCAGACCGATTAGTTTAAATGAAATGAAAGTGATCTTGCAATTTGGGGCTAATTACTAAATCTCTTAAATTAATTAAATGGATTGTATGGATGGATTTCCAGACAGGAGTACCAGGCTCAGGACTCAGGGGAAGGTGTCTATCTTGTTGATGACAGGGCTCAGTTAAAGTTGGGGATGTCCTGATCATATTATTTTTACTCCTGATAACCATCAAGGATAAGTCTGGTGATATTCTTGTCCAACTATTAAAAACATGTCTATGAGCCACACTGTTGCACTGGGTAACATGTTCCTTCATTACCATGAACACACACACTGTTTATTTTGACTCAATCCCACACACACCGTCCTGCTGCTGAAAATACTCACTAGAGCACCAAATGTGGATCAATCCGCCCTGGAAAATAATCCCTAATAAATGCAAAAATTCCTCCTTTTTGAGTAATGTTTGTTGAAAACTACAGTGCCCAGCTGTTTTTGGAAATTACTGATGATACTTTGCGTGAGTTATGGCTACAGGTGTCTTCCCTTTTCTCATAGATTTTGGGGAAATACAGTATGTGATGTGGGAATGTAACCTGTCATGTGATCATACCTCTGCCTTCTACTACTGAGGGATGAGAGGAAGACCTGAGGAGGTGGCCTCAGATAACGTAGGGTAGTATATTTAGCTACTTTGTTGATTTACTGACAGTGAAGCGATGAACAATCTGAAAAGCTCAGAGACTCATCAGTACTTCCATAGTCATAAAGCAGATATGGCAGAGCCAAGTTAGAGCTTCAAAGTTCCACGTTACTTACTTTAGCTAACACTAAGCTAACTTACTGTTGTTTGTTACTGGTATCTGAAGCCACTTTATCAGGTTCCTCTGTAGTAGAAGGCAGAGGTATGATCACATTATTCTCTGTAAAGACCATTTTGATGTTTTGGGAAATAAGCTAATTTGTTTGTTTTTATTTACTTGCAGTAAATATGAAGCTGCCACCAGCAGCTGGGTAACTTAGCTAACATGAGAGTGGGAGTCAAAAACTATTGAGAAACGGACACATAGTTGGTTTGGGTCTTTTCATAAGACTTGTTGACAATAAGCAAATATCAAATTAAAACCATCCTTATTAAGTGTTTGATTTCGGAATCAAATCGGATTGTAATCCTGCAGTTTGAGCCAACAGATTCTTGCAGCCACAGTGGCTGCTGTTCAGCAAAAATTACATTTAAATTAACATTAAATCAACACTAAATCAAACAGGGTGTGGACCATTTATCAATATGTTGGTATTTATTGATAATGCAATGAAACTGTTGAGTAAAATTCTTTTTCTAAGTATCAGTAAGCATTTTGCACAATAATCACTTTGTTCCTATTATAAACATTTTTAAATTACGTGGCAGTAGGTTTCACCACAGTTCATATTTTTTAAGAGGACATTATTTTAAGGAGATATCCTCTAGTCTACATGCATAATTATTATTAATGCTTGGTTGCTTGTGAAAAAGCACAATGAAAACAATTAAAAGTTGATGAACTATACTGATATTTACAAAGGTTTTTTTCCATCATGTCAACATGTGTTATGGCTCCTGCCCTCTATACCATCAGCCACTGACCTCCGTCTCACCTTCAAACTGCAGGTGTAACCGCCCCCTCATAGGTATATAGAGCATGGAGAGCCTCCCTCCCCGCATCCCCTGAGGGAGGGGGGGAGGAGGGGGAGGTACATTCCGTGGCTGCTGATAGCAGTGATAATTGGACGGTGTGATGTCTATAATAAGATTCAATGCCAGGAGGTCCGCTGGGGACCGCTGCACTGGATTACACAATGGAAGGATGTAGGGCAGGGCAACAGGGACTGTACTTTGATTATGAGCCACCAAAATAGGTATACGTGTGTGCTTGTGAGTGTGTGTGCCAAGTATTTGTCTGCTTGATTGAATAATGTGTGTATAATATGTGCGTATTTGTGTGCGCAAAATAGTTTTTCGATTTTGTGTGTTTGGGTTTGTGCCAACTCTTTACAAGTTTGCCATTAAATGTGAGTATCCATGCATATGTGTGTGTGTAAAAAAGCACAAGGTCAGAACAAAAGCATGCGACTGTGTTCCCCAGGTGTGCCCAGTTGCAGAGAACAGCACCTAGTGTATTCCCCCAACAGCTTCGTCCTGAAAATTACTGCTCAACCCACCTGACGCCAGCCAGCCACATCACCACGCTGCTCTTCCTGTCTCCATGGGGACGCCATTACATGTGCCATTATCACAAATGCCGATACTGGAATGTTTGAAAAGTTTGGAGTGGGTTTGAGTGCAGGATTATGTTGGATGTGGAGTAATGTTTCCTCCACAACATTCACACCTCTTCTGGCTTTTTATCATCATCAATCTCGCAGTCATCTTTTCTGTGTGCTGCTCCACTTGTTTACATGTCTTTTTGTTTGTGGCTGTTGTAGGTGTGTGAGAGGAGCAGTGCGACAGTGGACTACATGCAGTTTCTGAGGAGGTTTAGCCGAGCTCCCACGGCCCACAGAGCCTGCAGCAGTCTCAGCGTGAGGTACACACACTCCTCTGGATTAGATTTCTGCTAAACAAAGAAATGCCATGCTGCATTTGCATTTTTATGCGTTTGGTGGCAGCGGCTGAATATGCTTAAACTCTTATCTGTCTGTTTCTCTCAGACGTGGTCCACAGAACACTTCCATGTCCCTGTCTGAGATGCAGAAGCATCTCAAAGATAAGGTGTGTACCCTCTGTCTCCCTCTGTAAATGTTTGACTGGATTTGTGCTCCAGTCCTGGTCAGGTGCACCCTTTCTTAGTGAGTCTGTTGGCATTAAACTTAAGTTGAATTACATATTCAACATCAATGATTGGCAAAATAACTTTATATTAGACATACCCTGTGGAGTTTTTGCCCACTAGTGGTGCTATAGAGAAATGTTTTGAGGAGCGGTCCCCGTTTGAGGAATGGTTCCCACATGGTCCCTACTCTCCCCAGTTGCTAACAAGTTTGATTTCTAACAAAAAATACAACATTACAGTCAACCAGTCTACAGCCTGGGCTATAAAACAAGACAGGACTGTGTCACAGTAACTTACAGTGAGAAACTGTAAGTTCCATCTCTTATATACAGATGGAAAGGGCAAGTTAATTTGTATAGTACCTTTCAACAACAAGGCAATCCAAAGTGCTTTGAATAAGACATAAAAATGCATTAATAAAGATATAAAAATCACACAACAATATTAAAAGACACATAAATACTAGTGTGCCCGTTTTATTTGTATCTTGTGCTGTACTACCATGTTCACATATTCTTTGATCAACACATGGTGGCAGAAGCACACCAAGAAACATAGCAATGTGCCAGCAAAAGGCCAGGGATGGAGAAGACTGCTAGCTAACAAGCACAGATGTAAACAATACAAATTCCAAAATATTTTAAAAAATCAGCTTGTTTTATGAGGATTGTGTGTATGCGTTTCCCCACAGGGTACCGTAGTTGTTGAAACTACTATGACTAAAGGCTTGGTCACAACAGAATTTAAAGTGCCGAAGGTTTGTGGCGAAATCACTTCTTTTCAGTGGAATGGCAGTCAGCAGTGGAATTCACTCACAGGCGAATGTAAATCTGTGCAAAATGTTTGTGTTGAGTTCAAATTTTTATGAAATTTGTAAGAAAACCTCATTCAAAATTGAAGTTTGTAGTAACATAAATAGTAAAAACATTTTCAGCCTTGAAACATATCCGTGTGTTGGGTTCACTCTGTTGTTTAGACAAGGACGGTAATTAAAAAAAAAAGATATCTTCAATATTTCAGTTTTTTTCGCAGCCTTTAGCAAAGATTTCCCATAAGCCTTAGACCATCGCAGTTTCAACAACAGTTCTGCCAGTGTAGTGTAAGCCCGGCAGCCCACTGGGCCTGAGGTGACCCCCCATTGGGCCTAAGCATAGCGGAAGTTTTTGAACAATGTATTTTAAGATGTTTTCTGTAAACTGTAGCATAGAGCATAGCTCCTTTAACGAATAGCTCAGTATGTAATAACTGTGCGGTCAAGAAAGAGAGAGAGCTTGTGTGTGGCTGTGAGGCTGCAGCAGCTGGAGCAGAGAGTATGAAGTTAGCAGTATATCTGTGAACAGTGCAGTGTGTGTACAGTTTAGGCTATTTGTCGGTGAATAAATGCTACAACTTCTCAAGACTCAAGCCAAGTTCCCGTGTCTTGTTTGTTTCTGCCGAAAACAAGCACCAAGACCTGGGGAGACATGAGAGCAGCCGCTTGCTAACAGCTACGTGTGATTATAGCAGAGAGCAGGAGGGAGAACAGACGTCTCATTCCGCTACTCTGTGCTGCAACTCTACTGCGGACAGTCATGGAGCAGACACTTTTAGTTTAGAATTGTATTGTCTGTCGTGCGACTTAGTATTGATAACATGCTTAGTATTTTACAAATTACCCCCCCCCCCCCCCCAACAACTTTTGGAAGTGGTGGAAACCCTGCGTCATGACTTCGGCTCAGGAAGTTAACACAGCAAGCTAGCTAGCCTCTAAAACTATTTTGACTGACTTTCCGCTAGCATATTCCCCCTGGCCACGTTTTAGAGGTTAGCTTGCTAACTACAGTATTCCACCATCTAGCCCTGCGATTTGTCTCTACATCACCAAGCTTCTTGCACACGTATTTCTTGAGAGCAATCGGATGAACTTTGCTGTACCACCTTCCAGTGTGACTATTTGTACATGCTAATTATATACTGTACGTTCCTTATTCTAATTGTAAATTTACTAGAAATCAATGTATTTTACAGCTGTACACCTGTATCTTTGCAGCTGTATACTTGTGTTTATTTCAGTTTTACAAGATCTACCTGTCACCACCATCTGCAATTTGTATTCATGTTTGGCAGTGAATAGCTCCTCCATTTCCTTTGTGAATTGCAATGTGGAATAAGAGTGTACCTTGGCAGCACAATGCACACTTACTGCTTTGAGTATACTTAATTTTGTCACTTCTCCAGTGTGAACACACAACCTACCCACAGCCTACTTACAATTAGTGTGTAATATGGAATTGGGACACAGCTCTATTTGGCAAAAGTGTTATTAGCAGTGCAGACAGTAAGCGTTATCTACAGAGGAACTTATAAATGACCAAAAATGTGTGCCAAACTGATATTGTCATCTTGGTGTACAGTGCTTTCAGAAAACAGAGTGATGACGTAGAACAAAGTGAGAACATCTACGAGTTTCTTCCGTAAACATCCATCAATGCTGCAAAGTCACATTAACACGACTCACACAGCATCCTCAGAGTGTGTGTGTATGTGTATGTGATTCATATGGAGGCAGCTGTGTTTGTGCGACCAGCTCTGGCAGAATTCAGGCTCTCCGTAGGAAGCATGACAGAATTCACTCTGGATTTGTGCTGCTTGTGTTCCACATGTTAAACCAGGCTGTTGATGTTGTTGTGAAACGCAGGAAATGTACCAAATCCTATCTGTGGATAAATGAAGGCCCGAGGGTGATCAGGGCTGTCCTTATCCTAACGACAGACGTACATGTGTATGTGCGTGCTGAACTGTATGTTTATGTGTGGGCTGTATTCTCTCACAGCCCACATCCTTCAGTCAACACAATACATTTATTTCTAGTACACCCATGTCCTCCTCTTTCTAGATCATACCGTTCTTTCTGATTCGCTTTTTTGCTACTTGTGAATGGTTTAACTATCAAAAATTAAAAAATTACAGTCAACCAATCTACAGGCAGGGCTATAAAACAAGACAGGACGGTGTCACAGTAACCCATAGTGAGAAACAAATCAAGCTTATTGGGGTATTTTAGATACTGACGGAAAATATGGGAAATAATGAGTTTATTGCATCCTTTTAAGCAACAAGGCAATTTAAATAGCATAAAAATACAATAATTCAAGATATAAAAAAATTCCATAAATAGGATTTAAAAGGAGTGAAATAAAATAAAGATCATAGAAAAAATAAGAAATAAGTTGAATTAGAATAAAACAGAATGAACAGAAGAACATTTCAGTGAGAGATATGAATGAATAGTCCCAAATTTAAGTTAACAAAAGGCAACAGAAAACCTTGATTTAAAAGAAATGAGAGTTGGAGCTGATCTCAAGTTTTCTGGGATTTTGTCCTAAATATGTGGTGTTTAAAACTGAGCACTGCTTCTCAAGGTTCTTATTTTTTGCATGGGGACAGACCTGGAATTGTGTTGGCCAACAGGGTAATTCAAGTGTTTACCTCACTATAATTGCAATGGAGGATAAAATGTGTGTTGCTGTAATAACTTTCCAGAGTTGTAAAATCCTGTCTCACAGTATTATTAACTGCTGCGTAGTGTTTTGGTGTCTTAACTCATGGATCTGTTACTCAAACTGGCCTTCCTGGATTGTATTTTATTATCCCTCCGGTAACCAAAGCAGCACACCCCCACCAACACAGCCCTGTGTGTTGCTTTAACACAGTGCAGTTTTCAGTCTAACTGCCTTGTAAACAAGGTTCTTACAGCTGCGTTTATAATTGCTGTAGCTCTGCTGTAGCTAATGTACGCTGCCTCAAAAAGTAACTAAATGTCTAGTGTTGCGGTGATGCCATCAATGGGAGAAATCTGACCATGAACCATAAATAAACATCTAACCCCTTACATCAAAGCATAAATCCAGATTAACTAGGCCACCTTTAAAAAATCATTAATCTGAAGTTTAGGTCACTGCAAGAAAATGCTGATCCTTTATCTATTCTCTGTGCGTTTGTTCCCCTCTGTAATGTGTAAAATGCCAAATATAAAATGTCAAACTGTCACTGGTTCCAGCTTGTTTTGTGGATTTTGCTGCTTTTCTTTTGCATGACATAATTAAAAATTGAACACCTTCAGGTCTTTGATGTTGGTTTGATAAAGTTGGACAGCTGGTTTACCATTTATCAACATATTTGATAGACAATAGGATTAACCAGTAGATTGGTTGAAAGTGAACAAATTGCAGAAATTGCATGGGGAAGCCCATAATGCCTCAAATGTAAATTATTCTGTATGTAACATCAGGAGACTGTCAGCATGGTCTAAGTGCAGGTACAGGTGTAAATAATAAAATAAATGATGGCCGAATTCCATTTAGCTGCTTCAGTTTCAGAGTCCATGTTTACTAGCTTGTAGTCTTCTTCTTCCCTTCCTTTGCTGATGGATTGCTGCATTTCTTGGTGCATTACAGCCACCTGTAGATCATTGGAATAGTGTGAAACCATTGGCAGGACTGTGTATCACGTCACCCAAGGGCACACAAGTGTGTATGTATGTCCTTGTGCACATGCATGAACAAAATGGGGACCCACTTTCACACAAAAACTGCTCCATAGTGCTACTAGAGGCCAGAAACAGAAAGGGTACCTTTAATGTCTATAGGAATGAGATTAAGGCTCATTGGCTCTAATGGCCAGAGGTGTCAAACAGACGGCTTCAAGAGGTCACACAAAGCAGAGCAGGAGGACTGCTGTTAATGGTCACCGTTGTGACTCTCTCCTGTTAGAGAAAGTTGTGATGAACAAATAAAATATTCTGCAGCCTGTTTACCGAACAAACAACAAAGCCACTAGGAATCCCTCTCTTCAGTGTTCAGTTTTGGTGACTTTGATCTCTGTCAAAATTGTTTGTCAATTACTGTAATAAGTGTATGTGTGTGTGTGTGTGTGTGTGTGTGTGTGTGTGTGTGGTCACTGTCTGATGACTCGTCTCTGAGGAGCAGCTGGTCCTGATAATGAGTGATGCTCACACACATATGATGAAGTACCAGTCACAGCTGTTTACCCCGTGAGCTTGCCTCACTTATCAATATTCAATTAAGATCACTGCAACCCCCCCCACTCTACCCCCCCAATCCTTAACACACACACACACACACACGTACACAATTTCACTGAAGTAGCCATCCAGGGTTGAATGAAGGATGTTCAATTGTTTATTAACTCCATCTGTGTCTTGATCTTGATCTCATGGTACTGAGTTACAGTCTGATATTCAGTGCATACACATTAAACATACAATGTGTATGCATAAATCACAATAGAACATAATAGATTCAACAAAAACTTAAATGGACCTCCTAATTCATTGGGATTCCTCTAAACAAGTGACACTGATAATATGGGGTGCAGTCTCACAAAATGATTTATGAGCACGTTCACAAGTTCCAGCCAAGTGTCAGGCACCCTTTTTTCTGCGTATGGGTGATCTGTTGTCTTTCCAGTTCACAAGGAGATGCAAAATGATGAATCTTTACACTGTATGAAACCACAACAACAAAATGGTTAAATATAGGAATGGACATAGGTTTAGACCACAGAATATGTCCGCTCAGCAAGTCCTCCAAATTAAACAACAAAATATGCCACAGGTCCATGCCCTCCAGACTGACACATTAATGAAATGTATTTTCTGATATAACACGGCAGTTATCGGCAACATGATTTTTTGTTTGTGCCTTCCAAAAACCACAATGTTTAGGGAAACATTATGGTGCGGGCTAAAATTACTTCCTTAAGGTTAGGGCACCTTCATCGTCATGGTTACAATAACAACCAAACGGTTAAGGTTACGGGAAGGTCCTGGTTAAAGAAAAACAATGCTGACTTGCAGTTGGAAACAGGAAATTAACAGCTGTCGATGTTTTGATGACACATCCATCCACCCCGACCTTGTCCCTATGTGGACCTCATCGCTAAGTAGTAACGTCACCTTATCTCCTCCTTTGCTTCTGTCATAATTACTCCGGCTGCTAGCGAGATTCTGTCGTTTGAATGTTAACATATGTTGTTTTGGGGCGCTTGCTTACATGACTGATCGATGTCCTTTTTCTTGGGAGGACAGTCTTGTCCATCCCTGTATTTATCTTTATTTGACATTCCAAATATGGTCACTCCACTTTATATTTTCCCAGTGGGTGTTCATCACTACCTTGGGTGGCCGAGCTCCTGATCACCCATTGAATCAGAACCTATGGTTCCAACAGAATTCCTAAAAAAGCAAAAATAACAATGACAGGATCTCCTTGAGGTAAATATATCCTCTCAGGATAGAGTAAACTCCTGTCTGGGGGCCTGATTGGGTCCTTGTGGGTTGTCCATAGTGTCCACATCCAAAAATATATATATTTTTGACAAAGAAAAATGGTTCTCCTAATGATTGTCACTCTTACAGTTACCGAATACAGCAGGACTCTTCCCATATGGGGATTCCCTGGAGTAAATTTTCATCAAATGGGGGTCTGTGGTCTAATCTGCATCTATTTCAGGAACCGCAGCATGAGTATTTCTGGGAACTCCTCTTGTAGACCCTCCATGTTGTTCAGGTTATGTAGTGCCTGTGTAATACCAATGTTTGGATAGGGAGCGACAGCAACAGAATGGTCCCAGAGCCCCTTATTATCCCTCTGAGCTCCACTTTAATGCTGCCTGTTTCTGGCACTCTGGAGCCCAACCAGAGAGAAATTAGCCCTCTAATTGACAGACAAAAGAAAGTTCATCTCTGCACTCTCTGATGATCACTGTCTGATCGCCTCCCACTTTACTCTCTTTCCTCCTCTCTTCACGCTCCCTCTGTCACTTGGCGGTTTCCCCTCCTTTGCTCCCGCTTGTGATCTGACTGTCTCCCTTCATTCCCCTCCAACTCAGTCTCTTTTCTCTCTCCCCATCACCCTCTTTCATCCCTCCTCTTCAGACAGTCGTCCTATCCCCCTGCTCGTTTCCTTCCCATAATTCATAGTGACAGGAAAGGTTAGAGCGCGCGTGGCGGAGCTCTGGCTGACAGAGAGAGGAGAGTCGAGTGTCTTTTAAAGCCTTGTCGTTACACAGTGTTTACAAGTTAACACAGTCTGACTGAAAACACAGGAACGCAGCTTCGCCTGTGACTAATGTCAGAATTGTATCACTTGCGCTTCCCAAGTACTTAAATCTGGAGAGTACAGTGATGACATGAGGATTAGTGCTACACTTACATGTTTATTATAACATGGATATCCCCCTGTCATGTTCTATGATGCAGGTTCCTCCTTTCATTAGTTTTATTTAGTGGTTTTAGTTTCATAAGTGTAGGTTAAACATTTTTTTCTTCATATTTAATAGTATACAATCACATTTTACTTCTTACAGGAAAAGAAAAAAAATTGTTGTCTAAATTAAAAACTGACCGAAACAGTATACAAACACGCAGGTGAGGTGGGAGGCTGGAGGCACAATCACATCACATTAGTCATTAATCATTACAGTAATTAAGCCCAGCTGCAAAGGTTTCATGCTTAACAAATCGTTAAAGGTATTTTCCTATATTTAAACAGGTCAGCTAAATTAAGAAAACCAACTTAAAGAGCCAGTAATGCCAAATATGAACACATTTTGTTCAATCAATTCAGCACTGTCTCAGCCCTACCTAACTCTGTGCTAGAACGGCATTTAGAAGAGTTTTCTGCTCTGACGCTGTATCAGCAGGATAACATCAAATTTTGGTTTGGTTTAGACCTTAAAACAACTGTTTTGGTCTTTTGCATTAATTGAAACCCAGTGAGGACTGATGCTATTTTTTTTTTAATGAAATTAGTCACATTAAAGTAATTTGGGGTTTATTTGTCCAGGTCAGATATCTGTCTTTGAGAATTCTGCCTACAAACTAATGCAGTGGTGGTAAATGGGATTTTGTTTGTGGCATTCACTGCAATAAAAAAACACATTTTAAGGAGTCTTTCCAGAACCAGTTTCCAGACTACTCTGGAAAATTCATAGACCTCACTGTGAACTGTTCTCTTCAACAAGGCCTCCAAGCTAAATGACATAATTTGTCATTTGTAGCTGCCTGCCACAGCAACCTATTAAGCGTTTTCCGATTTGGTGGCGGCAGGACAAGATCATTTGTCAGGGCCTTCTGAAATGGTTGCAAATTACTGTTACAAAATGATTCATATTAACATTTTCTGACCAGCTACTGCTATAGCTGAGGTTTAGTTGAGTTTAGGCAAAAACAAACAAACAAAAAAAAACTCAACAAAGCTTATCATGGTTAAAATTGGACCTACTTGGTTAAGGTTAGGGAAAGATCATGATCATGGTAAAAAGTAAGGAATGCTGAGGGGTCAAATGGGAAGTGAACAGGAGTCTTTCATCACACACTGTCAACTCATCCATCCACCTGAGCTCCTCCCTATGAAATATTGTGGCTGTATAACAACGTCTCACTAGTTCTGCCTTTACCTTCTGACAGACAAGAGTCTAAACTCACACGCTCACCAGAGGTCTTTTGAGTGAGACATAAACGGGTCAATTTTAGTCTTTTGAGCAACATCACTGATACTACCCTTTTCCTTGGGGAGGATAGTGTACTTACTTATTTCTAAAGAAACTATAAAAACTTCTGACAGTGTGTTCTTATGGACTTGGTTGATGTCACTATTTAATTTTTAAATGCTGTCAGCACCACAAATAAATTTTATTCATCTCTACTGTATTGGGTTGGAGGCAGAAATCTCAGATATCTCAAACCCTGACAAATAAAACCAAAACTATTTGCATGATTAGATACTAGAGGTGTAACGGTACGTGTATTCGCCCTGAACTGTTACGGTACAGACGTGACGGTTTGCTGTATGCAGTTATACAAAGAACACGCCGCATGACCCAAACAATTACTGTCAAAATAGTTTAATAATCCACTTTCTCTGACATGCGAAACAATAATTCTGGAGCGTGAGTTCCACCTGGAACGTTTTGGCAGCCCACCACTTGCATACATCCATGCTGTAGGATGGATGTATGCTAGCCGGTGTTTAGCTAAGGTAGCCTGGTTACCCTGTAGTGTCACTGCCGTCAGAATGACAAACGAGAGACCCATGACACTGACCTAGTGCAACACTATTATTAAAATATGCACCGTTATCTCCGTAGTGAAACAATACCACGTCTCCCTGTCCCTCTCTCCTCTCTGTGACAGTTTTTCACTCCACCTTTGAGTGAAGAACAGCAATAAACACACTTGATTTTTGAGAAGTTCAGACAGCACATCGTACCTGTTCTGAGAGAAAAATGTAGTTTAAAAGTATTGCAGTAAAAGTAGTTGTTTGGTCCCTCTGACTGATATATTATTATATATGACATCATTAGATTATTAATACTGAAGCATCAGTGTGTAAGCAGCATGTTACTGTTGTAGCTGCTGTATTTTATATACAGTTAGACTATAAATCATCATAAAACAGCTGTCAGCAGGTATCCTGACTCCTTGCAAGACTCAGAAAAGTTGTGTTCTTTTTCCACTGCAGCAAAACTAAACTGTTTCAGTAATAGTTTTGGCCAATGAGCCATTGTTGGATGTTTACATTTTTCAAAGTAAAGGACCAAAATATTATTTTCTACCTTTCTTATTTTTTACTGCTGTACTGAAATTGTATTGAACCGTGTACTGTTACACCCATATTAGATACCACTAGAGGTAAGTTTTTTATTTGACCCTTTGAAGCATTAAAATGTGACTCATTACAAGGGAAGGGTTGAGATACACAGTGATCAAATGGCTATCAAAGCTGACTTTGGGTCATGGCTGTTGAGATCATACTAATCAGCTGAGAGGATAACAAACAGACAGAGGAAGGACAGGCACCGGATCGCTGGATTAGCATATAACAGGCCGGTAAACAAAAACAACAGAGCTTTCATTAATTAAGGACCATGGGGCTGGGCGGGCAGACGGATGGGCGAGGGCTGCTGAGACACTCCGAGCGCGGCACAGCGCCAGGCCTCCAACCACGCCAACCAGAACACAGCTGCCTAATGGAGCGCTGGCACCAACGAAGGACGGGGGAGTGGAGAGAGGGAAAAAAAGAGAAAAATTGGAGATAAAAACTAAATAATCAAGGAATTTGTAGGAGAAAAAAGGCAGAGGGAGGCATGGGCCGAAAGACAAAAGGGGAAGAAAGAAAGGGTAATAAAGTTTGCGAGGGAATTGAGAAAAGGAGGAAACAAAGGCAGATAAAAGGAGAGGGGGAGTGTGTGTGTATGTGTGTGTGTGTGTGGAGGAAGAGATGAGATGGAGATAGAGATGGAGATTGGATGATATCCCTCTGTCTCTGTTCATTAATACCGTATGATCTCCTCTCTCCCTCCTTTGTGATTTTAACACATTTCTAATTAGCACAGAATCCTCTAAGTTGGAGAGGGAGGGAGGGGGGAGAGAATCATATTTATATCTGTCTTTAATAAATTCACTTTCATTTGATCTTTTTTTAAACGCACGGGCTGCTGTGTAGCGCCTCTTCCCTTTCCCCTGACTCTGGCAAAATGAAAGGTGGTGTAAAAGCAGGGCTAATTGTTATGCTTGTAAGGAAGCTTGCACGGTAGCTGAAGTTGTTAGATTACAAAAAGTGGAGATTTTCAAAGTTTTACTGCTGTGCAAAAAAAAAACCCCTCTGTGATTCAGAAGAGAAACTAAAGACCCAGAAATTTGGAATTACACAAACAACCTACTCCTGCATTGCAGGAAATAGTGAACCTTAGCGTTTTAGAGGTCAGCGTCTATATTTTGAATCACTTTTACTCCATCTGCTCTATTTTGTGTCTTCATAGAGACAATGTCAGTGTATCAGCACATGAGGGAGGCTCCCTCCACGCCTTTCACTGAGAGACTTGGCAGCTTGTCTAATCAGAGTGCAATTAGACGGAGACTTCTCTGGGCGACAGAGGACTCTGATTACCCAAGAGTCACTGGGGGTATATTTAGTATCTCTGCTGCTGTTCCTCCGTGGTTAGCGTGGCACCCTGGAGCTACAGCACGAGCTGGTGCATGGCGGAGACATTGGAAGGCGGGGCGGGCTGGCTGACTGACTGCAACTCAGCCCTAACAATGTTAACCTGATCCAAACCCTCATCATCCAGCCTCCCAGACTCCAGGCCCACAGTCTGAGGGTGTTCCAAATTACACATATAACTTATCTCTTTGTGCCTGTCGCTCCTCTGCGCTCTGCTGCTTTGGTCCTAGACTGCTCATTGTGTTAGTCAGTCAGACTGATACATTGTTTCTTCCATTAGGAAGGCCAATATTGTACCTTTTATTAAATGCAGCCCATTATCCGTAGGAATTATCTTCATTTTGAATGGTTCTGCAGCTCATGATTTACGTCCAGTGCCAATGCAGGAAGTAGTGTTCCCTTTATGCAGCAAGGCAGACAGTAAGGGTGTAGAGGTTGGGGTGGTGGACGGGCATGAAGCACATCAGACTTTCATGCAGGAGACTGAAGACTGCAGTTAATATTTGCCTTCTTATTAACCATGAACACAATCTTTCCCTAAATGGTCTTAACCATACCATAACCATAGATTATTTTGCCATAACCACAATCTTTCCTAACCTACCACCTTACTGTTGGTAAGGTCAAACCATTGTAGAAAGGCAGAATTAAAGGGATCCCACCCAGTATGGATGGGAGGAACAGTTACAGCAACCAGTATCACTTTTAATACATATAGGCATGTGACTATTGTGAAAATCAAGAAAAAAACAGCCACGCCAAACTAAGACCACAGTCCTTTCATAACCTTAACAGTGTATGTTTTTCAGAGGTGTTCAGTATGGGCAGCTTGCCTTGGCTATATGTTCAGTATAATTGCTTTGCCAATATGTTATTTTGCTATTGCAAATTAGTTTTATATGAATGTAA
Source organism: Scomberomorus guttatus (assembly GCA_038419695.1). Lineage (NCBI taxonomy): Eukaryota > Metazoa > Chordata > Actinopteri > Scombriformes > Scombridae > Scomberomorus > Scomberomorus guttatus. Next base: position 20,725,812 of record CM076466.1, on the reverse strand, counting down.
TTATTGTGTGTGGATTTTTAAAAACATATTTCACAAAATGTATCAATTCATGTAAACAGATTATACTTTTAAAGGCATTAAATATTTGTACTAGTTTGAATGATTTGATGATGTCACTTGATGATCTATTTCAGTGGTTTGTCAGCATTTTCTGGCCCATGTCCTTGTTTTTAGATCCCCAAATCTCATTACCCCAGCAATTAATGAGCTGTCAAGCTGACACGTAAATTTGATCATGACATACTTTGGTAATCTATTTTCAGAAGTGGAGATAAAGCTCCAAATGGTCTCTATAGAAATAGTACCTCAGATCTTTAACATTACAGATATATGCATCAAATAAATACCCTTACCGCAGTTGAAACAATATAGATTCGAGAAACTCTTCTCTGATCTGTTGCTTCAGAGGGCTTTAGAGAGGAATACAATTCTAGGTGGATTTAATTTAAGTTTTGCAAATCAAAATATCTGCTGGCAACTCCAGTCTAGTATCCTTCAGATCAGATCACCTTTAAGTACATCTCTTAAATTTCCAGTCTAGAAACACAGGAGCACATCTATTTCAAGATGATGCTCTAAGCCATAAACGTCTACGTCTGTGTTTTCCTGACCTATAATCCCCTCCAGTGCCCTCCCCCCGCCTTCTCTTCCCTCCATTTCATCTGTCTAGCAAAAATCTTTGCATCTCTTCTTTGCTCTCGCAATTTCAATTTAATGAGCTTTATTGGCATGAAAAAACAGTGCTTACACACCAAACCAAACAAATATCAATAATAACAATAATAATAGTAATAACTATGTTTGTTATAAATAACTAACAATAAGAACAGTTATAACAACAACAACAATAATAATAATAATAATAATAATAATAATGATGTATACGTATATGTACAATCACAAACCCTAATAAATAGGTCGTTGTGGCAAGAGGCCAGATATTTAGCTTCCAATATGCAGGAATTTTATTTTTCTCCTTAATAGCTATTTGAGTTTGTCCCTTTCTGATTGTGTTTTAAAATCTTGATATTTATGTAGAATTTTGGGGAAGAATAATGCTCTAATTTCTGCATATTTGTCACAATGTAGTAAAGACTCCACTATTTTCTGTGTGCACAGTGAACACAGTCTGTACCTTGTCTCATTGTCTCATCAGTCACGGTGGTCAGATGTTCTGCCACCGTGTACTGTTTAGGGCCAAATAACACAATTACTTTGAGGTTTTGTGGTGTCTTTCTAATACGTGATGTATTTTTCTTTTTGTCTTGTTATAATTTAGTTGGTTCAGATTGTCTGTGGACTGTCCTGAGGCTCTGTAGGGTTGGTACTGGTTAGGGAACTGAGTCTCAGGACCAGTTGGCTGAGGGGACTCTTTTCCTGGTTCATCTCTTGGTGTTTCAGGGCTTTGTGGTGGAATATTTGAGAATTTGATGAGGGTCTATTGGCCCAATTCTGCTCGGCAGGCATTATTTGTAGTTTTTCTGTGAACATGTAACATACTTTTACAGAAATCCTCATCAGTTGTCAGCACTTTGGGGAACAGCCCCCGGCTTCCACAGATCAAGGCAGGCGTGTCAATAACCATGTTCACAGAGATGAAAGCTGAGCCTCACGAGCCAGTCGGGTTCAGGAGTCCACAGACGCCGCTGAGGTGTAGTGTTGCTGTTGCTGTCAATCATTCTGTGTGAACCCCGCAGATTGGAGGCAACCTGAGGACTGTGATCAGAGTGTTCCGTCTGTTTGACTACAACCGAGAAGGACACATCCAGCAGCACGAGTTCCGCCGCATCCTGGACAGCTACCTCATCCGTCTGACAGACAAGGAGTTTCAGAGGTTTATGCATCAGATACAGTCTGATACAACAGATTGCACATCAAATTCAAAGGCACACACACCACACATTACAACTGGTTGACTGTTCGGTGAGGTGGGAGTTCAAACACACACCTCCTACTAAGATATTGCTCTGCAAGCTACCCACAAGTCAAGTTTGGTTTTATATGATGGGTGAGAATAACTACTCACCCCATCAAACCACGTCTGATTGGATAAATTAATGTAACCACCTCCAAGTTCAAGATGAGTCATCAAAAATATTTTTAGGTTTTACATGGAAAAAAGAGGGGTTTTCATATAAAGATACTCAAAAATGTGATTTAAAAAATCTGCCCTGACACATGACACATTATATGAATTTACTGAATCCTCTATAAGAGTATGAATGGATCCTACACTAGTTTGCAAAAAAAATAGAAGAAAATATCATTTATGCCCCTTTACGGTTATTTGTACTATCGGATGTAAACGCTCTCCCTCACACACACACAGGCACACACAAACACAAATACACTATACTACAGTATGTCTGAGCTCCACAGCTATAATATCTGGGATCAGAGAACATGTATAATCAAACTGAACCTATCTTTCCTCCCCAATGCGTGCACACACTAATGTGTTGCACGCAGACACACACATTTTTTCAACCAACCAGCACAGGCCCCCAACTATTCCAGTATTCCCAGTGGCGGGAAGACGTCAGTCAGCTAGGACGAGATCACCAGCACTGACTTTGTGGTCAGCCTTTGTCTCAGGATGAGAGAGAGCTAATTGACTTCTAAAACTTCAGGCCCTGCAGTCAAATCCACTCCAGAAACACCGCTCAACTTTTTTGACGCGGCTCTAGAGGATTGTGTGCGACAGGTTCATTTTCAATGGCTTTAATTGGTTTTAGCGCTCAGGACTCTTTCTCTCTCACGCACACATACACACACTCCCTCTGTCTGTGTGTTTGAACAGATAAAGCCAAGCATAAAGCATGACCTCTTTTCTCATCTCACCATGACATTGACATGGATTTCTTGACATTAGGTCACCTGCAAAAGTATTTTTTTAAGCATAAATGTCCAGCATCTGTTTGCTTTTTCTAGGTTGTGGAATCATTACAGTCCCGATAACATGGCCACCATTTCCTACATACTATTCCTGGATAAACTTGGTTTTGGCAACAGCCATAACTTCAACATTGCACCAGTCTGCACTAAGCTAGGTATGGATACAGTGGATTAGACTTTGGATTTAAGCAATGTGATTGAGAGGGAGCAGCAGGGAACACAAACCAAGATGCAAACAAGACTTAGAGTCATGGAGTCACAGTAGCTCAGCGAGGCTGTACTGTAGCACAGTAGTGCTTTGAGCTAAATGCTAACATCAGCATGCTAACATGCTCACAGTGACAATGTTAACATGCTGATGATCAAATGTTTACCATAGTCACCATACATGTCACCGTGAGTATGCTAACGTTTGCCAATTAGCACTACACACAATGTATAGCTGAGGCTTTTGGGAATGTCGTTAGTTTTGCAGGTATTTGGTCATAAACCTTCAGAAAGTTAACCTGACACGCCACATGTTACACAGAACCATCTGAGAAGTGATCCTTGGAAACTGTTTGAAAAAGGGCAGGCACTTCAGAAAATACTTGGCAGGTGATTGGATGAACTATCATCTATCACCGTCTATCACTATCTTACCTTTTCAAGGCAGCTGGATTTGCAAGATCATGAGATCACACGAGAATCCTCATAGGATGCTGATTGGTCCAAACCACTGGTGGTTCGGACACAAGTGTATATCTTGAAGCCTGACAAGATGGATTCTTGCATGATCTCGCAAATCCAGCTGCCTCGCAAGGTAATCACAAAGCTATGGTCATAAAGTATTGGACAAAATGAAATGATGACCTGATGATGGTGCTAGATCAGGGGAGTTATTACAGTACATCCTGTGGGAGACATGTGAATGTCTGCATCAAATTTCATGTTGACCCATCCAATAATTCAGACATTTAACTAAAAACCTGAAACCAGTCCTCAACAAATGCACTCAAAATCCTCAAAATTTGACCTGATGATAAATTAAGTCAAGGGATCACCAAAGTTATTACAATTCATCCTGAGGGTAACAATCCACCTCATAGAAGTATTTCATTAAGTGAAAAATTTAACCTGTTGGTGGCACTTGATGAAAAGATGGGTTAATTTAAGTCATTAGAATTCATCCTCTGGTCACCATATGTACAAAATGCAAGAGCAATCCATTCTATATTTCATGTTTTATGTAATCTAGTTTAGATCTAGCCTAAAACTATGTTGGCCATGTATGTAAAGTAAATAATAGAATCAGGAATTATTCTACATTTTGCATTTTATAGAGGTGTCCAGTCGATGGACAACACCACCCGAGAAAGTCAAACAGAGGAAACAGAGACAAGAATCTCAGTCCAGCTTGTGCGTTGCACCATCAGTCCTTCCACACAGGAAGCTACAGACTCTCTTCTATGACAAGGTACAGACTTGTCTGCATGACTTTGTGTGTTTTAATCATTCTGTTTGCATGTCACCATCTGGCCCTCTCCCCTGCATTATCCTCTTTAAAGATGGAGGGGTAAATTGGCTCTAAGTGGCGCGTCAGGATGCAAACGGCAGAGGGAACACTTCTAATTAAAATGTTTGCCCAGAAAAATCAGCTCCTGAGTTAGTGTGTTAATCATGGCTAATTTACGGGAAAGGCGGCAGAGTTGGGGCTGGCTCTTCTTACGCATCCGAGAGTCGCACTGGGATGTTCTCCATGGCAACCGAAACCAGAGATGACTCACGTCCTTTTCTTATTGAGGAGACAAAGACAAAGCCAGGGAAGGTCTGTGTCTACAGTAATGTATGATTGTGTTCACAACAGTGTGTTCTTCTACCTGTCAGCTCTGTATGAACTCAACCCCGGTGTGGCAAGCGCTGCAGGCCTTTGACACCACCCACTCTGGCCTGGTAAAACAGGATGTCCTCAGGGCTGTCCTCAACAGCTTTATATTTCCCATGAACACTCACTCCTTCCAGAAGCTGACCAGCCGGTAGGGAAAGCAATATTTTATTTATTTATCATTTGCTCTGCCTCGGTCTCCCTGCTCTTCACTCTTCAAATCTTAAAAATCTAGCTATCAACTATTCTGTGTAATATATTTTTCATGCATGTGTATGGATTGTGTGTGTGCAGGTATGGTGTGAAAGCAACAGGGCCAGTGAGATGGAAACACTTCCTGGGACATTTTATGAGCCCGGGCAAAGAAGAGGGTGATACAAATCTTCACACTGACAGGTCAGTTTGAAATGATATTTTTAGTCCCTTTACACACAAAATATACACAAGTGGTAAGGAGTGTTTTTTTCTCATTCATATGTCAATCATATGTTGGAATTAGATTACACACAGTAAATGTATTGACATTCTTTTATTCACTTTTGGGCTAAAGAGTGATAATGAAAAGGTTTGCATGATCTCATTGCTGAATAGGAGATATTTTATGTTCGATAAAAGCAGATAAATGAATTTTTCTTCAACTTGCTTAATTTTGTCTTCACTCTCAACAGTCTCTACCGACATCAGACGTGTACGAGAAAACACATGCAGCCACAGCTGACCAGTCCCATTTCTTGCAGACCTCACATGATATCTCTAAGCCCCTACTTGTAGTTACAGTTGTGATCCAATGTACACTTAGTCACTTCATGCATCTTGGAGCGGAACGGATAGATATCCTATCTCTAACAAGTTATGGGTAAATGCATCCAAGAACCATTCAAGACACATTGAAATCTGATTGCTCAAACAACCTCAGACATATCCTAGACAGATGTTGTAAATACATTCGTCATTCCAAGACGCAATGTTAACTCCTCCCAACTGCAACTGTGTCAGTTAGTGCTCAGTGGAAGTAGCCTGCGTAGGGTCTGTCTCCTGCCATAATGGCAACTAAAGTAACACTGAAAATTACAGAATCACAGAAATTAACTGCCATTCTCCTGTCGTTTGAGACGTGGAGTGATTTCCAGTGATTTCAGCACATACAGAAGGCGCACTGTACTGTCTAATGTGCCATTGTAGCGTTAACCTTATCTCTAATCAGGGATTAGTAAACTAAATTATCTGTATGGGCGAGGGAGTGGCATAATGATAAAACTTCTAAAATCGAAACTTTAATCTCACTCCTAGTTCATAAATACAATTCATCCATGTGCTTGTGTTAGTTTATGTTAGTTAATGCACAATTATAAATCAAGTTTTAGGATTAATGTCAGGGTTAGGGGGCTAACAAAAGATTGTGGTTATGGCTGGAAAGAAAAGCCAACATCAACACATCAACACAACAATTTTTGGACTGTGATAGGACACAAATTTCATTCTCCTGCACCCAAGTCCTTATCAACACAAGAAAGTTCTCGGTAGAACAGATAGGCTTCTGTTGTAATCAATAAAGTTGTCTGCACAGACTGTGTAAAGACTTGTGTTTCACTCACCAAATTAGAAATATAGAAAAAAGACGTGTATGTTGGGACGTAGATAGTGTGATGCACAATTGTCCAACATGAACACAATTCCCAGTAATACTGTACATACTGTAATCCTTTTCACAATGTCCATGCTACCTTGTTTGGTTGATTTGATTTATGAACACTTCAGCAGCAAACCTAAACCTTCTGTAAATTGCATTCCTTTTCTTTCCTTTCCACCTATCTCCCCTCCCAGAACCTCTGACCAGCCTTTACAAGATAAAGACAACTTGGATCTCCAGGACATTTACCCGCGACTAAAAGAGATCTTCCATCAGGACAGGGTAGGTGTCAGGACTGGAAGCTATAAAATCTATAAAAGATCAACCCAAAAACAGAGTGATGAATCTGCTACTCGTAGAACAGACACACTGAAATGCTTTAAAACCTTTCCCTTATTTGCACAGCCTTGCAAAAACTGTAGTAGGAGACAAGACAGAAGTGATTTTGAATGTTATCAGACAGGACATGAGGGAATAATCTCAGCAGATTGCTTAGAGACAAAGGCACATGCTGAGGTGTATGCTTTAAATATAACTGCCAGACAGCTTTACAGATGAGCCAATCATCATCCACAGCTTTTTGATGGCCATAAACGCGATTAGATGATTGCATATGGCCACTGGTTAGCCACTCAGTCACTAGCCATATGTTCGTCTGACAGCCATTGCCTTCAACACGCCTCCGCATCGAGTTCTGCCTCTTTAATTTCAAATCAGTCTACTTCAGCTGGATGAAACTTTGGAGTTAGACAAACTTTGGGGGAAGGGGGGTTGAATTTTCGATTAATTCACAGTTATGTTTGATGTTGCTGCTGCCACTCACAAAACAACAGTCGGCTTCCAAGTTTAAGGAAGTACGTGTCTGTGTGTGTACGTGTGTGAAGCCTCTCCCAGATATGAATCACACATATCTATCTGCCAGGATCTCCTCCTTTTAATGGCATGGGAGGGAAAAAAAATCCCTCCATCAACTGTTTTAATAATCTATTCAGCGGGTGGGAGATCAAACAAGAGTGTCCTCACACTGCCAGCCAATAATGAGGTTTTTCACTCAGGCAGGTTCTAAGCCAACTATGGTTTTTAGACTATCTCTGGGGAAGAATTCAAGAGCTTAGGCAACTTACAATGATTCACAGTGTTTGTGTATGATACATAATCATATCAGATGAATGCTTTATTGTGCCAGGCCATAGATAGTACATAGTGCATAATCATATAAAGCACATAACACACACATCATTAAAACATGTACATTTTAGTGTAATGCAATATAATCATTCTTGATATTTGAGACAGAGGGTTGTGATGTTGTGTTGGACTGCATTCATGTAGATTTCATTCAAGTAGCCCCAATTTTGAATTTCTGACATTCCACTAAAGATCATCATGTAAATCCCTGTGCTCCTGTTTGTCTGTTTAAAACTTGTATAATGTAACAGACATACACAATGATGTCACTGACTACATTCAGAGCTCAGAGACTGACAGTGATAAACTTAGATTGTCCAAGTAAAAAAAAAATGAAGGAAACTTGGGAATAGAAAATTCATTGTTTTGAATTCCATTTAAAAAAAAAAATTTAAAGACATGCAGATAAATCATCTGTGCCCAAATATCTTATATCGTAACTCCCTAAAAACAGTAAGAAAAAAGAATAAACCGTCTACTTTTTTCAGCAAAATCACTGCTGTGTGTAAAGCCTTAGCAGATCAAACTTTATACTGTAATTCCAAGCGAAAGATGATCATTTGATAGGTTGTCAATATTATATATTTAGAGTACATTAAAGGTACAGGTTATTCTGACAAATAAAATAGAATGTTATCTTTATAATGTTTGTATTCTCTGCTGAGTACGCAGTTCAAGATGGAAAAATTGGATTGTTTTTGTTCCATTTAAGCAAAAAAGAATAAAATGGTTTCTTAAGAGAACTGATGAATGAGTTAACTAGCAAGTAGCTACTAAATGAATTGTACATATATAATAAGGAACAAAATACCATAACACTATGATATAGTACAACTAGAAGAGACTTTACCACAGGAATATAACATTAACATGATTTATTAAGACTAAGTTTTGGTGCAGACTCAGACTCATGACGGCATGACCAAGTCTGGTGCAGATCCTGGCAGAGCCCTCTTCAGGAGGGTGCCTAAGCTGGAGTGGAATGTGATCTAGAATCCAAAAGGGAACTTATTAAAATTGTGAGGTGAAGTTAGCTTAGAAGAAAATGTTGTTTTACATTGAGATCTGCAAAGCTAACATCACCTCTTCATTAGCAGCATGTCAGCAGATTTGAAGCTAGGATTCCTCTGACTGCAGTTTCCCTTGCAACTCTCAAGGCCTCAGTATGCTTCAAAGTGCTTTCAGATCATCTAAGGGTATCTGAAACCCCCCTTTCAGATGGTTAAATTATACTGCGTCTAACAAATTTAGGAATTTTTTCGAAACAGATTGTTTGATGATAATGCCCACTTTATGCAGTGATTGGCCAGGTTTGCAAAATATTAAAGTATGGAGGGTTTGAACTTTTTTTTTACTCTTCACACAGCTACCCCACTCATTTTTTTTGCCTGAGAGCAACACCACAAATGTCTTTTAGGAGAAACTGAAAGTGTACACCATTATCCTAATTTGTATGATTCATTGCGTTGAGACAGAGACACAAAAAAGACAGAGCGCTAGGAAAGAGATGAGGTTTTTTGCCCTTCCCTGGACACATTGTAGTTCATTTTAAGCATACTGAGACCCTTTACTTGACCCCTGTCTTAAAATCTGTCTTTACTTCTGGAAACCTGTCAGCTTGAATTAATCCTGCCCACTTCTTTAGTCTATGACATGGTGGTCAATTCTCACTTTGGTACTACATTTGTGCTCACTACGCTGTATCTATAATGAACATCCTGCTCCTGTGAAATGAATGCTCACATAGCCCTGTCTTTCCAGAAGGAGGAAGGTTGGATCACCAGTGCAGACCTACGACATTTGCTAGAAAGACCAGGTGGGAGCCAGTCCAGGACCCCCCAGCCCTGCCTTCGCTATACACAGATCACAGAGCTGCTCAATGTACTGGACCCAGATCACAGTGGGGTCATCCAACTGGCCAGCCTGGAGAGACTTAACCCCAGCATTCCCTCTGCTCCCTCTCCTGGTAACACCGCTGAGCCGCTGAACGAGGAAACAGATCCCACCTCTGCTGTATGCTGGTGTAATTTGCTAGTGTTTGTGCATTTCCTAGTTCCACATGTTCATGTAAGACCATAAATGTGTACTTTTGATTTATTTCTTAGGAGGAGCAGAAAACACCAGATGAGAGGCAGACCACACAGTGGGCTGATAAGGTGTCTCTGGCATCTGCTTCATGGAGAACAGTGAGTGTGTTAGAGCATACTCTGATCAAATATCACACATACAGTATATAGCATACACTATGAGATCAAACAGAAAGAAAACACAGGTTGAGATCAAAAGGAAAAAAAGGGGTTAATTATTAATGCAGTGTTTGATTTGTGTGGCTGTGATGAATGACTGTGTGCATTGTGTGTGTGTATATGTTAAGGTGGAGAGTTTGCTGCTGGAGAAGCTGTGTGAGCAGCTCAGTTCAGTCCTGGCAGCTCTGAAGGTGTGTGACCCTCAGCACACTGGATATGTCAAACAGGAGGATCTGAAAAGGGTTTTAAGCCACTATGGCTTGCCCATCTCCGACAAACACTTTGACAAGTAAGAAACACATCTAGACCCACACACAGCGTAGACCTAAAAAACTAAGAAATAATAACACCCTGGACAGGTCTGTCAGAGGGCAGGTGACAAACATATTCACACCAGTGAGCAATTTACCCTAATGCCTTTGGACTGTGGGAGACAGCTTCACACACAACACCCAGCTGGGCTTGAAGCTGACGGCTGGGTCAGCTTCAAGCTCGGGACATTGTTGCTTTTTCTCACAACAATTCTAACTAATGAGCCACTGAGCCACCTTGTCAGGTTATTTACTGTAATTGCAACATAAGAATGCTATAGTCAAGAGCTAGCGTTTATCAACTTGAAGGGAATAGTTTGACATTTTGGGAAATGCACATATTCACTTTCTTGCTGAGAGTTAGATGAGAAGATTGATACCACTGTCATGTGTCTTAAGTATAGAGCTACAGCCAGGTGGCGATTAGCCTAGCTTAGCATAAAAAAAAAAATCAAAAAATGCTGATTAGCATCTCTGAAGCTCACTAATTGTTGTATTTTGTTTGTTTAACCCATACACAACCAGAAATGTAGAAGTGTAATGGAGGGGAGTTTATCCATCCAATCAGCACTTCTGTCCAGCACCTCAGTGCGGTTATGACAAGACTCCAGAAAGTTAATCCTTACCAAGAAATGACTACAGCATGTAACACACAAGTTTTTATTTTTAAATTTCTGTTTGTGTACAAAATAAATAAACAAGAAACAAAGTGTTTATTAGTGAGCTTTGGGAAGTGTTTGTAGATGCATATTTGAATTTTATCTTATGCTAAGCTAAGCTAATTACCTCATACATAGCCTCATACTAATGCACAGATACGAGAGTGGTATCTGTATTTTTATCTACCTCTTGGCAAGAAAACGAATCAGCATATTTCCCAAAATGTTGAAATGTTCCTTTTCCTTTCAAAAAAAAAACTTTTCTCACTTCCTATTGCTAAAAATATTTCAAAGATACTGAAGCTTTACAGCTCCATAGAGGAATTACTCTACATGCAGACAACAGTGGCTGAAATGCATTACAGACTGCACAGCTTCATAATCCAACCTGACACAACTTGGCATGTTGTTGAGACTGAACGTTCATTCCTGACCTTGGAAACAGCAGTTGACAAAACAGTCCCACCACAAGGTCTATTTAGTCTTCAACATGCTTCACAAACTTCGTGATCGCCAACATGGCATGTTGTTGTTTTTGAAATTCAAGTGAAAATTAAATAAATTTGAATGCTAGCGATTCATAGGATGGTTTAGATGCTAATGTCTGGCACGTATGATGCAACTTTGTCAGATTAAACATCTGAAAATGGCTTTGCATCATATTTAGAGACGATTTAAGACAATTTTGCCATGACCTCCTTTTTTCTAGATCCATACATATTCATGAACCTCACTGTGCTACTGTCTATAATATTACACCTGCCACACTGAATTGATTACAGAGTCCCTTGCCCTTCTAACATGTTTATATATTGATTAAGTAGCTTGATTGACTGGAGGATCACCAACTTCTTATGTAAGCTGTGTGAAAAAACTGCTCCACTGACTTTCCTACAATCCTGGAGCACACCCTGATTCCCCATTCTCTCTTTACTGAGTGTGCATCTGTTCACCTTTTTGGTGGGACTGGCCTCAGTGAGCGATGAAGTTACACCAATGGTTGGCTGGCTGAGTGTTGGAGTTTCCCCATTGGCCATTGCTCTTTCAAAATGAGTCAGGGCAAGATGATGGAAGCAGAGGACAGCAGCACAGCGCAGAGTGATTGTGTTTCCTGCTCCAAGCTCTGATGCTCTCAGCTGCTGTGTTAAATGCAGAAAAGTCGGCTAAACTCCTGTTTAAACAGACGTGTACCAGTGTCTCTGCGTCTCCTCCTCTACTGTCTAGCGTGATTGACTCTCCAGCCGACAGCGCTGTCAGCAGCCGGCAGCAGAAATGCTCCATGGTGCGTTTGGATTTTCTAACTGAACTAATACCAGGACGCAAGCTTTTTCTCTGACATTTTCACATCACAAACGATGAACAACAGCATTAAAACACGAGTCTTGCAGGTAAAACATGCGACTCATGTAGCTGTTATATCAGTTTGGTGGGGCGGCTGCTCTGCAGGTGTGCTTGGTTTGACTGTAACTGCGGTAATAAGCGGAGATAAGCCTCCTGAATTTACACCCAAAATGCTGTCAAAACTTTGATTTACAATTTCCACCTCAGCCTCCATAATCATCGACTGGGAAAGAGGCAGGAAAAAGGCGCGTAAAGACATGAGGGAGAGCACACAGTTAAAGCACCCCAAATAACCATCACTCTGACAAAACACTCAATACAAAGTGAAAACGAGAGACATCCACATAGTGAAACAGATGAAAGAGCAGGGGGAGTTAACGGATAATTAGAATAGTTACAATTAAAATAAGTTCTCTTTCAAATCAAACATCTGAAGATATGAGTGGAAACTATTGTTCTTGCAACTGCATTTATAACCTTTTTTTGACTCAAACATAGCTTAACCATGTCATGTGATAAACTACTTCAGAACACTTTAACAACAAATATTACTGGGACCACTACAGAAAATTGCAGATGAACATTTAATATCCAGGAATTCACATTATAGACACTACCACTGACTATCCCTGTAACACATTGGCACACACATTTACCATACACGGTCCAGCCATATACTAGGTTTTGACCTAGTCTTGTTTTTTTACTGAAGAGCATCAACACATTGAATGTGAGTTTTCCATACGTTAGCCATAACAACTTTATAAGGCCATAGTATGTCAGTTGTGTTCTGATGCCCTCACGTGGCCAGAAAAATCTTTTCTTTTTTCAAATAATTCAGCTTTAATGTAAAAGCATACCCTACCAGAAGTTTGCAAGTTATGTTAAAGTTATGAAAAAATAGCACTTATCTTTGCACTAAGAAGTGCAAATTTTCTCGAAGGTTTTACTACTGCTAAAATACGATATGTGAAATGTTAGACTGCTAAAAGATAAAACTACTGGCCTTTGCTCAGTTGGGGTTTTCTCAGCTCACCTTCAGATTTTTCTCTTTGTGTTTCCAGGCTCTGCGAGTCCTCCTCCAGCTCTACGCCTGGCAACACTTCTAGGTTAGTTTCCTACAGTGACTTACTCAGAAACCTGGGAGCACCACTAACAGATGAAAGCACATCCTCATCCTGCCACTCCCACGAGAGGAGCTACCATACTGAGAGGTCAGCATAGAGAGTGTAATAGAAGCATGTGTATCAGACTTGAGCTGTATTGACTGTAACATTTACTCCCATAAATGTGTCTTATGCACTGAGACATACATGACATACATACTGATTGTCCCTCCTCCCAAAATGTAAACTGGCACCTGTTCTCTCAAGCTCTAGCCTCCATGGAGTTATACTCAGTGTTTCTATGTTGTGCTTTGGATGGTTTTTCAGTTGAAGGAGTGCATGTCACCCCACATCAAGGGCTGGTTTGAAGTTACTGTCTTTCCACCAGGAAGAAAACGTATCTAATTGGGTATGAAATCACCCAAGACATGTCAGTGCCACAAGTAAAGATGATATGACGGTATAGATGAATCCCGGTTGCAGGCAGAGGTAGACAAGCCTTCATTACTCACTTGTAAACCTGCATTAAACACTGCAACGTTTGTGAAAGGATTTCACTTTTTGGATGCTTTTACCAACAAATCGGATCAGGAGATCCCATAAAAGCGGTTATATGTTGAAAATAGCGTCATCACATGCCATTAAAATAAAGGTTAGAATCTATAAAACTTAAACTTTTCAACTAAGTTTAGTCCAGTTTTAACAGACAGCCAGACATTTTTCTGTTCTGTGCTTATCAGCTGCTCTAGCAGTAAACTTTAACTTTGGAAAAAAAATGGAAAGTAAAAGCCACAAGCCTCTGCTCCCTGAAATATATTTTATATTTGTAAATCTCCATTAAATCGTCATGATCCAATCACATTCTGAGCTGCATGTCAACCAGTCTGCCTACAGATGGTGAGCTGTCACACGGCATATCTCTTGCTAGCTTGATAGCAGCATTATGTTTCCTGGCTGAAATTTGCTGGAAAAAAAATGGCTTTTACACAATCACGTGTTTCTGATTTTTATTAAATATACATTTCTTCTGATTATAATGCAAGAAATGGAGTTTGAAGATTTAACTCCAAAGATAGCAAGTAATTCCTACTGGGTTTAGTTAGCTACTCCACACAGCACTTCAACATCGAGACTGTGGAGAAAACGATTTTATCAGAAACGAAATGTTATGACTATAACTTCTATTCCCTGAAGGAAAGTAATGAAGTACAACATATAGTATGTAGAATGGGGATATCACACCCCTGCATGGCCTGACTGAAGACACCTTTATTCACGCCTTTAAGGCAGATGATCTGTGGTGACGTATGTGAGGCCCCACCTCAGTTCGATAGCCTCTCTTAAGCAAGCCCAGCTGAGCAGCAGGGCAACCTAATATTATACCACCTTCTTCTTCTTCAGGGAACAGAAGTAACATAACAAAGTAACATAACATTTTGTTCCCTTTCAGTCGATTCTCTTGGTACAACACATATAGTATGGGACATGGGACAACCACTGAACCGGAGTCAAACCTCCAGCACTCTAGTGCATCATAGACCCAGCAGAAATTGACAGAATGAGCCACCAATGGAGCTGTCACATCCAAACGGTAAAACTGAACAAAGTATGTGATGATGACCAACTGGCTGCAGCACAGATACCCCTTTAAACAAACCCATGTTGCCATGTCCCTGGCTGAATGTGCCCTCACACCATGAGGCAACGACAGACCTCTGCTTTGGCAAGCCAGTGAGAAAGCCGCTGTTTAGACAGGGCTTTGCCCCTGGCTGGATTAGCAAAACAAACAATTGGTCACTTAAATGCACACTCTGAATGCGGTCTATGTAGGTGACAAAAGCTCAAGAGCTCAAAAACCATAGAGCTATAGGCTGCAGGGATAATTTTAGGCAAATATGCTGCATTCAGATGCAATGTAACCTTGAAACCATTCAAAGTGAACTGGGTACAATAGGGATGCACAGATAAAGCATGACAGTCACTCACCTGCATTGTGGAGGTCAAAGCGAGAAGCAGTGCTGTCTTGTATGAAAGAAATTTCATATCTGCAGACTCAATGGGCTCAAATGGGGGGACCACAAAGAGCCTCAAGCACCAAAGCCAAATTCCATGAGGGGACACTGGATTTAACCACAGGCCTCAGCCAGTGGACTCCCTTTAAGAAATGCATGGCAAGAAGGTGAGTGCCTGGTGTCACTCCATCAAAGCCACCATGACAGGCAGATATAGCCGCCAAATAGACCTTAATCATGGAAAAGGAGAGACCTTAATCCAGCAGCTCCTGAAGGAATGTCAAAACATCCACAATAGAGCACTGAAATGGGAGTACATTTCAGTCCTGACACCACTGCTTGAACGCCTGCCATTTATGATCCGTCATCCACTCGAGGCATATAGGTCTCTAGTGGATGATGCCACCACACTTTGGGGCAGACCCTAAGCTATTAAATTTGACCTCTCAACAGGTAGGCATGCAGCCACCAAAGTTCTGGGCACAGATGAATCACCTCTCCTCCTGCTTGACAGAGGAGGTCCCTGTGGAGAGGAAGCTGCCAGGGCCTTGCTGCCAGCAAACTGATTATCTTGACATACCACGACCTCGTCCAGACCCCTCTCACTGCCACACTGTCGCACAGAGCCCCCCACCCCCTAAGGGAGGCATCTGTGGACACCACCTTGCGAATAGACACCCACCCTCCCTACAGGGGAGACCTGGTGTAGTGAACAGGGATCCCTCCAAGGGAGCAGAGCATTAAGGGGTTATTGTCAGCCTCCTCTGGAGGTGACACAGCGTACGCAGCTGGTGAGATCGAGTCCAGCATTGAAACACTCACATCTTTAAGAGCCCAAGTGGCACTACAGCAATCATACAGTAGATGCTATCATGCCTACTAGCTGTAAAATCGTTTGGAAACGCAGTTTGGGTCCCAACTGAAATTGAGCGAGGCAGTGGTGAAATGGAGCCACTCTGTGCTCTGACAGATGTGCTCAGCTGGAAACGGAGCATATTTCCAACCCAAGAAAAGAAAACTGTTGATTCGGAGTTAGCAAACTTATTTGCAAATTCACTGAAAAGCCCAGTACTTGAATGTGTGACAGAACTAGTGACAGTTGTGCTGCTGCCTGCTCTCTGGAGCCCGCTATCAGAGCCCAGTCATCCAGATAGGCTAATATGCGAACGCCTCTCTCCTGGAGGGGAGCTTATGTTGCCTCGACACATTTGGTGAAGGCGTGGGGGGCGAGTGACAGGCTGAATAGCAGCATCAGGTATTCGTAGTCTGTGCCTTCAAATGCAAACCATAGAAACTGCCTGTGGTCTGGGTGTATCGCTACATGAAAGTAAGTGTCTGTGAAATCGATTGTTGCAAACCAATGCCCTGTTCTGATTGCATTCAGTATGTCTGTGTTAGCATTTTGAACTTGTAAGTTTGTAGGTATTTGTTTAACACTCGCAGGTCTAGAATAGGACAAAGTCCTCCCCCTTTCTTTGGAACAGTGAAATAACAGCTCTACCAACCTTTGTTCACCTCTGAAGCGAGAACCAGTCATACTGGTCTCTTGTTCAACAGAGTGATCATTTCCTCCTTCAGTACTGCTGCTGCCTCGTCCCCTACAACTGTGTTTATCACTGAGGGAGGTGTGTCACTACACTACTAGATGCTTTTACTGAGGGTGATGTACAATGCTTCCACCAATAGACAAAACAAAGGTAGCCATCACACTGTCAATAAGGCACAGGGCTTTGTCCATTTTCTTGGGGTGGGCAGACCCCCATTTGCATTGCTGGGTGATGGCAGAGAAGATTCATCTGCGGGAATTGGCAGTGGAGATCTTGCAAGTCCTGCTTGATCCCTGTGACAAGCTTCACACTCTTGACGTTCCTCAGATCATTTCCGCCACAGTGGATCAACAGGACATCTGGCAGAGCTCTTCCTCCAAGACACTGATGAAAGAAGGGGGGGAGATTTCTCCAAACCATGCCACCTCTGCCAAACCATTGCACCCGCGCATCCAGACCAAAGTTGGTCCCGATGGTCTCCCTCGCTTGTTTTTCCCGATGGCGAATGTAGCTGTCACCAGTAATGTAGATTTGAGGTCCTGTTGATTGTAAAACGAAAAGAAAACATCACCTTTCTATGATACCTTGTGCTGGTGTGTTATTAAATTTAACATATTTCATTTAATGTTACTATTTTATTTTTTCATATTTTACCAGGCTATAGTGTGCTCTATGAGTGTATAATGGATGTAACTTAATGTTAAAAACTTTAGTTCATTTATATCATTCTCAAATGAAAAAAATTCCATGATATTTATACTTGCCCTCTTGCCCTTTGTGGAGGATGTCAAACTGGTTGATGGCATCTTTTTTTGCCTAAAATGAGGATAACAAAAATAAAACAATGACTAACTATCCATTAAAATATATTGACTCTACATGAGAAAAGCAGAGGTGTGTTGCATTGCTAACCGCCAGTTGCTAACATATTGAATGTAAATAAATCTGTATGAGCTACAGATAGATGATTTGGCTGTGATAGTTATATTTAACGCAAATATAGATGATTTGGCTGTGATAATTATGTTTAACTTCATTAATAATTAAAATTATGTTACTTATATTTTTAGAAATATAGTAGATGTGTGACTTTTTAAATATATGACTACATGGTGTGACCGTTCAGATAGGAGCAGCCAGGCTACGTCAAAAGTTCAGGGGGCGTGTGCTTGTGATTGAGCCGGGCGGGTGTATGTGGTTTATCCAAGTGGTATTGATGTACCTAGCTGTTCAGGATGCCGGACCGACTTGCGCATGCACGACTCACATCCATGGCTGACTCAGATCGTGTAGTGAAAAGGTGAACTGCTAGCTGACTAACCGGAAGCACTGTAAGGGAAGGGCTGTTGCCCTCTGGTGTGCCAGAGGGGAACGGCATCACATGTGTGCCCTGATTTATTTAACTTGCAGTGTTTTGAATACAAAATGCACCATTTATTGAATTCAACAGATGAACATTTACAATATTCACACAGTGAACTGAAGGCACCTTTATTGGGGCACTGGAAAAATGACAAACATGGGAAGACTTGCTGTGGTCACCTGAGAAACATTTAACGCACACCAAACTGGGGGCTACAACCTGAGGAAACAAAAGTGCATTTGTGTGCGGGGGGGAGGGTTGTGCTTGGGAGACTATGTTCAGGGGTCCAGTCCCAAAAGGCATTGTTAGGGGGGTGCAATGCCTTTTGGGTGTCTGCAGTGTGTGTCTGTTACTGGAGCCCCTCTCCACTCAGTCCCAGAGCTGGAAGGTGTGTGGTTTCATCCTCCTAGGTGCTGAGCCCCTCTAGAGGCCTGGTGGCGGACCCTTGCTTCAAGCTGAGTGGCATGGACTTGCAGTTTCACTGGCTGGGAGCCCAAACTCGCGGGCCCTTTTGGGGGGAGGTGATGGTATTGCAGGCTTGCGAGCACTTGCAGGTGGCTTGGGTTTACATCACATCTGGGAATGATGCTGTGCAGAGCTTCTGTCTGCTTCTTTCTCAGCTCAAACTTTGCCTGGATGGTATGAGTGACTGCCCAAACAAACCATCAGCAGATACTGGCTTATTCAAGTAAACTACCCTGTCTCTATCTGGAATGTTGAAGAGAGTCAGCCCCACCGGGACACGTGGAGAATGTAACCCGTGACAATTCTGGCCTCAGTGTCACACGGAGCTCAGGGCACGGGCGGTGCTTGCCTGTGCTCTGTAAATCTTCTCCAGTTGAGATGCAGAGAACCTGCAGTGCTTGGATGGGAGGACTGTGGGGCCGCCCACACCATGGTTGAAGGATGGGGCCAGATAAGCTGCCAGGGACGACTCCATAGGCAGAGGATTGACCAAACCAACTTTTTCGGCTCCATCCAGATCCAAATACTGTCCATAGGCGGGCACTGTAACAAGGGTGGACAGTGGTTTGTTCCATGTTGAAGTTAACTCAGAGACAAAGTCCGGGAACATGTGCAGGCTTTGAGTGTTGTTGGCTCAGGGGGAAGGAAAAATTCTGCAAACCATGATGGTTTCTAAGCTGGTGAAGGAGAGTGCCACTCCACCTCCAGTCTCTCAGTGAGAAGAAGGATGTATGGTCCTGGTCAACCGATGCAGAAGCAACAGTATACTGGCCCGACGATAAAGCCTCCTGTTCATCCTCCGATAGTAGTAGTACTGCAGTAGCCTACTGAAGAAACAGAGTTAAGTAGCTGTAGCTAGCTAGCCTGACTCAGCAGAGGTGTACTTTGTGAGGTGAAGAGCGTAAGAACTGAGAGATGACTGTAGTGCCAGATGTATATATGTGTAGATGGGGCCTCACATACGTCACCACAGATCATCTGCCTCAAAGGTGTGAATAGAGGTGTCTTCAGTCAGGCCACACTGAGGCCTGATATCCCCATGTATGAAGTACTGTATGTATGGTCCTCAAACTTGTACACAGATGATTGGTTATCTCCCATGCATAAATGTTTTGGTTCTTGAAGGGTTGGAGTACAGAGCTCCTGTCAAAATATCAATATATAGTTCTTTATTTATCTTATTTATCCTAGGTATTACTTTTTACATTTAAGGCATTCTTAGCCTTGGGTTTGATTACAGCATGATATGCTCTGGTTCTAACTCTTGGAAACATTTGGAACTGGTTTTAACTCCAAATCTATTGGTCGCTGGGACATGTGCAAGCAGACTCTTCACCGCAGCCCTGGCTACATCATCTCTTAATCTGCCCCACAGGCCATGCACATCACCTCAGTCGACCCTGCAGTCAGTCAGAGCGCAGCAGCATCCCTCCAGTCTGCAGGGCGGTCCAGACACCTGCAGAATCTTGGACATTGTTTTCAAGAGGATGCAAATGAGGTTAGAGCAACGTCACACAAGCCTCACTGACCGCATCAAGGCCATCATCCACAGCTCTGATGGGACGCTGTTAGAGGCAGATGTACGGAAGGTGAGGAGGGTTAAAATAAAAACTACATAACTATCTCCACAGCAAGGCCAATATACTAAACCCTGCCAATCTGCATGCGGGTTTGTACATAATAGATATATTTTTTGTATCCATGTTTATAAATATATTTTTACTGAAATGTATAGCTGAATATCATTCTACTGTGCTTATGCCATATATGCAGTCTGACCCATGGGATATAGATGGCTGATTTATGCCTCCTGTTGTCTTGCATTCTGCTTTTTCAGCTATAAAAGCAGCCAACCAAGGTGATAAGCTACATGTTAATGATTATTAAAAGCATAAGTTGTACAACAGGCAGGTAATAGGCCATACACCAGATGTGAATTTTAATAGATCTAAGAAATTTACTAACCTTTCACCTACCATAGAATGATAGTGGGTCATTGACAGTGACCCCATTTACTGGCCTTGGACAATGAATTTTTAAATAATTCATAAACAGAAAAAAGTAAAGGATTATGCATGGACAGGTATTTTAAAGATTGAAAAAAAATGTTTAAGGATAAGGCTGACGTTATTCTATATTTTTCTTACTTTCTGCCTCAGCCCTGAGCACATTGGTTCGTGGTGAAGATGTAAATCTTTCAAACAGCTCACAATATGTAGTTTTATTTTTAGCCATACTAGTGGTAGTGCTTTAGGGATATCAATGTCGGTCAGTTGGTCGGTTGGTCAGTTGGTCCACTGAAGCTGTTGGATGGATTGGCACCAAATTTGGTACATCCATTCCCATTCCATTTTCTCATACCACCACCATGAGTTTAACATGCGTGGTTTGTAGTTACAGTATATGTTTCAATGAGTATTGGGTGGGCTACCATTAAATTTGGTACACAGCAGTGGATTAATCCACATTTTTTGCTCTAGTGAGTTTTCTGGCAGCAGGATGGTGTGTGTGGGATTGAGTCAAAATAAACTACCCTGGCCATGTTCATCATGTGTGCTTTTAATAGTTTTTGGACAACAATGGAACTCTTGGCTCATTTTGTTGACAAGAAGAAAATATAGAATATCAACTTGGCAACTGCTAATCCATAAACTTTGGAAATACTCCTTTAAAACTGCAAATATTTCTGTAACACAACAGCAGTTTTCATTTGTTCCTCACTTACATCATGTGGAGCCAATCCAAATGTGCAGCTGAAATATATAGTGGCTCCTTTCACGTTGCAATCACTTGCTTTTTCTTTTAGGATATTGACTGATCAACAGGTCTAGACTGGATGACACTGCGATATGTGCTGTATAAAGAATATCTCCACTATTGCTTAAAGCCCTTTCAGCAGACACATCAGCCAGTTTGCAGAGTCTGATGATTCTTTGAGTGAGTTGCATGGGGACATAATATTTGTGAACCTTCACACAAGCAGAATAAAGCAGGGCGTATTGAGGGTAAGGACTCTTGGTAGAAAACAAGCAAAAACACACACCGTGGAAGGAGCTGCAATGGCAATAACTAGATGCTAAAAATAAAAGATACACCTGTTGCTTGATACAAGCTGTCTGAATCAGTGTTGCTACTTAAATGGAAAGCAAAGGTTGAATCTGTGAATCATCACACACTCCTATCATAGCCTCACAACATTCAGGTCCCTATTATGTTTCACTCCCTTGTCAGGGAGTTTACTGCTACTGCAACAAGTGCACTCATTTTGTGGTGTTATTTATTGCTATAGAAAACAAATCTGGCTGTCAGTGTGTAGTTCCATACTCTTCACTGATAAATGAATGACATGAAATTAATTAAGTAAAGTTTCAGTTTTCACTCCTCTCCTTCTGTCTTCAAGTGTGCTCTCTCTTTTCTCTCTTTAGTTACTTTCAAGCATCAGCATCATTAAATTAATTGGAGGGTGTGTGTGTGTGTGTGATAGGATGTGGCTCTTTAAAGCAGTGCAGCTATTTCGTGGCTCTTAGTATCTGACTGGTTGACTCCTGCAGCAGCAGTTTGACAGAGAAGAGCAGAGAGTAAGGGAGACTGGCACCAACCCAGCTGACCATCTCTCCCGTGTTTCGAAGTTTGTTTGCCCAATCGCTTTGTGTTTCCCCTTTCTTTAACCTGTACCCAAACTTATTCTCAATCCCAACCAATCATTTTCTACAATTCTTAAAGGGGACAAATTATGCACATTTACGGGACTATATTTTTAAAGTGGGGCTCTACTGGAAAGTCTTTGCATTATTTACAGTTTAAAACTGACCCTTGCAGTGTGCAGTGCAGTAATATCTGTGTCTGATAACCAATAATTATGCTCTGCCATTCTTAGCTTAGGCATTCCGATTAGGCTACTTCTGTTGTCTTTTGCCCTTCTTAGTGTATTTTGACGTGCTTAATAAAAAAAAAAAAAACTATTATGTTCTATGGTGTGATAATGCTGTGGTCAATGTCTGGTTAAGTTTAGGCACATAAACCACTTGGTTAGGGAAAGATTGTGGTTTGGGTTAAAAGTGTGTATTTTCAGAGCACAGGAGAGGGAAACAGAAGCTTGGACAAGAGAGAAAAATGAGTGAAGCAAAGAGTAGGAAGCTTACACACTTCTTCAAAAGGTATCATCACTACTGATCTAGCTTAGCTAGGCACATGTGCCAAAGCCATTTGTATCTTTTGTAATATGTTCACTCCAATCATGATTTCATTTCTTGATATAAAAGTACCAAACTGAATGGCCAGGCTAGTTCAACTTTATTGTCCCTTGACAAATTTTTAATCTGTCATCATCATGTCATGCCATCAGTGCTTCCACTTAATATTAAGATTTCCTTTTCAGGGGGGAGGAGCAGAGCAGCTTGGACAGGAGAGAGGAGCAGAGGAACTTGGACAGGAGAGAGGAGCAGAGCAGCTTGACAGGAGGGAGGAGCAGGAGAGGGGAGCAGTGTAGGAGCAGCAAGTGAGAACTTACCTGACGGCTGGAATAGAAATCAATTTGAATATTTAACCGAGGCTTACCCATTTCTTATAGTTAAAAATAAAAAAATGGGATGCAAATCATGCAGGGAAGCAGGGTCACTTGGGGCAAAGAGAACAGGAACACTGAGATACACATTCTCTAGTGAATGGCAGAACTGTAGGGTAGGCCCATATGGCAACAACAATGAGAAGAAAATGAAATCTTTGAGAAAGAAAATAAATGAACACAGTGTTGCATAGTCACAAATTAGCAAGACATACTGAAAAGACAATATGAGGAAGCTCTAGAATAAAGCTTAAAACACAAGCTGATATTTTAGCTTCAACCCACAATGTCTTCAGAACAGCGTACTATATTGCAGAAAATAACCGGCCGTACTCTGATCATCCAATACTAACAGAGCTACAGATGATAAATGGTGTAAATGTTGGCCATGTTCTTCAAACGTCACATGTACAGACATTTTACATTTCATATCAAAAGAGATGAGGCAATCACTATTGGCAGGTATCAAAGTGACCTGACGAAAGCTCACTGCTTTGTGGATGAACCTCAGAACATCAGTTGATAGCTCAGAGCTGTTGACCTTCTTCTTAGATCTTCTTGAGCTAGAGAATACGATGGAATCACTAGTGAACTGCTAAAACATGGCCTTGGTGATGCTTTTCTTGAAGAATGTCGGGTGAGATTCAACTCAGATGGAGCCTCTATAATGGTAGTGTACTCAAAACTGAAAAGAAAGTTCCCAGGCCTGGTAGGGTGGCATTGTTTGAACCATAGGTTGGAGTTGTCTGTATCAGCTGCAGTCAAGCACTGCACAGAGACCAACCACCACACAGCTTTTCTTGACAAGTTATACTGTCTGTATAATTAGTCACCAAAGAACTTAAGAGAGCTTGATGCTGTAGTCTCTGAAGTAGGTGTATGTTTGAGAAGGATTGGTTGAGTCTTAGGGAAAAGGTGGGTGGCTTCATCTTCCAGAACAGTAAACGCTGTTTGGATGATGTATGCTGCACTCTACAACCACCTCACAGCTGTAAGTAAAGATGTGAATTGAAATTCAAGTGAAAGATGTATGGGGCTAGCAGCAAAGTTGAGTTCAATTGCTTTTGTTGAAAACATTGGGTTGATGATGGATGCACTTGAGGAGCTTAAAGATCTGAGTGAGGATCTGCAGTCCAGAGACATTAGACTGTCTCAATCAGTCAATTTGACAAAAAGGCAGCTTGATGTTTTCAATACCATGAGCAGGAACCCAGACAGCGGTCCATTCTACAAAACTGCATGTGAGGCTGCACAGCAAGGTGCTTTTAAAAACATAACACTACAGAGTGACAGCAGGCAGAAGGTAATAGATCCCAGAATTTTCTATGAAGCACTATGCAGAAGCATGCAAACAAGAATGGTCACAAGTGAAGATGAATCACTCTTTCACAAAGTCTGTGTATTGGATAAAAACACATGGCCAAGCATTTAATGTATGGGGAAAATGAAGTAAGAGAGCTATGCAATCGTTTGAAAATAGGATTCTCTGGTGTTAAGCAGAGTTATAGCATCATCGTACTCTCTTTGGCATGTGTTCAAAAATATATGGATATTAAGTTTGCTCACTTGTGTCACAGCCTGTAAGATATGGAAGTCAGTGGCTGACCATATTAATATGATATCACTTGAAATTTAATTTTCCATTTGTGTACACATGATGTATGACAACATTAGAATTAAGAATAGAATGAATTCTGGCAGTAATTATTCATTTTAAAACATGGAAGTTGTATTTTGTTGTCACATGTACAGCCAAACAATGTTTAAACTATCTTAGGTAAGGTTTGGAAATTCGAAAAGGTGTTGGCAGCCTGTGTATATATTATTGTAAGATGTAAGTTAATTCCAGTTTAATGTAACTATTAAAAAGACTGTTCTATTCATGTTACTTTGTATTATCATTCTCTCCCTTAGTGGTAACAACACCATTCCTATATTTGATACAGATACACAGGAGAGTGCACTTACAGAAAGATTAAGTCATCAGCTGTAGTTTTGCGCACTGCCAACAGTATCTAGAATAACTTTGATTAGTGTTTTAGTGTTCAGAGCCTCCACTGTTGTCCAAAAACTATTAAAAACATTTCAATGAGCCACACCGTTGTACTGGGTGACATGTTCGTGAACGATGGGATCCGGCTCCCGTCTGAGAGCTGATTTCTGTTTTTCTTTTATTTCTTTTTTTTGTCTTTAATACAAGACAGAATAATAGGATGGTCTTTTCACCACACTGCTTGGCCATGTGCATGCCATGCACTGACTGAATGTTGTATTGATGTGTATGTGTGTGCGGCCAATCACGTGTGATGACAGACAGAGATCATACCATCAGGTTAAAAGCAGGCGGGGGGCTGACAGTCTACAGTTCTGAGGGACTGTAGCTGCCCTGTGTTATTTTCTCTTTGATTTACTCATTTCATTTAGTATTTTTAACACTGGCCTGGCTGTTTTGGATAGTTTAATATAAATAAAACATTCAATACACACGTGTCATAGTGTTTGATGGTTTTACGTTATTTAAGGTTTTTATACCAAACATAATGTAAAATGGTAGTCTGAAAATTATAAGGTTTAGTATAATTACATTGAATAATGTCAGTGATATATGTGCACACATACCAATCATAGGTCAAAAAGTTGCTAAACTTGGCTGAATTATAAAAGCAGTGGTGGTATTAAATGAAGAGCTGTTTGGTGGGCGACTCTTATCGCTGAGCTGAACCAAATGATCTGGCTCACTAAAAAGAGCAGGAATTCCCATCACTATCCCTTCGTCCCTGAAGAGAGTAGCTTCTTTAGAAATGGCTCCAAAGAGTAAAAACAGCAATAAGATAGTATCTGCTAGTGCCATGCGCATATGCAGTTCTGTTTACACAGCTTTGCTAGCTTGTCATGCTTCATAACACAACCTCTTGACTACATTATAAATTTGTCAAGAGGTTGTGATATGTACAGCACAAGCTAGTAAAGTGCTGTAAATGTAACTGTGTATGCACAGTGGCAGGTTACTATCTTACCGCTAGTTTTAATCTTTAGAGCAATTTCTAAACAAGCTACAGTAACCACTGTCTTCAGGGACCTAGTGCAGCGATGTGGCTCACTGAAGTGTTTTTTATAGTTTTTGGACAACAACGGAGGTCTACAGCAATGCTTCCCAAACTTTTTTAGACAACGGCCCCCCTTCAAAGGAAATGTTTTGTCATGGCACCCAACCCCCTATATAAGTTGCATCTATATGTACACAGAAGCTTATTGGTTATAACAATTTAATATAATAATATAATATATTGTTTTATATTAAGCTATATTATATCAGTATGAAGTTAAATAATATAGGCTCATTCTCAATCACTCAGAATAAAAGCCAACAGATGCTGTGCAGATTTACAGATAATTTATAATGAATAAGTTAATATGTTAAATGTATTTCTTTCATTTTCTTCAATTAAAATGAGTTTATATTTAAGACAAACAAACAAAACTCTGACTCCTCTGACAGGAAGTCTCTTGTCTTGTTTTCATGTTTGCCAGTGATGAAAGAGCCGCATCACACAAATATGTGTATCTGTATCCTAAGCCCTAACCCCAACCACAGAAGGTAACCCTCTCTCTGTTCCAAATCAGCACCTTCTTGATTCTCTCCTGAATCAGAAGATGCGAGGTGCAGGTGCAGAATCCACCTCTGGTGGTGCAACATTTTAGTCAAAACTACATGTAGCTTCACTACACCCCAACACTGCCTTTCACCTTCATTTTCTACAATTTCCAAATAAGTTTGACTAACCTAAATGTATGTTTACAACCTCTCTGATAGCCTGACTGCTTGTGTCTCTTGCCACATGTTTGTTGTTGATGTTTCCACTTACACGTATCTCAACAATTAACAGGATAAGAAATAATGGCCAAAACCATGAACATAAGGCCCAAATTGTAATTATCCTTTAAGGTTTAAGGTTTTATGGTTTTATGTTTTACTGTATAAGCACAGTGAGGTGTGAGGTGTGTTATATTTTGTCCTGCTCCCACAGCAGTTGGTCAGTCAAAGAAACAGGTCAAATTTCCTCACGCACCTGTTGTACATGGAGAATGAATGTGATTCTGACTGTGAAAAGTCGATGCAAACTGCCCTGAAGCACAGTGCAGCAGGCTGCTCACATTTCCAAACGTGTTCTGCTTTCTCTCCTGCTGCCCCCAGATACTAGAGGACAGCTGGGTCATCTTGGACGATAAGAATTTCAACAAATTCACTGAACTGCTCGGCCTCACAGACGGACGGATCGAGCGCGCAGTGTTCCAGGGGAAGTATGAGGGTGAGAAAGACTGAGAACGACAGCCAGAACATCTTGACCAGCAGCGTCAGCAATCCCATCAGTTCTGCATGGCAGGGTTTTCAATGCTTAAATAGAGATTTTAAAAATCCCTTCCTACTCCCCACCAGGCTCCCGTCCCCCTCCACTCCATCTCGCCTTGCATCCCAACTCCTACCCCACCCACGGTGATCAAACATAAGCCCCCTGCTTCCTGTAAAATGATGTCTTTCTTAGCACATGAGCCATTGGAGAAATCATCCCGGATTATAAATAGAGTAAGAGTGAGCCTCCTCGTCTCTCATTAGCAGAGGGGGGAAGCACGCAGATTCAGAATCACACTCATTTCTGCTTGTTTGGGCTAATTATGTGCTTTGGAAGCAGAAAACAGAGCAGCAGGGCATCACTCTAATTTGTATCCTCTAAAAAAAAGAAACACAGTAGAAAGAATAACAAAAAAAGAGAAGAATCATTAAACAAAGCCAGAACATAAAGTTAGTCATGTTTGCAAGGCATAAAAATTGACTTTCCTAGATTTAGAATACAAGTGTGCTTCTAATTAAATGTAAATTAGGTCAGGTTGTTAAATGCCCAGTGTGCTTGCCAGACATGAAGGGCACTCTCTGCAGTGTGGAAAATAAATACAAACAATACAAACAACACAAATAATCCACAAAATGGAACAAAAATTCCAATTTGTTGTATAATTCATTCACAAAGTAGGAATTTGTGGGAAGCAGTTAATCGTGTGCCTGATTAAAAGGCCAAATATCACTGTTTTTCCTGTGGTTTCTGTAGAGGCCACAGCCAGAGATGGGCAGCAAGGCTCTGAGGGTCATGGTGAAAAGGATGAGGTCGTCACCTTGCTCACTTCTGCTGAGCAGTGCCTGGCTTCCATGAAGACCAGGATCAAGATCATCCATGAGGTAAGCAAGATGTCAGAAGACGGAAAACTTTCAGACCAGCTGCTAAACAGCAAGGCATTCACCTACTAATCTGACAGAAAAGGACCGTCTGGATTAAGTTCTTCCTTAAATTTATGGTTAAGGACTATTATGCCATCTATATAGTACTTTTTATACAAGGCAACTTACAATTTCCCTCTCATTCACCCACACACACACCCACACACACACACACACAGATGGCGGCGATGCCAAAGACAAAAAGCCTGTGCTGGGCAATTGTAATGTAATTTGACAATGAGTTCAGTATTACAGTGTCAGACTACATTGTCCTCTTTAGAGTGTTTCATCATTCTCACGCAGGCCTTGGTACTCTCACGCATGTATCAGCAAACCTCCTCAAATATGTAATTGTGGCTGGTGCACAGAGCCAGCATATGCTTCATGAAATTTGAAGCATTGCACTCTCTGGCCGCACTGACCTCAGCTGCTAATTGTTGATAATTGGTTCTTTTGCCCTCAGTACCTCCAAGCCAAACACTTCCCCTTCAAAACCACTCCAGCAACCAGAGAAGCACCATACTTTTAAAGACGGGGAGAACAAGAGAGCAAGTAGAATAAAACAACAACACATATCCTGTACAATGGGGATGTCACTGTATGCAGCCATTGTATAAGGCCTTTCCTGCTTTTGTTGACCTCAAGACCAGCCCAGTCTTGCAGATCTACATCACACACCCACTTCACTACATGCCACACCCACTTCACTACATGCCACACCCACTTCAGAGAGCAATTGAAACTCCCTCAAAGATGAGAGTGCTGGTATGTACACGTTAACAGATGTGAAGAGTGCACACATGGCTTTAGGAGATGGAAACCAGGTTAAACCCTTTAGACTTCTTATTGAAACAAAAAACAATGTCTGGCTGGGCTGTAAATAGAAGCCCAAAGTTGCTCTTCTTCTGTTGCATTACTGACAGAGTAGCTGTTTGAGGCTTGTTTGCAGACCCTAGTGATCAATAGATGTGTGATTCAAATAACTCTGCGAGCTGTGTTACTAAAAACACACTTGCCATTACCACCAGTAACCACAAGTGTCACCAAATCAACCAGGACTTAAATCTTGAAGATTATAAATTATTTTTAAAAATCTAATAGCATGTAATTGCAAACAATCACTACAGTACACACAAAGTTTCAATCAATAAATGTCTCGTCCCATTAGGACAACCTGACAGCCTTCCGCCTGATGGACAGGAAACATAAAGGCGTGGTGGACTGCCATGATTTCAAAGCTCTGTACAACAGCCTGGGATTTTTCTGCAAAGAAGGAGAGTACCAGCGGCTGCTGGATCTGATCGGCCTGCAACCTGGAGGCAACCTCAATTATGCAGAATTCGTCAATGTTGTAGAAAACAATGGCAAACAAAGGAAACAAACTGCTACTGTGTGAGTCTGATATGATCATTACTGATATTTGGCCATTTAGAGGAAAGGTCTTTAGTGTGCCTACATTTTTGCTTTTCTGTCTCTCCTGACAGACAAGAGCAGCTCCATGATCTGCTGGCCTCTGAGGCACGGTACAAGTGGGCAGATATGTCTAAGGTCAGCATAAACTCATGGTAAGCACTCATAGAAAGATCCTCTGTAAGAACAAACCTACCTCTTCCTCTCTTTCTCATCAGGTGCTGTGTCACTTTGACACTGATGGCCAGGGTTGGATCTATAAAAAGAGCTTGAGGGAACTCCTCTTCACCTATGCTCTTCCCTTAAGATCCAATGAGTTTGAACAGCTTTGGTTGAGGTAAGAGATACCCAACTGAGGCATCACAATCACAAGTACACATCATACAGTAGTGCTCATTTCAGAGCTTGTGACAGTTTTTAACTTCATTTTGACAGGTATGACCCAGAGGGGCAGGGGTTTGTGGCAGTTTGTGACTTCCTGGAAAGACTGGGGTTTCATCATGACACGGAACTGAGGTCTCAGAGCAAGACACTGAAACAAACTGTTGCCCAAAAGGATGCTGGCAGACCAGTTTCCTCTGATACTACCTCACTGGAATGTATCAAGTAAGAGAAGAAGGGTATTGTGTGCCATTTAAGATGATTTGGCCCACAGTATTAATGGAGGAAGCCAGGTTTTCTTTCATTGCCTAACAACAAAAACAAGGGCTTTGTGCATGAAAAAACAACCTTGGCAGCTGAGTCCAGGTTACAAACTTCCAAGGAGGGGCAGAACCAAATGACTGACCCTTCAGAGTCTCGGATCAGACACCCATGAGATTTGTTTTGTTAATGTTAAGTTTAATGTTTTTTTCATGACGGCAGTTGATGAGTGACAGGTAGAAAGGAGTTGGATTGAAGGTTTGGTGTCAAGGTACGGTTGGTTGTCATTGGCATAGCAATGTAACTAAGTCCTTAACAGCAGATTATCTGAGCCAGAGGAAGCATGTAGATGATGAATAAGAGGGGTCTGAGCACTGAACCTTGTAACACCCCCTGGTTGGCAGGGCCAGGGTTGGATTTAGAGCCCTTGATGGTAACTAATTACTTCCTGTCAGTGAGATAAGACCAGAACCAGGAAAGGTGGGTACCAGTAAGGCTTAGGTACTGTCATCAAAGTAAAGAGAGTGCTGCTGCTGCAGTGAGGAAGTATAAGCCAAGGTTTATACTTAATGCATCTGAAACACAAGTTTTAATATGATAATAAAGTACGTACATGCAGTCATAGCAGTAAATACTAACTTTAATTAACATTTATTGTCTTTTGCAGCCCATAACAGGCACTATGCTAAAAGAAACCATACACACACTTGGTCTTGGTCTTCCTTACTAACCCAGGCAGGACATTTGCACTGAAAGTAAACTACACAGATTTAAAAAAAACATTATATTATGTATTTTATAGATTGATTGGTATTTACATATTTTTGTTTTCTGAACAGGCTTCGGTCTGGCCCTCAGTGCATCAATACATTTAAGTTTTTCATATACAGTAGTGGTATATTACTCTCCTGAATGGGCTTCCTTCCCCAGGGGGTTTGGATAAACAAACATTTAAGCCAGTGTAGAAACATTTTGCACATGCTGTGATTATAATTGAGCCTTGATAGATATTGCAAATTCACCAAGGCTCATTAATTCCCCCTAACGTTTATGTGTAGCTATAGTATAGGTTTGGTGATTTATTGGTGGTGCAAACAGACTTTATGGAAGCAGAAAGGTTTGAGTTGTTGAGAGACTTTTTCCGAATCACCAAGTTTCCAAATGTTTATTTTCTAATACAATATGTATTAGAAAATACATTTCAAATTATAACAGTCTGAACAGAAATGTTTACTGATAAAAGCAATTAAAGTAGAAAAGGGAACATCCATGTTTGCATTATTGTGAGTTATAATAAGTCTGTGTTGTACTGTCCACAGACAGGTTTTGCAGGATAACTACAAGGGGCTGAGTGATGCTCTGACTCACTTAGAAACAAGGGGAGATGGCACAGTGACAGTAGAGGAGCTGCTGAACCTGTTATACACCTTCAATTGCTTCATCCAGAGAGAGCAGCTCATAAATCACCTCCACAGGTCAACCACATATTTCACTTTCTCCATAGAGACAAACACAATCTTATCAAAGACCTAAATTAAAGAACAGAGTGAGGCTTGTGTTTTTATTCATATGTAGAGTTTCTATGTCATATTATGTGATTTATGTGTAATGGGGTGCTTCAGGAGGTGCTTCAAGTTCAGGATTCATCCTCTGGGATCTATTAATGTCTGTACAACATTTCATGACAGCCCCACCGTTAGCATGGCTTAAAGCAGTGCGCTTGTTAGTTTACATAATTCAGCATGAAACCAACTTGTCTGTGTTGCACCTCCTCTCTCCTTTGCCTTTAGGCTCAAGGTTTCCATGAATGATAACAACAGCAGGATATCTTACATGGACTTGCTGTCTGTGTTTAACCACAAAGCAGAGAAGAAGCATGAGCCTCCTCCTTCTTCCCCTGAAGCCATGCGCCAGATAGAGTCTTTGGACGGCCTTAGTCCAGGCCTGGCTCTGGCAAAGATGCAGGAACTAGTCACTGCCTCAGCACCTAATCTGTTTAAGGTAAAGCTTACGCCCACATGCTTCATTCCCCTTTGCCATCAGTCTGTATTTCAAACTTTGTATGTCTTCAATACATTGTCTGCACATCTCCAATACACACACACACTGCAGTGAGGAAGACCTTGTTTTCAGCAGTGTGTACTACAAATATCTTCTGGGCAAGCTTCAAGTAGCTTCATACAGTATCTGTTTTAGTATCTGACAGTACACCGTTCCAGTTACTACATTCTGAAAGACATCACTACAAAATCTAAAAATGTGTACGTTAGATTTTGTTTACACAGAAAATGCGCTTTGCAAGAAATTGCAAATTATGCTGCTCTGATTGTCAAGTAGTAGTGCACCACCTGATTATGTGGTGGCACTTGAACTCGCAATAAAGAAATTTCAATTCTGCTAATGACAAAAACCACACCCTCTAATCATGGTGAAGACATCACAAAGTCCAATGATGTGAGAAACACGAGCAGTCAGATGATCAGAGGCCATCAGTTTAGCCAGATGATCTCAATAATCCCTCATTGCACAAGAAAACTATGTGCACAAGTACAGTACAGTAAGCACTGAACAGCTTCTGTCTGTCAGCGATCACCTTCCTGTGGCTTTTCCTCTCCTCCAGGCATTCTCGGCCTTCGACCAGAGCAGTACAGGGACGGTCAAAGCTTTTGACTTTCGTCAGGTCCTGGAGAATTTTTGTGCCCGCCTATCAGACAAACAGTACAGACACATGCTGACCAAACTGGAGTTAAACTGTGAGAACTGCACTGTTAATTGGAAGGATTTCCTCAACAAGTTTCAGTCACAGAGCTCCATGGTAAGAGAAGCAGTCACCACAGATACTTAAAGGCATAGTTCAAAATTAGAAATACGCTTATTTCCTTTCTTTTCGAGAGTGAGAAGATT
Organism: Scomberomorus guttatus; assembly: GCA_038419695.1. Lineage (NCBI taxonomy): Eukaryota > Metazoa > Chordata > Actinopteri > Scombriformes > Scombridae > Scomberomorus > Scomberomorus guttatus. The sequence continues at coordinate 20,692,393 of CM076466.1, read as the reverse complement.
GATATCGACTTCAGGTCTGTGACAAGTCCAGCTGAAATCACATTTAGACATCCCTTTTTGCAGTCAAAAATGATGTCTATGCATTTTTTACATTTATTGTTATTTTTTTTATAATTAAAAGGAAAAGAAAGAGTATTTGGGGAAATATCAGCCATCAGAAGAGCGTGTCGGTGTCTGTGTTTGATTGACAGCAGTTGGCAGGCTGCCAGCGTGCCGGTGTTACACCATAGGGAACATTAAACAAAGTAAACAAACTTCTATTATCCCTTCCTGTATGCATACTTGGCAATCTGGATATACCCAACATATGTTCAACACAAATCATAATACCCCTACTTGTAGCCCAACTATAGCCAAGAAAACAATACTACTAAACTGGAAAAGTAGGAAAAAAAATCAACATCCCACAATGGTTGGATTTCCTAACACGGCAGATATCAATGGAACAAACAATCAATCAAAAACAAACAACTTGAACAATTCGATTAAATATATTCAACAATTCACAGGTCTATTCTGCTGCCGGTGAGCTAATGCCACAACACAAGTATAAATCTAAGCAAAAGAACAAAAAAGAGAAAAAAAAAAGGAAGACAGAGAAGGAAAAGAGAAATTGTCTATATTGTCTATATATGTATGCATTATGACTTTAAAAAAAAGTAAACACACTTGCACTGTAGCTACCAGTCATGGGCAGACAGTGTGTTGTTAGCAGTGGTACTGAAGAGTAAGAACCACACCAGCATCTAACTGGCCCAAAGTGACATTTGCAGGTGCGTTTATGTGCTGCAGCTGAGCAGGTAATTATCTATCTAGCCTGCACTTATGTGGTGCAGGACAAGACGTGTTCATGTTTAAGTTCAAGTTAGATAAGGAGACTTTAGCAGGAGAGCTAATGTGGGTTGTTGTTCAGAGTCGTTGGCTCTTAGCAGGATGCTGTCTGGCTGATAGTCAGTGGGACCCTCTGCCTCTGATAGGAAAGTGACAATTTATTGGCTGTATGGAAACACATTCTCCATCTACATAGATGGAGAACTAATAATATTGTAATGGATTCATGATAAACTCGGGGGTGTAAAATATAAATGTATACCTTTTAGTGTCTGATTTAACAGAGCAGGTATGTATGCTATGGCAGAAAAAAAACATGCAATTTGATTTCAGTTGGACTTCAAGTACCCAGCTCCATACCTAAAGCGCAGATTAGATTAATATTGATTTTATCATCTCACTCTCACTCAAATAAATGTATTTCCCAAAATGTGGAACTACTCTCCTAATTGTATGTCATCCTTACCTGTATGTAACAGAGAAAACATGTTTTTTTTTTCCTGCTGTAGATGTCAGAGAGGTGCCTGAGTAGGACCAGAGAGCAAGGGACTAAAACCAGATCCCCTGTCCAGACCGACACCTCTGGAATCACTGCAGTTCTCCAGCAGATCCAGGAAGTTGTCTCAGGCCACTTTTATGAAATCACCAAAGAGCTGATGGATTTGGACCACTCCAACAGCACCACAATATCTAAAGAGCAGTTCAGGCAGCTTTGTAATCGCCACTGCCTGAGACTCACAAATGATCAGGTGAAGCCAGAAAATGTGTTTATTACTGCTTATATTTCAGTGCCCTATAATTCAGAGAATTCAAAGTGGAGACATTCAAGAGAACAAGCACATTTCAAACAACTCTGCCTGTGCTTTCAAGCTGAAACAACACATACTGGCATCAGTCCATGGTTACAAATGAGAAGATGAATCTAAATTTTGCTATATTTGCCAGTTCGCTTCTTTTCAGTCTGATATGTTTTCTTTAATTATTCTAATCAAAATCTAATTTATCTTTGCTGATAATTATTGACTGCATGAGAAAGTTAGTCATCTGTAAAGCCAATTTACGTACTGTGTGTAACTTGCTTTGGGGTATCAGTCCCCCCATTGTGGATGATTATTTGTATGTGTACTTTTCTTTTTGCTTCTCAGTTTGAGTGTGTGTGGAGTCAGATGCCCGTGAATGAGCAGGGGAAGCTGCAGTTCAGAGAGTTTCTGAAGCAATTTGGTGCACCGGGCAGGACCGCCCACACAGAAGCACACAGTCCCACCAACAATGTCCCGAAACCTTTCCCAGAGCCCCGAGAAACAGCCTCAGCAACAGAATCTTGTTGCCCAAACACTGCAGGTGCCATTCTGCAACGCACTAAGGTACAGCACATGACAGGATAGACCATTGTAATATGCCATGTCTTAACTACTGTATATGAAAAACATAATACTCTTGTGAAACCTTATATAAAACTGTTCCAGCTTCCAAATGGCTCATGAATTAAGTGAGTCTAAGTTGAGCTGCACAAAACGTTATTTAATTCATTTTTTGCTGAATGCTGCAGTATGCACTAGCAGCTTCACAAAGCCAGTCACACTCAGGTTTTCACTACAAGAAGTCTGGAAACAAAAGCATTAAAATGTATTGAGCCTGTGTCGCACCAATCAGCAATCTGCAGTATGTTAGTGGTACAAATAAGAGCGTGATTCTCCAGCTCTCAAACTCAAACATTTTGAACTGCTGTTTCAAGATTTAGTTTATTATTTTCTTACACAAAAAAAACAAAATGCTGTTACTCCCAGCCCACAGCAGTGCAACAACAACAGAAAGGATAAAGATATACTGTATATCTAAAAATTCCCTTTAAAAAATGATAAAAACGTATAAATCCCAAGAGAAAAAAAAAACAAAAAAAGAATGAACAGTTAGCAGCACAGTGCATTTAAAGTGCATTTAGAGAGAAAAGCACATGTCTCAGTTCAGTGTGTTAAGTGTTAAGATGTGTCCAGACTGAAGTGAAGTGAGTTTTTGGTGGCACAATAAAGTCCATACACAGACACAAGTGGATGCAGATTTGCATTGGTGGAATGTAACAAAGCACATGTATTCATGTCTTGCTCTCAAATACATTTTTTGAAGAACATTTTTAACATTTTATGCTTCTTTATACTTCTACTCCACTACATTTCAGAAGGAAATGTACTTTTTACTCCACTACCTTTATTTCACAGCTATATTACTAGTTACCCTTCAGATCATGAAAGTACAGGGGCCAATGGTGATACATTTAACATTTAAGCAGTGCAATTTTATATGTAAAACAGGTGATGTATTTTCCAGTTTGTCAAAAGCCACATTAAATCATTGATTCAATGCAAAGACAAAAAAACATGAAAAATTCCAGGAGGGGTGAAAATTTTTTACAGGTGCTGTATATCTGTATATATCATAAATATAACACTGAGTGGGGCCATTTTGCATAATGAGTACTTTTACTTTTGGTATTTTAACTGACTTGAAATTTGAAAGCAAAGACCAGTTACAGCCCAGTGAGTGGGAGGTTTAGCTCAAATTATACAAATGATATGTGCAACACAAGATTTATGATGCAGATGTAGTATACATAGAACCATGTGTGCATCCGCTGTCCATTTTGGAGTGTATCTGCCCCTTTAGTCTGGCAAGGTTCAGTTCAAGTTCAGTCTTTATTGTCCACCATGGAAAATTTGTCTTATAGTGTGGCAAAAACAGACACACCAAAGCAGACTCATCTGTCAGCGAAACAGATTAAAATAGATATTACAGATTAAAAAGAAATATCATTTAGAAAGAGTAACACACAATAACAGTAAAACAATAAGAAACAGTAATTAAAAACAAATTAGTAAAAACAAAACAGGTAAGACAGATTTATGAAGGCTTTGTGTTTATAGAACTGTCAGCATACTTGAAAGATGTCTGTCATGAGCTGAGGCCTATTTAGTCTTGTCACAACTAATTAAAAAATCTGGGCTGATGTTTTGAGGCTGTAAGTACAGCATTAAGCACATTTTCATCTTAGAAAATGAGTTGATAAAAACTGTGGTGGCCAATATATGTAAATTATATACTGTCTTGATTTCATACCAGAGGATTCATCTTTCAATTCAGGTCGAGTTAGGTGACACTATGGAAGTGGAATAATGTCAATTATTTAGACTTGTTTCTAAAGCATGACTATTTTTTCAAAGAGAAAAGAGAAATTCTATTGGAAGTAAGTACCACTATCTCATGAATCATATAAGTTTCATGAAAAGTAAGTGGTGTGATCAATATTCACCTGGCTGATCAGAATGAATGAGGATGCACTCCACAATTGGAGTCAGTTGCCCTCAAATAACTTGAGATGCCACTTTACTTTAGTGTAGTTGTGCAGCCCCTCTCCTGACCTCCTGTTTCTCTCCCAGTCTGCCCCCCAGTGCACCTCCAAGCATCCTACCTCAGCAGGGAGGCCAGGAACAGGAAGCCCGCTGGGCATCACAGAGAGGAGGCTGCGTGGGGCGGTGCAGCGCTGCTGGAAGGAAATCCAGAGGAACTGCAGCGAGGAAGATCCTCAGCAAGAGGGACACATCAGCACTGTCTCCTTCCTGGGTGAGCAGCTAATCAAAGACAGTCATATATGACGCTGAGCTGTTCCTTCTACATGATAATGTACATGCTAACAACTCTGACTGTGTGTGTTGCAGAGATCCTCCAGTCTCTCAATATAAATCTGAGTCAGGGGCAGTTTGAGCATCTAGCTATGAAGTTTGACATCATGAATAATGGCGGCGTTTCATATCACAACTTCCTTCGTCACTTCCTGCTGAACCTCAGACCAGCAGAGACCAAGCAGATGTTTGAGCGCTGTAAACTCCCTCTTCCTGTTACACCGGTAAAAAAGAAACATTTGTTGTTCTACATTTCAGTGTCTGTATTAAATTAGGTCTCACAGACAATGAGTCAAATCCATGTGCCAACAGACATAATATTTAGCCAGAGGTGTGGACTTGAGGCACATGACTTGGATTCAAGTCAGACTTGAGTCACAAATCTGAAGACTCAGTGTGTCTAAATTTAAAAAGACTTTCAACTCAACTTGGCTTTAACACCAATAACTTCACTTGAACTCTACCCCTTAAACTTAGAATGACTTCATGTTCTCACAAAGCCCAAAGATAAAAAATGATGTTATAAAAAATTCTTTATTTTTTCGACAACAGATATACTTTGAATCATTCAACAGCAGCCTGTAATGTTTTTCGAGCGAGAGGGAAAGGTGCATTTGGCAGTTATTAGCCTTTATTAATGACTTTTACTGACATTTACAACCGCTGGCTTACATTTTAATTATTAAAAGTAAGAAAATCTTGACAGCCAGAGAGATTTTTCACAACTTGGCAACCCAAACATTGTTCTTATTAATAGTTCATAACTGATTTATAAAGTATTACAGCTCTTTCCCACTTTCCATTGGAGCTCACCGACCCATGACTGAATTTGTAGCTGTTGTCCCGGGTTCTGCTTTTGTTTCCACTGTCCTCTGCTTGCTTTGGAGTCAAGTTTCAGGAGCTAAATTTCAGCACCTTTTTAGTAGTAGTACTAAATCAGGTTCCAGGTACTGGCAGGGGTGCTTGCTGGGCTGTCACCCATGATTGGTCAACTACAACTGACACAACAATATAGCAGTAAGAACTTTTTGAACTTTTTATAATGAAGAACAATGATGACGTCTGTCCCATTGTTGCCTTTTCAATGACACATACAGTCCGTTCCTTTCCAGGTTTAAAAATACAATGGAAAAGCAGAACCCAACACCTTTTCCTTGCAAGTTCTCAAAGGCTCAGGTTATGGAAAACAGGTTAAATCCCTGCAGTGAAAAAGAGCTATTAATTAACCATAAGCCATTAGTTACGATTTATAAACTCTTTGTAAAGGGTTACTTATTATAAAGTGGTACCAAACTACACTAAATTAGTATGTCGGCATTTAGAAAATATATTTTTCCCATATTTTCAGTTAGTACACACTCACCACAGTTAGAGTTTACTTACATACCCATGCTGAGCAGCACATTATCACAGCTCAAATTAACTCTGTGGTCCTCCTTTCCTCTGTTTAAGGTCTCCTCTATTGGACTTTTATTGGCTGCAAGTTTGAATTGGGTTACAGTAAAGTGTATTTGGGGGGGAGGGGGTCTGGAATGTGAGGGGGCAGTAATGGGCGACGGCAGGTTGCCAGATTGTGTAAACTCAGCAGGGACCTCCCACCCTCAGACTCTCGACTATCGCCTCCCATGACAAGCAAATTGGGCAAGTTTGGTGGTTTGCAGTGCTTTTTTGGCATGGCGAGGTGTATACGAAGCTTTGAACAATGACACACGGGTGGGCACGTTCTAAAAGGACCCCTGCTGAGAAGACTAAGCCAAGCCCCAAGCTTCAGTAGAGTGTGTGGGTGAGGGCCTAATCTGGCAACCCACGAGCTGCAACCTTCCAAACCAACTTTGGAATCACAAAGACATGCATTGTTTCGACCGAACCGACCATCTGTGTAAGATTGCAGAGACCCCCTGCATCTTATCTGATTCGATGGTGTGTCTGTACACGAATTTACAGACAAAACATCTATCTGATCTCACAGAATAAAAAACACTTTGTTCCGAGTCTCAGCTTGTGAAGAAGTGAAATATTACCAACAATGTGGGGGCTCTCACCTCTATTTGTTGTTCATGTTTCACTGTTTGTGCTTCCTCTGTCCTGCATGGTCTGGTCTGGTTCAGATGAGCCAGGGCGTTCTGAGTAAAGACTGTGTGGAGGTCATGCTGAGGATCTACGAGGCCGTTCGCTCGTCCTGGACCTCCATCAGACGCAGCTTCCTGACGTCAGACCGCACCCACACAGGAAGTGTCTCCGTGCAGGACTTCAGGAAGGTGAGGTCAGCTGCAACACGCCACCCTGCAGAGCTCCACCTGCTCTGCTGGATGCGAGCAATGTCAAACACTTGAAGATCAACTGGAGCTTCATGAATTATTGATGGAACTGTTTGAGCTCCACTTGTGTCTCTTCTATCAAAACGTCTGAAAAGAGAATGATGGAGAGTGACTGGAAATCCATAAATCTCAAGTGTGCAAGCTTGCAGACACACACACACACACGCGCACATGCACACACACACACACACGCACACACACACACCTACTCACTTGACAGCCAATCAGTAATTTTAATTGTTCAATTATGCTGAAGGTTGAAACAAGACAACGCTGACATTTTGGCCCAAGAGAACAGCAGCTGACACTCCTGTTTTATTGTCCCTGCCATTTAACTGATGTACAATTTAGTGAAGACAACGCTTCCTGAGCTAATCGATAGAAACAATTAGCAATCTGGTTAGGGATGACATCTCCTAAACCCCCATATAATACATGAGGGCACACACAACTGTGCACACATACACACTCGGCAACCAACTTTTACTGTTCTTGCCCCGCAGGTGCTGCGCCATTTCGGCGTGAGTCTGTCAGAAGAGGAGTTCTTCCACCTCAGCTCTTATTATGATGCAAACACCGCAGGGAAAATCTGCTACAACAACTTCCTCTGGGCGTTCCTGCACTGACCTTCTATAGCAGCTGGGCCCCAGACCTTCAGGGGCTCCAAAGAACCCAGGTTTACTGTGTGACAACTACTTTGTGGTAACTTAATTATCAATTGCATATTTATTTATTAATATGCACAGCATAGGCACAATACAAACTGAAATGGTGAGTGGCTACAGGTCTTCTTAAATTAAATTAAGGATACAGACGAGAGGGGTGTCAAAATTCTCATCTAACTCTCAGCAAGAAAGTGAATAAGCCAGTAAGAGGGATTTGATTAAATCCTTTAGATCTGATTGGATTACTCAAAAGTAGGCATGGTTTACCTGTACAGAAATACTGAGCTGTAGAAAAATGTTAGCCTCCACACCTCCCTTCACCCACGTTGTTAGTTCAAGTGGCGGATAAATTGTAAATGTAAAGAAAAAAGCTTTTTCCAACTGACATCTGAAAGCACACTTCAGAACAATGATGTTGCTCTGCTAGCTATGACGAGCCACAAGCTAACAGTCAAGTGCAGTTTTGTATGATGGGTGAAGTTAGCTAGTTGCCCCAAATCACATTTGAACGAAATTTATGTTTCTGTCACCAAGTTGAATTTGAGTCATCAAAAGAATTAATACAATGACACGGGATTAGAACTTGAAAAAAGTAGTTTTCTTTTCACTGTGTCTTTAAGTATTTCTCTATTAACATGAAATATTCATGACTAAGTAAGAAACAATCAAAGTTAAAGTTAAAAGAAAAAAAACACTCAAAAAGTTAATCATCCTTATGAGGACTGTGTGGTTGTCAACAAACCCACAGTTACTGTCATCACATTTTGATCAAAAAATGCTAAACTGATTGGTTCACAGAAATACTTGACATCACCTTTTTCAAACAGAGCCCCATTGAGTGGAGGCAAAAAAAAATCACATTAATCTCCTTTGACTGATATAACAAAAACTTAAAATAGTGTGTTCATGAAGGATCCCATTATTGAAAACCACAATAAAAAATGTTTTCAGGGCCTTAAAGGTTGTCTTGTAGAACGTTTCTGTCTTAAAATATAATATTCAATACATCAGTAAATATTATGTTTACATGGTACATATTCTTAAAGTCCCTCTCCACTTAAAAATATGTTTTTCTTCTTGTTTCTACTGTTGAATGTTTGAGCTTCACTGTGCAGAATGATGTATGTGCAGAGCTTGTTTTCACATCCATCAGCTGAAAGTGTAAAGTTTCTCTGTGCTCACTGAAAATCTGATTTTAAGGGAAGGGCCTACGAGCATCTTTAAATAAATTTGCACAGGATCAAATTATCCCACAGCTCATTTTTGCTCTGGTCCCCCTTGTGGGTTAATCTGGCTCTGGCTGCAAGAATTAAGGATTTCAAACGTGGTCTATGACTCATATGACAAATAGATCCACCAAAGGAACTGAACAGAGAAACTTGGAAAAATAAAGATTAACAAGGAGAGATTGATAAATGATTCTTTCCTACGTGTTTTCCACCCTCTAACTGCTGCCTGGCTATTTGACACTGATTTGTGTTCCAAAGCCAGTCAAATAAAGTGCCTTTTTAATGATGCACACGTTGAGAAGCATGGCCGCATCTTTTGTTCAGATGGGAAGTGTGAAGTGTGATAGATGACAAGGAGATAGAGAGGATGCCTGTCATTCATTCGGAGGAAACGCTGCTGCAGCAAGATATAAAGTGGTACTGAGAGAGAAAGAGAGCTTGGAATCATTATCTGAGGAGGCTAAGAGAATGACGAGCAGATGGAAATGGAAAAGGGATGATCAGAACTGAGAAAAAGAGCTCAGTATTGTGGCTGGAGAGGTTGAGAAAAAAAGAGGGAGGGAGGGAGTGTGCTGCAGGAAGACAAGAGTATATGAAAGCTAGTTGTATTAATGGCAAAGTAAAAAGCCGCCTGCGAATAAATTACCCGGTCTCCCCCGGGATTACTAATGTAATTATTTGAACGAGGGTTCTCATTAGAATGTGCAGAGGTGTGGAAGACCTGCGGAACAAAATGGGAGACAGAGACGGAGCGGCAAGGGTTTAGCTACTGGAAATTAACTCTGTGCTCTGGGCTCTATAATTGATACGAGACACAGATACCTTTGATTGGAACAAAAGGGAAGAACCAGGACGAAAAAAGTTTCCTCGCCGCCTCTAATTTTTTTTGCTCTAGAAGAAGAAATAAAGGACAGGAGAGACAAAAGGGAAGAGTGATGATGGAAATAAGGAAACATGATCCACCGGTCACAGATAAGGTTTTATTCAATCGGTGAATAATCTCTCAGAACCAGCAGAATCCTTATGGTTTTAAGAAAGAGAGGTACTTTACATTTTAGAGTTGTCTCCAGGAGCAACACAGTCACATTTTGCAGCTGTTGGGTTTTCATTTTCTGTTTTACAGTTTAAAAAAACGTAAAAGTCCCCAACAATGATGGCAAAATACAATACCATATGAACACTTTTATTCCAAAATGCTATACATCCATTTAAAAAATGCCCTGAAGTTAATCATCACCCAGTATTGACAAAAAATAGAGGAACCAGCCAGTAAAAATGTGACCAAGCACACAAGTTACTTAGAATCCTTTAAAAAGTACCACCACAATCAGCTTTCAACTTTTAGCTGTCAATCATTCTGCCCATGTAGGCGTCCCTTTTTTAAAATTTTTAAATGGTGAATATCTCATTTTGGAACAAAACTCTTCATATACAGATTGTCTGAGTAGCAGAAGTCATTAACTCCTTTAAGCATGCCTCAAGAAATAAATCAAGATAGAGTACAGCACTTTTTTTTTGTCTTGGAAAAAAACAGGAAACACATAAAACAGCTATTGAAGCAGAAGAGCATCAAAGTGAGAGACATCTAAATGAGGACTGGAACTGGAGAGTCAGACCAAACACGCAGCTTTTCATGAAACTTAAGAGATGAAAGTTCCTCCCATCTTTTGGCTTTTAATAGTTCCCTTTATTCCTTTCTCAGAACATTTTTCTTCGGAGACACTAATTAAGTTTGTGTTTCAAATGATGAGGCTGAGAACTCCCTTTCCTTTAAAAATGCGTTAAATACACACACACACACCCTAAATTGTGCTAGTATGGAGCTTTCATTGGCTACATTCAAACTGTTAATTCTCCCCACTGCCTAAAATCTTGGTTCTTTGAAGAGGATCATAATGATATATTGTGCCACCATTTTAACCATTGCTTGTTCCTCTGATCAACCAAAACAAACCGTAAATTTTCAAACACCTTCTAGTGGCTTAAAGGGTATACCCCTCCCTTTCTTAGCATGCTTTTAATGTGAAACATTAGCAGGAAGTGATGAGTTTAATTGACAGAATTGTTAAATACACAAATTTGGAGCAGTGGAGTACAAAGTTTTTTAAAACCTTATTGACGACCAGCCTTTATTTGTTCATGTTGGCCACACAAATACTATTTGAATACTTTAATTTTGTATGCCACTGCAGTTCTGAGTGATACTAAACAGCTACACTGGATCAAGTGTTTGTGGATATTTTTCTCATTTGCCTCAAGAAAATCTCAATCTAGAAATGAATAACCTACTTTGCATATCTAAAAAAAACTTACTATTGTCTCTGGGCTTTATTGATGCTTTCGTCTGGTTCTACTAGCAGCTTGCTACCTGGTGAAACCTGGTTGCATTTTGATGTACACATGCACTTGCATTATAGCTACTCTTTGGAGCTACATAGAGTCAGGTTAACAAACTATACTTCTTAAATAGTATTACTAATCACCAATTTGACAACACAGATACCACACTTAGAGGAGGGCTGCAAATACGTAGATACAGACAATGTCCATGACAGACGGTAGTTTAGAAAGTTTATAATTCCTGAACTAGAGTTAAATTGAAGATATTTCGAAACTTCAAACTACGTTATTGATCCCGACCACGCCTGTTAGAAGGTTGAGTCCACTCACTATTAATATGGGATCTATACTCTAAGCTTGATTGTCATACCAGATGCAACAATAAACTTTTATAGTAGTTATTTTCATCATTGCATAGTTTATGATGCCCATCTTGTTTAGTTTTAACACCTTAATGTTGCTCCAGAGTCTGTGGTTTTGAAGTATTCCTTTACTTTCCTCCTCAACTCAACAAATTTACCAATTATGCATCAAATGTGTGTATTGTCAAATTGGTGATTTTCTCTATTTTCTGTCAACCATTTATTTGCTTGTGTTTTATCCAATTACCTGTGTTTCAATAAGCTGCGGTGCCTACTGTATACTCTCTACACTCATAAACTTAATCTTGATTCTAAACTTAATCCTAACTCTAAACCTGCCTGTTGAAGAAGTAAAGATCAGCAAACATATCTTCAATTTCAGGGTCTAAAACTCAAATTGTAGCATTGGCATAACATGTACATTCAGGCGTCAATGTGCATGCTCTAACAAGAACGTGCAGCTCCCACCATTATCCACAGACATGGGTTTCTTGGTAAGCAGTTCTGCTGCTCTTTTCCTCCTTTGCCCATTTGGAATTAAGACATCAGCCAGCACAGTAAATGCTGATGTGCTGAAGAAGCTGGAGTAAACTGCAGCCTCAAGGAACGTTCATACATAATGTCGGAGAGCAGGGAGATCAAAGTGTGATGTGGTCTTGTTATGTTTAGCACATTCAGACTCTTACTGGGAACGGCCTTGTTCAGAAAATAGAAAAGCAAAGAAAAAAAATTAAATCTCTTTTTTTAAAAACACAGACATGAAAGAGTTAATAATCACCAAATGGGTCTGATCAGCTTCACAGAGAGGAAAATACCATAATAAGCATTTACATTACCAAGAAATAGACCAAATGAAATGTAACAACCACAGATTTCTGCACACAAATATTTAACTTTTTTTTTTTTTTTTTTTGAAAAGCATAGCAACAACTTGGAAATCTTTGAGAAAAACTTCAAGTTTCTTTTCTTTACATTGACAGAGAACATTTACATAGACCAGTTACAGTACATGTAGTTACAGCCTTGCGCTTCTTGCAAAAGCATAAAAAGTTCCATCTCTCCCACGAAAATCACGTGGGAGTAAGGGGAGTATCCGTGAAGCAACCGCTACTGTTCAGAAGTCGCGTTAGCATATAGCACCTTTACATTTATGTACTTTCTAAGTCCAAAGAGCCCGACCTCCCAGTCGTAGCTAAAAAGCTGAGCTAGTAATTCATGGAGAGATGGAGAGAAAGAAAAAAAGGAAAGGAAGAAAGGAGGAGAAAGACGAAAGGGGTTGCTACATGGCAGGAGGAGCAGGGAGGGGAAAAAAGCTGGAAGTGCTGCGTGCGGTTTCCTCTGTCCTCTCCTCGGACCGTTAAGAGGCTTACTGAGGGCTGTAATGAGGCCCAGGGGAGCGGTGTCAACATGTTTGACACCCCGACTCTCACACAGCCCGTGGCAGAGACCTCTCGCTGCCCTCACACACTCGCTTTGATCTCACATACATACACACACACACTGGTGAAAAAACACACTCCAGCATACTCTGGGCCTGAGGAGGGGAGAGAAACAGGAGGAAGATAAGGAGGGTGTTAGAAACAGGGAAAAATGAGGCAAAAGATGGGAAATTAATGTTTAAAAGTAGGAAGGGAAGAAAAGTTCTGTGAAAATCCCCCTGGCAAACGTTCTGTTGATGTAGTTGAGTTCTGGCTAGACCGAAACTCTCCTGTAGACGAGGTGCCAGACGTCGGGATGTCTATTGTCTCTTTGAGAGCCACATCAGATTGTCAGTGCAGTAAAAGAGGACACAGAGAAATGTCTCTTTGTCTGCATGAAAAAGCGTCTCTCCACTTGTCCATTTGTCTGCTTTTAGATTCAATGTTAGGATGAAGAAATGGTGGCACATAAAATAATTTTAACAGACAGCAGGGAAGAGCTGGCAGCAGAGTCCGTCCCTCAGTTAGTCCACTCCACAGCATGTGTCGCGTCAAATACATATCGCACACGCTCAAAGACTGGCCGCGTCCACTATTTACACAAATCGGTCCATTCTGCCCGCAGACCTCACCTACCTTTCCTGGCTCCTTTCTCCTGATTGGTGGTAGAGGATTTGGGGTGTGCTTCCTCTAGTCATGTGGTCCGGGGGTTGGGTAGATCAAAGACAATGGGTGGGTTCATGGGCAGGAAGTTAACGGTGCAGGCTGAGGCGTTGACGAATGTCGTGGTGCCGTCGGTCATCATGCCGTAACCTGGGGATCAGTGACAATCAAGACATGGCACTCAGAGAGGAAATAAAGTGGTGAAATTGTGCACACTGTCAGCACAAAATGTATTTAACAAACCAAACAACAGAAAGCATCTTTACTTTTTACTCTCCTACACACCTATCTTACAGGTCTGGATTGCATGATTATTATTTTGTACTCAGGTAAGGAGAAGGCACGCAATGCTTGTGTTTGTGCAGAGCTTAATTCTGTTGGTTTTGTGAGTGCAGATTCCAACTCTGTCGCCAGACCAAAATTATGTTGTTGGATGATTCTGCACAACCGTGGATTCATTGATTTGACAACATTTTGTTGTGCCAAATGCCAACATTTTTAAATTTCTTTTCTGGTTTTGTATAATATCTATGCATGGATGATGTGATTAAGTTTAGAGAATGAATATGGTTATGTCAAATACACTATTGTTAAGGTTAAGGTATTGTTTGTTAGGCCACACCACTCTGTTACAGTTAGGTAGGGTTGGGGTTAAAGGGGAACTAACCCAATGTTACAAATCAGAATATGTTTCCAGGTGTTGGGGAGCACTAGTGCATATGTGTAAAAAGTTGTATAAAGCCTTTTGTGTCTCCAGAGGGAGCTGTGTGAAATCTGATAAATTGCCTCAAGTGATGTCACTTGAGTCAGCGTCAGTTAGGGCTGAAGACTGGGAGGCTGAAGTTTGAAAAAAGAAAAAAATGTGGGGGTGTGGAGTTAGAAAAAAGTGAGGTTAGCAGACCTCTGTAGCTCCTCATTTCTGCTGGAACTAGCATTCTACTATTACTTCTACTACTAGCATAACACACCCACATCTGTACAGTCCAGTGAATTGCATTGTGGGTAATGCATGTACCAGGTTTTGATAAGGAAGAAGAATGTGTGGATTAAAAAAAGATGATAACTCTGGTTCTTCTGCATCCATTTTGATCTTGTTGTTAAACTGTCCATCATGAGTCTGACAGCGTTATAGGAGTGCAATGCTAAATCAGTTTACCAAAACACTTGGTTATGGTTATAGAAAGGATTGTGGTAAAGGTTATTAAACATTAATTTCATACCTGTGACTGGACGTGAACTTCCATCAGATAGACATTAAGTCAGACGTGTTACATGCCCATCCATCACGCTGCCTCCTTACTTTCCGCCTCACTACATTAAGGACACGCTACTTCCTGCACTGCCACTGAGCACTGGCTCAGGACGTACACTCATTGCACTCATTTTTGTTCTGACATCATCAGCTTGTTTTAGATGACTTTTCGATTTTAGAAGAGTGAGGAGTTCTTTTTCAAAATACTCTCATCAGTTTAAGAAACTTAACTTAAATTGTCTATGACTTTGTCAAATCCTGTGAAGTTTGATTTTGCTGCTCTCTATGACTAACTGATAAAACAGGATGGGGAATTTGAGTGTTACTGTTATTATCTCAACTGGACCGAGGTTGTCTTATTATCTCTCTTTCTCCCTCTCTGTCTTGACCACAGTCTCTCTCTATCTGTGTGTGTCTGATAAAGCAGTGCTGCAGATTTTACACCTGCTTTAGACCAATTTTTTTGCAGTTTCGTGTAATGCAGTTTTTAGTGGTGCCATTTGGTACATTTTACCAGTGCAAAACTTTAGTTCACCAGTAAAATGTAAAGAAATTAATTATTATTATTTACTCTCTCCAAAATGGATGCAAATCCTTATTAAATTTCCCCCTATACATGATACAGTGAAATGAAAGGAGGAAGTGCTGCACACTCTTTGATTGACAGTGGACGAGTAGAACATAAGCCCACAATTAACAAAGAGGTAATCTGTCAGAAGTGCAGCACCACAGCAAGAAGTGCTTCGTATCAACGGCAGAGGAATAAATCTTCATCATTTCTAAAAATTGAGAATGCAGTTTGAGCAAATGTATGCATGAGTGTGACACTGCAGCTAAAAATCCCTGCTTCAAAGCCACTTTGGATCGTCATGCCTTCCAAATGGCAGATGTAAGTGTTACCATTTTGTCAAGCATAAGTTAACTACCATCTCTCAAAAAGTATTACAATTTAGCTTTGCACTATCAGTGATTTTTTAAGTGTAGGTGTCACTTTCACCATCTCTTGGAACAGAACTCGGCGTGTCTGTGTTGGCCCTTTCAGAATTGGAATACATGAATACAAAACACACTGAGGATCATTTCTGTCTTGCTGAATCTCTCTCCGAGTCCTCACATTAATGGAGCGAATTGCTTTCAGCCTATTTCTCCTCTTATAAAATCTGATCTAGTTTCTAATCTGGTTCTCTCTGATGGGGGACCTCTGCTCCAGAGGCTCTGTGCTGACCTAATAACCCCAAAAAAAAGCTATCCTAGTCCAGGGAGAGGGCCTCTGTGCCCTTGCCGGCCTGGATGAAATGCTGGTAAGGATGTGGCAGCTCAGCTTTTCTCTAATATACACTTTAATCATTTTCTTCACGGAAGCTATTGTACAGTGCCTCCATATTCTCTAAGGTTACATGCCTGGATTAGAATTTTCTCAGTCAATTTAATAAATTTATGCTTAAAAAGATTCAGTTTATGGAAAAGATAATACTGTGATCTAGATGACACAGCTTTTTGCCCATTTGCACTACATCTACAGTACTGGTCAAAAGTTTGGACACGCTTTCTTATTCAAGGGAATGGGAAGGTGTGTCTAAACTTTTGTGATTAGCTGACCAGTATAGTGAGGTAAAACACTGAGGTGTGAAGATATGTGAGAAAAACGTGGAAACTGTGTGTAGTGGTAGATGAAAATGTGTGTAAACTAACTGCCACCTTCAGAACACACTAAGACAAACAGCCACAGATAGCGTAATTTAGATCTGTCTTTGCCATGCTGCACTATACTCATATTTATTAGTTTGATGCTAAATATTATATGACATCCTGTGAATTTAGGGCATTAAGATTTATGTCAGCCTGAAAAAAATGGGCAAACTGTATTCTGTAAATAAAAACAGGGAAAATGAGTGTAAATCTACATGGCATCCCTGGGTAGAAAGCATCATATTTTATGTGTGTGTGTGTGTGTGTGTGTGTGTGTGTGTGTGTGTGTGTGTGTGTGTGTGTGTGTGTGTGTGTGTGTGTGCGTGCCAGGGCTGTAGTCAAGCCTACTAAAATTGAGTCTAAGAAAAGTCAGTCTAAGCAGTTTCGAGTCCAAGTCAAGACAGAGTTCATCAAAACTTAAAAGATATGGTTGGCGATTTTCTATATTTTTCTTATTGTCAACAAATCTCATTAGCAGAGCCAAACCAACAATGAACTCATCCTACTTACAAGTGTTGTGTGTGTATCCAAAGCCTGATATATCTTATTCCTCTGTGCCAGAGAGCTCCGTTGTTGTCCAAAAACTATTAAAAACACGTCACTGAGCCACACCAACAGCTACGATAACCACTCTCTTCAGGGACGAAGCTACATGTCACCCTGTGCAGTGGTGTGAATCATTGACGTGTTTTTAATAGTGTTTGGACAACAATGGAGCTCTCTGGCACAGAGGAATAATATATATCAGGCTTTGGATACACACACAACACTTGTAAGTAGGATGAGTTCATTGTTGGTTTGGCTCTGCACATCAGATTTTTTTGAAAATAAGAAAAGTATAGAAAGTCAGCAGAATTATCCTTTAAAAGTGCCCATTTAATATTCTTCAACCAGTTGTCCAGAGAATCAGCTGTGATACAACTTCAATCACTCAGTATAGTTCTTTGGATTAATACAGGAAACAACATACATTTATGTTGAATTAGCATTATTTGCTAAAATTGTGATTACAACTCTGCAAAATAAAACCTTAATATTAACCTTAATAAAACCTTAATAATAATATTTTAAATATTAAAATGAGATAGTGTGAAAGTGATATCTTTCCAGAAATTTGGGCATAACACGACATGTCTATATCGAGGATGCTTTATATAAAAAGGGAAAAATGAATGCCAAATTAAAGCAATTAAAAAAGCCAACTGGATCTGGTTCATACCAAAGACTGTAAATAGCGAAACTGGTCAAGTTCAAGTCAAAACATCAACATGACCAAGACGAGTCTGAGACCAGAGCAGACTCAAGGACCAGACTGGTCTAACAGCCCTGGTGTGTGCATATGCCTGAAAAAGCACCATGTCAGTATATGTGAAGTCAAAGCACCTACTTTTTTATGGCATTGTAAATGTATTCACTCCATTTCCCATGCAGAATGTTTTTCTAATTGAACTGATGCTTTGCTTGTGAAAATTAAACGTTTCAGGAATGTCATGAATGCATTATTAGAAGTAACAAAAAAATCATTTGCACTTTTAAGCTTCTGCCTGACCTAAAATTTTCATGTGATTTAAAAACTGCTGTCAGAATACAGTATCAACATTTGTGGATGTACACGTGTCTCTGCACGTACCTTCATGAATGTGTCCGAACACGTGTAATTTGGGTTGGACTCTCCTCTGGACCGTGTTGAGCAGCTCCATGCACCCGACGCGCTGCATCTTCTTCGGGACCCAGTCCAGGAAACCTGCACATTGCAGACACACACACAGTAACAGTGATGGTGTGTCCTGCGTAGCTGCAATGCATTTTGGTATATTGAGGCCGCAGTGGGTGGGGAAGAGAGGTTCACGAAGACTTGCGATTCATTTTTAGTATAATTTTATATTACTTTATATTGCATTGTGGGAAATATAAAGAAAACCACAGATTCATTTGATTAGTTACGATTCAAAGAAAATTTGTAAAAACCTAAAAATCAAGCAACTTTGAATTTTTTTAAAAGTTGATTTTCACACCTTATAGAAATGAACCAAAATCAATGGCTGCCAGGTAAGGTAGAAAATCAGTTAATAACTTCTAGTACACTTTGCAAAATGGTCTGCAGTAATATGGACAATGGTGTGGTGTTTGAAAGTGTTGGCTTAGTTATAATGAAGGTTATAAATTTCATCTCCCCTTCAAAAAGCGATACATCACATTTTAGAACAAAGCTCTTCATTTCAGGCTCCTTGTCTAATGGCAATCTGCACATAGCAGCACACACACATGCACACACACACACACACACACACGCAAAGAGTCTTACAAAGCAGCCATAGAAAATAAAGATCAATCACAGCCACACACAGATGCAGACTGTACAGTGTGTGTGTGACAAGGATGAAGCATCGAGTGTACATGATTTAGTGGCTGCTCCGCCAGGAGGGATGCTGCTGATGCTGAGTCAATAAAAGCATCAAGTCGGAGAAATAAAATGAGTGAGGAGCTCGTGCCGCCATCTTCCCTGCCTTCTGTCGCTCAGCCCACACAGAAAAAGTAAATACAAAGGAAAGAGAGTGAAGAGAACGAAAGATCAAAAGAAAGTGAAAAGCAAGAGTAAAAGTCTTGTTAGTGATGCCTAGAGGCTAAAACTCCTCTGTTACTCTTCCTGAGCTTTCTTCCACTTTTTCCCCTGTTATTGGAGTTTTTTGGGGGGAGCTCTTCCTTACCACAACTAATGCTGGCCACATCTTTAAGTCTCAAATGTTTAAGGGCAAGTCCAAGTACGCTTGTGAGAGCTGACACACCACAAACAGTGACAAGTGTGAAGTAGCGAGATGTTGTTCGCTTCCAGCAGGTCTTCACCACGGCAAAAAGAAAGAAAGAGAAGGAGGAAAGACACTCTAGGTATGACTTTAAGATCATTTATATATTTTTATTTTTTACTACCAAACAGAGCGATAAAAATCTCTCTGAAGGCAGAGTTGATGGACCCTCTCATACTCAACACAGACATAAAAACTTCCATGGTCTCAGCTGGCTGTGAATCAGTCATGCTGGTAAAGTGATACAGTCTAACTCCTGTGTCCTCCAAATGTATCAACCTGTAAAAAACACACTTTTAGGATCAGTAAAGGTTTAAAACGCCTTAAAACTGTAAGTGTATTCTTTACAAGCCTTAGGAGACGGTGGAAGTGAAGTGAGAAGTTACGAGGGCTTTTTGTGTCTCGGGGTATTTCGCTCTAATGTGCTGCTTGTTTCAAAGCAGCTGCTGTTTTGGGCACCGAGCCTGTTTTCCTCTTTTTGTCTCACTTTCTCTCTTTCTCTTTGCTGTTAACTTCTTCCTCACAGCCAGATAAAGAGGCCATATTTTTTTCTCTCGCTCCAGCCGCTGATCTGACGCTTTATTGTGTCTCATAAATGACGCTTTTGCTGCAGTGCGAAACGTCTTGCCCGCACTACTTTTTCCATCACCTTCTCGTCCATCGTTGACTTCTCCCTTTTTCTAAAAATATTTTGAAAGTGGATGCGTTTTTTTGGCTTCTGGCACTTTAAAAATCCACATATCTGTGTGTGTGTGTGTGTGTGTGTCTCATGCATTAGTAGCCTGCTGTAGCTGCTCCATATGCCGGTGGCTTACGAGCAGATAGCTGGAGACACTTGGCTAAGCTGAATGGAAAATAAACGGCCGTGTTTGCAGCCGAGACGCAGACACAGAAATCAATCACACACACTCGTCTGAACACCACAGCTGCAGTGGGAGATGAGGTGTGAAAGTGTGTGTGTGAGAGAGAGTGAGAGTCAGAGAGAGAGAGAGAGAGAGGAGTGTGTGTGTGCGTGAGCGTCTCCGTCTGCTTGTGTGTGTGTGTGTGTGTGTGTGTGAGGGTGTGTGAGACGGAGGAGTGTTTACAGGATGTCAGTCAGCTTGTGCGCCGGCGTCTGTGTTTGCTCAGACTCTCGCAATGTGTGTGTCTGTGTGTGTGAGGAGGAAAACAAGTGTGTAGAAGCTGAAAGGTGATCACTAAGAAGGCAAATAATCTCTAAAGGTAAAGCATGTTTTCAAGCAGTGTGAAGGTATGACTGGACTGTGTGAGTCACCGCTTTGATTACTTTCAACCTTTATTCATCCACTCAATATGGCAATGATTCATTAGCGCCACTTCCACTCCTCTCTTTCATTTGAGAAGAAAACATTCAGAGAGAGTGTACTTGAAGTGTGTGTGTGCATGTGTGTGTGGAAGCTGTAGGTAGATGTGCACACACACCTGAATACTATTTATGTGTTTTTTATGGAAGTGTACAAGTGTGTGTGTATCCACATATTTGTAGGATGGCTGCTACCACTGAAGACACTGAGGTCCTTAAAACATCCTGAGGGGAGTTTACATTCTACGATTAAAAAAAACGACAACATGCTGGGTATTATATAGGCTGATTCCAGTATCCTTCGACCCAATATATTTAAATTTGACCACGTTTCGGCCGGTAAATAAATAATTAAATAAATAACAATTAAATAAATGTGGAGAAGGCTATGAAACAATAACCTTCAAACTACAAAAAATCTAATTTACCACTAATTTTACTAGGTAATGGAATAAATAAAATATGAAACATCCAAATAATAAATAAAGAAAAGTGACATTTGGTGTCAAGTGTTGGACTCATGAAGTCAGTATTTCTAAAATTGTGGCTACACCCTTGCATGAGTGTTATATATATTTGTTTACACACACATTTTGTCTGATGTGTGTGTATAAATTGTATATATATCCACACGTCTCCTGTCCCTTTACAATCTTACATGTGCGTTTATGCAAATCATGTTATTTGTATGCATACGCACAAGTCTGAGTTCCTACATATGTTTGCGGACTGCCTGGGTGTGTGTGTGTGTGTATGTGTGCACATAGGCTTGGAGTTTGTATGCGTGTGTGTGTGTGCGTGTGTGTATGTATGTGTGTGTACCAGGTATTCCTCATTTTGTGGGGACATAAATCTGTTTACACAGTCACACTTGGGGACTCTCCTCCCTTTTGGGGACAAAAATGAAGTCTCCATAAGGTAAATCATTAATTTTAGGGTGAAGACTGGGGTTAAGGTTATGGTTAGTGTTAGGGTAAGTTGCCAGGAAATTAATGTAAGTCAATGTAATATCTTCTTAAGTGATAGAAACACAAAACTGTGTGTGTGTGTGTGCATACTAAGTACATACTTACATGTGCACACATACTGCGCCTGTATACATATTGTCATGAGAGTGTATGTGTTTGTATAATATGTATGTATATATGCAGCTTTGCATGTATGTTTAGTGTGTATGTAAAACTTTATGTGCGTATAGTGAGTATAGTGCTCATTCATATGAATGTGCACTATATACTGTGTGTGTGTCTGTGTGTGTGTGTGTGTGTGTTTGTGTGAGTGCGTGTGTGTTGTAATGTGTTTCTCACCCAGTGGGGGGCAGTGTGTGACCAGGATGTCTGTGTTGTCAGGGATCTGGTTCCACTTGTCCAGCAGAGCCTGACCCCGCGGCAGGTTGAAGCCCCAGCCGTAGTACCACGGCTGCCTGCAGACACACACATACACAGACACACACACACTCTGGTTAATACACTCTGCCAGAAGCATAGACATCATGTAGGACTTTTTGTGTCTTAAAATCATTTGAAGTCACTCTCTCTCCTCTCCTGCCTGTCATCCTTTACATTATACATTAAGAACACTGCTGATTACACTCAGATTATTGAGAGGGGATTTCTCATATTCCTCTCTTATTACTGGCAACTGATGAGAACTATACAACACAACCTGCATCACTCATAACTATAGTAAAGTATTCCCAACTATCAGTGCACTGCAGATATATGAAACAACTGGAAATGGAAATGTGATCACAAAATCAAACTCAAAACAAAAACTCTGAGGCACAAATGTAATATAATATTGACGACAATAAAAATGATCCTCATATAATAAAAACGCAAATTAAATAAAACACCAAAGTAAAGCAGAGCAACAAAGCAGAGCGAAATAAAGAGAACAGCTCACAAGGCGAGTGAGAGTAACAAAGATGACAAAAACAAAACACTGAGAACAATTTTTTATGGTGTAATGCTCCAACATGTGTGAGTGTTTCCAGTTGAAACTGGATGTTGGATGAAGAGGATGTTATGTGAGCAGGGCTTGTTTAAAAGTGAGAGTGTCCATGTGAGAGGCAACCAGATACAACTTTAGAAACGGTTTGCTATGTAATAAATATATAAGAAATGCATGTTACATTATGAAGTTCATAAAGTGAGATATTTGCTGACACTGTTGTTTCAATTGTATGATCATGAGGAGTCAGCTTTTTCATGTTTGTAAATGTGTTTTTCCTGTGAACAGCATATGCAGCTCTAATCCCAGATAGTTTTTCAATCGACTAACCGATTAGCTGATTCAAAGAAAATTGATTGGCGACTATTTTGATAATCGCTTAATTGTTGAAGTCATTTTTTTCAAGCAATAACGGCAAACATTTGATGGTTTTAAGTTCTCAAATGTGAGCGTTTGCTACTCTGTTGTCTTACAGTAAAGTGATTATTTTGGGGTTATGGTTTGTCAGACAAAACGATATTTAAAGACATCGCCTTGTGCTCCAGGATACTGTGATGGACATTTTTTCACTGTTTTCTGACATTTTATAGACCAAACGATTCATTCAGAAAAAAATCGACAGAAAATAATATGAAAATAATCATTAGTTGCAGCTCTATCTGGGGTTGTCACACATTTATTAAAGTTGACATAAAATTTAGATTTTTTCTGTTCTTAACAAGACTCAGTTGTGCTTCTCTAACTGTGACTTCCTGTAGATGTTACCTGAACTAGTTCAGGATTTAAAAAAAACTGCAAGAACACAAGACAGAGAGCAAAGATCCAAAATCCAGCGTGGCCACTCACTCCTCCTCCTTTTCGTTGCCCCACACCAACTGTCAGCTTCCTTGCTTTTAGTGCCTAAACATGTGGTTTGACCTCTAAGATGAGAAGCTACCCTGGGGGCCTTATGAAGAGCAGTCATCTTGGGGGGGGGGGGAATCAAGCAGAGCTAGTGCAGGAAGGCAGCAAGTGAGCAGAAAGCTACATTAAACATCTCCTTGATCACAGTCAGCCCTGGAATGCTTGACGACGGGAAGACGGCGGAGGAAAAAGGGAGAAATGAGAAAAAGAAGAGAAGAAGAAGAAGGAGGAGAGGAGGGCCTTGATGGCTGGGGCTCGTGTCCCTTTTACTTTGATAGCGGACGCCTTGGCCGTGAGTGACGGAGAAGAAATTAACATGTCACTTACAATCTGTACTCCGATCCATCTTCCTCCACCACACGCGTGTGTGTGCAACCGCAGGCGACGACGTCCGCCGCTGCCGTACAACTGCCTTTTTTTAAATTGCCGAGAGCAGTCACTCGAAACGCCAACTTTATCGCCGCGGACGCTCCCTGACGCGTCTGTGCTCAGTGGAACATCAGATGAGGATTTTTTTTAGAATAATTTCCGGATTGTGTGTGTGTGTGTGTGTTTGTGTGTGTGTGTGTGTGAGAGAGACATGCTCGGGGACTTCAGAGACAGATGGCGAGACAGAAAGACGGGCCTGAAGATAGGAAGAAATACCTGTCACACACACACACACACTGTCTCACCCTTCTTTCTCTCTTTCTCTAATTAAGAAAGCTAAAAACAATGACTCTAAGGTCACTAGCGCAGGGAAGGGTGGTCAAGCACGTGTGGCAGTGCATCATGGGAAATCATGTCCTATTTCAGCTGGAACGTACGCCATTTAAATTCCTTCACTTCCTGAACATCACAGACTAAACATTTCTGACGAATGATCTAATGCTGACTATGAACACAGTTTCAATAATTTACACTGTGAATATTAAAACATTTAGACTGGCCTTAGCATATTAATAGGACCTCTGAAATGTAATATTCATGTCCATCTTAACATGGACGTCTCAATTCAAATGAAATGAGCTCAGCGGCTCAGTTGATGCTCCCGTTTCTCTCTGTGTGAATGGAGGGATGAGGAGCAAGCAGAGGAGGAGGAGGAGAGGACAGACAGTAAAGAGCTTTCCCCCCCGATAATGACGAGCAGAGGGAGATTTATCCTAACAGAGCGATAGATAGCAAAGAGAAAGATTCATGAGGATGGAGAGAACACGTGATGAGGCGCTTGGATGGATGGAGGAGTTCAAGTCAACTTACAGGACCGTATTGTACTTTTGAATGTTTTATTAACTACAAATCATGTACGCTTTATTTATTATTTATCAAAGCATATTCAGTATTTAGACTGACTTCCTATCATGCAAGCAGCCATTGGTTTCAGTTATTTTACGCATGTTGGAAATCAACTTCTGAAAATTGGAACTTGCTTAAAAAACGCAATTTGTTTATTATATGCACACTAGTATCACAATTTTGACTTGAATCCTGGTTGTGATCATATTCAGAATATGATGTTTAAAACCTGGTTATTCACATCCCTGTATACAAAACTTTTACTGACTAACTACTGTGCAACTTGAGTTGAAAATACACCCCACATTGCATATTTGGGTTTTTGGGTTAAGTATGAGGGGCTTATCCAGATTCCTGAAACAAGGATATGTTTACATGTGTAGACACATAACCTGGAGTATCTTTCACCAACTTTGTAATATGCAAGCTATGATTTGTGACATGAGATCATTTCTTCTTTCATGACGCTGCCAACACTCCCAGTATACTGTAAAAATCTCTGTCTTAGCCAAGATATTAGTGTGCATGTGTTATCTTTGCACACAACTGCACTAATCAGAGACTCTTCTGGAAACTGTTTATAGTGGTGCATTCAACAATGCACCAACATCCCATGTGAGTCGAATAGCAAAAAAATCTGCAGTAAGAAAATTTATTTCAGAGGAGGAAAACACTGAAGTTGTCAAAAGGATCATGTGAAAATGTGAATTTGGTTGTTCTTTGCATTTTACAACATGGTGAATGGCAGCTGAAAACAATATTGGGTGTTTATGCACTGAACACATTGTCAGGCAGAGCGTAACTGCATTACCACACAATGAAAAATAAAGATGGTTTATGGTAACTGTGATTGACTATCTATGACAAGTCAGTATGTTCATAGTGTGCTGCAATTAACTGATGACAATTGCTGCCTGGAAGAATTCAAGTTTTTTTCTGTCCAAATGCCAGAAAATTGGCAAAAGAATGCAGTTTAATGCATGTTTCCATCCACTGTTGTGACGTGAATATAAAGTGTTGGGTGCTCGTTGGTGGCGCTAATTCCCCTGTCGGTGCCATTAAACCAGATGATGACGTACCAATCAAACCTCAAACAGTGAATGTGAACAATGTAGAAAACATGATGGAAATATGGCAATTATGTTTGTTCATGTATGAATCTGAGGAACATTACAGTCTCCTCATCAATCCACACAGATCTGATGTTTTTGTCTCTTCAGTGGACGTTTAAGTCACATACGCAAATTGAAAATGCGCGTAAAAATGTAAACCTACTTAGTGGTATGCTTTGGAATGTAAAGTATACGCTCTTTGTAGTTAATTGACTAAAACAGTGAAAAACATTGGTATGTTCCTGCATGTACAAGCAGTCTGTCATTGATCATTGTCAGTTTTTATTCCCTGTCAAAACCTCTGAAAAACATTCTTTCTCCAATTAAAAACTTTACTTTTTTATTTAAAGAGACTGTATATCAAATTTTAGAAAGAAAAAAAAAGAACATTACCTCAAGTTTGTCATCCTGTAATCCTAAAACCCTGATGATCAAGTCAATCATCTTGTCAAGCGAGGATTACAGAATCCTTCATAAAGTAGCCCAGCTTGTTTTAATTTTGTGCTATCAATCATTCTGTAAGAGAAGGCGTCACTTTCTTTCATACGGTTTATATCTCATTTTGCAGCCAACCTCTTCCATGGTGTCCACCATGCCAGGAAAACATCTCCATGCCGACCGTAGGCGTCTTCATCACAGTTGCTAAAAAGAGATTATCTCTCGCGAGGAATTGACCGTAGCTTCTTTCTGAGAGAGAAGCACTCCTGTGTTTGCTGAGCAAACCCGAGACTAACTGAATGTAATTCCACGGATAATATCCCTGCTTCAGAATTATGATGTTTTCATCAGGTAAGGGATTACAATGGTACAAGTGATTTGTGTTAACTTAGAGGAGGAGAATTGGGCGAAGCATGGAGCATATTAAAGATTCTGTTAATGTGGTGGGCTGGTATTTGTTATGGGGTTTAAAAAAGGGAGAAAACAGATGTTTGTGTTAGAGCGCTCAATCCCCAGGCACATCTTCAGGCAGCACACTGGGAGAAAAACAACAGCGTTCAAACCATTACTTTCATTTCACACACCGGCACACACGCACACACACACGCACACACACACCTACACACCCAGACTCAGAGCCTCACCTCTCGTAAGGACAAGAGGAAAAGTCAAATTTAACACTTAATCTAAAATGCATTTAAGGATTTAACACAAACAGGTCAGTGCACGGCTCTTTGCTTACATATTTGAGCTCACATGCATCAGTGTGTGTGTGTGTATTCGTGTGTGTGAGGCCCACTGATATCACTAGAGTAAGTCCATGAATCATTGAATGACTCTGCTGAGGGCTGTGGAGCACCCATGTCTGCCTCCCTCTTTCCCCGTCCCCTCATTCTCTCTCTCTTCTTTATCTCTCACTCTCATCCTATCTCTGTCTGTTTCTTCCTCGCTGCCTCTTCTTGACACATTACTCCATCCTCTCCCTGTCTCCTTCTTCGTTTCTCCCTCTCACTCTCCTCGTTAGCGGGGAAAGCAACCTGCTGCCAGGAGAGCAGCCTGCTCTCTGAGAGGCTGCCTTCCAAGTTTGAGAGGGAATTTTTTATAAGCAAATCAACAGCGAAGGTATTCTGAGGTCCAGCGAGGAAGAGAGTGAGAGGCAGAGTTTGAAGGCAGGTCAGGGGGAAGTACTGTAGGACTAGGGATCATAACTTCAGGACTTTTTGAGGACAGACCAAAATGTGTCTGTGGCAAGTGCAAAACCTTCATTAACCCAATTTTTGGCCATTCGAGGGCAGCACAACAAGCTGCAACCACAACAATGATATATCGTCACCTATTAAGTATGGCTAACATGTTAGCAAACTGTTAATTATTCACTCATCCAGTCAGCACAAAGCAACATTACTGTTGATTTGGAGTTGTGTTTCTGTCCACCTGATGAATGTAAGTACAATATTCACTCTCTTTTAGCTCTGGTTTAGCCTCCACCAACTCCTGAGAAAAATACCTGGCTCTTATCTGCTACACCGTGTTCATGCTATTTCTATTCGCCATTTGGTTCAGGGCAGGTAGTGTACACTGTACTGCTGCCTGCTGTGGCTGGAAATGAGGTAGAGGAATATGGTGAGACTCAGAAAACAATAAAGTTGTAAAACCAAAACAATAAGCTAAAAGATGCTAAAAGGCTCTGTAGAGCTGAGGGGAACTGCAGAGTGAGGAGATAACTCTCTAAGGGTTCATCCCAATGAGTGACCCCTTTCACATAACACATAGTTACCGTATTGGTCAGAATATAAGAATATGGAAATATGTCTAAAAAAAGTGGGGTCGTCTTATAATCTGGGTCTACACAATTGTGTGTTCACAACATCAGATATGCTTTTTGAATGGATAAAGGACCGGTGTAAAACTGACTCCTACACGGAGTGTTGCATTATGGGTTGTTTATAGCCTTGATGTTGCTAGGCTAGCAAGTGTCTTAAAGTCTGTTTATAGTGAGTGTGTTAGAGTCAGTCAGCACTAAAAGTGTTTGGTTAGTCCAGTTTAACCTGCAGGAGTTTTTCTGAAGGCTCGTGTAACACGTTTTTCTGTCTCGGAGGAAATAAATTCATGACGAGTGAAAACGAGTCCAAAGTGTCTTCCAACGTCTCTACTGCAGAAACGAAATATGTCAAACTGCCAAATACCACTGTGACAGATGATAAGGAGCTCAAAAAGACAAACAGACAGTCATAGACATAGACATAAATGCTAACTGCCAGAGAAAATCATTTTTGACTGCTTCCAAAAGCCTGGTAGGATAGTGTGTGAGTATGTAACTATACTATGATGTAAGTTATATTCAAGAAGTATTTTTCCAAAAACAGGTGTTGGAAAAGGGGAGTATTCTTATAATCAGGGTCACCTTATATTCAGGCCAATACGGTATTTATCCCAAATGTCAATATAAAAATATTGATTAGTGCAGCTTTAAATGATAATTTTGCTTATTTTAAGGCAAAACCAACAATGGATGTATCTTACTAAAAAGTATTGTGTGTGTGTGTATTAATTGTTGTCCAAAGACTAAAAAGACTTAAAAACACATCAATGAGCCACACTGTTGTACTGGGTGACATGTTCCTTCATTACCATGAACACACACACTGTAGTTTATTTTTACTCAATCCCACACACACTGCCAGAAATACTCACTAGAACACTAAATGTGTATTAATCCGCTGCTGAAAATAGTCCCCAACAAATGCACTTTTTCCTTTTGCTTGGATGATGCTTGCTAAAAACTACAGTGACCAGCTGTATGGAATTGGCAGCAATATCAATCATTTTTAAACGAGATCCAGAAATAGGAGGAAGAGAAAAATACAGCAAACACACGCACACACACACACACACACACACACACACACACACACACACAAAAAGAGATCATATAAGTGTTGAAAAGAGAGGAGAAAAAAGAGGACGTGAGGCGAAAAAGTGCTGTGGTTTTAGGGAAAGAAAAAAAAAAGAAAATGAAATAAGAATTAAAGAGGATTACTGTAACGAGGTCCATCGTCATGTGTAACACGGGCCTCGTGCTAATCACTACATGTACCAACACAGTGAAAACACCCAACCGTGATCACCTCTGCTAGATTTAATTAACTACTCATGACTTAACGACCCTAATAACAGCCTGGGAGGCAGGTTGGGGGAGTGGAGCGTGGTGCTTTGCATACACACATAAACCTCATATGTTTGTGGAGCCATATTTCTCCCATGTTTGGTGCCTAGCACATGAGCATAGGTGTGTATTTGTGAATGTGCTCTTGTCTACTTGTCAAAGTGTGTTCCCCACAGCTTCCCTACCTCCTCTGCCCGACATGTATCTTTTTACATCATAGGACCTGCTTGCCCCCTCATTAGGAAACCTCATCAGGGAACTGTTTCAATTAAAAGTGTGCAGAGGGAGACTGCTGTTCCCTGCTCCGGCAGAGGTCGACTGTGAAGCCTCTGTTAACTGGTCCGCCTCAGAAGAGACTCAGCCTCTGTTGTTCACTCCTGAAGTGCAGCCTGAAGCCAGGATTTCATCACTGCTTCTCTGTGCTTTTCCTGCCATTGTCAGTGGAATACGGTACGTGGGTCAATTCCATAACGCTAATATAGGATGCCTCACAACCTCTGGCAGCAGAGCCAAATCTAACTGTATAACCATTTGCTATAAATGGACAATTCTTTGCCATGTCTCTGACTGAAAAGTATTCAGTTTTGAGATGAAATAAGAAGGTCAATGGAAAATACTGCAAAACCTCAGATTAAATTCAATGACAGGGTTTTATTACATCCACTGCCTGTGAAAGGACCAAAAACTCCTGCACACTTGATCACTTGTACTCAGAATCCTGCCAAATGAAGGTCTAAGCACTGAAACATTGTTAATAAAGCGAGTACAAGTGACAGTGTGCTGGATTTTTTAGTCCATTCACAGTCAGAGTTTATGTTCCGATGCACCTGCGCATTAGACTTTCTGGAGTGCAAGAACTTTGTAGTACTTATAACCATAGTTTATTTGCCACATAAACCGTAACCATGATCTTTCCTTAACTTTGACGTGTTTTAGTTGCCTAACATGGTTACGGTTAATGAAAAGGCGAATGTTAATTGCAGTTCACTTCACGGTCTAGAGGCACACTACTTCCTGCATTGTCACTGAATGAGGTATGGAATCTTTTCAATAAGGATGTAATTCTTGGATAATGGGCTGAATAAGTGGACAAATGGATGGGTGGACGTGGCTTGATTGAATGGGACACTTGAGACATTCTGATCAGAAAAAAAACTGTCACCGCTGTGAAAAAAGTAGTCCTATTGGAAACTTGTCATAAACTTCCTTATCTTCTTTGACCTGTCTGTCACATTCAACACCTTTACAACTCCAACTGAGTAATTACAACTACAAGGCTGCTGTATTGATCCAAACACAAAGTAATTATAAAGTCCTACTACTGCTATTTTCTTTTAGAAAAGGCAACTCCAACATTCTTTCTCTATACTTGCTGACAGCCACAGGTATTCAGGAGTTACACTATAAGAGCTGCAGCTCTTAACCAGGGCTACTTGACATTGAATCAAACAATAGAAAAGGCTTGAATGCCGACCAGCAACAAACAGTGAGGCATGTGAGCACTAGAGCCATTGTTCCTTTAAAACCTCTCTGACCTGATGACGTCAAAGACGGCAGTTCAAAGAAAAGTCAAGGAATCAAAGCACAAGACCACAAGACATCAAAACACAAGACATAATGAAAAAGTTCCTTTTCGGCAGTTTGCACAGAAGCGATGTGTGAAAAGCAGATACTCCTACAGGCTTGCTTCCTCCCATCATCCCCTCTTCCCTCCCACACAATGGGATTAGCAGCGCTTGTTCCGGCAAACTTGACAGTTATAACTCAATAGACACTTAGACGCTTGCGGACACAAACAGGCGCGTGTGTAGATGCAAAATGTGCACATGTGCTGTGGCGCTCACATAGCCCGTGGTGGTACATGGCAAGCATGTGAGAGTTTGACTCGGCAAGCCCACTCAGCACAGCGGGGCGCCAAGTTAGAGAGACACAGACAGAGAACAACTTGTTTTATATGTTGCAAAGAGACAGTTCTTCAATTTAATTATTTATCGTGACTCAAAACCACTGCAGACACGCGCTATTTGATTCCCGCTTCGCATACTGACTTTGATGTTTAATCGTGGGCTAGCTTACACACGAGTCAGCCCGCCATAGTGGGCTGATCCTCACAGCAGGAATACAGAGACGCCAGAGACAGAGAATGAGAGGAGGTGAGAGAGAAAGGAAGAGGGTAGAGGATGCAAAAGACAAACTTAAAATGTGATATGGACGATAAGACAAGACAGACAGAATAAGTAGCAAAGGCACGGGTGACGGGATGATGAGGGAGATGAAGAGTTAAGAAAGAGTGAGAGGAAAGGATGATGGAAGGGAGGAGGAGAGAAGAGGTGAAGGAGGGAAGGAGGGAGGAAGACAGTGCTGGAAGGCAGGAGCATATCTGACTCTGACAATAAGAAGGATTAGAGATGTGACAGAGACTAGCCTGCAGCACCCTTCTCACTGTCACTCTGTGTGTGTGTGTGTGTGTGTGTGTGTGTGTGTGTGTGTGTGTGTGTGTGCGTGTATTGTGTTGTTCTAACACCACCTCACTCCATCCAGTGCTCCCTCCCTGTGTGAGTCTTTCCTCCACAGACACACACTACCATACACCTGCCACCTCCAACCCTGGTTCTTAGGTTGACAATAATGCATTTGTCAGATTAAGGGATGATTTTGCTCCTTCAGTGTAGGATGACGCATACACATCTCTGAATGTGTCTTTACACAAACAACTGTAGTTCATGTAAACACGCCAAATAGGATATGTGCAATATATTAAGGAAAATCACGGTTTGTGTGACAAAATACTCTCAACTCAAAGGTCCAGAGCTTTCAACTGCATCTCATAGTCTTTATCACCCAAAGGAGCACACTCATGTGACCTGCTCAAGTGTGTTGTTGGTGTGTTGGTTATGTGATAACAAGTTTATTACAACTTATTTTCATAGTCTTGGCCATCATTCCATTAACACTGTACTCACTATAGCGGTCGTTCCCACTCTGGTGGAATGAAAGTAAAGGTGAAAAATCTTTTTCAAAGCAGATATTTTGACTTGTCAAAAACAGGTGTGAGTAACAGCATTATTGATTATTATTAATAACCGCTGGAATGAAGCCATTGTGTGCTACAACAAAGTCACAATGTCTGCTGTGAAAAAGGTTTTGGCTATAGTTTCACATTATCAGGATGTATTCAGAAAAAATGCAAAGCACAAGATGGACAGAAAAGAAAACACATCAGTCAAATCCAAAATATGAAGAATCCTATCCAGCTCTCCAGTTCAGAGAGTCTTACTGTATGTTTTTAAGTGTGACAGTTTGAGCAACATAAAACTTTTCTGAAACTTTTGAGAAATATACATGAAAAAAAGCTTGTATTTTATCAACAAATTTTATGGTCAGCGTCAAATGTTTTTGGGCACTGAAGTAATTGCTGAGTGAAGTTGGTGGGTACAATATGATTATTACAATAGGAATCACCCTTTAATCCTGTTTAATAGACTGATGCTGGTCACTACCAGGAAACCATCCATATTTCTGAGACTTGATAACTAAACTGAATTTGACTGACTCCTGAAGATGAAAACAAATTCACAAAAATAAATTTCAAACTGACAAAAAAATGAAGATGATTTAGCAAGTTGGGCAGATGAGGAGGAGATAGAGGAGGAGGCCGTGTCGGATTTGAGGTGCAATGCTCCTTTAATCTGCCCTTCCTGTGGCCTTGGTTCCACCTGTGTGGCGGTGACTGTGTCTTCACCCCCACACCTCTCTGCAGAGAGGCAGATTGGAGACATGTTGGCCCTCAGCATGACTTATGTAACTCACAGCAAGTCCCAGGACACACACGCACGCACACACACATATACACGCAGATGCAAAGGTACAAACATGGTCACTTCTCTTCAAAGATAGTGGGTATTATGGGCTTCTTTTACCTTAAGTACCTCTTTTTGTGTGCGTGAGTGTGTGTGTGTGTGTGTGTGTGTGTGTGTGTGTGAGAGAGAGAGAGAGTGTGTGTGTGTGTGTGTGTGAGAGAGAGAGTGAAAGATCTTCATAATGGTGTAATTGCAGGTGAGCAGTGAGTGCAGCGGGGGTCTCGGCAGAAAGTGGCGAAAGGATTAAAAGACTGCCAGAGCTCTGATCTACACACAGTGTTATACTGTCGGCTACTAGACACAGTCTTCTCTCCGCTGATACACTAGCAACACATTCACACATGCACACACACACATGCAATCACACACACACAAGCACACACTCAGCAGTGGGCCCAGTTGGGTTCAGTTTGGTTGTGTGTGTCCAAGCATCCTGTGAATCCTGGACAAGGACACTATGGCATCACAGAGCCCATCTGTGGGACAGAGAGTGGGGACATCTGTCCATTTGACACACACACTCTCCCTCTCTCACACAAACATGCACGCACACACACACACACACACACACACACACACACACACACACACACACACACACACATACTACTGGGAGGTAGACATTCCCAGTGTGTGTTGAATTCTCACTACTGTCTCACAGTTCATGATGAACTGAAGATGTTCTGTGGTGATCCTCACTTGTGCATATGTGTGTGTGTTTGTGTGTGTGTGTGCTGTAGTAGGTACTCGTCAGATATTGGGAGTTTAGTTTCTTTATTATCATTATTGATTCATCTAATCCTGTCATTTTTTTGGATTAATTGATTAAATGCTTCGTCTGTAAAATGTCAGGATGTCATGTGAGAAAAATGCTCCAGAGAACAGGGTAACATTTTCAAATTGCTTGTTTTGTCTGACCAAATCTCATCATCATTTACAATGATATAATACAGAGAAAATAGTACATTCCTCACATTTGGAAAGCTGGGACCAGCAAATGTTTGGCATTTCTACTTAATAAATGTCTTTAATTAAGTGGCAATTAATTTTGTTTCAATAAGCTAATTGATCAACTTCATTTCAGGACTGCTTCACTTACTCTCAACTAATCCCAATCCCAACACAGTCTTAAAGCTACATCCGAAGCTCATGAGTAACTGAGAAAATCCAGATTGAGAAACACAGTGGATGAACACCACACACATCATTTCAACAAGAGGCAGGTTTCAGATGGGGGCGGGGATGTATGGACCAGATTTTTGCACTGAGGGACATCATAGATCAGTGCCTAGAATGGATCACACCCCTATTTATCAGCTTTGTTGTCTTCCAGAAAGCCTTCGATAGTGCGCATAGGAACACACTCTGGAAGATACTGAGCATCTATGGAATCACACCAAAGTTTGTGTCTATCATTGGAGCATTCTATACACACTGATACACATAGTGTCAGGAGTGAAGCAGTTCTCTCAGTTGGATCTTGTCCCAAACCACAGCAGATAAACACAGAGGCATTCATTGGATCTTGTTCAGGTAGCTTGAAGATTTGGATTTGATGATCTAGCCATCTGCCACCAACTACCACAACACACAAGAAAGTGCAGTTTTAATAAATGGTGAGCCACTTTAGAACTTCACTTATTTAGGCAGCCTCATCAGTGAGGACAGCAAGACACAGAGAGACATCGAGGCAAGATCAGGGATTTTCTCCAGTGTTAATTTCATCAGTGAAAACTTTAATGAAAAATATTACTTAAAGACCTTTTTTTCACACCAAAAACGATATTCAAATACAATAAAAAGTAATCTTTGAAAATGTATTATATTTTATTTTATTTTATTTTATTATATTATCAATAATGTTTTGTCTCTGTCAGTAATGTTATCTGACGTTACTGGTTCTTGGAAGAAACAGACTTATGGACTAAATTAATCTACAATCCATTGAGAATTAGAAGCAGCAACAAAACATCTGCACAAACTGTGAAAACATGCAGGCAGTACTGCCACATTTATAAAAAGCTAAGCTAATGTAACATTATCAAGCGTTATGGATGTGGATGTACGGTGACCAGATGTCCCGTGTTGTCTGGGATGGTTTCAAACTGGGTGTCCCGAGTCCCAACAAATATCTGTAAAACACTAAAATGTCCTGTTTTTCAACATTCACTAACAAATTGTCCCAGTTTTCACCACAATTAAAAAAATAATAATAATTATAATAATAATAATAATAATAATAATAATAATAATAATATTATACTTGTTTTCAGAGCTTTATCATCATCATTTATCATGTTCTGTCCCACTCATTATCACCTAACCCAATATAAAAACAAACAATGCACTACGTGTCTGAATTCAACACTGATTTGTCTGTATGTGTGTCAGTCAATCAATGTGTCGTTGTCAAGGCTGTAGCTAGCCTAAGATGCTAGCGGCGCTTTCTGACAGAACCTGTCAGTATGCTAACGGTTAGCTGTCATGCTGAAGAGGGAATCAGTCTTTTCTAAAGAGCTCCAGGAGGCTTACTCCTTCCTTTGTAAAGTACCCAGCAATGAAAATGCTGCATTCTGCACACACTGCAAGAGTACATTTTCGGTCGCGCACGGTGGAAATGCCGATATAAAAGATCATATTAAGACTGCCAAACATAAGAGTGATTTCCCTGAGAGCTGAGAGCTCCAGAAAAGAAACTCTAACTAAGAAGAAAAGGCTGCAAAGTGTAAAGTACCTGGCAATCTTCTTAAAGGTAACTTTCATTAAAGGCTCTTTCTTGGTTTTTTTTTATTATCGAGGTGCAATTGTGATTTAATGTTTTGACATTTGTAATCTTTGTAAACTAGTGACGAGCTTGTGGCATAGTGTTGTTATGATGTAAGTTAAAGTTATTTTTATGTTATAGCCTATTAAGTCATTTATAGGCCACAATGAGATTTGTACCTTGTTTTGTTTAGAAAAAAAGAAGCTGGCAGAGAATGTGTCACAGTCAGCCATTGAGTCGGCAGTCTGTGCTTGTGCACACTAACAAATACCTTGGTGGATTTTGGGAGACATTTTTTCGCCTGCTGAGGTGCTGTCCATGGTGTTGAAAGGTGCACTTGGTAGGTGCATTAAGTGCGGTACACTTAATGGTCCCGGTTTGGGGACATGTTATGGTCATGTTAACATTAAAGTTGTTCATTAAAGAAATGTTACTGTTATCCAACGTCTAAACCGAGACAGCGAACAATATTTTAGTGAACAGGTGAGCGAGAACACAGGTAGCTGTGCTAATGCTAAGGCTAATGCCAGGTGAGCAAGAACTTTTACTGAGCAGAGTCAGTCTGTTGGATTAATGCAGAATACAGTCACATGGACACTGTGTGTGTCAACAAGTTAACACTGCCTTTTACGTTAAACTCACGATAGACAAGAATAACACTGTAAACATGGTAACTGTGTACAATAAAGACAGCTGTAGCCTTAAAATGCGTATATGAAAATAAAAAATGTATGACAAAAATGAGACTAAAATGTATTTTGGTTTTGTTGACTAAAACTAACAAAAATCAAATAACATTTGGCTAAAACCAGTATATATTTTTTCATCAAAGACTAAGACAAAAACAAAATAAAATTAAAGCAAATGTGATGGCTCAACCATGAGCTGCCAGGCAGATCACTCCCAAAGATAATGAGATGTACTACTGAATGCAAAAAAACCCAGAAGACCAAAAATGATGTGAAACACACCTGTGACAGATGAGCGAGCCAAGATTAACTTAACTTGGGGTGAGGCTCAACATGTTGCCAAGGATAGGGAACGATGAAGGGAGCTCATTGTGGCCTTATGTCACACTGTCCCCATGTCACATTTTCTGAACTGTTTGTTGCCCCCTCTGACTTCTTTTTGGGGATATTATGTTCTCAGAGCTCAGCGATTAACATGGAGAGGACCAAGTTATAGGAGGGCTGTGGCTTAGGAAGTAGAGCAGGTCATCCACTAATCACAAGGTCGGTGGTTCAATCCAAAGCTCCTCCTGTCTGCATGTCAAAGTGTCCTTGGGCAAGATACTGAATACCAAATTGCTCCCGATGGTTGTGCCAGCATCCTGCGTGATAGCTTGCTGCCATCGGTATGTGAGTGAATGGGTGAGTGAGCAGCAGAACCATTGTAAAGCACTTTGTATAAAAGCGCTATATAAATATAGCCATTTAGTTATTCTTACCACTTACCAACAGCCAAAACTATGAAAATAAGACTCAAGTTTGATTGAAACTTGAATGATCCTAACTAGGGAAAATTTGGAACCAGTTCTAGATGCCTAATCTAGAACTGGTTCCAAATTTTGGTTCCAAAATTCCAATTCCAAAGGAATCATTAAGAAATTTTAGTTTTGATTCTGCTTATTGGTTCCTAAACGTGATATAACCCTTTATTATTGCAAACAAAGGCTGTCTATCAGGACCTGTCTATGTCACGCATCAACACAATATTGTGTCGATTTGTTTAAATACAAGCTAATATGCAAGGCTACGTCACATCAGTAGTGAAAGATGGACTGCAGTAAACGCTCAAAAGTGTGGCTTCACTTTAGAAAAGTAAACGATGACAATGCAAAGTGCAATGCATGTGGGAAGTTAATTTGCAGCAAGTCAGGTTGCACATCAAATCTGACCAAACATTTAATGTTAATTCAGCATGGTGTCGATCTGAAAGACAGTACAGTGTTTGATGTCTTGCGGTCTCCAAGCCCAAGTGTGTCATCAGCCAGCAGAGCCAGGGACACCTAGCCACAACACACCATGTATGCATGTAAGTTACTGAATTCCTGTTGTCATTAAGCTGTCGCTTTTCTTTTTCGAATTTTTCTTGTTGTTCAGCAACATACAGGAGCTCCTCAGCTGCATTCAGACTAAAAACAGTCCTGTGGGAAATAAAAAAAGGGGCTGTGTTGATGTGGGCGTGTTGTTTAAAGTGCCGGTGAGACAATGAAATACGATCCAGCAAGTCCAGTTGAGGTAACAGATTATGCGTTTAAAGGCTGATCAGAAAAATCCCAGCACAGCAGTTTGTAATAATCACAGACTGGATTTTACAACTCTGGAAAGTTATCAAGCTGCAACCCTGTTTACTAGTGCACACATGTGAAATGTGTCTGTGTGAATTGGCTTTTACAGTGACAGCACACTGTGTCATAAAGAGACAGAAAGGACTCAAAACAAAAGCAGAATGTTCAGTTTAAACGATTTTGAATTTACTTATTGTAATGAAACAATAAAAGTCAAAATAAACACAGAATAAAGATATTTTTGTTGTCTAAACATTTGACCTCTTTTTTTTTTTTTTTTTACTATTTTAGAATCGAAACTGGGAATCGATAGGAACCGGAATTGATAAGCAGAATCAGCATTGATCAAATTCAAACGATACCCGCCCCTAACTAACCCATTTGAGGGTGGTTCCAAGAAAGAAAAAAATATGAATATTCTGTCAGCGGAAAAAGTTTGTCTATCCTGAGAAATAGGAGCTACATAAATTCTCCAGCTGAAAAATTTGTGAAAAATCTGCCTTCCTCGTCTCAAACTGTGCAGATTCCATTCCCCTAGTGAGCAGTGTGGCAGGCTGCTGTCTTCTAAAAACTGCACCCTTCTCTCAGTTCCTCTGTCCATCCATCTATACTGTACATCTATCCATCCATCCATCCATCCATCCATCCATCCATCCATCCATTCCCAAGGCTGTAAATTCTGCTTGTTTGCTGAAACGCTGAAATATCACACCTCAAGAACTGCGTCAATTACACACACTCACAAACACACACACCTGGCAGGTCTCAGTCTCCCTGATGTTTCTTGTTTCTAATAAATGAAAGTCTGCTGTCGTAGAGGGATGGAGGGAAGTGGGGGGTGGGGGTGTTGCGGTTGAAAAGAAGAAAAAGGAGGAGAGGGAGGCTTTTGGGATGAAGAACGATAGATAGGCAGACAAAGAGAAAAACGCAGAGCAAGCAGTGTGGAGGAAAAAGGAAAAGGGGGAAGAAAAAACTCAAATGAAAAGAAATACAACACTGCCAAACAAAGACATGAGGAATCAAAGCGAGACAGACACAGAGGGGGGAAAGTGGGATAGTGCCGGACAAGCAGAGGGAAGGAATCATACATGGGATTAGTGACAGATGAATAGTTGAGTCCCTTGTTCCTGCTCTCCTCTACTTTTCTGACACTCACTCACTCCTCCTCTTCATCTTTCTTTCTCACCACTTTTGCTCTCTAATCAAGTCAGATGTCAGGAGAGCCAAAACTGATTCCAGCCCTCCTGAGAAAGAGGGTTTCATGTCACACACCCTCAGTTCAGCAGATTTGGTCCTACTTGGGGACTCGGATCCAACTATTTGTTGATTTAGTATTGAACTGTAGACAGAGCCATCCCTCAGTGAGCTTACATCACACAAACACACTGTATGAAATATTCAAAAACATTATTCAAGATTTGACGTCTGCAGCATCACGTCAAACTGAAGATTCTGGATGTCTTGTGCATCATTTTAAAAGTCTTTGTAATTCAGCCTGGCATATTTATATCTTTAGGACGTTGGGTTCTTGAGTGGAATTTAAAATAAAATAAAAGAATTAAATTCTGCATTGAACAAATTTGAACAAAAGCTTGTCTGCACAATGCTCACTTTTCAAGGATGGATGTGTCAAAAGCTATGTAGGGTTGAAGAGGTTGTTAAAAGTACAAAGGGCCACAAATTATTATCGCTTTTTCTAGCTGATTTTTGTTTTAGTACCTTAGAATAATCACATTCAGGAGGTCATACAGTAGTGTTCTCACCAAGTTATTGCCTAATTACCCCACTACAGAGCCCCAGGCAAAAACTAGTTGCTGGGTCCCTATTACCTTTGTATCCTTGTGTACACCTGTTTTAGGTGGAATACTAAAGATTTGCTGGGTGGTAAATCAATTAAACACATTTATAAATGTGTACAGAGACTGGCAGGTGCTATGAAGAAAGAAAATGTGAGAAGAAATTAACGGAACATAACATTAAACAATATTGTTAACATTTTAGCGTACGTTTCAGGGATGCCAAAGATAATGGAACATTGTTTAACTGGCAAAATTCAAAGTATGTCTATGTAAAATGCAAACAAACCTGCATTAAATCCAAGCAGCTAATTTAGAATGCCTTGGACATAATTTTAGCAGAACTGGCTATCTTTGGCTGCTATCAGTTAGCTGCCAAAATAGTACACCTGTAGCCTACATATGTAACCTAAAACAAAGCTGACAAACCCATTTGAAAAGCAACTTGGATTTACTGCAAATTTGTTTTGTTAAACATTTGTTAATGTGTTCTATTACATCACATGGACGAATTAAGTAATTCAAGAATATTTAATAATTGTATGCAACACCTATTGGATTCCTTAACATATGCAACATATAAGCAAACAAATAAAATAATGAAGGTTTTGAAACTAGATTTTGACGTAACAACGCTCTTCTAGACAGAGACTCAACACCAGGTAATCAAGCACCAGTTGATATGCTGTAGTAGTACATATTCCCAAACTCATTTCCAATTTAATGAGCCAAACCAGTTGACACACAGTACTTTTGTTAGCCTTTTATTTTCTTGTATATCATTTATTTAATAAACTCAAATTTGGTTCATCCTTTGGTTCAACCTTTTTCATGTTATTTCCCCTGCAGCCAGTTTTATAACAGCCTGGTTGGGAATCCAACCTTCTTATTTATCACTGCAGTATATCGCTGACTGTAGGACTAGTCTAGTTTTATTCCTCCAGTCAGCAAAAGGAGATAATAGCAGATACATTTGTAATTATAACAGTGATTCATATAATCCTCTAATTGGGATCAACTAGCCATTTAAATAAAATAAAATTATCCCTGGTTGGGTCACTGTACCCCATTTTGAGGACCACTAATATGTAATTAGGTACAAACCTGCCTGTGAGGCTTCTGAAAAAACTTTTCAGTGATTAGCAAAAACTGTTTTGGTAGATGTAGCCTATGCCATTGGTCAATGTAAGACACCTCAGAGGCCTCAAATATTACCCATGATCTTTTCACCCAAAAATGATTTTAAAACTGCAGCTGGTTTGAAGCAAACTTCCATTCCAGAGTGTGGAAGATGTGAGGCCTTGATATTTGGACTCGAAGACGTGAAACTTACTGATGAATTACCCCTGAATGCCTTTTAATCAAGCACCTTGAAGACTGTCCTTTCAGTCAACCATTCATTTAACTTTGCGGCTTCATTTAATTTGTCAAATCCAGCAACTTTCAAGGATTTGAACTTTCAGGACCTGCAGGAGCCGTACAATGCAAAACTCATCCCAGAGCCATAATATGTGGTTACGGTCAATGCAGTGCTAAAGTTTTTCCATCTTTATTTCATGTACAATACAGAGAAAGCAGTACTGACACAGAATACCTTAGTACAAGTTACTGTGTTAGGCTTCTGGATGAATGGATCTACAAACCTTGATAAAGCCAACATGCTGAACACTGTACAGCTCTTAACTAACTTTCTTCACTGTCCCAAAGTACAATCTAAGCCATCCTGAAATGAATGTGGACTGTCCATGAATTTAAAATCTTTGTTTTTCTACATAATATTAGTTAAAGTCATTCAAAGTGAACTTTAAACCTGCAGTGCGGAACTTTTATATATAAATGAATGTTACATTCAAGTCCTTGCCAAACGTGTTCACATAATGCTGATTAAGTCTATCACTGTCAGGTAAATCTCTCTGTATTTCACAGTATACTGGAGATTTTAATCTGGTGTCAGGTTTGACATTCCTGCACTGGCCAGGTGAATGCATCCTGTGCATCCATGCTCTATGGGCAGAGCATGCACACTAGGGACTTCCACTGGCCGAGCCGGCTAACTTGCGGTTAGCTCTCTGCTAACTTGCGGTTAGCTCACTGCTAACTTGAACTTTCCAAATGGATCAAATTCTGATAGTGAAACGACTCATTTCGTGGGGCTTGTGTGATACTCAAAACAATTTACACCATTTTACAGCCGCCACAGCGATGGAGTAGCCTATGACGTAAGCATGTGAAAAGATTCGAGAATAGAGGTAAATCAGTCACACCACAAACAAAGGACTCTCGCAAAGCGAGGAAAACGGATGAAATAAAAACTGCTTTCAAGGAGCAGAAAACTTTTAACTGTGGTTGGTATAATATATAAAAAAGATCCTGATAAAACATTTTAATGGAGCTTGACAACCTGCTGCCAAATCAACAACAGGGCGGATCCAGGCCTAATTAGTCTTGGAACTGGGGTCTTCTGGTCTTGCAGCCATTACTCACATAGTAACTGCTTTCTCTGCACTGAATTGCTGTGCAGGAGGGCCGTGAACTGAGATGTGCAGGAGGAAGCTCAGCATCTCTTTAGACAAGCAAGACCTCCAGTCTGACTTAATTCTCTTCATGCTGGAGAATCGACACTCACAGCAAAGTGAACTCGTGGGGAACACTTGTGTGATCTCCACTATGACCTATCCACATAGTAACTGAGACGTAAACGGCATGAAACCGCGTTCTATCCATTCAATCCACACCGTTCTGTGTCTCTGTCCACAGAACCGGCTGTCTGTCAGCAGCAGCACCTGACCAGTGGCCAGCTAACCTGCCTTCACCAGGCTGACTGACAGCAGAAATTTACTGAACCAAAATAGTTTGCATGTTTTCTCCACTGGAAGAAATCAACAGCGTTTATATTTAGTGATTCATTGATCTTATTTCCCTGCTCACCGTAGTGAGTGAGGGGAATCTGCCTATAGTGAAACAGGCAGATCACAGACAGACTGGGAGCCTTGATCAATCAATGTGGATCAAAACACATATACAGCGGGATATTTGTGTGATTTAAATAGCTGTCTGTGCAGATTACTCTTCACTAAACATGACAGAAATAGACTGGGAGCATAAAAAAACGCGAGTCAGTGTGGATTGATACATTTAACAAAATGGAAGCGTATCTGTTCTGTGAGATGCGCGAGTGACGAATGTCAAAAACGCTTCTAAAAACGTTTTCTATGTGGATTTCGTTTCGCAAGTTTTTTTTTCAACTCTTGTACCAAATTCGTCCCAAAATTAATTTACATCCTCCCCAATCCTATTTTTATCAGCCCCGGGATGATGGGACGTCCTTAAGCTTGAGCTCTGAAAACTGTGTGTTTGAGTCATAAATCTTTCCTTTCATTGCTGATTTCCTCCTTCCACATGCTCCAGCCCATCTCATGCATCTTGTAAGAGGATGAAGCTCTGCCAGGGCACCATTTCATTTCACTGTACGATACAAAGCCAAAAACAAAACTGTATGAATCACTGTAAACAATACCAGCGACATGACAAAC
Source organism: Scomberomorus guttatus (assembly GCA_038419695.1). Taxonomy (NCBI): domain Eukaryota; kingdom Metazoa; phylum Chordata; class Actinopteri; order Scombriformes; family Scombridae; genus Scomberomorus; species Scomberomorus guttatus. The sequence goes on along the minus strand of CM076466.1, from coordinate 20,648,737 downwards.
GCCACATGGAAACGCTCTCACCACACGCCACATGACTCGCTGCCATCCCTCGCCGCCGACAAGAGTTACTGTCACGAAACACAGCAGTAACAAGCATGGGCCGCCAGAAAAACGCTTTGCGACGCTCCCCAGAGCAGGCAGTTCTAGACAATCCCCTCCACCCCCAGCCCCAACACCCCCCCACACACACGTATACGCACTCAACAACACCCCCAATCTGCTAGGCTCGGCTGCGGGAGGGAACTGGGATGTGACAAATCAGCCGGGACCCTGGCAGTCAACTTCATGCCCGGCGATAATGAGCTCCCGCCGGAGATGACTCTCGCGGGGAGGGAACGGCAACGTGGAAAGTGACGCGCTAATCGGCCGAAGTGGAGTGTGTAAAGAATAGAGAAGAAAAAAAGAAGACAACAGAACACAAATTAGTTATCAGCTCAGAGAGGAGTGTGTTGGTAGAGGGTGGGAGGAGGAGGAGAGAGTGATTTGAAGACAGGCAGATGGGCGGACAAACATAACCAGGGAGAGGGGATGAGCGCGGGGGTCTCTGTGGAGGCACAGAGTGTGTGCTGGATGTGCATGGGATAAGGACGGGCAGCATCAGAGCACATGGTTTCTGCGCTGCATAAGCCTCCCTCATAGGCGGTGCCAGGGAGGGGCTTGGGGTGCTGTAGCTACCCCTAGGATAGCCATAGCAACCCCCTAGCACGCCCGAGAAATTTTTGTGGTTTATGTAGAATTTTTAATTTTTAATGTGTGAATACTATAATTTATACGTTGAAAAATGAATAAATAAATTCATAAAACAAACTAAAAATCATACAGCCAACACAAGTGATCTGATTTGGCCAATGGGCGCAGCACGCATTGAACTTTCGACCTTACTTCCACTTCCTGTTAGCCAGAGCGCAATTTTTTGGTAACTTGGTAAAAGTGGGTGTATCATAATGGATCGTTGAGATGAAATGATGCTTTTCAACAGAGACAAATGATGTACTGAGATGTGTGTCAGCTCTAAGCCCCAAACATACATCTTTTCTAGACAAACAACGCATCCTGCCCATGGCCCGTCAATATTGAATCAGTGAGGAAGAGCAGGGACATACTATCACCAGCACTCAGGAGTTCCTACCCCTCATGAGACTGTACAAAGATGCATTTATAGACTTGTACAAACTAATATGCATCTCTCTGACACTTCCCGTCACATCAGTGAGCTATGAATGCAGTTCAGTTTTTCTTGTTTGCGTCGTTTGAAAAACTACTTGAGGAACAGCAGTGGGGACTCTTGAACCACTAACCTGGCACTGTTGGGTATAAACACTGAGAGAACAAGGGCCCTGGACAGCGACAAAATCAATGATGCTTTCGCACTCAACCACAACAACAGACGCATTGTTTTGTTATGAAGATGTCAAATGGTAAGTGCATGATTTTTTTTCTTCTGTTGCCTATTATCAATTTCATGCATTTGGTGGTTGAGGCACAAATTCTGACTCCGTATAGTCATCTCTATGCGATGCACATTCATATAACATTACATCTATGGAACAGAATACTGTTGATTCATTAGTCGAGGTGAAATGTGCACAAACCTGTGTCTGTTTCTTGCTGCTTGTGTGCAAGCCCTGTCCGTGGCATAATTGTGTGAAAATGTATATTCAGAGGCGTGTTTATGTAGGCTTGTGAACCTTACATCTATATCCCATGAGCTGAATATCTCACCTTGTGTTAAACACAGAATGACATTGTAGCTGTCATGGAGCGGGTACTGTGTATATGCGCGTGTGTGCGCACGTGTGTGTACATGTGTTTGGGGTGTTGCAGTAGAAATTAAACTGTGCCGACCAACACATTAATGGGAAACCCTATATTTCAGAGTACTCTCGCTGAAAAGTCGAGCAACCCCATGGCACCAGCAAAAGAAAATCTCCGGCACCGCTACTGGCCTCCCTTAGTGCAGCAGGTGGAGGCTACAGTGTGTGTGTGTTCATGAGTGTGTGTGTGTGCTCACAGAGCAGGTGGGTGAGTTGCTGTGTCATTTGCGCTGCACAGGCGACAATGGATGCCTAATTCGAGCATGTGTGTGGGGACTGGGGGTGGTAGAATGAGGTGTGTGGGTGGGGGTAGTGCTTGAATTGGGCTTGTAGCATACTCAACTGCATACTTATTGCTTAGTGCTGCTACTGTCTAATGATTGTAGGTACACATGACAGGGTTTTCCCCAGGAGGATGGTCAGCAGAGGTGTAAGCGCTCACACATAGAAGAAGTCTAACTGGTCAATATGAACTTTAAACTTTAAACTAACTGGAAGTGAATTGTAGATGAAGATGTGATTAGATGTGAATTCTGTCTGTTGCCAGCCAGCTTATAGCTAACGTACAGTTGGTGTTTTGGCTGTTTGGGACAAATAAACAAAAATGGTCCAACAGTCAAATACGTGCGAATGAGGAGAGGTGAAAATTTGCTTCACGTTCTGTCTGAACACACCATAACTCAATGCAGACTGTGTTAGGTGTATAAACGTGTATCCTGATGGTGATCATCAACTTCAGCCTGCTGTCTGACTTCTTCCTTTTACATCCCCATCTGATTGTTACTAATTGGGCTATTTGTCTCCACTTTTCCAAACTTGTTAAAGGACTTGCTCACAATTTTTCAAGTCAACAACAGTCAGGTGTCCATATGAACAGTGAAAGAGGTCATTTTGTGCAAAAATGCATTTAAAAGGTGATCTGAAGCTTATATGAGGCTTCAGCAGTCTGAGTTAGTCATATCAAGTGGATATCTGCCACATTTACAGTCTTTTTAGCATCAAATTCCCTCTTTGTGTTTCCTCAGACAGTGTTTCCCTGTTTGTTCCCTGCGGTGGAAGTATAGTAACAAAAAGAGGGACTTTGGCACTACAAAGACTGTAACGTTTAAAGATAAGAATACGAAAGTTTCATATTAGCTTCAGATAAACATTTTAATACATTTTTGCACAGAAGGAGGACTGTGGATTTTGGCCCCTGTCACTTACATTGTAAGTGCATTATGAAGGGATCTTCTAATGGTCAGTATGAACAGGAGGAATGATTACAGCAAGAAAAACATGTTTCAATGTTCATTTGGGCTCCTGACTGTTGTTTTAAAGGTCTGGTGTGAAGAATTTAGTGGCATCTAGTAGAACGGACTTGGCAGAAGTTGGAAAATAATATTCATAATTATGTTTTAATTAGTGTATAATCCCATGAAGATATGAACTGTTGTGTTTTTCTTACCTTAGAATGAACCCTTACATAGAGAGCGGGTCCTCTTCCACAGAGGCCGCCATATTGCACCACCATGTTTCTACAGTAGCCCAGAACAGACAAACCAAACACTGGCTTTAGAGAGGGCTTTCCGCGTTTCGCGGCCACTGTATGTTCTCCTACACGCTCTGCAAACTCACCGCTAGTTGCCACTAAATCCTACACACTGGTCCTTTAAGACAGATTTGACAAATTGTGAACCTGTCTTTTTTCCTGACATTGAGACATGCTGCTCAAAGAATTACTGTGAAGCAAACGTACAATGTTATCAAGTAGATCCTGATGCATTTCACCTTGTTATCAGTGTAGTAACTGATCACAGTTTAAACAAACACCTAAATCATTAAATAAATTCCTTTTGCTGTGTGATGTAGTGCAACTGCTAGTTTACCTTTAAGTTTGATAAGCCTTATATTGTTTTATTTTTTATAAATATGTAATGATTGCTTTTGACATACCCTCAAATTCATAACTGTTGTGCACTGACAGATAAATGCACAGGCTGACCTATAACTGACCTGTAGCTTCCCTACCCCATGGGCAGGGGTCCCAGACTAGTCAAAGCTTTTAAAAATATTTAACTTTTAACTTTGATTTGTACAGATTGTTGGTTTCAAGTATTGGATTATGCTATGGGAGAATCCCGTCAGTTACTAAGGTAATGCAGAGCCATGACAATGACTTTAAGAATCAGATTTTCTCAGTTATTATTTCTAACAGACTGCTGGAAATGTAAAATGAGCTGATTTCAAATAGTTGGAAAGCTATTTCTCAAGATGATATAACTATTGCTTTATCTATGTCTCCATTGTGTTTTTATTTTGGACTGTGTAAATGGACTGTATTTATGTTGTCCTCACTGCAGTGTAGCAACTGCAGCTATACAACTAGCTAAACTCTTCCTTATTAATGATGACGTGAGTCGTAGTAAGCTTTAGTTGCTCTTTACTGTGGCTCTTTCTCTCATTGTACAAGGTCAGAGTGAAAACTGTAACAAAAACAAATACAGAATTACCATTTAGCTCTGTAACCCACTTTTCTCATGTAAATAAATGTAAATAAAATGTTTTAGTTACAAACAAATCAAATGCATTTTTTATGTAAATAGTACTTTTTAACATTAACTTATAAATGTAACTATGAAATTATTCACTTACGACGTTGCCTCTGTGGCGTTTACAGTGATGAAACACATGCGGTTGAACACAGAAATGTAGCTGTGCACATTCAGCTAGCCTCAAATTATCGACCCAAACAACCTGAAAACCCGGAAACTCCCGGCTCGAAAATGGCCCTTCAAAATAAAAGATCCTTCAAAATAAAAGTTCATTCAAACTTATGCCTGAAAGACAACACACTCCCCGCCTGACCTCTGTGAGGTCAATAATTGACCCACATGAACTACGTGAGTCTCTCAGACTTAAGAAGTAAGACAACTTCTGAGACTGGCCTGAAGAAAGTTTTTGAATGTCCCTGATTTGTGGTCCTCATTTCCACCTTCCTCACCCTTCCGTCTTCTCCAGGGAAGGTCTTTGTGATCATAGCCATGGGCCAGTTGTTGCGGGTAGCGTGACTGTCTTTGAGAAGTACAATATCTCCTACTTGCAGGTTTAGGTGAGATTTGATCCATTTATTGCGGCACTGCAAGGTTGGCAAGTACTCTCGACTCCAACGACTCCAGAATCTGTCAGCAAGAGCCTGTACTTGTCTCCACTGCTTGGTGAGGAGATCTTTATCTGTAAAGTCTCCAGGTGTAGGTGGGACTCCAGTTTTCTGGGTCAGAAGCATTGATGGCGACAGAATGAATGGATCCTCAGGATCATTTGAAACTGGGATTAGTGGCCTTGCATTTATAATAGCTGCCACTTCTGCCATTAGCGTGCACAAAACCTCATGGGTTAAGCGAGTGTGCTGTTCGAGAAGCATTGCATCCAGAACTCTTCGGGCCACTCCAATCAGACGTTCCCAAGAACCACCCATGTGTGAGGCATGCGGGGGGTTAAATTCCCATGTGCACCCCTGTTGATTTAGGTACCTCTGCACCGTGGCGTCTGGTTGGTTTTTGCTCATCCCAAGTTCCTTACATGCTCCTATGAAGTTTGTGCCGCAGTCAGACAGTAGTTGTTTGGCAGGTCCTCTTATAGCAAAGAAACGCCTCAAAGCGTTAATACAGCTTGAAGTGTCCATTGACTCAATTACCTCGATGTGAACGGCTCTGGAGCTCATACAGCAGAACATCATAGCCCACCGCTTGCTCTCAGCTTGTCCTCCTCTCGTTCGTCTGGAGGTAATACCCCAAGGTCCAAAGACATCCAAACCCACATATGTAAAAGGAGGGCAGGTTTGAAGGCGTTCTGGGGGCAAATTTGCCATGAGTTGCTCTTGCATTTTGCCTCTGAGTTTGCGACAAGTTATACATTTGTGTAAGACTGAATTGATGAGCCTCTTTCCTCCTAAGAGCCATAGACCTGCTGCTCTGACAGCTCCTTCTGTCAGGTGGCGGCCTTGATGTTTGACCTGAGCATGATGGTGTCTGACAAGCAACAAGGAAATGTGGTTATCCTTTGGGAGGATTATGGGGTTCTTCTCTCCAGTGTCCAGGTCAGCGTTCTTTAATCGGCCACCAACACAAATGAGATTGTTCTGCAAAATTGGACTTAGGCGCCGAAGTCTGCTGTTTAGAGGGACTGGCTTATTTGTGATCAAAGCTTCAAATTCCTTTGGGAATGCTCTTCTCTGAACAGCTGAAATGATGACTTCCTTCGCTAGGGATAGTTCATCTGGAGTTCGAGTCAGATCACACCTGTGCCACCCCTTACACTTGTCCATGCTTTTGGAGAGCTTAAAGGACCTCACAATGTGAATTAGGAGTGCTATAGCTCGGATAAGAGAGTTGAAGCTGGAGAACCTTAGAAAGCGTTCTGGGCTGAGGATTTTCTCTTGCAGCTTTGTGGCATAGCTCCTCACTTGTGGGCGGATATCCACGTCCAATTCTGGTTTGACCAGGTCGAAGGACTGAACCGAATCTGGTTCATTGGGAGAGTCGAGCAGGAAGTTAGGGCCTTTTAACCATGTAGACTGTGCCAGGAGTGTGGCCGGAATAGACCTTGATGCATGGTCTGCTGGATTATCCTCTGTGCACACATAGTGCCATTGCTCAGGTTTTGTGGTTTGGCGAATGCGCCGAACTCTATTATGGACATAGACATAGAATCGTCTGGATTCATTATAGATATAGCCGAGGACCACTTTGCTGTCGGTGTAGAACTTTGTGGAATCCAGGTTCAGGTCCAATTCATCACAGATTAAGTCTGCCATTTCCACTGCTAAAACTGCCGCACAGAGTTCGAGCCTTGGAATAGTTGGTTCAGACTGAGGTGCAAGTCTCGACTTGGCCATGACGAACCCAATGTGAGTTTGTCCGTCTTCTTGTACAGCCTTCAAATATGCCACAGCACCGATGGCTTTGATAGATGCATCACAAAACACGCAGAGCTCCTTATGCACTGCCTTGTCTAGCGAAGCTGCTGTGTATGTCCGTGGTACGTGAAGATGCCTCAGCTCCTGAAGTGAGTCTTGCCAAGCTTTCCATTTACTGAATTTATCTTCAGGTAACGGTATGTCCCAATCGGACAGCTCAGCAGTGAGTTCCCGGAGGAGGAGCCTTCCTTGGATTGTGACCGGGGCCAGAAAACCCAAGGGGTCAAAAACACTGTTCACCGTGGAGAGGACACCACGGCGAGTGAATGGCTTGATGACGTTTGCTACAGAGAAGGTGAATGTGTCGCTTGCTATCTCCCACAGGAGACCCAGACTGCGTTGAGTGGGTGTAGCCTCTCCGCTTAAGTCCACATCCTTTGCAACTGTGGCACAGTCTTCAGATGGAAAAGCTTCCAGGACTGTCTGGCTATTGGAGACAAACTTGTGAAGCCTGAGGTTTGATTCGGCCAGTGACATCTGTGTTCTGCTTAACAGGTCGATGGCTTCAGCATTGGTCGACACAGAGCAAAGGCCGTCGTCCACATAGAAGTGGTGCTCCACAAAGTTGACTGTGTCAGTCCCGTGTTCTCGTGCACCCTCTCTGATTGCTCTTCTGAGTCCGTAGATGGCTACAGCTGGGGAAGGGCTGTTGCCGAAAACATGAACGTTCATTCTGTAGTCTATAATTTCTTTTGTCACGTCATTGTCCTTGTACCACAGGAATCTCAGATAATTTCTGTGGTCCTCTCGCACTAAAAAGCAGTGGAACATCTGCTGTATGTCTGCCAAGATGGCAACCTTTTCCTTACGAAACCGCATCAGGACTCCGAGAAGAGAATTATTGAGGTCAGGGCCTGTAAGCAGTACATCATTCAGAGAAACGCCCAAGTGTTTGGCACTCGAGTCAAAGACCACCCTTATTTGGCCTGGTTTTTGAGGGTGGTACACTCCAAACGTTGGCAGGTACCAACATTCTTCATCCTTTTCTAGCACTGGAGCGATCCCTGCGTGGTCATTCTCCAATATTTTCCCCATGAAAGCCACATATTGTTGTTGCATCTCTGGCTTCTTATTCAAGCTACGTTGCAGTGATGCAAAGCGTCTGACTGCTTGTTCTCGGTTGTTAGGCAAGCGTTGTCTAGGTTGCTTAAATGGGAGTGGAGCCACCCAGCTATTTGATTCATTTTTGTAGACTTCTTTGTCCATTAGTTTCAGAAAGATGCCGTCTTCGATAGAAGGTGCCAGCTTGTTGTCATGTTCAGTATGACTGAAAACAGTTTTCCCCAAAGTTTCTTCCATGGACTTGCTCTCTGAAATCCTGTATCTCGTCTCTTCGTCTTGGTGAACCTTTTCTTTGATGTGCAAAAAGTTTGTACAAGGTTCGAGTAGGGAGGGCCGGCCGTTGTCAAGCACGGTTGTCTTGAAGGTGTTTACTGTTGGCTTATGTGCATTCCCCAAACAGACTTCTCCAACCAGCACCCATCCGAGGTCTAAGCGTTGGGCAAAGGGGGCATTGTGGGGGCCGTTGACTTGTTCCCTAACTTTGTGCACTCTTATTATGTCTCTACCAAGCAACAGGAGGATCTCAGCAGTAGGGTCGACCTCTGGGATGTGCTCTGCTACCTTGGCAAGGTGTGGATGATGACGAGCTGCATTTGGGGTTGGGATTTCAGAGCGGTTGTCGGGTATGTCATTGCACTCAATAAGTGGTGGGAGAGGGATCATGGCCTTTCCATCTAGTGACTCGACCACAACGTCTTCAGCCCTGCGCCCAGATGTTTCCACTACGCCAGAGCATGTCTTCAGATAGTAAGAGTATGGTTTGCACTTGATGTTAAAAAGCTCGAAAAGGCTGGACCTTGCTAGCGACCGGTTGCTTTGGTCATCTAGGATGACGTAGGCTCTGATAGCGTTGTCTGGTTGACCTTTAGGATATAGCTTCACAAGGCAAATTTTGGAACATGACCAGCCAACGTTCCCTGTGCCACAGACCTCGGTACAGTTTGAGTTAACAACAGCTTTAATGGTGCTGCTGTCTTCCTCCTCCCCGCCATTATGTGGTGCAGTTGAGGGTGCCTTGACCTGAGGTGCAGATCCAGGGTGCATGGCAGAGTCGTGATAGTTGCTATCACACTCTAAACACTTAACTGCATTTGGACAGTCTTTAGCAAGGTGAGTAGTTGAGCCACAACACTTAAAGCAGATTCCCTTTTCTTTGAGAAAGGCCTTTCTTTCCTCCAGCTTCTTGGCTCTGAAGGCTTTGCAGCGTTTGAGAGGATGTGGCTTGCCATGTATCGGGCAGCTTTTGTTCGGGTCGCAGGCACCTTTGTTGATACTTGGGATCGTCGGGACGACGTCTGTCTTGTGGACTGAAATTGGGTACTTTGTGCTTCTAAAGAAGGTTTTTTCAACCTTTACAGCTGAGCCACTAGTACTTGGAATGGCAAAGCTAGGGTCGTTCCTTTTACGAGCTTCGTTGCACACAAACTTGCTGAAGAACTCAAATGGTGGAAATCTTCCTCTGTTTTCCTCCTTGTATTTCGACCCAGCTGAAATCCACTTTTCTTGAAGCCCATAGGGCAGTTTTGCCACTATGGGTTCAATGCCACGTGCGGTATCCAGGTAGGAGAGGGCTGGGAGGTAGCCATCCTCCTTGGCGCACTGCACTTCCATTAGCAAGTCTGCTAGTTCCCGTAGCTTCGTCTGCTCTTTTGCTGAGACTCTTGGGAAATTGTCAAGTCGGTCGAAAAGAGCTTTTTCGATTATTTCGGGTGCTGCATAACATTCCTGGAGGCGTTCCCAGGCCTTTGTGAGAGCTATGACTGGGTTTGTTATGTAGACTGACCGTAGGCGTTTGACGTGGTTGCTGGATTCTTTACCAAGCCATTTTGTCATTAAGTCCAATTCCTCAGTAGCTGTGAGGCCTAGCCCTTGAGTGGCGCTGATGTAGGACGACTGCCAAGCACGATAATGCTCAGGCTGATCATCAAACTGATATAAACTTGAACTCACCAGGTCCCGCCGAGCCAAGTACTGCGCCAGGTGTTCGGTCGTGGGTCCGCTGTAGGAAGCTGCCGGCACACTCTGGGAACAGAAGGGCTGTGCTGACCTGTTCAAGTTGGTGTGGGTCATTTTTGAGCCTCTCTGCTGGTTGGATTCTCCATACGGAGCCTGGTTTTCTATCTTAACCGTTTGTGGGACACACACATCGGGAGGCTGACCTGTTGACTGGGTAGCTTTAAAGGCTGCTTGAGCTGGGGAGTCGGTGGAAGGATGGCCTTTATATGAGTGCGGGTCGAAATGAGACGTAATGTATTCTTCTGTCCGTCCCATTTTATCCTCTTCTGATGGGCCTACTTCATCTAACAGCATATAATTTTCCATACTATCCGCTGCTTCCCACACAGCTGCTTCAGCTTCAGCCATTGCCGCCTCTCTTCGAACAGTGAGCGCTTCTAGCTCAGCATCCTTCTTTGCCTTTTCCAGCAGATATGCAGCTTCTCTGTCAGCTTTTTCTTTTTGGTGCTCGGCCTCCTTAGCAGCTCTCTCTATTTTAGCTTTAGCTTCTTGATCAGCGAATGCAAGACGTGTTCTAGCTGCCTCTGCCTTAGCTCGTGCTCGTATCAATGAGCTATGTGAGGCTGTAGATGACCGTGAACTTCTTCTACTGGCCACTGAAACCTTGTCGCTCTGTTTAGCTTCCATCTTACCACGATGTACAACGCCAGCCTTTAACGTCTTTTCACTATGTTGTCCTCACTGCAGTGTAGCAACTGCAGCTATACAACTAGCTAAACTCTTCCTTATTAATGATGACGTGAGTCGTAGTAAGCTTTAGTTGCTCTTTACTGTGGCTCTTTCTCTCATTGTACAAGGTCAGAGTGAAAACTGTAACAAAAACAAATACAGAATTACCATTTAGCTCTGTAACCCACTTTTCTCATGTAAATAAATGTAAATAAAATGTTTTAGTTACAAACAAATCAAATGCATTTTTTATGTAAATAGTACTTTTTAACATTAACTTATAAATGTAACTATGAAATTATTCACTTACGACGTTGCCTCTGTGGCGTTTACAGTGATGAAACACATGCGGTTGAACACAGAAATGTAGCTGTGCACATTCAGCTAGCCTCAAATTATCGACCCAAACAACCTGAAAACCCGGAAACTCCCGGCTCGAAAATGGCCCTTCAAAATAAAAGATCCTTCAAAATAAAAGTTCATTCAAACTTATGCCTGAAAGACAACACAGTATTTATATAGCACTTTTATCCAAAGTGCTCTACAATCTCAATCATCCCACCATGAGCTGAGGTTTGTGTGACTTTGAGTGTCGTCACACCTGCAGTTTGTAATTTGGTTTGAATCAAGAAAAAAAAGGATACATAGCTGTCTTTTCTGGTCCACTTCATGTTCTCACTGACTTATTACAAATGAAGCAACAGCTGTAAACATAAAGCTATACAGACTAGCAGGCAACGCATTAGGTCATTGGATAGTTTAGGTGATGTCATCCTGCATCATCAGTGTACATGGACCCATGGATGGAAATCAAATTCTGGAGACTGACAGCAGGTCAGGCTTCACATGTTGCACTACTGAACCTGATGTGTTTGTTGATCTTCTCTGGTGTCACACAGAGCTCACTAAGAAATAACATTAATGTGAATATATTGGTCGAGACTATAACTGGACCTCATATGTTGTTTGTGGTGTGTGTCATAGATCACACCACAAATGAACCGCACCAGAATTCACTTTGAACCAAGATCCTCCTTTTCAGGTGGTTAGCGGTTGTTTACTCAACACAAACTTGACAGCTTTCACACCAGCCTAAATGAACTGAACAAAACAGACAAACGCTTGAACCAAATCAAACAGTATAGGTGTGAAAGCAGCCTTTATCAACCTGCTCTGAATGCTTTATTTGCGACAGTTTTTTCCACCTTGCCGACGACAGAAAAGAGACAGGAGCTAGAACGGCCTGTTTCAGACAGAGGCTGAACTGAGGGGCTGCATAAAGGGCCAGTATAAGATAAGGAGCTTGATTTAAACTGTACATCATGGAGATATTCCAGTAGAGCCCCAGATTAGACCAGGAAGTGTGCAGAATATGTTCCCCTTTAAGGTTGCAGACCATCAATAGGGCAGCCTTAAGCCTACAGCATCCTGCTGCTTTACAAGTTGATCGTTTTAGGAAATCCAGCACAAAGTGCGTCAAATCTCCAAAATCCAAAGTGCTGATCCTCAGGTCCTGGAGGATATCTCACAGGATTCCTGCTGCCACTCTGAGGGGATGCAATCTTTACAGCTGATGGGATTTATCTTTTTAAACATCAGTATTATTTTAACCAGCATTGCAACATATTCCTCAGGTATTGTGCTGTTTGAGGGAACCAATCTGGCAACTTTAGATTTGATTTGAATTCAGCCTTACTGTCAGTTGGACTAAGACGGGGGTTTTTAAAGTTTGACACTGTGGACCCCAATTCTGACAAAACTGAAATGACTGCTCTGAGTACTGGCACCCTTTTTTTGTCCCAATTCAAGCACTTTGGTGGTTTGTGTGTGAACAGGGAAAGCAGCTCAATTTTACTGCATAAAACCTGCCAGAGTGATTTGAGCGGTGCACAGCAACCAGTGGATTTTTATCCCAAGCGCCGTTGCAGCCACCAATCGATTTTTTAACAATATCGAGAGTCATTAAGACAATTTGCACTCTGCCGCTAACAGAAAACAACCATTTTCTTTTTTCTCTTTTCTTCACAAAACCTAATTCCTTCCCCTCGGCTCATCCCTCAGGTTGTGCACACAGCAGATTTTGTTGTAATACACACAGACTCAGCACTGCTTCACCTGTTTTCCAAGCAGTCGGCGACTTTCTGCCTTCAAACAAACCTAGATGAAATGTCACGGGACGGAAGGGGAAGAAATCCTTCCCCACCTCGCCTCTTCGTGTCTGGCATGTGACATTTTACACGACCACCAAGACCCCCACCACCACCACCGTTCCTTACTGTTAGTGCAGGCATAATGATGGGCCGTTTAACATGCATTTAGAAGCGCTGGGGGAAGCACATTTGTCCCTTCCTGTTCTAAATAATGACCAATTACCAGCAAGTGTGAGGTGGGCTTCAACACTGTGGATGAGACGTTTCAGACAGCGGAAAAGCTGTCATGGGTGGGTGGCTGGGGGTTGGACGGGGGGGGGGGGGGTTTAGGCCTTTAATTGGAGGCAGATTTCACACTGATATTTCTGATGATGCTGCAGCATGAGGGATAGAGAAAGAGAGAAAAGAGGGGGAAGGAAGGGAAACAGGGAAAGGGGAGGGGTATATGAGGGCGTGAGCAAGAAAAGAGCCGATAAAGAGAGAAACAGATAGACGGGGAAAGTGGAATGAGAGATGAGAGAAAGACTGAGAGGGAGGATGACATGAAGGAATGGGAGGAAGGAAAGAGAAAACAGGCCCCGCTGCTGTTTGTCTTGCAGGGATAATATTCCACCAAAGTCTAATTCTGTCCATAAAAGCTGTTGGACCTCTTTTTCTTTTCCCTCCCGCAACCTGCCCCCCCCCCCCTTCTTTCAGAGTGATAGTTGCCTTGGCAACCGTGGCAAATCTTCCTTTTCTCAAACAGATGTCCCATTTAGTTGGAAATTAGAATGTGTAAAAAACCCACGAGACGCAAATTATTTCAAAGTTCTCTGGTGGAGAGACGGAAACGAGGGGCGGGGGAGAGGAGAAGAAAGGAAGGGAGAACAGAAAGAAAATAGAAAAAAGGGAGGGAGCACCCCAACCCCCCCTCCTACGTCTCGTCTTCTCTCCTCTCCTCTGGTCTCCTGCGCTTCAGCGTGTGAATCGTGGAGATTAGCCAGATCATCCAGAGCTGCTGGCTTGTTTGGGGGAAGCGGAGGAGGTGTTGCGGGTGGTTGGGTGGGCAGTGGGGTGAAAGGAGTGGTGGCAGGGTGGCTCCCTCTCCTGCATCCGGGATGGGATGGAGGGCAAGTGGCAAGAACTGTAAGCCCAGTGCCAGCGTGGCAGAAGGGACACACTGCGGTGTAGAACACTGAGCTGCCCTCGAGGGAAGTATGGAGCCTGTCCTGTGGTCCCTGCACACTGCAAGAAATACTGTATCCTGCTCGCAGTAAACCTCGTTTAAATCTTAACAATTAGTGTTCCTTGTTTTCAATGCAAATAATCCTGTGCAAGAATATGCACCTTAACCAGTCATTTAATATTGTATTAAGTCACAATTAAAAGAATCAATAATAATTTTCGTGAAACAACTCAAATTCTTGCCATTTGGGTGAGTTAATTGCTCTTGTTTCAAATGCAAATCAGTTCTTGGAAAAATACCCATTTTAACAGATTATTTGATCAGATTTAAAGGAAAAATCCACCCCAAACCACTTAAAGCACTTCAAGAAAAAAAGAAACTGGCTGGGGCAACTTTTCTATGGTGGCGTATTTTTCTGTTTCAAGTGATTCACTGGCAAAATACAAATGTGACGTTCCTCTGAGACATTTCCAGCACAGCTACACCAGAAATACAAGAGCAGCCATTTTGCACTAATGTTCAGCGATCAAGCAGGGAGAAATGCATCATAAAAGACACACACAGAGAGACCAGTTGCACCACAGACAGTAGTCTTGATAGACCACAATATGTAATGCAGCCTCAGGACATCTTAGATCTCTCTCAAGGCAAAAGAAGCTTCCTGTTTAGGTGACACGCTTAGCCAGGAAATCATTTTTTAGGTAGGACACATACTGTAATAAGCTTTCTTTAAGGTTGAATTTGAAGTAAGCGTTACAGAAGGCAGAGCAGGAAAGCTCACAGCTTTCTGCAATGTCAGCACAGAAGATGAACATGAACAAATACCTTCTCCTGTAATCTGCTGAAGCAAGAGTCCTCATGGCGGGAAAGGGAAACAATGTTGTACCTATGGTTGTTAAAACACACATTTTCCATTTATTTTTCAATGAATAATCATATTGCTTTATTTTAGTACAATCATTTGTTTCTGGACAGCTGTTGAGGTTACTTTTACAGACAGAGTGTCCTGGTGCAGCTTTGCTAGCAAGTATTATGATGTTTCTTAGTTTGGTAGGTCGGGGTGTGTGTGGGTAAAAGGGCTGACACTTTTTCAAAAATTTAATTTTAGTTAGAACTAACATGTATTTCATTTTGAGAAACCCCTGTAGCCTAATCCTTAACTAGCTTGTAAAATGAATGTGCTATATGTGTCCACTGCCTCAGTTGATTGACAAGCTAATGTTAATGTAGTGCAGCTGCTTTACAAAGTCAGCAAACAGTCTTACTTTTAGCCACCATTTTTCCATCAATAGTTTTGTATACAAAATAATTACTTACTGATAGGGCAACAGGGCATGCAATAGGTAGTACGGACAACGCACTTTGGTAATATCCCCCATACTTATTAAACGTGAATTTTGAACTTGTACAAATAATTACAGGTTGAATGTTTAATTTACAGTTCGAAAAGTTCAAATTTCATGTAAAAATGACAGATCTTATGCTACTACAAAACAGCTAGGAGATACCAGGAGAGCAGCAGTGGAGATGTTGCCATACACACTTTTACTCATAAAACAGAATCTGTGCTGCCTTCATCAAGAGAAGAGCAGGCTGGTTGAAGCCACCAGCTGAGCAGCTACTATCACCCCCTACCTATGGGATGGATAGTAGTAGAGATAGGAAAGATTCATGTCACAGGAAAACTCAGGACTGTTGTATGATTGCATAGTTGGACGAGTGAGGGTTAAAAATACTGTGCATTGACAATATAACACCATATCAAGTAAATGTGGGTGTTTTATCTCCTTGAATGATGTGAAGCAGCCATATTTGCTTGACTTTCAGGCACTTACATATTGATGAGGCGCCAAGTCGGATATAGTATCAGAGCTTCCATCTGAGATTCCTAGTTGGAATTACGACTTGGATATTGACGTGAAAGCAATTTACAAGTCTGAATCTCGCAATTACAATAACTCAGATATGACATGAATCCTGCATTAAACCGGTCCCCCCCTCCGACACCAGGGACACATAACACACCCACGTGTGTCAAACACACAGATCATCCAAACTTCAAATTTGCGACATGCAGGCTTTTCCATAGTGCCCTTATGTTTTGTCACATAACACTAGTCATATCTTCATTAATGCAGCAGAATTGTGAAAGCTGTTGCAGTCAGCAAATTACCGCTGCACAGTTTACATATAAAAACAAATTTTACTTGTCATTGCCAACAGACAGGTCTGGATTAACCCGCTCACATAAGAGATTTCCTGGATTTTTCCTTTTGTTTGTGCTCTTGTTATTAGTCTCAAGTGGGCGGTATGTCACTTATTTCCATGCACCAGTCAGGTTTAGTAATATTTGAATCACATTTTTGACAGCTGTGGATTTATTTATGTGTATTTATGTTTTTATGTGCCCAGGCCACTGTTAATCAAATCTGATCAAACCACACACACACACACAATCCTGATGAAGCAGATTAGTTTTTGAATAATACCTAACAATGTGTTTGTTTTCAAACTTAACTTTTTTTATAATGAATATTTAATCTTATAGAGTAATACTTAAGATTTGGGGCTTTCAGACTGTGCAGCATATATGCATAATATTAACTAAAATAACAAAGGTATTAAAGCTAGATTTTGACACAGGGCCCCTCGACAAGAAACGGCTTCAATATTACACAGGTAAAAATGCCACTAATGTTTTGTTATCTACATACTGTATAAAACCAACAAGTGAATGCAAATGATTTCAGCTGATAGGAATTGTGGTAAATGTAGGACTAAAATGAACATTCACACAATAGGTTTAGGAATGTAAATATATAAAAAGGCGTAAATTACAGCAATTCATCACAAAATAACACATTGATAAGTCACATGTTATATATCACAGAAGATTTTCAGTACTCTCTTTAAAGAAAATGACTGAGAAAATGTGCTTTAATTTCAATAAATCAACATGTTTATCTTGCAGGAATAAAGTCTCATTTTAATGCAAGTGGATCAATCTGAGCTAATCTGCCTTGTTTCACAGTGCACACATTTGTCTGTGCAAAATTGCTGCAACAAATGAGCATGCATGTGGAGGAAGCAGAATCGTCTCATTTGCTCGCTCCAAGCGCGTGAAGAGAAAGACAGAAACTGAGACTTCACAGCGTGGACATTTTTTACAGTGTCCATGCCATCCTGACTCCCCCAACTCTGTGGTCAAACACCGAACATAACCGCTCGCTGATGAACTGGCGAGACGGAAAGAAGAGAGGCGGGGAGCGCAGTTCGTGTGTAGAGTGTGTAGAGGAAAGAAGAGAGAGACTGAGGCGAGGAGGAACATAAGGACAGAATTGCTTTAATTCAGTTTTTTTCACTACAATGCCACATGCCTTAGGGAGGGAAGGCATGTGTGAAATGGAGGAAAATGCCCCGTAGCGTGCCACAACACGCAAGCACACACAAATGCTGACACACACACCCACGCACGTTGAAGTCCTGCCCCTGGAGGCCATTTAACAGGTAATTTAAAGAGAAATCCCTCCAGGGAAACGACACAGTAAATGTCCTCTCGTCTGCTCCTCCTCACTCCGTAACTGTTTATTCAGCTACAGGGCTGCAGACTGGCAGCACTTAGGAGGGAGGAAAAGATGAAATCGGAGAGGAGTAGGAAGAAAGAAGAGGAAGGAGGGTGGGAAAGTGACAAATGTTAAAGTAGGCCAATTTTTTTTTCTTCTTTCCTCTACCAACCCCCTTAAGTACCCGTTTATTAATGTTCAGTGTTCGTAGGCTACTTTATTTGGATCCTGTGGGAATGTAAGTGCTACGGGGATGGAGGTGGGAGATGGAGGAATGAAGGGATGGAGGGATAGAGGAGGGGAGTGTAGGGAGGAGAGAGGACAGGGCCCAGGGGGGGGGGTTTGAGAGTCTCAGAGTGAATCAGATGTTAATTTAGTGTGGGCTCTGGTGGGGAGGCCCAGAAAAGCATGAACTCCCAACTGCACGTCTCACTGTCTTTTTACATCTTTAAAGGAGCATACCGGTGGTGCTGCATGTTATATCCCACTGACTACAAACTGTGCATACATTACATTACTGCCCACAGTATTCCAGAGCATACCACATGTTTTGAGGATAATTTCCTTCCTGCTAGGCAGTCTTTGGTTTGAGTTCATTTCAGTGCATTATGGAAATCAGCTTGGAAAAACTTGCGAGAGGGTACACTTAACATTGTGTCAGCTGTATATGGTTTGTCAGCGTTGTTTAGTCTGGGTGTGTGTGTCTGTGTTTTCTTTCTCGCTCTCATCCCCAGACACATCTGACCAATGAGAAAAGATAACTTTCTCACTTGGCTTTTAGTGATGCATTTTGATTTGCTTGAAAATGGAGAAAACGCAACTAATTCACCAACTCATCCACTGATTCAGACGAGAGCAGACCAACTATAGGTTTGAGAATGCCCACAGGATACATTCACTTCTATCTGGTGTGGTCCAAACAACCGGAATGTACTGTTATGTCCTCTAACCCATGACATTGAAATAAACTTTGGGCATAGTTTAAATGATCTTAATTCACTATTTATATACACTAAATACATGCTTGATCCACACACGTCCAAAAGCTACAGACACATGAGAGGCAAGAGATGGCCCGCCAGTAGTCTGAGTCACCACATGTAGACTGTGAGTATAAACCTGCCATTGGCCGCCTATTTTAGGCGGCATTCTCATTCCCTTCCATTATCTGTGTGTCACCATTTTCAAAATCCCCGTCGCTACGTGAAACAATAACAACAACCTCCGAGCTAGCAACCTACACACTGAAAATGGGAAGTTATGTTTGTCTTTTTTATCAGTAAAAGTTGTATAACATAGTCAACATCCATCTTTTACCTTTTTTATGTGGTGCTTCATTTTGCAAGGATTCAGCCATTTTAATGCCAGGGCTCAAACAAGTTCCCCCCTGATACTATTTTGCAGGACACACTGTCGCTGCATCCTGGGCTTACAGCTGCCCAAGATGTTTTGCGTGTCTTCCGGGTTTAATTTCTGGCTTTTTTAGTCAGACTGTCCTTGAATGGACTGACAGGGACTGTTCTTCCCGTTTGAAGCCACATTACCATATGATGACTGTGTAAAACAAAGGCCACTAAATGTTCAATGTAATGGATTTCTCATCCACCTAAGTTTCTGCAAGTTGATTTTCATTGCATCCTGAAGTGAAGTGAAACCAATGGCTGCCTGGAAGGAAGGAAATCAGTCTCAAAACTGATAGAATGCTTTACAGAATGTTTGGCAGTCATGTAAACTAAACATTTGTAGTTAATGGGCTAACACACGCAACACCAGCGGTAGAGTCCTTTTAAGCAGTTGGATTTGTCACTTATTCATTCTTTCTCTCCATCATACAAACTTCTCTTTCTCTGGAGTGTCTCTTCATCAGAGGGAGAACAAAGCAAACTCCAACAGCTCTGAGAAGAGAAAGAAGGTCAAATTACCTTCATGCCATCTCCACCATCATTAGACTCATTATCATTAAAGGAAAGGCTTTGCACGCCGCCGCTGCA
This sequence comes from Scomberomorus guttatus, assembly GCA_038419695.1. NCBI lineage: Eukaryota > Metazoa > Chordata > Actinopteri > Scombriformes > Scombridae > Scomberomorus > Scomberomorus guttatus. The sequence continues at coordinate 20,629,350 of CM076466.1, read as the reverse complement.
TTTTACCTCTCCTTCTCCACCCCTCCACTCTCCCTCCTTTCTCCTTTACTTTCACCGGGGCCATGAAAACAAGCAAGTTAATTAAAGTCGACGAGAGTCCCTTCCATTTCTCGCTCATCAGCGAGGACAAGCCATCAAAAGGAGCGCAGGTAGTCCATTTCTGTCAAATGAGAGAGCGGAGGAAGAGGAGATGGAAGAAGAGAGGGGGGAGGAAGAAGAAGAAAACGGCCTCTCTTCATCTCTTTAGTTTTTGATGAGCTTTCTTAATTGGGCCACTATAGAAGGAGAAGTGAATCCTCAATAATTAAAAAATCTAATTAAGGAGTCTTTTGCATCTCTGTCCTTAATTATTCCACGCGGAGCAGTGGGGAGCGATACATTTCTGCCGTTTTCATTTAAAAAAGAAAAAAGGGTCTCTCGCTCTCTCTCCCCCGTTGCTCTGTGCAAATCCCCCATCAACAAACAGACTACTTTGTCTGTTTGTGTGTGTCTGCAAACGAGCCGTCCGTCTCCCCTGCCTGTCTTACACTCCTCAGAGACCATTATTATAAACATTTAAAGAGATTTAACCCATTAGTACCAACGCACACTTTTCCTCGACTCTCCTCATCTGCCCCCTGCCACAGCTCTCTAGCTCTCTCTATCTGTCTCTTTCTCAACCGAATGACTCAACCTCTCCCGCCGACTTCATTTCACGAGGTAACCAAATGAAAACTTCAATAAATGGAGTCAAAATGTTACAGAAAAAAGGACTCAATACAAGATGGCATTTGAAGAGCACCACTATCAACCAATGGTGAACAGTTCTCATTGAGTCAGACTTACATCTTGACCCTGCAACTAGTCCCCCAAGGATTTGGAATCAAGTCTCTCACCCCATTAGTTTCAAAGTTATTAGGGCTGCCCCCTAAAATTCAATTATTCTGTCAGAGAGCCTCGAGCCAAATAGTCTCTGTCAAGGTTTTAATAGTCAAGGTTTTACAAGTCTGCTGTCGCCTGGAAAATAGTCTAAATATTTAAAGGATTAGTCTGCTGATATTCAATGTTTTTCTTATTGTCAACAAATTTCATGTGCAGACCCAAACCAACAATGCATTGGTCTTTTAACTACTGACATGTTCCTTTATTACCATTAATACACACACTGTAGTTTACTTTCACTCAATCCAACACACACCTCCTGCACGTCCTGCTGCTAGAAATATTCACTATAGCACCAAATGGGAATTAATCCGCTGCTTAAAGTAGTCCCTAACAAATATAATATTTCCTCCTGTTTGAGTAACGTTTGCTAGAAACTACAGTGACCAGCTGTTTTAGGAAATTACTGAGACTTAAAAAAATTAATTATATACAGTAGGATCCAAAGTTGTCTCAGACTTTTGGACCCTACTGTATTTGTGAGCCATTTTACATCTTCATTAGGAACCAATGAGTTTGGGGCTAAGAGACACAGGCAGTGGAGGGATCTGGTGCCCCTTTCTGATAAAACCCCATCTGAAAGATAACTTATAATGATGTCTTGTGCAACTCAAGCAGCTGGCCAATGTAGCTTCTGTTATTTTTTAAATTCACTATAATTGTTGTCATGATGGGCACTAACCCCAAATTTAACAATTTTAGCCTCGAAGTGAAAGATCAAAGGATCGGAAATCCAGGAAATATTGAGATGGACAAATGCATAATTTTGATGTGATTTTTGACAATAAGAAAGCAGTCCCATTCCTCTAACAAAGCAGTCAGATGTGGGCAAAGTGGGCAACTACTCCAGGACCCCAAACCACAGGGGCCCAAAAGTTCAAGGTTCATTCCATTTGCACCACTTAAGTACAATATCAACTATTTAGTTTATAGCTTATTGTGCTCATGTAGTATATGACGCAATTTATAAAATTGCTTTGAAGTAAGTGTGAAAACCTCAGGAAAGGTAGTATAGGAGCACTGTAGAGCTGCTGCTAATGATTATTTTCATTATAGATTAGTCGGCCAATTATTTAAAGATCCCCTCAGCTAAATATTCCACCATGACAGAGTTGGAGAGAGGAGTGCCGGGAGGAGTTTGCTGGAGTACAGAAAGTGTAGCTTAGTGTTATCTAAAAGATTTTCAAAGTCATGGCTGAATATTTAGCTGATTTCAACAATAACTCAACCCTCGCGATATTTCAGAATGAGACTTCTCCTTGAGCGGACCGGATCAAGTTAAAAGTAAAGAAAAACGTTTTATTTCTCTGTATGGTCCTTTCCATAATGTTGTCAGACACTTATAATAACAATCTGAGCCTGTCAGTGGCAAAACCCTATTAGTCACTTAGACACAAAAAGATGGGAAAATAGGGTCCAGGTCAAAAAATACCTTCCCTTTAAGGTTGGAGGCTGAAACCAGTGAACTTGACATTTTTTGCTTGAAAAGTTTTCCAATTTTCCGACTTTTTGTCAATCAACTAAAGTGCTGGTTGGTTTCTGGGGTGGTAATATGATGAAGCTGACAGTGACAGTGGGGGTCAATAAGGGCCCAAAAACAAATTTTCACACTGAGGCCCCCCTGCCAGCTTAATCCAGCCATGAATGTAGCTGCACTTTTGAGCATCTTAAACAAAATCAAATATGAATTGTGAAGATTTTCTTCTACTGTAAGCATTCTGTACATGGCAGGATGTACTTCGATCCCTTCAATTTCAATGATACATACAGTATAATCAAAGAAGAAGGAATCACTGAGATGAAGTCTTTTGTTAAAGAAGATGTTTTCACTCCTCTTCCTATCAGACATGAGTTTGTTCTTAATTGGCTGCTGATGAAAAAATTGCACAGAGCGAGAAGCGCATACTCATGGCTGTGTTTGTGCTTGTAGAGGAGCAGATCCATGAATGTGCAAAGCTGCGTGTCGCGGCCATGCAGCTCATTATTAATAATGACTCAGATGTCATCTGCCGAGGTTGCCAGATTAGTTTCTGCTGCCGAGAATCTTAGTTGCTAAATTATGAGTAGGGAGTAGTTCCGAGATATTGAGCATCCAAGATCTGTGATACCAGCTGGTGAAACTATTATGTACTTTCTTTGTGAACATTTAATTTCAAAAGTTTATTTTTAAAGTAATATTCAGTCCAATATGAAGATGTAGTGAAATTTTAATTAATAAATAGGGGGCAGATGATACTTTATAATCTGTGCTTATAAAATGATCTGTAAATGCTGGAATGCTCCCATTTATGTTGAAAAATTGGAACAAGTGAACAATTCTGCCAATAGGATGAGGTTATTTTAACTGGTTCCAATACAAGTCAACAATAAAAGGTCATTTTCTTTGTTACTTTATTACTGCAGAGAGATGCTGTTTTTGTTTTTGGCACTTTACTGTATAGAAAGCTACTGAAACAAAAGATAATGCACTACTGGAAATCTCTCACCACACTGGCATCATTATTTGTTCTCATTTTAAGGAAATAAGTCTCATTGTGAAAGTAAATGTAAGACATTTTATTTGGTGGAAGAAGTTGACATCCCATAAAAAACGGTAGCCTAAATTCAGCCACAGAACATATTTTATGAACTAAGTTACATAGCTCCTTTTGTATTTATTTTTGTATTTATTTTATTAAAAAATGGGGGGAAATGTAATTACCCTTACTCTAATGGTTGTCATGATAAATTCCACATAATGTACAATTCACAGCATTATTTCAGTCAGTATACCAACATAGTCACACACTGCTGGATTTACCATGACACCAGGAGGAGTATGGAGGATTTACATGGCAGGCAACAGCCATTAAACAGGGTTAACAAGAGCAAATGAGAAATCAGGCAGATGTCTTACTAAATTATGATAAAATCTATTTTAAAACGGGAAAATAGAGTAATTAGAAATCAAGGCTCCCCTGCTTCCAGACCTCTGAATCATGGCAGAACGATTCAAATGTCTGGTTTTGTGCTCTTTGACAGCTGTTTCCCGTTTGGGGAAACAATTGACCAACCAGAGCTTTGTAGACACTGGGCGGATAGCTAACTCCTATGTAGCTAACCAGCTTGCTACACCCATGACAAAAAGCAGACAAAAATTACCAATTTGGATTGGAGATTAATGCAACAGTGCAGGTTGTTGACTGGTAGTTGGTTAATTTACAGAATTAATAACTCTTAAATCTGCACAGTTGTCATGAAAAATGTTAACTGATTCCGTGTTGACTGAAATGACATCAGTGGGACTGATTTGCTACTGATTGGTGTGGGCAGAACAGAATAAAAAACCCCTTACTGAACAGAAACTGGCTAACATGAACACAATATCACACTGAATGAATGAAGTGAAAATGACAATTCAGTGTGATTATCAGGCTAAATTATGGAATATCTCAAATTCAGGCCTGGTTCTCTCTGCAGTTGAGGTCAATGCCACTTTTTGAGATTGGTTTGAACCAATCTGACATATATCAAAAAACTTGGGGGTGGGCAAGGGAAATTCTATACTCCATTCGAATGGTATACAATATTCATTAAATACTTATTTTCTTTGCAAATACAACACAGGAAATCAGTGTACTTCATCATCATTTTTAGAGGGAATTATGCAGTATGTGCACCAATGAACTTAAATCAAACTTTCACTTTGGAATGACATTGCCAATTAAATTTCATAAAAAGGCAAAATAGTTTCAAAACATGAGGTGCAGTTTTGTTTTGTTTTTACCACCATTTACACTTTGGTTTCATTTTTGCAGCTTTGAGCACCTCATTAATTTTTAAGAGAGCATTCAAAAGTCAAACTAAATTCATACTTTCTGAGATGACTTTCTCACTTCTCTGGAAACTGGAGCCCGTTTCACAAACGATTGTTGTTCACAAATTAGAGACACTAATGTGAGTCCTACAGAACTCTCAGGTGCTCACACATGGGTCGCAAGTATGACGATTATTTGGATTAATGAAATGTGCCAAAATGAATAGGAGAGGAAACAATCTCATGTTGCAAATTTGGTGAAACTGGCTAGAATTAGTAGGTTGCATGGAGTAAGGACACAGCTACTGTATCTTGCAGTGTGGTGGACTCGCAGGTTCCTCACACTGCAGCTATACACACACACATTCAACCAGTCTCCATCTGTCATCATTCAGTTTCTTTTTTTTTTTGTTTCCACTACACGATTGTGTGTGTCATGTCAGGGGCTGTGAGCTGCTTAATTCCCATGCTTCCCACAACTCTGCTTACTTCCTCCAGTTTGGGGCTCTTGTGTTCTGCACACACACACACACACACACACACTAGACCAAAACATGACACATGACTTCTCCTTCCCTGTCCCTTCAACTCTCAGACAGAGGGTGGCTGTGCAATACGTCCGTGACAAATTACTTGTAAACTCACATTAGCGCCAGGAAAAGAGAGCAGAGGGACGCCCCCATGTCATCTTTCTCATTCGCGGACTCACGCGGTGACAATTTGCGAGGGTTTCGTGAGAATGGAGCAAGAAGGATCTAATTTAGGATGGAATGGTGAGGGGTTTGGATGGGGATGTGTGGTGCGTTTAATGTGTGTGTGCGAGGCGTGGGATGGACTGGAAGAGCACGCTGAGAAGCACACAGCATCAGACAACCTCTGCGGAGGAGAGAGAGCGAGGAAGAGGAGAGGACGAAGTAGGAGTGAGGGATGGCAGTGGGAACGAGTAAACGGCCTGTGAATTTTCAGTGGGGTGGCCATGATGGGACCAGTTATCATTTTGGGGTGGCACAGAAATCACTATTATGTGAACATAAAAATGCGTCCAACTAGAAAATAATGGGCTTTTAGGCACCTACAACACATAACTCTACATTGTTTAGAATTCAGGCAGCGGTGGATTAGATCAAATAATATTCAGTGTATCCAACATTTTTTTCTTATTCCTGCAGGTAAAGTAACAAAGAAGCTTACGCTATAGGTGTTCCAAGCTACAGAGTATTACTGCTGTTCTGAGAGCAGATGTTCAGCTCAGCTTATGGTGCTCAGCAGCACTATGAGCTCATTCTCTATCTCTGTGTCATCAGGGATACAGAGACATAGACAGATACATAATTAAAAGGAGTTTTTTAATCAAAGTCTGCTTGAACAGTTTACTTATGGGAGATAACTTTACCTTAGGTTTTTGCACGATGCATAAAAAAGTTAGCTAATGCTAACTGTTTTTTCCTCCTGGAATGCTAGTTGCTCTAAACTTCGCTAAATAGATACAGTCATGGATGGAATAATTAAAAGTGTTGAAAAGCAATCTTCCTGCTGATATTATTAGCTTACCTGTACTCTTTTGTTGGTTTACTAGACTTGCCATCTGTAAAGTCAAGTCTCCAGAGGCACTACAGAAATAGTTTCACCTCTAAGAAAAAAATGCCCCCAAAAGGCAATTACAACTGGGGTGGCCAATAGGCTTCAGCCACAGCCTTCCCTTGCCACCCCACAAATCTGTGCTTGTGGATAGAGAAATGGAGGAGGAAGAGGAGACAGGAAGTGATGAAAACAGTGGCAGATGAAGGGATGGAGGACGAGAGGAGGCGACAGACAGGAATGTTGAAACAGTGAGACAATGGGAAAAAAGATAGATAGATCCTACATAGATCCATCCCACTCCTCCCATCATCCCCTCGCCTTCTTACTCTGCCTCCACTCTCCCTCATTTTTTTCTTTTTTCCATCCCTTCCCCCTTTCTCTCCTCTCTTGCATCAATTTCTTTCACTGTTTCTCTACTTTCTCCTTCAATCTGCCCTCTCTTCACTTATTTATTATCCTTCCCTGCTCTCTTACAAGCTCACAAAACTTTGACTCTTTCATTTTTCCATCCTTCCTCACCTCCATCTCCTCTTCATGTTATATCTACGATTGGGTTCCAAGGAGAAGAGAGTCTTCATCCTTGAAGCCTTTTCTCTTGTAAAAGTGTAATAATATCATTAAAGCAGAATGTAAATCCCACATTTATGTAGCTTGTCTATCTGTCACATCTTCACTCTCCTGTCAAGAACTTGAAAAATTAAAAAGTTTTTTCTATGGCAGTTATTGTTTTTCAGGCTGTCTTTTTGTCTTTTTGAGCTCCTCATCATCTGTGACAGCAGTAATTTTTGACTTCTTGACAGATGATTCAGTCATGGTCCGTTTCTGCAGTAAAGATATCGGGAGACGCTTTGTCCTTTTCACTCGTCAAGAATTTATTTCCTCTGTGGCAGAAAAACACATTACACAAGCCTTCAGAAACTCCTGCAGGTCAAACTGAGCTAACCAAACACTTTTAGGGCTGACTGACTCTAAAAGACTCACTAACTGACTTGAAGACACTTACTAGCCTAGCAACGTTAAGGCAAACAACCCATGATGCAACACCAGAACTTTCTCCATTCAAAAAGAATCTCTGATGTTTTAAACATGTAATTGTTTAGTCCTCAAATATAAGACAACCTCTACTTTTTTCAGATGTAATTTCCAGAAATGTCATCTTATATTTGGGCCAACACTGTATATCAGCTTTAGCTAATTAACGCTACTTCTGTAACAGCTAAAATGAAACTTTTGGCTGTTGTCTGGTTAATGTGCCCTTAGTTAGTGTCTGTACTCAGCCAAATTATTTGGGAGTGAAACAGTAACACCACTTTGTGTGGACTGTGTGTTTTTGTAGGTCAAAGAACTGAGTGGTGAGTCTCCTCCAGAAACACAATCAGCTGATAGCATCGCATCAAATTCAAGCAAATCTCCCAGTGAAACATTTATAATTTCACAATATTTTGCGCTGATCAACTTCATAGTTATGCATCGGGGTCTCCAATATTTGCTTGTAAAAAATAAGGTATTAAAGTTGGCTGTTATTACAGTGTGTATTATGACATTTAATCATCATTTTATATTTGATGCTTCACATCTTATTTTTCAGGTTGTAGCTACAAGTTGTGAACATCAATCAATAATCATGAATAATCATTAGTCATTAAATTAGTCATTAATGTTTCTGGTTTCTCAAGAGACAAGAGCTGATTACAGATTCTCATTGAATATTTGAGTTTTAGTTACTTATAACTTCAGTTACTTGCAAATGTCGTAAACTAAACCACTTTGATTCTAAGGGATGTGAATGGAATGGGATTTGATAACCAGATTTGACACTGAATTTGGTTTTGAAAAAATGCTATCGCACCACAATCCTGATGATATCCAAGACATAACTGCATTACTACAACACCTATTTGATTATGATTTCATCTGTTTACTTGGGCTAAGGTACTGTAAGTAAATTATTTTATTTTATATTACAGGACAGTTTTGATATTGCTTAGTTTAAAGTAAAAAATACCCACAGTTTTCAATTTTTGAGAAAGATTGTATTTCATAATAACTATAAATGACATTTGAGATCCAAGTCCAGACTCACAGATGTATGACTGATAAGCTCACAGATAATCAGGCCGTCAGACAGTCTGATAGTCGGGTAGCACCTCGGGGTGGAGGTGGTGATAGTGGCTGTGGTGGTTGGGGGGTGGTAATCTATGGGCCATAAAGCAGCACCAGCCTGGCATCGCCATGGTGACGGAGGGAGCGGAACAGGCACCGTCCCACAACTCCTGCTGGAGCAGAGAAGGATGGATGGAGGAGGTGAGGAAGGAAGGAGGGAAGAGGGTAGCAGCCAGTGCAGAGGGGGGAACACACGGAGCCTCCAGCTGGAGCCCCTCTATGCTGCAGGAACACACCCTGAGGCTCACTCACACACACACACACACACACACACACACACACACACACACACACACACACACACACACACACACACAAACATGCAGTCCACGGCAAGTGAGAGCACACACGAGTGCACAAGCTCACAGACCCACAGCGGACACACACATTCACACATTCAGACAGAGATATTCTTACAAACACACACACACACACACACACACACACACACACACACGCACTCGTCACCTCATGTGCCCATTACACCAGCCAGGGCCAGCCGGGGAATCTCAATAAAATCATTTCTTTCTAAATCCTTATCCCTCCCTCCCTCTGTCTCTCTCTCTCTCTCTCTCTCTCTCTCTCTCTCTATCCATCTCCACCTCTTCCTTCTTTTCTACATCTCTCCTTTGTCTCCTGCCCTCCATGGGTTCCCTCACTTTCCCCCTCCCTCTCTCCTTCTTTTTTTCCTCTTTTCACTCCATCTCCATCTTCCTCTCAGTCCACCTCAGGCAGCTCTCTGCAGTGGCCTGAGCAATAAACTCAGGGGACCCATGCTATCACAGCAAACCAATTACCCAGCACTGGACACACACACACACACACACACACACAAACAGTGGCCTCAGGGACCTGTCACTAAAATACACACACACAAAGCGGATCATGGACCACCACCTAAGCACTTACACACTCACCCTCACACACACACACATCCTGGAAAACAAGAAGCCGGTCAACAATGAGTTGAGGTATGAAAGGAATACAAGTCAAAGCTTAATAAAGAAGCAAATAAATGATCCATTTCAATGATTCAAAGATGCACAGATGAAGTAGAAAATAAGGATGTAGGCAAGCATTGTCACGACACCAAAACTTTTACTTTGGTAGCCAAGCCGGATTAACCTGCACTGAGGCCTTGGGGCAAAAACAAGCTGACGCCCATTAACTGTGTTTAGATGATGTCCTTACTAGCTCAGTCTGTTAATAATGGATTATTGTGTGAATGTACAATATGCACAGTGTAAATATTTGGCGTATAGATTCTGACCTAATCACTCCCCACAAGGAAGCACCCAGCTCAGCACAGCTGAGGGGTGGAGTGATGATAATTTTACCCCTTAGAGTAACATAGATGCACAGCCTGCAGGTGGATGCTGGGCTAGAAGTAACACTTTTGAAATGCTAAATGTCCATCACCATGATCAAAAGGGTGTGTTGAATATATTTTTCACTGAGAACAACATGTCGTGTGGGTGTAGTGGCGGACTCAAGTTGACGGCCTGAATTAACTGTCTGACTGTGTACACACACCAAATTAGAACCTGCTAAAGACAATACTTCCTATAAGTCTCCACTAACACATTTCGGTCCACATAACACACCAAATGGTCTCTAAACAGCAATATACACAAGCGGGCATGATGGTGCCATGCAATGACTCATCAGAATACTGAAACAAGACTGTCTGTCTGGCACATTTGTCTGTATGGCTATATGGTATGGGCTATAATTAATTTCAGGAGTTGGTTGTGGTCACCTGTGGGAAATGTCCTCCCCACACACAAATGAACAAACCTAAAAGCACCAAAATAGAGGTGAGCAAGCACCCAGACAGAAATTTGATCTCCCCAACAATGGCCAAACTTGTTACCAAAAAGTTTTCATGCCCATTCCTCCCCTACAAGCCACTATCTAAACTAAAGAAATTTAGTTCTGAAGATTTTGTAGTTACATTATTTTACTCTAATGAAATCTCTTTGATTTTCTTTTAACCAAAATGCAGCTTTGCAATATGGCCAAATTATCATCAGAATTATGTGTCAATATCACATGAAAGTAAAACACTAAAACTTAAACCACTTGCTTTTTCTACACTACTAGGAGTTTACTCATGTATGCAGCGCAGTAGTAGAGGCTACTCACCAGGGGGAGCCGTAGATCCTGAATCCCCTCACGGTGACCTCAGAGTCCTGCAGGTAGATGCAGTTGGTGAGCAGCGACTGGACGTTCTCGTAATTCTCTGGCTTCAGCTTGGAGGCCGAAGGGAAGTAGTAGAAGTCCTGCTTGATCAAGTCGGCCATAAACTCCTGGTCAAAGGTCAACTCGTGGTTCCCGGCGATTACTATCTTGATGTCATAGGGCAGGGTGCCTGGCAGGGGAGGAGAAAGAGAGGAGGGAAGGGAAGGGAAGGGGGAGAAGTGAGGAAGGAAAAGAGAGGAGATGTGATTGGGGAGTGACAAGGAGAAATGTGGAGATGGCCAAAATGTGACGAAGAAGGAGGAAAGGGTGAGGGACAACAAAAACAGAAAATGGGGTGGTACAAAGAAAAATTACAAGAGGGAAGGGAGAGGGGGATAGAGAGGTTATAGAAGAAAAGATGATAGGGGAGGAAAAGGAGAGGCGTACATTTGGAGAGAGGAGGTGGAAGAGGTAAAGAAAAGAGGGAAAAAGAAAAGGAAAGGAGAGTGCAGAGGATGAAGGACAGGGAGAGAAGGGAATAGAAAATGCAAGCAGACATCAGGACATGGATAGGAGAGATGGAGACAAGAGATGTAGGGGAGGGGGTGAGAAAGAGTGAAGGAAAGAAGGGTGGCAGACAGAGTGGGGAGGGACGAGAAGAGGGAAAATTGAGGACGACATGAAACCAATTCCAGACGGCTTGGCATTCACATGCGAAAAGGCTTTCTCATTGTTTTCCCCTCCATTTCTAGCAAATCTGTACATCTGTCTTAGCTTCCCTCCATCAGTCAAGGTCTCAACCCAGTGCACTGCTGTCTTCTGTTTATGGAAGCATAGCTGAATGCATCCGTCAGGGAATCTTTATCTGGAGGAATGATGGGAAGGGGAAGCAGAAAGAGTGATCATTGTGAAGTTTAGGGATGCAGAATATTAAATATTTACCGACTACGGCAACTGGTGCGGCATCTTTCCCCCTTTCTTTCTCATCATCTTCCTCTAATCAAACTCCTTCACTTCCCCCCAAATCTCTCCTCCCTCTCAATGGTTTTAATTGGCTATTCAGAGCTTGGCACAGCAGGGCGCGCAATCGATCGGAGCCCATCAAACCCAACAGCAGCCGGCCCTACACAAATCTACATGATGTTTTCAAAGCTCTGCTGAGGAGAGAGAGAGAGGGAGAGAACACTGACAAACATCTGGGGGTCTGCTTTGTCAGGTAGAGTGGCTGATGGAGAGTTCAATCACCATGACTTTTTTTTTTTTTATTACTGCCAGGACGGCATGGCACGCAGCTGAGCGCATCCCTTTGTGTGTCAGCATGTGTGTTTGTGAGTGACTTTCCTGCGTGTGTGCGCGTTTGCATGCATCTGTGCATGAACGTGTCGCGTTAGTGAAAAGGAGTAATTAAACTGAGCTTTAGAGGATGCTGACAGCCCGGCGACGGCTCTGTCATAACAGCCAATCACAGCCCAGTGATAGAAAGAGAGAAAGAGTGGGGGTGGGGGTGGGGGGTGGGGGGTAGAAGGAGGGAGAGGAAGGAGAGAGCGACAGAAATACTTTAGGAAGCCCAAAAACCCTTGAGTGTGAAGGAGGAATAATGACAAGATGAAAGCATCTGTCAAAGAGTGCCCATCTCTGCAGTTTGGGACCGGGCCGCCCCTTCTCCCTAACACAGCTTCCATTTGTTTCACAGAAGGGCTTGTGTTTAGTTGTCAAGCAGACACCAAAAAAACATAAATGAGGGGCTGCACCTCCACAAAGGCACATGGAAACACACGCCACTGCACAATCTTGTTTTCGATTCCTCTTCGTCAGACTTTGGCATGTGAAGTAGCATACACTCAATTGTCCCTGGATAAAGGTTGAAGCAATGCCTCACTCCAAAATATAAATCTGATCATTATCTTCATTCAAATCCCAATTGAAGCTCGCAGCACCACTGAGCGCACTGTAGTTGGCACCTGTATTTCTATCTCACACAAAGTATTGAAGGTAATGGGGCCCTCTCCTTACATCTCCTGGACTTTTTCTGAATGACTAATGCTGTATAATCAATGTGTTTTACATCCCAAAGACTGCACTATGGTATTTGAAGTCCAATATTTACCTTTCTCTTCCATTTTTTTTCTTTACAAATATTGAGAAATGTGATAGGTAAGGAAATACAGTACAAAAATAATCAAGAAAACATTACATTTTTGGACCCAGAGCGCAAATTTATTGGCCGCAAAACCTTGGATTAGTTGAAAGTAATAAAAAATGTAAATATTAGAAGACCAAAACCATGACAACCTAGAGTTGAGACCAGGAGGCAGAGTTGCAGTCCTACACGCTTCTCTGCACTTCCTTTAGAGCAGTTACCCACCCAAAACCACATAGAAACTGTGTCTGACCCCTGACCACTCAAATCAGTTAAATCAAAAGTAAACAGAAGAAGAGTTATACATAAAAATCTAATAAAAATTAACACCACCACTGCAAAAGTACAACAAAATAGGAGAATTAAATGTGGACTCTTAAATAATGGATCTCTGTCATCTAAAGCCGTATTAATAAATGATCTAAATTGAGATTATCATATTGATCTATTCTGTCTTACTGAAACCTGGCTGTGTCATGAAGAATATGTTAGCCTAAATGAATCCACTCCCCCCAGTCATATTAATACGCACGTTCTTTGAAACACCGGCTGAGGAGGTGGAGCTGCAGCCTTTTTCAACTCAAGCCTCTCAATCAACCTGAGACCTAAACTTAATTATAACTCATTCGAAAGCCTCGTTCTTAGTCTTTCACACCCAACCTGGAAAACTTTACAGCCAATTCTATTTGTTATAGTGTACCGCCCTCCTGGCCCGTACTCTGAATTTTTATCTGAATTCTCAGAGTTTTTATCAAACTCAGTCCTTAGTACAGATAAAGTAATTATGGTAGGCAACTTTAATATTCATGTGGACGTAAATAATGATAGCCTTAGCACTGTGTTTATCTCATTATTACACTCAATTGGCTTCTCTCAGAGTGTAAATAAACACACGCCATTAGACAAAAATGTCTTCTCTCGATGTCTATCTGATAGCGCTGTAGCTAAATTTAAGGAAATGATTCCATCAGCATTGAATTCAATTCCATGTCTCAATACAACAGAGGACTCTTATGCTAACTTTAGTCCCTCCCAAATTGATAATCTTGTTGATAGTGCTACAGGGTCACTGCGTATGACACTCAACTCCATGGTCCCTCCAGAATATAATAAAACAAAAGAGGTTATCTCCATGGTATAACTCCCAAACCCACAAATTAAAGCAAACATCACAAAAATAAAACATATAGGAAGGCCCTCTGTAATGCCAGAATTACCTATTACTCATCATTAATAGAGGGGAATAAAAACAGTCCTATGCTTCTTTTCAGCACTTTGGCCAGGCTGACAAAGAGTCATAACTCTATTGATCCATGTATTCCTATAGCTCTCAGTAGTAATGACTTCATGAGCTTCTGTAATGATAAAATTCTAATTATTACAGACAAAATTCATCACCTCCTGCCCTCAACAGGCACCAATTTATCCCCAAAAACACCTTAGAAACAGCTGAAATACCTGATATATATTTAGACTGTTTTTCTCCAATCAACCTTCCTGAACTAACTTCAGCGATCTCTTCATCTAAACCATCAACCTGTCTCTTAGACCCCACCCCAACTAGGCTGCTTACCCTTAGTTAGCACTTCTTTATTAGATATGATCAATCTGTCTTTAGTAACAGGCTATGTACCACAGTCCTTTAAAGTAGCTGTAATTAAACCTCTTCTTAAAAAGCCTACTCTTGATTCAGGCATTTTAGCCAACTATATACCAACATATATATATATATAACAATAGTTTATTTGAGGACTTCTCAGTCAGGATTTGGAGTAGTTAGTTAGCAAGTAGAGTTAGCACAGAGACAGCACTGGTGAAAGTTGCAAATTACCTCCTAATTGCATTGAACAAAGGACTTCTTTCTGTACTTGTCTTGTTAGATCTTAGTGCTACATTTGATACCATTGATTATCACATTTATCACATCCTGTTACAGAGACTGGAACATTTAATTGGCATTAAAGTAACTGCATTAAGCTGGTTTAAGTCCTATTTATCTATATCAATTTCAGTTTGTACACGTTAACGAAGAATCCTCCATGCACACAAAAGTTAAACAGGGAGTTCCACAAGGTTCTGTGCTTGGAGCAATACTATTCACCTTATATATGCTTCCTTTAGGTAATGTTATTAGGAAACACTCCATAAATTTCCATTGCTATGCAAATGATACCAAATTATATTTATCAGTGAAGCCAGATAATACCAAACAGTTAACTAAACTCCAAGCATGTCTTAAGGACATAAAGACCTGGATGATAAGCAATTTTCTGCTACTAAACAGACAAAACTAAAGTTATTGAGCTTGGCCCTAGTCCACGCATTTGGTCAGGCACCATCATATATTAAGGGGTCATAGTACCCTATTACCCCACTAGAACACTGCACTCCCAGAATGCAGACTTACTTGTGGTTCCTAGAGCCTCCAAAAGTACATTTGGGAGGCAGAGCCTTCAGCTATCAGGCTCCTCTCCTGTGGAACCATCTTCCAGTTTGGGTCCGAGGAGCAGACACCCTCTCTACGTTTAAGAGTAGGCTTAAAACTTTCCTTTTTGATAAAGCTTATAGTTAGGGCTGGCCAGGCTCACCTTGGACCAGCCCCTACTTATGCTGCTATAACGCTAGACTGCCAGGGGGACTTCCCATGATGCACTGAGCTCCTCTCTCCTCCTACCCCTCTATCTGTACGCATTCATGTACCATTAATGCATCTTACTAACTTGGCTTCTTCCCTGGAGTTTTTGTGCTTTCTCATCTCACAGGTTTCTATGGATCATGGTCATGGACCGCCTGGTTATGGATCACGGGCTTCCATGGACCGTGGCTGCAGATCCCATGCTGCCATGGTCCTGCTTGATGCCCACGCCTATTATTATTATTATTAGTCATATTTCTATTATTATTATTGTTGTTATTGTTATTATTGTTGTTGCTGTACTTCTCTGTGTCTCTCTCTCTCCTCTCTTCCCCTCTTTCTCTCTAAACCCAACCGGTCAAGGCAGATGGCCGCCCACCTAGAGCCCAGTTCTGCTCGAGGTTTCTTCCTGTTAAAGGGGAGTTTTTCCTTGCCGCTGCCGCCAAGTGCTTGCTCATGGGGGAATGTTGGGTCTCTAAATTAAAGAGTATGCTCTAGACCTGCTCTATGTGAAAAGTGCCCTGAGACAACTTCTGTTGTGATTTGGCACTAAATAAAATTGACTTGACTTGACTTGACTACCTAATGTTCAGCTTTCATGTAGCGCTTCACATTCTTCACTGGTAATCTTAGTGGTTAAAGAGTCCCTGAGATATCCACTGAGATTGACACTGCAACACTGAAAAATTGGACAAAATGTTTCCAATCCCATAAAAAAATACACAAATACTGATTTAGACCAGCTTTCTTCTGTCATCTGTGAATTAGCATTCTAGGCTAACACAAACACACACAAAAAAAAAAACACAAACTTCTTTGTACTGTGTATGTCAGATGCTTAAAGCTGCTTCACAGTAAAAGCCTTCCAGCTTTTGAAAAGCAGGGAGTGAAGAGGCATTACTGGAAGGTTGTTACTGTAAAGCAGCTGCAGGCATCTGACATACACAGCACAATGAAGTGTTTGTGTGACTTTTGGCATAACGTTTGAGTCACTGTGTTCAATAAGCTGTTCTTAATCTATTTGTACAGGATTTTGTTGGCGGTTCAGAACAGAATATAAGTGCATACTGGATATATCACATATTCTTATTATAGGGCAATTAATAAGTTCAAGCTGATTGATTTTTGGCCATGTGGTGGCAGGAGAACAGGCTGAAAGCACAACATTGACACATTATCCCCTTATATAGCCTAGGTCTTATGGCTAACGTGTTAGCAAACATTTACACATCCAACAGAGACAAAGCAATATTTGCATTCATTTATAGTCGTATTTGTGTCTGCCTAATGAATGTAAGGCCAATATTCACTTTCATTTTAGCTCTGTTTTGGTCTTCACCAATTCCGGCTGCTAAATGCTCCACTATGTTCACAAGCTTTTTACTAACTTGACTGTCTGTCTGCTGTTTGGTGCTGGGCAGGTAGTGTGCAGTGGGTTTTTGACTGAAACAGCTGCTTGATGCTGCTGGAAACAAGGTTGATGGGAGCGCAGAGACAGAACCAAATGTAAATTTGTGGGCAAAACTATGACAAAACAATGAGCTGAGAGAGGGAACTGCAGAGTTTTGAGTCTTATCCTGGTTTTGATCATATTGAGAATATGGTGTTTACATGGAGCATGAGAAACTTGGTTATGCATATCCCTGTATAAATGAATCTAACAATATCTAGGTTTCTAATCAACTGTATGCAGTTGTATCTTGATTTCTCACCATCTCAGCCACTATGATCTGTACCAGTAAAGAATGTTCAGAAACCTGGATAAGGTGTTTACATGTGACAGTATCCTGGTTTCTATTGAAGTACTCCAGGTAGCATTTCCAGGTTTCTCAAAATTGGGATAAGGCTTCATCCAGGTTTCTGAAACCAGGATACTCTAAAAACAAGATTATAACCAGCTGTTGTTAATATAAAAATATTAATAGTACAGCTTTAAGAATGAGCTGGAATTCATTTGGATTTGTCACACTCAGTCTGTTCATTTCCAGGGTCTTCACTTACAGCATGTACAATCCTTGTTTTATTGCATCTCACACTGCCTCACAAAATGCGAGAAATTTCTCAGACAACACATATTTTCTCTGCAGCCTTAATGACGACTGTGATAGTTTCTGGAAGAAAAGCTCACCAGGAAAGAAGCCAAGTAGCTGCTTGGGAGCGGCATCTACCTGGAGACCAGCTTGTTGTTTCAGCCTTTGAAGACTGGAGTAGAGTGTGAAGTGATAGATGAAAAGTGGACCAACCTGAGACTGTATGCATAGCAAAAATGCATATATGGAAAGTGAATGAAGTAAGGTCAAGAAGGAGCTTCTAGTTTAGACTTTGAGCTCTAAAACATTGTCATATTTTTTTCACTCCACATCAGGTCATAGCTATTTTCTCTAAGGTGGCATGTTTAACATCTAACAGTACAACTGTTTCTATCTTCACCTGCAAATGTAATTACAGAAATGTAATAATTCAGAGGGAATCTTCCAAAGACAGCAAAAAAAAAAAAAAGGAAGGGGACATCGAGCAGCAGGGAAAGCTGCTTGGGATGAGATCATCAGCTAAAAGCCTAAAATGCAAACATCAAAAATATGTAAGGGTAATGGATATAAATACATATACATATATACGTGTGTGTGTGTGTGTGTGTGTGTGTGTGTATGTGTGTGCGTGCATGTGTGTGTGAGCCTGAGGAAAACAGACAGCAAGGCAACAAGGCAATGACAGCGAGGGAACAAGACGCTCATAAATTTTTGAACAAATAAACACTATCTGTGTCTCCTCAGAAATTCTGCAACGTGAGCAGTTTTTCACCCATGAAGTTTGACGGCCAACTGTAAACTGAGAGAAATAAATCACAGGAGAAATATAAAACTCCACCAGCTGGACACAGACACACACACATACACACACATTCGTGTATCCATCACTTTAGAGAACATTATACTGACTTACATTCATTTCCTGGAGACTAACCTTAACAATAAACACCACACGCCTAACCCCAACCCTTACCCTAACTTTAACCTAACCCTGAACTTACCTTCACTTTAAACCAAGTTTTCACCCTAAAATTAATGATTTACGTTAAGGGGACTTGCTTTTTGTCCCCATAAGGAAGGCGAGTCCCCACAACATGATGAATACCTGGACCACACACAGACACACAGACACACACAGACACACATTTACTTAGGTCGCTTTTGGGGACATTACATAGACTTACATTAATTTCCTGGAGACTTACTCTAACCCTAACCATAACCACTACTTGCCTAACCTCAACCCTTAACCTAACCCTAACCTTAACCACTGACCCAAAAATCAGCTTTTTACCAATTTTGGACACAGCTTTTTTCCTCAATTGGACAAGCAGTCCCTAATAAACTGGTCTTGAGTCTGAAATGTGTCCCTGAAAGTAGGATAAGTCAGACGACACACACACACACACGCACACTTACTTAGCAGAATTAAATTTCAATTTCATGGATTATTTTTTTGAAAGTTTCCCCCCCCCGAAAAAAGCTGCAAAATGACAAGGTGTGAATACCAACTAGCTGAACGTCACATAGTGGAATCTGTTTATTGTAGGAATTCTCTGTTCCAGCCACCCGCTGTCAATATAAATATGATAAAAAATAACAAAAAGAGAAAGAAATCACTATTCAACACACAGTCTCTTATTGTGCACGTTCACAAAGACCAAATCAATCACAAAAAGACAATTTCTCCATCAAATAAGAATGAATTTGTTGCTTCTGTGACAAAAGAGAGAGAAGAAAAGCGGATAGGATGTGGGTGGAAGTGTGTATGTAAGTGTGCGTGTGGAAGGGGGGGTGTTGCATCTAAACATTCAGGGCGACATTCTCCACAACACACGGGCTGCTCTTTGTCGTCTCGCCATCTTTTGTCTTTGAATTCAAAAGGCTGCTTTTAAGCAACAAATAGTTTTAATTTTGCCTGTGAGTGAATCAGTTGGGCGGACTGTCGCCTCGTGTTCTGCTGCATCAAAAAAAACAAAAAACAAAAACAAACAAAATACAAAAGAAAAAAAAACAAAGTCAGCAAGTGAGCAAGAGGGGAGAGGAAAGATATGAGGAAAACATGGGACAGCGCTGGCTGAAAGCGAGGTTGCAGTCGGGAGTGGAAACAGCTGGACTTCAGTCTTTCCTTCTGTCCCTTCATCCCTTTATTCCTCTCTGGTTCTCTTTCAATCCCTTCTCACTCAGTGTCTTTGCTCTTTTGTCAAACGCCTGCACCCCAGATCTGTCTGTCTTGTGTGTGTGTGTGTGTGTGTGTGTGTGTGTGTGTGTGCGTGTGTGCGTGTGTGTGTGTGTTTTTATATGTGGATAATGCCATGAGCAGCCTGCAGGTATGTACATGATCCTGTTGATCATAATGTTTGTGTATCTAAATGTGTGTATGCATATGATTGTGTGTGTGTCTACATGTAATAAAGGCTATCTGTGTGTGTGTGTGTGTGTGTGTGTGGACTCCCACCGCCGCCACAGGAAATCTTCCGGAGTTCGGCCACCATTGTTCCGACGCTGCGATGGGTGGTCTGCTCTTTGAAGAGGAAAATCCCTGCTCTGCCCAAAGCTCTGGCATGTACAGGGGGATTACTGCCCATTGTGTGTGCATGTGTGTGCGTGCTCATATCTGTGTGTTTGTGTGCATGCAGAAACAAAAAAGCCAGAAATTTCCTGCCTGCCAAGACAAAGTTAATTCCTAAGTGTGTGTGTGTGTGTGTGTGTGTGTGTGTGTGTGTGTGTGTGTGTGTGTGTGCGTGCATAGATACCAAAAACTAGTAGCCAAAACGTCCTGGCAAATAACCTAATACCAAAGTATGTGTATGTGTTTGTCTAAAAAGTCTATGAGTGTGTGTGCAGTTGCAGAAAATAGTAGCCAAATATTTTCTGCCAACCCAAAATGATTAAATTAATACTAGTGTGTGTGTCAGTATGAGTGACTGCATGTGTGCGGGAGGTAGAAGCCAAAACTTTCAGCTAAAATTAAATTGATGGAAAAGTCCAGTTTATTGCAACATGGGTCCTATTTGTGTCGGCCGGCACAATTGTTTGGGTTGTTAAAAGAGAGAAAGGGATAAAAGTCATTTTGTCATTAGACCACACCTGGAGCCTTGTTCCATCAACACAGCTGTGTGTTAGGTGGCATTATTGAGGGGAGAAAAGAAAAAGTTTTGTTTGTTTTGTTTTTTTTAAATTGATGCTCTTCTCTCACTTTGGAGACGCAGATATTGTTGTTGCTGCTGTGTGATGACTACAGCTCTTTAATCAACTTAAAGGAACGAATCCTACATACAAACAGCTGTAAGCAACAAACAGAACATCAGAAGGCCTACTGATGTTTTGGCAAAACCCAGAATAACATTCAATGACATGAGGAAACATTATAAGAGAACCTCATCAATATAACCTGTTACAGACTCTTTATTGCTTTAACTGCATTAAAAGTTGTATTTTCATGGACATTTAATTCTCTAATAAATGTGAAATCATAAAACAAAGTGAAACAGTCAAAACTTATTACACATAAAAAGTGTTTGTGATTTTGGAGAGGTCTGTATATATGCCTCTGCCAACTAAAGAATTGTAAATTGTGTAATTTGCCCTCACTGTAATGTTTATGGACCAATATCAGTGCTGAAATGTGGAGAAAAGCCTGACATTTAGATGTTGTCCTGTGTGTGGAGGAAGCTTACTTATGTGACTGTATTATTCATCAAGGAGCAGCTTTGTGGCTTCCTCTTATTTGACAACAGATTTGTTTTGGTGGCGTGAGAGCAGAGCCTGAGAGTTGGCAACCCAGCTTGTGCTCTAGCTTTATTGTCATTCCTGTATTCCATGATATTAAACCATAATCCTTCAATCAACTCTATCAACCAAGTGAAGCTCAAATTATACCTTAAATGTCCATGTGACGTCAAGTTTATCATCTGCATGTGTGTGAGGATCTGTGTGAACCTCTATGTGGACGTACAGCCCAAAATGCATGACAGTACATATACATGCTGATAGCACATGTGAGGGCACATCTGTATACACTGACGCCTGATGTAGTATAAACAGTGTATCTCTGCTGCTAACAAACAAAACTTCATTACATGTACAAGTCCTGCATTTAAAATCCTATTTAAGTAAAGTACATAAGTATTATCAGAGAAATTTACTAAAGTATTAAAAGTAAAAGTACTGTTTTTTCAGAAAATCTGACCCTGTGCCTGATATATTAAATATGTTTAATAAAGTACATTATTAATACTGATGCATCAATGTGTAAGCAGCATTTTACTGTTGTGGCTGGTTGAGATGGAACTAGTTTGAACTACATTACAAAGGTCACAAGATAAATCTGAGGAGTTGTGAGATGATAATTTGGAAGGGGAGTCTGAGAACGACTGGTTCTCAGCTATTTTATAAGTCTTGGAATGTTGTGCCAACATTAAAAAGACCTCAGGCGTGGCAAGAAACACAACACACAGGTTTACTGGGGTTTTGTTTAGAGCCTGTTTGATCGTCTGACCGCTTCATTAAAGCAATGGAAGGATGGCCAGAGTAAGACCAGTCATGATAAACTAAAATTATTCTTTAATACCGAACTTTGAGAGAGTGTACTATAGCACATATGCATGTGCATGTTTATGTGAATACACAGCACAGCTTATGTATGTCATTGTTATGTATAGAACATAGTGAGATTACAGCTGAATAGTGCAGCTTTAGCCGGCCTTTATCTGTGCACGCATAAACAGAAATGCAATAATTCAAAGGGAAGCTTCAAAAGCAACGGCGCTGATGTTCAAAGACAGACAAGCTAAAGACTCAGCTCGGATCAGTCGTAATTCCTTTACAGCGTGTGTGTGTGTGTGTGTGTGTGTGTGTGTGTGTGTGTGTGTGTGTGTGTGTATGTGTGTGCGTGTGTCTGTGTCAGAGACAGAGGGGGATGACTGGATGTCACATGAAAGAGAGAGAGAGAAGAGGAGAGGTGAGTAAAAGATAGACATGCAACAAGGTGGATGATGGAGGAAGAGAAGCAGCGAGACTTGTGCCTTCCCACCTCAGCTTAAACTTAATACTCACTCGTTTCATTTAACTCGCCACCCACACACTGCTGCGTCTCATCATACACACAAACATGCACACACACAATCACACAAGCAGACGCAAAACAAAGGCAGCCAGCAATTATGAGACGGCGTACACAAACACCACCTACTGAGCCACGCATCCAAAACACACATTTTATCTGAGTACGGCAGCACCTCCTAACACTTCACAATGTCCTCACTGAACATAATGCATTACACACACACACACACACACACACGTAAAGACACACACACATGCACAGAAGCGGTGACAAAGACAGATACAGCGCATCATCAAGCGGCCTCGTAGGTGGTCTCTCTCTTCGCTTTCTCTCTCCTACACTCCATCTCTGTCTCTTTCATCCTGTCTGCTCCACTTCCACATTCAGTGTGACGACGTCGCCTCCAGGATAATGTGGTTGAAGATTAAGCTGCAACTTTCAGAGCAAGCGAAGTGGGCCTCTGATGAATGCTGATGAATTAAACGACTGGCCACTCGCCATCTGTCCCATGTCTGTTTTTAAACCGGATTCCTACTGACGCCACATTTAGCTGATGTTAAACTACAACCCTTGAACACAGCGTTATTCTACGGAATGTTCCTTTATGTTCATGTCATAAATTATCATACAGTATTGCAGCTGTGAGCAGACTGTTTTGAAGACAGTTCCAAGTTGATATGCTCAAGCGTACTCTGACATCCAGTATTAAAGTATTTAAGCATGTGGAGGTTGTAGACAGTGATGTCACAAGTTCGGAGCTTCACCAGGAGCTTCACCTCTCATCTCTGTTGTCTGAGAGTCTTTCAACGCACCAACATGGGAGATTTTTCAAAATAGTTTCTGCATGCAATCACACTGCCACATGATGACAGTAAAACAATCAATTCAGAATCAATTCTCAATCCAAAATCTATTCTTGATTCATTGAATAGTAAAGTGGGCACTATATTGAGGCTCTTATTCCAGGTCACTACCAGATCACTGACTCGTGTCCTTTGTCCACTGAACTACTGTACAATATGAAACACAACAGCAAAAAGTGTGTGAGAGATTCCATCAGATTCAGAATTGTAGAGATAACAATCGTGATTCTTATGTGAATCTTTTTTTTTCACCCACCACTAATTTTCCCCTGCGGAGTTTTAATGTGTGTTTCAAATATTTCTGTGTGTAACCTGAATTATCCCATATGTTGGTTTGGACATCATTGTTTGGCCAAATTGTGTTTTTTACTGTTCTGGTATAAAAATAACAGTCATTGTCGATGCACATTAGGTAGATAGGTACTGTAGTAAAATGGTGCTTATTGTTTTGTGTTTGTTGTCCTTGTTGGATGTGATAACACATTTGCTTGGTTCACAGTACTGCTATTATTGTACTGACTGAGAATTACACTACACATTGTTATATATGGTTAAGTTCTTGTCATGTAAAACAAAGTTTAAGACTCACTGATTACTTTCTTAAAGGAGTGCTCCACCAAATTTACACATGGAGATCAATTTGCTAGGCATGGTTAGTTTTACTCAGCCTGTGAATGAATGAATGAATGAATGAATGAATGTAAGTTGTATAATGTCTTCTATGGCTCAAGTCTGAGATGATGATGTCGGAGCTATTTTGAGTTGGGCTTGGAGCGTACACATTTATAACAGAGAGCCTGCATTACAAACTGGAGGCATGGAGTTTGAAAGACATGGGTGTTTACTAGGTAGGCACTAAAGAAAAGATGTTATTGGTGGCTTTATGGGAAATGTAGGATCTAGTGTTTTTGGAGCTAAGTCCATACTAGGGACTAAAAGTCAGCACATCTTGGCCTCTGCTCCTCCAATTTTGGTCATTCTGTTAATCTGTCTCTTACAAGTTCCCCAACTTTAACTTAAACTCTGCTGCTCCACTCTCTCCCCTCTCTGGATATTTGCATTTTTATGAGCAGCAGATAAAAGTTGGTGCTATCTTGCTCTGGTTTCCTTCTATTTGCAGTCTTTGAGTCAGTGAGGCCGCAGAATCCGTTGCAGTGCTGGTGGCTAAACGTTGGAATGGTAAAGTGTTTGATGTCTACAGCTGTACACAGAATGACTGATGCACATCTGACTCCCCTCTGCTTTTTGTTGTCACCCTCTAACAGCTTGGCCTTGGTTTGTTTGCTGTTGCCTAATGCAGATTCAGCAATGGTTTACATACAGCAAATTACACGCACTGATGCTGACCCAGAAAACAAATCTGAGACAGAGAGGGAAAGAAAGGAAAATTATGAGAAAGACTTCCATCATTTTGTAAGCGATATCCACAGAGGCTTTACACTCTTCCAAATGTTTTCTGAACTGGGGGAGGAGGGGAGAACTTGTTTGAAATAAAAAGTGGCAATGTTTCTGAGACCATTTTTACATCCCGTTTTCCCTTGCTCCTGCACACGCACACACACACACACACACAGTCTTTCAAGTGTGCAAATAGGAGACACAAAAGCAGTGAGGGACAGATGGGAAACGGTTAGCTTAAATTTACAGTCACTTGAAATTCTGTCGAGTTTCCCAATGTTAAAAACCTTAAAGGAGTGTCAAACCTCCTCGTTATTCTCTCCTCCTGCAGCACTCACTGCTGGGTAAACAAGAAAAAGAGGGGCTGTGGGTAGAAAAAAAGATAGGAAGGAAGCAAAGTTGAGAGAGGATGAGAATGAGAATAAGGAGAAATTGAGGCTCGGGGAGAGAAGGAAAGACAAGTAAGAGGAAGGAGAATAAAGAAAGGATGAGCAGAGGAGGGAGAAAAGAAAAGTGGCGAATGAAGGAATGAGGAAATAAGAAGGCGGTAAGTGAGATAGGGAGTGAAGGAGGAGAGAAGAAGAGCAGGCCAGAAAAAGACAGCAGTCATGAAAGTTTAATGCCCTCGCTGTTACCGAGTAAAGGGAGAAAGCTGGGAGGAGAACCAGGGAAGCTGAGGAGGTGAAGAGGAGGTCCAAAGGGGAAGGTGGGGGTTGCAACACCTGACAGAGGATGGAGATGGTGGGGTAGAAATCATACACACATGGTGCAGAGCCAGAGACACACTCTCCCTCTCCTGGGTGAAGAAAAAACACACACTCCTATTTAAAGTGCCTACATGGCAATCGCATCATGGCCATCACTTATCTATTATTCAGCAGTAAAGGGGAATAGAGTAGAGCGGGCTAAATAAAGAGTTGTAGCAGAGATGATAAAGGCTGTGGACCTCACAACCCAGAAAGCTGTGGTTTATTAAGAGATCATTGAGAAAAATACTCACTACCACAATGAGAGACTGTTAGTCCCAACAGTCTCTGACCAGAACAGCTTCTTCCTCATATGACAAAACACACTTTAGGCTGCAGTGATTCATATTTTTATACATTTTTAACACAGGAGCTGTTTTTCCTCTTTTAACTCATTATTTTGTTTATTCAGATGGCAAACTTCACTCTCATCAACATTATTTTTTATCTAGAAAGCCCTGTTAGTGAGTACACTAGCCGTCCAGAACAACAAGTCCTCTAAATTAAACGATCAATAGGTTTGTACCTGCACTCCAGAATGACCCACTGGGGCATTTTCAGAGCAACCCATTGGAGCATAATATGCCGCTTTCCAAAACAGTTACAAATCACTGTTAAAATATAATGATGTTTTATGATATGACAATGCTGTGGTTAAGGTCTGGTTAGGTTTAGGCACAGAAACTTGGTTAGGGTTAGGGAAAGATCATGGTTTGCGTTAAATTTTGAAATGTGGTTACTGCTTTGTACTACTAAGTTAAGCACTAAGTTATGTGCCAACTCGCGGTCGGAAACGGGAAGTGAACAACAGTCACTTTTTGCCATCTAACTAACTAACTAGCCATCCACCCAACCTGCCTCCTCCTGATAATGAAAGTCACTTTATATAGATATCATCTGAACTGCGTCATTTCTCCAGGTCATAATTACTATGGTCGCTAGATGGCGTCTGTCACTGAAACGTAACTATAGGTCATTTTTGGTGACTGAATTTACGACTTATAGGGTTGTTTTTTCTTGGGAAGACAGGCTCGTCCAGAAGCAAACAGCAGGCATACAATGTTAGCAACTAGCTGGTGAACATAGTGGAGCATTTAGCAGCTAAAGATGCAGACATTTTTGTCAAGAGTTGGTGGAGACCAAAACAGAGCTAAAAGAAGAGTAACAGAAACACCAAATGAATGCTAATGTTGCTCTGTGTTTGCTGGATGTGGAATAGAAAACTGTTAGCTAGCATGTTCACCTTAGCGACTTGCTAATATTGTTTTCAGCTTCTCGTGAAGTTCCTCTGCCTCCATGTGGTCAAAGAAATCAATCAATTAAAAATGTGTAAATGTGTCCTGATGGCAATTTAGTCATTAAGATTGTCTACATTAAGCTAAATTCTAAAACACAGTTTTCAAGCAAAAATGACGTGTCCACAGCAGAAGTTTCAGCTTGTTTCTGCAAATACCTCCATTCAAATTAAAATGGGTAATTCTCCTCCTACTGGGCATGTGCGGAGGACAGACGAGCAAGTCAGCCACAGAAGACCAGCAAAGAAGAAACGTATACTGTTTACATTTCCGCAGCTGCTTCCTGACATGTAGTCTATTGCGAGCAGATTACAACAGTTTCAGCAGAGAAAGGTGGTGATAGCTACATTTAACTCTAAATAAGCTGTCAAAGTAGACAATAAAGGGAACAACACTCCCATGAAGTCATCGACCATTGTTGTTGTGTTTCTTCTTCTTCCTCTTCCAATGAAATCCTGCACTGTTTCCACCATTTTGTCATTATCTCTCTTCGCCCATGTTGACAATCAAAATAAGTTCGAGGTGGAGAAAGTGTGCGAAACTTTGCAAAAACAGAGCAAGAGAGAGCGTTTTTTCAAACAAGCGACATGTTACATATATACATGTCATACACGGAGAGGATTAGGACATCTTCATTGGGAAAAACTGAAACAATCTGATGTTCACTTTTTCGCATCATATTTAGTTAGGAAGAGGTGTAAAGCAACCACTGAGCTGAACTGAGACAGACTGAAGAAAAGAGCGACAGAACAAAGCCTTTAAGAATTAAAGCTGCTCCTCTCTTGACCCCGAGTTAACTGAGAAGCACAAGATCCATATTTAAACACAACATTCACTGCAGTATATTCCCACTCTGCTCTGCCAGCTCAGGCCATCACATGGCATGAATAAAGACGCCACTCAAGTCTACAGCGAGGGCAACACACACAAACAAACACGCAAACATTCAGAGAAGCGTTGCCTCAGCTTACGAAATCCACATGGATGGTTGCTGGCGTGTGCGTGCTCGCAGCGCGAGTGTGTGCTGAAAGCCTGATCAAAGAGGCCATTATTGGAGACAATTGGACTCAAGTGCTGCTGCTCACAAGCTCGAGCTCTGCCTCTCGCCCTCACTAGCCCTTTCCCCCTCCCTTCCTCTTTCCAAGTCTCTCTCTTCTGTGTCTCCTCTCACCTGTCCCGCACAATCAGCCTCCATCCCCAGCAATCCAGCGCTCGCTTCTCCCCAAGCAGCAGCTTTTCGCCAACGCTTAGACTCGTCTTTTTTAAGCTATCACGGCTCTTCAGGCTACACAATGAGCTCGTCAGAAAATAAGCATTCACCTGGCACACACATACATACACACGCAAGAACTGAGAGTGAATAAACAGGTGGGTAAATTCAGAGCTTTATCAGTAAAGATTATGAGGCAGACAACCACCAACAGAAACAGGAAACATTGTTCAGTGCGTTTGCAAGTGTTTTTAAGATGTATTGGTTATCAATATACAGTGTGCCAAAAGTTGGATTCGCATTCCTATGAATGCTGGTCCTATTTCCTAAGACCAGCATTCATGTGAAATGATGTTTTGACCTACCAAGAGGCCCCATAGTGGTGGGTATCAGGCTGTGCCGTCATACTGGGCCCCATGACAGGTGACACCATTCTCTAGCCCTGATCCAACCTACCATTGAGCTGACTTTTAATCCTACTCTCACCCAAGCAAAGAGCAGATACTCAGCAGCTTAACCTTATGAACATTGTATCTGCTAGGGTAAACCGCTGTGGCTGACTTGTTAGGCTGTATCAACATAATGCCATGGACCGCTCAGTTGTCCAGTCATCATCCCTACATATCTAGCTCCACTAGTCTTGCAAGTAGTTATATCAGGAAAGTTATATCAAACTTTATAAAACGTTCTCTGACCAAGCACACTTTGAAAGCACCTTTGAATCCTACTCTCACCCAAACAATGAGCTTGGATAGATAATCTGCAGCATGACCCAGCCTTATATCTACGTTGTATATGCTCAGGCTAAACTCAGGCCAGTTGGGCTTGATAACGCCTTCATCATCTCTTCATCTGAATGTCATGGCCCTTAAACTAGTATTATGGTATTACATATAGTATTATGTATTTGACCTTTGATTTCAGGTGACCATTGGTTTCCATTCATTTCCATATAGTATGCAAATCAATTAGCTGACTTATGAAACTTACTAGAGGCATGTAATCATTAACATCAAGAGTACACTTATTTTTTCAGCGTTTACTCTACCATGTAATGTGCTGTACATTTTACTCAGCACAGATTGGTTACCATTGTGTTCTTTTATCTGTTATAATCTAATCATACTGAGGGCTATTGGTTTGCCGCTACAGCACATCAGAGCATATTTAAGTTTTTCTCATGACCAATCATACTAGGTCAGAACTAGTCACATTTCCATATCACTTTCAATATGATACAAGTCTGAACCGAATGCTGTCAGACTAACTACAACAGCACAAGGTAAAAACATGCAGAGAGAGAGAAATGCATGTCTTGTTCCCCCTTCTATCACTGTAATAAATTTACATCAGTATCTCAATCACCACCTTTTAAGCACAATATTGGATTAATAAACTAGGAAACACTGTAAAAGGGGCAAATTTTAAGGCACTGAGAAGATTGATCTTCTCATTTCAGGTCAGTCATTAAAAATTACTTTTCCCTTTGTGGTGCGACCATGGCAGAGGACATTTAAAAATCCCTCGTACAACCACAGTAATAATCTGACCAGCATGCCCTCTCTGTATTTTCCATTTTCATTTAAGCCAACTGTTGAATAAATGAATATCCGGCTAACGCTTCACATACAGCATGTGAGCGATAGGAATTAAACCAGAGTCCCATTTTAACATTCTCTAATTCAATGTTTGTGCATGTGGGACTTTATAAAGCAGAATTCATAAAGCAGAAACATAAAGCAGAATTCACTTTGTAATTACAATAAATGATGAAATTGTGAAATGTGATGTGAAAATGTGTCCGTGGATTCACTGAGGGAAGCGGGGGTGAGCATCCCTTGATGGTTATTAATTAAAGATTCAACAGAAAAATAAGTTTTAAAATCCATCAGTGATGCAGCCTGTGAATGAACAAAAAACAGTCTTCCTCCTGGCTATCATAAATTTTTTAACTCATCTCTGTGTATATGCTCCCTCTCATGCACCAGGTGCTAAATATTGTGTTAGCATTGTATCTGTCTGTAAATGTCCTGTCATGTCAGAATAAAGCCCTAAGGAACATTAACATAAAAGTCAATTGAAAAGGTGTGAATTAAAAAGGCATCAATTTAACAACTTGATGACGCCAGAAATGTTATGTATTCCATGTCTGAAAAGGGCTTTTGAGTCTCAGCATCCAGTGGCAGCAAGTGAAGGGAGGTTGGATTCACAATGACTAGCACCCTGTTACTTCTCCAGTCTCTAAGTCTGTATGTGTTAACAGGGAGTAAACACAGTAAACACACACAGTTGTATGGTTTTCAAAATGGTTCTCTGTGATGGAGTGGGAAGAGTGGGAAGAGAGCTCTAATTCTAAACATACAAGTTATAACCCTGAACAGACCTTTAACTCTAATCTCATTCAATGGTTTCATGCATTTTTTCAGGTTTCATATGCCATGTGACCAGAAGGATGTGTCAATCTTCTTGGTTATTTAGCTGTTTTCTCACATCACTGACATAAAACTTTAGCAAGAAAATAACATCTGTACGACAACCAACAACAAATGGTGGAAAGAGAACTACAATATCCAGTGTGCACAGAGCCGGACCACTGTTTTCTTCAGACTGGGACTGACACAGTTTACACTACATTAGAACAGGATAATGATGGAATCTGAGCTAAATGATTCTTAGGAAGATTTGAAATCAATTCAAAGAGGGAGATGTTTGTGAATTAGGGCTTCAATATTGATTAGTAAAAATTGTCTGACACAATTTCCCAGATTCCAAGGAGACATTTTTTAATTGCCTGTTTTGTCTGACCAACAGTTCAAAGCCCAAATATATTCAGTTTGCCATGATATAAAAGAGAGAAACAGCAAAAATGCACATATGCACAAAGCTGAAATCAGTTGCTTGTTGCTGTTGCTTGATAAAGTATTATTAAATTAGTTGTTGACAATTAATTTCAAATCGATGGACTAATTGATTAATCCCTCAATGATTTCAGCACTACATTACATCAATAAAAACTTCAATGAGACCAAGTAAAATTGCTGACAAAAATGACAAGATTGTAGTTGTCTTTAATTGATGACGTTCTAACTACAAAGTTCAAGAATTAAATAAAGACCAAAATGCAGCAAGAGTGACTTGTGCGAGATGGAAACACACACACACACACACACACGCACACACACACAATACTCAAACAGTGATTGACAACTGGACCTACATGCATCACCATGACAACTATGGGCAGGAGTTTGGCATCTGTCTCTAGAGTGGCTGAGCTGTGAGTTTACCCAGGTAAGGCAGACTTCATCTGGGGAGGGGCACTCTCCTCTCCTCTCCAGTCCTTTGAAACCTACACTCCCCCCACCCCCTTGCCCCCCACTCCCCCCCCCCTTCCCTTTCCCTGTCATCTTCTCATTTTTTATCTCCTCTTCCTTCCTTTTTCCCTGTGTGAATATCATCTCCAACCTCCTCAGTCCTCCCCTTCTCTCCTCCTCTTTCCCCCTTCTCCTGCAGCGCTCACCATCCCTGACAAAGCCTTGAGCGGCTGCCAGCAGCCCCAGAGAGCCGGCTGACTTCCTGCTAAAAATAAGAGCAGAGAGAAGAATTGCAGAGAGCTGCCACCGAGCGAGAGAGAGGAACTGAAACGGGAGAGAGATTTGGAGAATGTGGAATAAGAGGAAAAGGGAAAATCAGAATGGAAAGAAAAAAGGTTAAAGGAGTGAAAAGGATAGAGAGAAGTAAGAAGATTTTAGAAACAGACAAACTCTAAAGAAGAGTATGAGCAAAAGAGGAAGATATAGATAGAAAGACTGAGAAGAGACTCCACCAGAGGAAGGATGAAAGAGCAGAAAATTTGGGAGCAGATGGTGTTACCTGACCGAGGCTCAGTTTGCACAGAGACTCCTCCGAATGAATACGCTAAACCTGATCTCCTTGTAAATCTGCTCTGCACACACTAAACAGCAGGAGTTACATTCATCTACAGAATGAGACGGTGTGTGTGTGTGTGTGTGTGTGTGTGTGTGTGTGACAGAGAGGGGGAATGAAAGAGAGAGAAAGAATAGGGGCCAGATTATAAATATTTATACGAGCAGACTAGAGGAAGAGGAAAAGATGGCAGGGTTGCAGGGGAGGAGGAAATAACGGCGAAGGAGAGGAGGAAGGGATGGAGAGAGGAGAGACTGACTTCAGAGGCAGCAGCAGGCACGTTTGGCTCGGTTTATCTTTTCTTTCCCGTCTCTCCCGTTGCCTCTTTCGCTGCTGGAGTGCAGGCTAGCGGATTTGCAGCTCGCGCTCCCTGCAGCTCGCATGTTTGTGTGTGTGTGTGAGAGAGACAGAAAGAGAGAGAGAGAGAGAGAGAGAGAGGAGGGAAAGGACAACAAGTTCTCCCCTTATCTCCCCCACTCTCCTCTCCCCTCCCTCAGTGAAAGAGAACACACAAAGGCCCGCGCACCCGCTAACAGGCTTATGCCATTCCCGGGGAGGTTTGTGCCGGTGTTGATGATGCCGATGACAATGACGATGATGGCAACGATAGCAAAAACTAGACCTGCTCTGCTCGCTCAAACTGTTGTAGATTCACCAAATCAACAGTTCTTTCTGTCGCTCAGCTCCACACGAGGTCACTTCATTCCAGTTTCAAACGGATATCACGTAGCGATGATAAGACTTACACTTGCTCCTGACTCAGTACAGAGATAAGATGCTTCCAGTGGAGGCTGGAGATGCAAAAAGTCAAAGAAGACAAGTATGAGCTTGGTAAAGCTCTCACACTTTTGTTTGACGGAAGGGAGTGACTTAATAATGTGCTGCAAAGAAATCTCTTCTCAACACTAAATAATCTGCTCTTTATGGTTTTCAGTGTAGAAATATTTTCATGAGATGTGCTACTCTTTATTACTGATTTATATTAAAGTGATTCAACACTCTCAGTGGCCAGAAACATGTGGACATCCCTATCCATACAGCTGGACAGGTTTGCTTGTTTAGTGTATTTTATTATTTCTGTAGTGAACCCACTAACACCGTATATATAAGACAAAACAAAAATATATTGACAATAACATCTCCCCCAACACCCCAATCCCACCAACCCAGACAACAACATCTACAACAACACCACAAATAATTACAAATAACATTCCCAGTCAATGCTCTGCGAGAAAAACAGATGCCAGTCCCATGCAAGTCGATAAATCACCTGAATGCAATACAAAGCTCAAAAAAAGAGTAATTACGTAGTAGCCCCCAAAAGGATACAACACCGTACTACAAAAGAAGGGAAAGATTTAAAAAAAGCCAATTACCTCTACAAGAAATCCTTATATTTTCTGTTAATCAATTGAGCTTCTTTCATAATTAAGAATCTGATACATATAAAGGAAATTTTGATAGGCAGTTAGTCAATCCTGCAAGCAAGGTATTTCCAAACAAGATTTTTTTTAAAAACTCCATATTTGCCTAAATTTCCTTTCACTGCCACTCAGGACTGCAGAGAGTCTTTCTAGGGGAAGAATCCTGAGTATTTTATTGTACATATTAAATGTAAGGGGCTCAGACTCAATCTATTTAAGTAATATATATTTCCT
Organism: Scomberomorus guttatus; assembly: GCA_038419695.1. Taxonomy (NCBI): domain Eukaryota; kingdom Metazoa; phylum Chordata; class Actinopteri; order Scombriformes; family Scombridae; genus Scomberomorus; species Scomberomorus guttatus. The sequence continues at coordinate 20,595,735 of CM076466.1, read as the reverse complement.
TGCCTGTAACAAAAGTTTCCCCATAAATTTAAATTCAGTTTTATTTAGGTTTAATGTCCCCTTATTAACATTAAGAAGAAGAAGAGATGGATGAGTATTCATATTCCGATGGAAGATTAAATTAATTTCCATGGAGATGCCGTCCCAAAAAGATTTAATTATAGGACAAGACCAAAAACAATGTATATAGGAGGTAGTGTGTAACTTACATTTTATGCACAATGGAGAGACCTGGGAATTGAATTTGCTTAATACTGAAGATGTAAAGAGGAGCCTATGAAAAATCTTAAACTGTGTTTCATGTAGCCGATACAGATACAGATAAATACAGAATTAATTGAGTTTATGGCTTTATTCCAATCATCCTCATTCAAATCAATTTACAAGTCTCTTTTTAATGCTGATTTGCTCTTTTCAATAGTTTCTGTGGCAAGGGAGCACAGCATTTTACAACACTTAGCATGAAAATGAGTACTCTTTCTTTTTTTTAACATGAATTTTTCCATATTGGAGGAGCCATTTTGCTTGAGTCTGGAAATTTGGCCATTATAAAACTGCAAGTTTGAAGAAAGAAGACAAGAAGTGAGATGAACATATTCCAGATATAGTCCATACTTCTACTATATAATAACAATAATAATAATAATATTTGAGGATTTTCATTCAGAGCGCATCATAGCACAGAGACAGCACTGGTGAAAGTTACAAATGACCTCCTAATTGCATTGACCAAAGGACTTCTCTCTGTGCTTGTTTTTTAGATCTTAGTGCTGCATTTGATACCACTGACCATCACATCCTATTACAGAGACTGGAACATTTAAATGGCATTAAAGGAACTGCATTAAGCTGGTTTAAGTCCTATTAATCATATCGATTTCAGTTTGTACACGTTATTGATGAATCCTCCATGCATGCAGAAGTTAGACACGGAGTTACACAAGGTTCTGTGCTTGGAGCAATACTATTCACCTTATACATGCTTCCTTTAGGTGATTTTATTAGAAAAACACTCCATAAATTTTCAGTGTTATGCAGATGATACCCAATTATATTTATGAATGAAGCTTCTAGGCTGGATTCTTGCAATTCCTTATTATCAGGCTAAAACTGAATTGAATTGAATTGAAATGGCATTAAACTATTTTCTTGTAATAAATCATTAATAATCCTAATGCCTTTATGCACCACTGATTCAACACGATGCCCTCTATACCTGGTAAAAATTCAGTATTTCCTCAGCTGGACAGGTTTGACAAAAACAAATCTTAATTCGAGGCCCACCTCATATTTTCTTATTTTCTGCCATCATCAGCAGAGGCACATTATTCATGAATAAGGCACACTTGTTATCACAACAGGTCAGCAGAGCCATCATGACAACTGAGCAAACTCCATATGCTGCTGAAGTCCAAGACATGCAGCTGACAGCTCTGGAAAACAACTAATACACCTTTAGCTGAAGTGGCAACAAAGTTTTCAACTAGCTGGCTCTTTAGCTGCTAAAGACCCTGATATTTCCCTCAGGAATTGTTATAAAGACCAAAACCTTTAAAGTTAAAATTAGGATTGCAGTCCTGGTTGATTTGATGACACCTGTGGTTACTGATGGTAACCAAGCGGCAACCTCTGGGGCTGAAAAAAGAAGCCAATGTAGAAGTGCCAAAAACTGCAGTTCCTTGAATGGCCACTTGAGGCTGGCTCCAAAAGTGAATCAATCCCCATAGACCCCTGTGTTAAAATGCCCAACTTTACAGCAGAAATAAACATGTTTACAGCCTGGTACCAAAAACGGTTTTGGTCTCTATAGCTAATTTACCCTTTCATGATTTTTTATAACTCATCCATTTAAATTTTATTAAGCCTTAAAGTTATGCATAATTAAGGACGTGGCCGCTTTGAGTGACAGGTTGCTACCCACTAGGTGGCTTGTTTCAGCAACAAGGCTTCATTCACCTCTTTGGATTAGCTGGGAGTTAGGCAGGGTCAGGCACTGCCAAGATGGCGATGACGATTTTTTACAGTCTATGGTGGTAACATGTTTTTTTGATAATATAATAAACCTATAATATGTTTCTCAAGAATGTCGTTTGAGATGGATTTACTGGACTCATAATCAAATTACACCAGCACTGGCTGTTGTTTTATGCATTAAGTTAAATGTTTGCACACACTGTGGACCTTTGTTGCACCAGCTATGGAGCCTTGCAGTAGTTCAGGCAGGCACCGAAGTCCGTTACAGTCACATGCTCCATACAACCTCCAATCATGTATGTCCACATCCAGCTTCTATCAAAAGGCGGTCTACATAAACATTTGGTGCTCATTCAGTCTGCCTACAACAACACTGCTGCCTGCTTCAGAATTTAACTCCTTCCACCTCCCCAGCCTCCTCCTGTATTAACGTTTAGTTGGTTGTGAATTGTTAGTGTTTCTTTTTAATGTGTTGATGTTCATTAAACATTGTGTATCTCAGGCTCTGCCGGGGTTTTGTGAGCTCAGGGACAGTCTGTGTCAAACTTGCTCAGGTTTGTTCCGGAGCATAGTTACAATAAATGGTTAAAATCTTGACGTGAGTGTCCTGCCTGAATTTGTTTTCATGCAGGAATATGGCAGAGACTCTGACAGTAAACTACTAAGTGATGGCTATTGCTGAAAAAAATGACTATAAATAGTATCAAAAATAAGCTTTCATGGGTTGTCCTAGAGGTTAAGTTGGCGACCGTGAACCAAAACGTCCCCAGTTTGCATTTGGCTGGTGACCTGTTATCTCTCTACTGTCACCTATCTAATAAGTGAATAACATGTCCAGAAAGGATACTAAAAAGGGGTTTGATGAAATGAAATTCATAATAGGGACCATCTATTCTGTCCTGAGAGTGAACTTCACTGCCTGGTTTGTGTCAGTGGTTTGTTCCTGCTGTTTCTGTCTGCTGTCAGTGTTCAACACCACAGATATGAACCTGCAGTCTCTGTCAGTAACACAAACCAGACTCACACAAACACTTAAAGGACCATACTGCCGGTTTTGCATGTTGACCACAAATCACACATAGACTTCCTTCACCTTACTGTGATCTGTTTCCCAAAGCACAGCGTTGGTTTCTAGTTGAATTCATTTTCAGTTCATTTCTGTACACTATGAAAATCAACATGCAGAGACTTCCGGTCCATAACAATGAACATTCAGTCAGCTTTTTTTGTCGAAGTTCTCATTGTGTGGTAGTGCAATTGAGCACAAAGATTTTAAAAATTCTTGTGGTCTGTTCAAGGAAATCCTCTAAAATTTGAGAATCACCACAAAGCGCTGTATTCAGGAGCTCTGGTGTCAAAATTGAACACAGAAGCCAAACAATAAGCAGAAAATTGCTGTTCAGAACATGACTCAAATCTCTGATGTTATCAGAGCATCCTTGAACTCACCAACAAGGATGAACAGATTCAGATCTATTCTGGAAGAGAGGAAATTATTTTTAATAACTTATATTATGCTCTAAAATTTGTCAGCAATAAGTGGAGGAGATTTTTAATTTGCAGTGACATGCAAAACCACTGGTCCTTAAAATTGCAGTGAAGATTTTTTTTTTAAGAGTCAGCCTGCTGTAGCCCTGAGATTCTGAAAACTTCAAAGAATCCTTCCTTTTTCAAAGTTTTCTTGAAAAACTTTGAGCAATGCACCCAGAGTGAGTAAATTTACCCTTGCACTGAACCCAGCCTTATTAATAGATCGTTACAAGGGGACCCAGATACAGAAAACAGGCCTGTGACCTGTTCTGCATCCACAGCCACAACTTTCAGAGATGCTGACCTAGCCAGTCGTTGAACTTCTTGACCTCAGAGGGCAGCCCCAGCTCGGTGAAGTCCCCAGCGTGGATGAACACATCCCCGTACGGCATCTGGATGGCGTCAGTGCGGGAGTGAGTGTCTGAGATGCACACAAAGCGGGTGTAGCCCGGCGGCTTGGGCGCATCGTGGGGCATCGGGTCCACCCTGAACCAAGGGAAAGAACAAAAGACAAGAAAGTTTTAGGGAGAGAGGAAGGGAAAAGGGGGTCACTGCGGCTGGTGGTGCACTTAAACAATACAAGATGAAGAGACACAGCGCTGTATGCAAAGTCTCTGTGGTAGGAGGCTGACAAAAGAAGTTTGAATTAGTATCCAGCAGAAAATCATCCCCACAGACTGAGGCACAGGAAGAAACAAGAGACATAGCGAGAACCGAGAGAGCGAGAGGCCACAATAAAAGCACAGAGCAGACAGAGACAGAAAGAGAAATGTGCAGAGATAGAGAAAGAATAAAGCGTAGATATAGAAAAAGAACAGTCCTGTGGGATTTCCAGCGAGTGTGCGCATACATGGGGTCTCCAGGGGGAAGAGGGGAGTTGGTGAATAACCGTGGCCCACTTTAGTGAGCGCTCCTCCAGGTACGATAACACCCAGTCCTACCTCCTCCTCTTCCTCCTCCTCCTCCTCTTCCTCCTCCTGTGCACCCCAGCACCACAAGAGAGAGAGACGAGGGGAAGTGGGAAAGCAGATACACATGCATGTAGGACAGCCAGAAAGAAGTGTGAGTCACAAAGTAATAAAATACAGAGAGAGGTTCGCTACTGAGTGTATGGAAATGTAAGAGAATGTAACAACCCAGTCTCACGTCAAAATGTGTAATAGCTATGTTGGTCCACAGTGCAAAATGTATTAGTTTCACAATAATGGCTCTAAATCTGTGAGATGCCTACATTTTTTTGCAAAGTAGGGCTGTAAATAAGGTCGTAAAAAGATCTACTGAGTATATCAAATATCTAGTACAGCTGAACTAGTAATTACACTGTATCTATATGGTCTATGTTAAGAAAAAGTAAAGATGTTTTATTTCAGATATAACTTTATTTCTCAGAATCAAAGGAGAAATAATTAAAACTGATGGCCTTAACATTAACCTATCAAATTGCTGAGTTATCAAGAACATCTTGTGTTTTTGTGTTGAGAAATGTTAAAGATATCATTAAAAGAAAATTGGCCTCTGATCAGCCAATCGCAAAGCCTCAAATTCTGGATTTCAAATTCAATTCATCCCTGGGACGCTCTAGAATCGTCATTTTTTATTGAAAGAACGTCATCAAACAGTTACATAAACTAACACAAATAACATAACAGCTCAGATAACTACACAACACAAAGACAATGATTCAAACAACATGCAACTACGTGGTTTCAGTGATAGCAGCGTCCATAGCAACCACCAACAATAGAAAGCCTGAAGAAATCTTTGTAATAACTGACAAACTAAACATCATATACATTCACTCATTATTAAAATCTGCAGAAACTATATTAAAATATTGCATTTTCCACTGAGAATAAAAGGAATGGCAGCCATTTTTTTGACATCTCACAAGCATCTCACAATTTTAAAGCTATTATTGTGAAACTAATACGTTTTGCGCTGTGAAGCAACGTAGCTATTACACATTTGATGTGAGACTGGGTTAAATGTAAAGTGATGCTTTATGAAGCACCACAGAGGATTCTTTTTTCTTAACTTAGATATAACTGTGTTTAAAAGACAGTTTCCTTTGTTATATAAACTTTACTGGAGTTAAAACTAAAAGTAAACTTTAGAGATTCATACTTCAGTTTTGGAGGTCAGAGAAGCTGTTAGTTTGAGAAAATTCCTACGAGTAGCCAATATTTAAAAATGGTCGAGTCTCAAATAATAACCGTGAAAAATTGTGGGAGGGTGGAATTACCTGTATTATCTTTTCTCACATGGTAGATTCAGTATAATGTATTTATAAATACATTTCCACAGCACCAGTACAACAACAGAGTCATGTCATACTCACCACTCTGCTGCTCTGAGTTTCTCTTTTTGCTTTAAATATCAATCTCACCTACTTTACTGCCATTCTGAAAGTCAACATTTCCTGCTGGATGTTTTACAATAAGAGCCTTCCAGCACTTGAGGAGACATAATATGTTCCTTTCCTAGTAAACATCTGCAGGAAGTTCTGACTTTTTTACTGACAGTAGCTTAAAACTGATTAAGAAAACAGCAAAGTACAACCAACCAACAATTGATCAGGAAGTGAGAACAGTGTCTGTGTTAAAAAGGGAAACTCAGAGCAGCAGAGTAGTGAGTATGACATGACGATGATCTGATGCTGTACAGATAGAATTAGTGCTGTGGAAGTTGTGCTGAAAGACAACAGGTTAACGTGGAGGAAGTGTTGCGTTTGCATCTACAGCAAATTAAAACAGGAGCAGATGAGAAAACAAAAAGGTTCCTAAAATATGACAAAATGTACTTAACAGAGGAGATTAGGAAATCCATTTCAGAATTGATGTTGTGACACAAATCTCAAGAATTTGTCATTTTTTTTCTTTTTCCTCAAATTAACATGAAAGATTCTTCTTCTGGCTGATTCTTCTGTCTAATCTGGTTAAAGGGCTGCTTCACTTAAAGGGTAATAGATTTCCAGTGATGAAAAAAACAGGAAATGAATGAATGAATGAAAAGGAAAACGATCAGACTAGAATATGATCCTGCATTCATTTCTACAGGCCTGTTGGATCCACTCACATGTGCACGTGCGGTGGCTGGAAGCGTCCCTGATTGATGTTGTAGAAGGTGAAGGCCTGAGTGGGGTTGGTGCTGTACTCGTCCACCTCCACCGCTGTCCTGCTGCCTCGCTGGGTGTGTGACTGAGCCTGCGACTGCTGCCGCCTCACTGCCATGATCTCTGACAGGGTGAAGGCCATGGCACTGGGGACCGGAGAGGAGCGGCTGGAGGAGAGCAAGGTGTCAGGCCGAGTACGACAGGAGTTTAGCTACTTGATGTTTATGCCCCAAGATAGTCAGTGGATAGTCCCGGCCTCAAACCCTCACTGAGCTCACAGTCACAGTGAGCTGAGGAGAGAACATCACTTCCTCCCTCTTCTTCTTCTTCTTCTTCCCTACAGCTTCTCTGCACCTGAGAGGAACACAGCAGAGCAGAGCTGACATGAAGTGTGTGTGATTATGGTGAAAGAATCAGACTGACAGAAAATTGACGACAAAAATAATCGATTCATAGTTTAAGTCATTTATCAGGTTACAAATGTGTTTTATATCATTGTATAAATTGAATATCTTTTGGTTTTGGACTGTTGATTGGACTAAACAAGACGTTTGAAGACATCTCCTTGAACTTGTGATGTGCATTTTCCAATATTTTATGACATTTTATAGACTAAACAATAAATCACTTAATCTAAAAGAACAAATACTAAATCATTTTGCTCTGACACTATCAATTTCCTTTTTCAGTTTGTGTGTGTTACAGTGATTTAACATGGGAGTCTCTTCCAGTTTGTTTTGAAAAGGGTGTTCAGCCATGGCAGGAAGGACAAGAAATTCAAACCAGTGTGTGAATTTTACCAAATTGGGGAGGTTTCGTAAAATGCACTGACAACTAACGATTATTTTCATTATACACTCATTTGACGATTATTTTTTCTAAAGAATCAATTAATTAATTGGTCTATAAAATGTAAGAAAACTGTGAAAAATGCCCATCACAGTTTCTGAAAACATCAGATTGTTTTGTTAGACCATCATTCCAAAACCAAAGATATTGAATTCACCATCACAGAGGACAAAGAAAAGCAGCAAATCATCAACCGGGTTAGGCATCTTTTGCTGGAAAAATGATTGCAGTTATTTTTCTGTCGATCAACTAATAGATTAATCAACTAATCGTTTTAGCTCTAAAACTGGATATCAACTTTAGCAAAGTTCTTGCAACATCATAAAGTCGTATTGTCAGGTGTGTAGGATAAAAAAGCCTTGACTGAGAACCACTGTTGGTCACTTGTACTCGCTTTATTAACAATGTTTCACTTCTTAGACCTTTATCAGGTACATTCATTATTAAATATCATAATTAAACAGCAACTGCACGATATACAGCACCTTCTGTATATTAACTTTTTTCCCCCGGAAGAGTCACCTCCACTGGTGTAAACACTATAAATTTAGAAATGCAATAGAATGATAGGTACATATTATACAATGGAAAAGAACACAAATCAGTAAACACAAGTAAAAAATAAAATATAATAAAAACTCATTTGTATTGGTATAAAAAGACAATGAAAACAGGCCAATATTGCTTAAAAACTCCATCTTATATAAAAGTTAAAGAAACTGCATCTACAATAACATGAAGACAAATATCAAAGGAGGCAATCATCATATTAAAATGACAAGATAATGAAAAGATAACCAATATTACAAAGGAGATTCATCTTATACAAACCAATTCAAACAATTGATTCTCCATAGCCTGGTAGAGACAGCATGAGAATGCTGAGTATAAAAGACAAAGACACACCAAGCTTTGATTTTAAATCAAAACGACATGATAAAACAACAGGACTATTGTGTTAGAAGCAACAAGGTGAGCGCTGCATCCATTCCAGCTACTGTTGTACCTGTTTGCTCAGGTTAAATCTGATGTTTAAACCTGATGTTTTTTTGGAATTAAAGTTTTTATTAACTTTTTTCAATATATACAAATATAATGACACACAATACAGTAAATCAATGAAAAATAAGTAACAGAACAAACAGAAGAAAACAAAATAAAATAAATCTGGGCAAACAAAATTAGATCCAAGTACAGTAAGTAAGTACAGTAAAAAACTGTATCAACACATGGGGTAGCACACTTTCCTTTAAAAAAAAGATAATAAAACAAATTGTAGGAATATTTACTTCCTTCCTTTATATACATCAGAAACTTAGACCAAACTTCATAAAACTTCAAAAGAGGCAATGTCTGTCATTTTAGCCATTCAACAAGATCTGGTGTCTTCCAATGGTGGAGAACAATCTTTGAAGCAGCAATAAAGCCTGTCAGTGCAAGCTCAAAATTTTGTTTGGATATAGCCGGTGTTAGGAGAGACAAGCCGCTTAATAAACACAGCTGGGGAGATTCTGGCAGTGGCCTAACGCAGCCACTCTCCGATACTTTTAATTACGTGTTTCCAAAAAGGAGAAACAAAAGAACATTCCCACATTAAATGAAGAAAAGTACCTGTTTCATTTTTACACTTCCAACAATAATTGTCATCCATGAGTCCTGTTTTTGGAAGTTTAACTGGTGTTACCTGTGGATGATTCTGCAATGTGTAAATTTGCCCACTGTGTCTCTAACTGATCACCCAACATCTGCCACCATATTGTTCCATTCATCTGCTTCTATGTTTGAGTTCAGATCGCTTTCCCATATTTTCCTTAAATTTTCCTTAAGTGTTTTCCATCGTTTTATAAAAGACTGAAGCTGATCGTGCACTCCTAGGCAAATTAAAATAGGAAAATACTTTGTTCTCCTTTTTACTTAATATAATAAATAATAAATTATAATATAATAAATAAATAATAAATAATAAAATGCTTTCGAATATTCTTATCCACCCATGATTCCCACAGAATGGTTTTTCCCCATTCGTATTAATGGGTTGTTCCAAATTGAAGAATATTCTCCCTTATATTGAGAGATATGTAACAACTGAGCTTTTATCCATGTCTCTTGCATACATGCTTGATACATTTTGTCTGTGACAATGCCTCTATCGACCCTAAGGGGGCAGCAAGTTCATTTTCTATCTGCATCCATGCAAATTCATTAGTATTTCCATTATTCCAGTGTTTAGCCAATTTTGTCATTTCAAATGATATCCCATACAAGTCTACATTTAGTAATCCCAGATAATTAAACTGAAGTGCAATTACCATTTTTATGATGCTTATCTTTCCATAAACTCAGATTTATTAGTTTCCATCTACCTAATTTTGTTTTAATCTTTTGAAGTAGTGGAGACATATTAATTTGCATTATATTGGTAAGATCTGCACAAAGTTTTATCCCAAGGTATACCATTCCTGTATCTATCCATCTGAATTGCAGTGAACTAATTACTCCCCTATGACAAGTTCTCGATACTAGCATTACCTCAGACTTGCACCAATTAATTTTGTAACCTGATATCTTTGAATATGTTTCAAATAAACCTAACAGGATAGGGTCTGAAGAGGCAGGGTCTGTGGATAGCTACAAAATGTCATCCACATAAAGAAACAGCTTGTGCCCTCTTCCTCTAGTTCTAACCCCACCAATCTTTGGATCTGCTCTAATAGCTACTGTAAGTGGTTCAAGAAATAATGTAAACAATAATGGAGAGAGCACGTTTCCCTGCTTTGTGCCCCATGACAGCTTAAAGGAAGGTGATATCAACCCATTTGTAAGGACTGATGCTGTGGGTCTGCATATATCACTCCATATAATCCAATTTAAGAACCCAACTCCAAATCCAAAAGTTTTCATAGTATGCAACAAAAAATCCCACTCCACACAGTCAAAAGCCTTCTCCACATCTAGTGAGGTCCTCTATGCACATCGAGTGAAGCAATCTTCTGAGGTTATCAGAGGATGACCTTCCACTTATAAATCCAACCTGATCTGGATGTATAATGTCCGGTAGGATATGCTCTGGGCACATAGCCAATACTAGGGTGACCAGATGAGAATGGGTGAAAATTCATTTCATCACAATGGTTTAATTTCCCTCAGCAAATGTTTTAATTCAACGTCGCCACTATGCGTTGCCGCTATGTGTTGCCGCTAACAATTTGCAGCACTACTGCACACGGTTAAAAAACCAGCCATAATTCATGTAGGTGACTGACATAACAGTGCCTGTCTTTGGGCAACACCAAAATAATGATTCATAACGATCACTATTTAATGTTTTATTAGGCTATAACTAATCAAAACTTGGGTTTATTCTAATTTTCAGGACAAACGGGACAGGATTCGGGATTCATGACGTCTGGTCATCCTAGCCATACCTTAGTTAGTATCTTGTAATCAGCCCCTGCTAAACTGAGATAGGTGTCTGTTTAAATGTTGGGTCTCCACTGTAGCATAGTCTGTTAATGCTATTACCCCTATTCTATTATCCGTATCAGACCCAATCATGCTTTAGGATACTAAAAGATAATCTACCATATTTTCTCTAATAGTGCCCAGGGCCTTTATTTACCTCAACTGCAGATGGTACCAGGCCTTTATTGGAGGAAGGCATATACAAGAGAGAGACCTACTTCCCTCTGTTTGATAAGTATATTTGCTCATATTTTAGTACGAAGCCTCCTTTTGCTCAGTTAAATTTTTGTGACTAACGCTTGAGTTTGGCAGTGCACCACTTAGCTTTAGCATGCAGGAAGCATGCTCATGGATGTATGCTTGTATTAAAATATGTGCCTTAATCTCCATATTTAAATGATATTGCATCTTCTCCATCCCTCTCCCCTCTCTGTGACAATTGGCTATGAGTTAAAATAACATGTATATTGTTGAATTTATTTGATTAAAGCAGCGGAAATGTAGCCTACATTAGAGGGCTCTGCACATACTCATGCGTTTTATGGTTACACGAGTAGAAGGTATATTCTCTTTCTTCGGGATTTGTCAGCCTGCAGACATCTACCAGGCTCAGGTCCTTTAGCTGATGTATTGCAAGTCTGTCCTTTGGAACTTTTCTAGAATACGTTGTCCTATCCAATATAGCATCCAGAATAGGAATGTCTACGGTTAACCAAGAATATTTTTGACCAGCTACGCATGTCAGTATATAGGTTAATTTGCATACTAGGGTTGGGTATTTGCATACCCAGTTGGTGTGCCGAATGATTGAGATATGCTGCCAATCAGTGTGGTAGAGGGCGAAGGATTGAAAGAGCTAGTTCAGATTTGAGATAGAACTAACACATTTTTAGCTTAACAGGATTCTGAGCTCCATTAATATTCCATGAAATCACACTTAAATCACTCATATTTTTTCTCCATCATGTGCTTCCCATCTTCATAATGACCTTGTATTTTTGCCCCTCTGCTTAAACATGTTTTATCCCAGACATATAAACATTAACTACTAACAACATATAAGAATACAAGCCTTTCCCTGAACATGGGATACAAGAACTATTTAAACCCATTAGTTGTCCCCTTTTCACCCTCGTCCTGGAATGTAACTAAACCTAATACATCTTTTTGACAACTTCTCACACCTATTAATTTAAGGCAGAAGCCATGTAAAGCAAATATCATACCCCCATCTGTCCTCTTTGGTGATGAATTCCAATGCTTTGCGATGATCCTCAAAACACATCCTTTTCCCTTTCCATGAAAACCACAGCACAGCATGGAAGGCCAGTGTGAAGTGGATATCCATCATGCGTAGCTTCCTCCAAACTTCAGGAAACTTCTTTCTCCTGTCGGCCACATCCTTGGTCATGTCTGGCACAAAAGGAAATTCGCCTGCCATGCCAATTTATTTCTGATTTGTTCTTGGATTTCTCTCTCACTGCAGCCATCACCTATTCACATTCCAGAAACGTTTGGAATCTCATGATGCTAGGTCTCGGAGGACGGTCCTCCTCTGGACTGACTGGTGCACTCATTGAAGTTTATTCTCAGCTAGGTCCACTTTAAGCACCTCTGCAACCAGCTGCCTGATATACTCCCATGGCTTGCTGCCCTCGAGGCATTCCTTAACTCCAATCAGCCGCAGGTTGAGTTGTCTATCCCAGTTCGCTGCATCTTGCTCTGCTTTTTCTAGTTTCGTGTTTAGCAGCTGAGTGCTTAAGCGACCATTCTCACTTTCTAGGTCCATTATCGGACTGTCTGCCTCCTCCAGTCTCTCAAAAATAGCAGTAATATCCATGCTAACTTTAGCCGGTGAGGTTTTCACTTTGGAAACATCCTCCTGCAGTTCTTTGAGAACGTTGCTGAGTTGCAACATCGCTTGCATTGCTTTTTCCAAAGTCGCTTGAAGTTCTGTGAGAGCATTTGATGCGATAACTGGAGCTCTCGAGTTGGGGTTGGCCATTCCTGCAGCTTTCGGCATCGTCCTGTTAGCCATACTAGCATAGTTCATCCCTTGCTTAGATGTTCGAGACTTCGAGCTTGCAGCAGCCATCAGAAAAAAACAGTTTTCAAAAAGTACATCAAGTGATTATAAAAACAAAACACCACTTTTAGATGGCAAAATTAGGCCTTCAGTGATCGAATTCAAGCGGGAAATGGATGATTTTTTGGGAGATATGGTCTAGGCGACCATCTCGGTAGGCGGACCCCCGTGACTCCCTATTTAAACTTGATGTTAACATTAGAGTCATACAGGCAGCCTGAGCGAAACATTTTCACCCCGAAAAACTGCTGTTATGCATAATATGAGTCAGGCTGCACATTGTAGTTCCAGAGCTTGAATGATTTATTATTTACAAACGTACTTTTCTGTATGTGCTGTAATGCATAATGTATTCTTTTTATTTGAATGTTTGCTCAGGAGATATATAATAATAAATAGAATTGATAAAAATCCTTTCAATGCCTGTCCCTGGTGTGCGAGGCCTGTGTGTGTGTTTGTGTCGCCCATTAGGACTGGATTCAGCTCTGCAGCTCATTTTTCGGAGGCTCTGGCGACTGCTGGGAGAGAGCAGAGCTGCTGAGAGGTGCTGAGATGACGGGGATGCTGGGAGACGGAGGTGATAATTTGGGGACAGGCGGCTTTGGCAAAATCCGCCTGGACTACCGTTCAATGTCAGCGTGCCATCTCGATTCCTCATTCCCGGCAACCTCACACGGTGACAGCACACTGACGTGACAGATACACACTTCACACTTCACACCGCGGTTGTTTGTCACGGGCAAATCCCAGCATGCTTGGTGGATGTGTTTCAGGAGCGCATACAGTACATGTGTGCGTTCTGCGTGCATGCAGGTTGATGTGTTTGCAGGCCTGTGCGTGCATATTTAAATGTGTTACTGTTGTCACGAATGTGACAGTGACAGCTCCTCACACTGCCAATGTGAGACAGAAACATGCATTAGCAGATGCTGGGAGATTATAACACATTGAGCTCATGTGCAGTTTTCTAGATAATGTAGGTTACACAGGACAACCTCATCATCACCTTCTTCAGCTCAACTTTAACAGCAGCCTCTGTCTACTCTCTACACAAATGTTACTCACTCTGACTCTATCTAGAGTAACAATAACTTCTATTTCATTTCACACACACACACACACACACACACAACAATATAGGCTACTGTATAGTATCTATATCATCATCTGTGAGCAGGGTTTGTGGTATTGACAGAATTTTAATCAAATCTGAATCCATTCATCACATTCAAATCCTTTTAATTCATTATTCTTTAATCCATTTAGATTAAGCTTTCAACATATGTAACAACATCTAAAAATAACAGATTTACTGTACAGACTCCATTAAAATCTGTACTTTTTGTTGCGGCTATTACATGATTACATGTTTGTTATTTCATCCGGTTAAATCTGTTGATGAAATGAGAAGCCTGCTAACCTTATGTGATGTTCTACAGTGCAAATTAAAAAAACTGTGAAAGAGACAAAATATTCAGTAAGAGATTTCTTAGCCTCTGAGCTTAGAGATCTGGGTATTTGGATCTGGATCTAAAATGAAACGTAGCAGCAGCAGCTTCAGTCCTGTCACACTGTACTGCTGGGGTTCAGACGTGTTTCAGTGCTGAGAGCCAAATACACAATGAATGCAGTAATGCACATAGGACGAAAGTGTGACTAAGTGCGAGACATTATGAGGCCAGTGTAGAAAGCTACAGTCACATGACACTATATATCTATAAATAAAATGTATTATTATTATTATTGTTATTATTATTATCATCATCATTATTATTATTATTATTATTATTTTCATTATTGATTAATCTGTCATTATTTTCTCAATAAATCAATTAGTTGTTTGGTCTACAAAATGTCAGAAAATGGTGAAAAATGTTGATCACTGTTTCCCAAAGCCCAAGATGGTGTCTTCAAATATCATAGAGGACTAAAGAAACCAGAAAATATTCACATTTGAGAAGCTGGAACCAGATAATTTGGATAATTTTCTTAAAATGACAAAACGATGAAGTTGGCATCTAATTAATTAATCAACTAATCATTGCAGCTCTACGTGACACGTCATACAACCTAGTTCATTTGAAGCAGACTGAACCCTTCAGTCATCCAGGTGCAGAGCACGAGCTGGTGGTCAGAGGAAATGAATGAGTTAGAAATGAAACTGCGGCTCTACACAATTCAGAATCTTCATGAGAAGATACCAAAAAGAAACACTACCTGGGTGAATAAGCTTTTTATATAGAGTGCATGTGCCAAACATGTTACCAACCATGTCAGAGGTGACTGACACTCAATCTTAGGTGCAAAGGTGCACTTAATGCTTTACTAATATAATTATACAAATTTAAATATATTAGTTTTATTGATGCATTACAAAATATAAAATTGTTATAATTACAGTATCCACAAGCGTCTCTTTCTTAAAAGAGCAGATTACACTTTGCAGTACTATCTGCATGGAAAAGGAGTATCACTATATTTCTGTAAGAGATGGCTCACAAAAGAACCCACTAGAGTGTGCACCGTCTGTTTCATATGTTCACAGGCCTTCAGGCATACAAGGCATATATCCCCTGTGAAAAATCATTCTCTCATGGTTTTTGTCTTCTCTGTGAGATCCTCATGGAGTAGAAAAAAAGTCACATTGAGTCTATTGTAGAGCCTGACCGATATAATCTACAGAGTTGTCTTTTTGTGAAATCATTTTTAAGAGCACGAGGGTGTGTGCTACTGGCCAAAAGAAATGTATTACAATCAGTTTTCTTCTGGTATGGAGTGTTGATACAGCTCTATCCACATATCCAGAACATAACTTTTAAAAAATTATAATCAAGAGCAAAGTGTAGGTTTTGAAACAAATTTGATTTAATTTAATTCAGATTCAGCACTAAAACAACCAAAGGGAAATGTTTATCTAACATGCATTATTTTTTATGTGCAAACATGTGGATAGGCAGTGTTCATTTGACCCAAACTGCCACCTGACAGTCTAAATGCCTCCTATCAGTGTTACAGACTGTCTGTAATTGATATGAATGACTGAGTCCTTTGACTCTGTGTCAAGACATGTTAGTGGCAATCAAGTCTCACAGAGAGAACAGCTTAGGGGCCCCTGAATCACATAAGGGCCCCTAGCCTGTTACGGTTACCAACCACTAAGAAGAGAAGAAAAGAGAAGAGAAGAGAAGAGAAGAGAAGAGAAGAGAAGAGAAGAGAAGAGAAGAGAAGAGAAGAGAAGAGAAGAGAAGAGAAGAGAAGAAAAGAGAAGAAAAGAGAGGAAAAGAGAAGAAAAGAGAAGAGAAAAGAAGAGAAGCCTCTGGCAGCAACAGTGTGAGCGTGCTGTACTGTATGCTGGATGCTGGATGCTGGATGCTGGATGCTGGAGCGGTTGATAAATGCAGAAACATAAGAGAGGCTGTCTGATTGATGCTCTCTTCTCTCAGGCACATTCTCATAACAAGCGGCCCTCACATTAGACTGTGAGCCAATCTTCTCTGCTTATTCGCTCGTTTTCGGCTACATATGGACACACACAGAAAATTAAAGTGCATCTGAGTGTGGCGCTGAGTTACTGTATCTGTTTTATGCGCACAGTATAGCCTGGAGATCTTTGTGTGCTGGTCTAATTTGGATCCACAGCTCTGTGAAATATGCAGAATTCAGAAACTATAGGACAATTCCATCTGGAGTGAAAATATAAGACATATTCAACCACTGTGGAAAAATTATGGACAAATAATCAGAACAGATGGTTTTTGGAACATATAAAATTTCTCTCTTTACTATATTTACTTTGATAACCGTTTTAATCTGGCTAAATTCACGTTTTAATCACTCACAAACAAATTGTTTTAAGTAATTAGTGTGCAGGCAGAGTTTTGCTTAATGTAACTCTTTAATTAAAACTAGATATTAAATCCTCTCAGTTGAATTATCTAAAGAGCTCCTGAGAATTATCAGCTTCTCGCACATTTTGCAGAAGTTTCCCTCCACTGAGAGCTGATTCTGCAGTCTGCACTCTGTTTAACTGAACTAATAAAACTTTGCAGCCATTTGGTCCCACAGGCTGCTCCAACTGTCTCTTTTCTCAGACATGCGGGGTGTTTTGAAGCTCCAGTAAGTCTCTCCACGCTGTACTGTACGCTGAGACTTTGCCCTTTGGATGTGGTGCTACTGAAATCTGATCTACCATAAAAGCGTTCCGGTGAGCCCTGCTGGTAAGCGTTATGTCGGGGGACGTGAATGCATGCCTTTATTAAAATCCAGACTACTCAAGCGACCACGGAGCCCCCTTCACATGTGACAGAAAACAGGTCCAGAGGGTCCAGAGCTGAGATTAACCCGGGAATACGCAGCGCGGCGCGGGTTCGATGCAAATCTCTGCTCCGTTTCTTGCATGCATGAATGGACACCTCTGCATAAATGCACCTAAAACATAAAGAGGAGTAAACCTACCGGCTCCTGTGGTCAGCTGCAGGGCTGCTGCTCGGTGATGGATGTGGAGAGAGGAGGAAGGTGTCTGCGCTGTGAGAGAGACGCGCTGGTCAGTTTGAATGCGCACCCCGTGGTGCACCGGAGGAGCGTCGTGGAGAGACCCTCCTCTCTCTCTCTCGCTCTCTCTCTCTCTCTCTCTCTCTCTCTCTCAGTCCTGCCCACCGTATCTCCCGGTGAGCGGTGCAGTGAGGAGGAGCAGAGAAGGGGGATCTACAGAGCTCATTCCCGGTCACACAGCGACAAAAAAATCACGCTGGTTTCATTATAAGGCTCCCACTGGGACCACCAGGGCCGTGTCCAGGATTTAAAAGACTGTGAGTCCATTTTCCCCCCATTGCAATCCCACCACCACCTCCAAGAAATATAAAACTGAGAAGTCTGTTAACATTTTTTCCCATATTTAGACTGTTCATTTTGTTAGATTTATATTCCAACATTAGGATTTAAAAGCACTTTCAAAGGCCTCACCACGCTGCAGAGAATATAAATCAAAATTCATCTGTTTTCTTTTATGTATTTATTTATTCACCTCCAGTCCAGTTTTATATAGAAAATACTCTGTATGATAATTTGTGTCTGATATGGTTTTCTGACAACAAATATTATAATGATGTATTATAATATTGTTCATTTCAAAAGTTTAACTGCTGGACAGTACAAGTGCATTCTCAGCGTACTTTCCTCCTTCAGCAGTCTTCTAGTGTCAAACTCTGCACATACATCATTCTGCACAGTGAAGCTCAAACATCACAGTGAAGGAAGAAGAAAAACATATATCTGAGTATGTAAGTATAAACCTCAAGGTTAAAGTTGTCCATTACAAGTAAAAGACATGCATTCACATTGTTGCAGAAGTAGAAGTACAACAGTATCAGAAGAGAAAACGTACTTTATTTATTATTATTATAATTATAAATATATATATTTATAATATAATTACAATATAATGTATTTGCCCCCCCAAAGTAAAAACTACAGCTGTATAATAAATGTAGTCAAAGGCAACATTTCCCTCTGAAATGTGGTGGAGTTGAAGTATAAAATCCACCATGTAATTAGTGTAAAACTGCTCCTAATGCAGTTCAGCCTCCCGCATTCCTGCAAACAACAGGAAGATTTGACCTTGGTGACCTCAGTGGTACAGTACTTATGGTCCTGGTTGGGACTTTCAGTGTCATGTATATGAGTAAAGATGCCATGTGTGATCAAAAACACCAGAAAATATTTTAAAATAGTTGCTTAAAAATGACTTAAACAACTAATTGCTCATTAAAATTGTTCTTGTGGATCAATTAATTAAATAATTATTTCAGCTCTAGTCTTTGTTGTTCCTGTAATATCTCTGTATGGACTTAGAGTATAACTTAGATTTGATACAACTGCAAAAACTGTAACAATTCCTTAGTTTATTATTTATCCCTCGAATTGAAATTTCCTGACGACAAGCAAAGTCTGTCTGTTTCACATACAAGTCGACTTTTTTCATTGATTTTCTTGAGTCAAGTGTCATTTTCTCGATGTTTGTGCATGAATCTGCCTTTTCTGTCTCAAAATACTGAGCGTGAAGCTCATCTCTGGAAATCCCTGAAAGCAAGACTCTGGAGAGGGAAAGTGGATTTATCTCACTCCAGGTGCAGTGATATATTCTTAATTTGGGAAAACTCAAGTTAAAGGATGAACGTGACCATTAACAGATTATGTGAAAATAGGCCACATGCAGGAGACATGCAAAGCACCAAACAGATCAATACATTGTCTTGTATTAGTAAACCTTGTTAAGCTCAGGCCTACTGTACCTGCAGCCTGTTAAATCTTTCTGCTAAAATGAAAAAAGAATTGACTCTCCATCATTTATTGGCCGTGTAAGGGATAATCAGTTAAATTACAGCATTACAGCATATCACCACCTCTGCTCCTGTTTATCCGCAGGTAATTGGACTGGGATTTAGGCTGGTAATGAGCTAAACAAATAGACCACAATCTGGAGCTCAAACACATGCATCTATAACCAGCAAGTTAGTGGAAGCTTCCACAGTCACATGTTGGGGTGAGTGTGCCACCTGCTGGTTAAATGTTGTCAGTTTGTAAAAAAAAAAAAAAAAGTATAATGAGCTGAACAGAAATCACTCAGTCCTCTCTCCATCTGTACCTGCAGGGTTGGCTACAGTTCATTCTGACATAAGAACACTACTTAACACTGTCTCCTGGCTGCCAAATCAGCCTACAAGGTGCACAGTTTCTCTGCTGTGATCTAATAATTTCACTCTTCAAACACCAAATACTTCAAACATCCATGTATCTGTAGGAAAATACATAAAGTCTTTAAGATTGCATGTTGCTTTTACATGTTGTAAATATACTGAAACTTGTAACAAGGCCACTAAAGTTTTATATGGGAGTTAATAAAATATGATGCACTGTTAAGGATGAAACTGTGTTTAAAACAGTCAAAAAACAAAATTATAATAATGAAATAGTATAATATATAATAAATAAATAAATAATGCATGTGACATTTTCAATGCAGGACATTTACTTGTAATGAGTATATTTATATTGTACTATTGTGATTTTTTTTCCATTCTATTTATTCTGTTTTGAATCTATGTCAAACATGCAAGGTATTAACAAAAGAAATATTTTTAAAAAACTGAGTATATACAGTATATAAATAAAATTGTATTGAAGAAAAGCAAAGATGACAAAATACATTAAATACATTAGGCCTAATTAATGAAATAAATTAAACAAATGCACAAAAGAAAAGTACATTACTTAAATCATTCATTTATACTTTAGGAAAAATAAAGTTCTTATATTGAAAAATCCTCCATGGTACTATTTTTCAAGAAGTCATACCTTTTCAAAGTCCTTGGATTTTTTGGGGGGGTTTTTTATTGTTGTTTTTTAGATTGTTTTTTTTGGCATTTTTGCCTATATTGGACAGTGGGCACTGAAGAGGCAGACAAGGGGACAAAGAGATGGGTTCGACATGCAACAAAGGTCCCTAACTGGAGTCAAACCAGGGACGTTGAGGTTATGTGACATGTGCAGTAAAAATTCAGCCACTGGGGCGCTCTGTGAAAATGTTTTTTCAGATTTTTCCAAAGATCGTGAGGACTTTCAATCCTTTTGCCATTGGAGATTATTACAGAACACAGCAACTGTATTATTTCTTTTTTCTTCTCACACCTTGAGTTGGTATAATTGTAACATTTACTTAAATAAAGAATCTGAATTCTTCATCTCCCACTGCCAGACTCTGCATATACCTTCAACTTTGTGACGCGTTTTAAAATCTTTTAGCTCATTGTTTCAGCTCAGTTTTGGTTTCACAGCACACAACTTTATTGTTTAGGTTCACTCTCACCGCTCTCATCAAGCTTGTTTCAAGCAGCAGCAGGCAGCTGTTTTCAGTGTGAAAAACCCACTGATAAACCCACTGTACACTACCTGCTCAACACCAAACAGCAGCGCCAGATATTTCCCTCAGGAGTTGGTGGAGAACAAACCAGAGCTAAAAGGAGAGTAAATGTTGGACTTTAGGAGGACGGGTTCACAAGTTCATACACCTAGGTTACATGTAAGGCAGTATTCACACCAAATCCAGCAATGCAACACCTCCCTGCAGGGTTGTGCGGAGGTGTAGGCGTGTTTATTTGTACTGTAGAATGTAACCGCTGTGAAACAATCAGAAAATAATGTTTTATTTATCTGATTCACTCCTTTGTTCTTGTGTTTTTAAAAAAGATCTTTATTGAATTTCAGTTTTTTCCTGCTTTATTGAACAAATAACAATTACTTGCTATACTGCTCCTCCTACTTCATTCACTTTCTAGCTTGCTTGACCACCGCCACTCTCTCTCTCTCTCTCTCTCATGCTCTCAGTTCGCTCACGCTCTCTCTCTCTTTCTTCTAAAATGGTGATAATATGCCAGTGTTGTGTTTTACAGCTTGTTTCTGCTGCCCCCAAGTGGCCAAAAAGTCAATTTGCGTTATTCCCATAGATTTAAAATCCTATTTAACCAGCGACATGTACACTTATTCTAGATTGACTATATATTTATTTGCCTTATGTCTTTTTCCACTTTCACTCTAATGAAGACACAGTAGTGTTGAAACATCTGCACTGTTAAAGGCTGCTTTCCTTCTGATCCTGGAAATTAGTGATATTCACTTTACCTACTGAAGTAATGGAATAAATAAACATAAAAAGAAAGACACTGGTATTTTTTCACATTTGTCACATGTATCCTATAACTCCCCATGTGGCACCAGATCAGTCTGTAATTAAATCAAACTGCACTGGTTCTGTCACAGTTCTGTCACAAAGTCAGTGCATGTTTGGTCTTTATCACTTCATATTCAGTGAACTTTCAGCAGAGCGACTGATGGAGGAAAGGCAACAAGATAGTGAAGGGAGAGTAATCTCAGCATCTGGCACAGTTGCATTTGCCTGCAGATGCTGGCTGCTGATTGGATGTCCTGGAAAGATCACGTAGGAAATATCAGATCTGCCTGTCAAATATGATTAATGACCAACAGCAGAGCAGTTGAGGAGTTACAGTAATATTCTAAACAGGCTGCGAACTCCATCATTAAAGACGACTGCCACTGTCATTCAGAGGCAATTTACATCTGGGACTTTCCCTGATTATTTTGTAATCTGTAATTATTTTGTGGTCGTCTTAAAAATACGTTTCAGTGTCAGATTAGCATGAAATTAACTGCTGTTCCAAAAAGACTCCCCCAAATAAAAAGACAGGGACGCATCGGTAAAGTTTGTAAGGTGACGTGTTTATTTCCTGCAGCTTTCTCTTCTTCCTGAGGGTGTCAGTTGATTGACAGGGAGAAGAGTGTAATGTAATGCAGCAGTGATATGAAAACACTCAGCTCAGGCAACAATGAAAAACACTAAAACAAACTTTGACCAAATCAAATGCAGGTGTCATGCTGTGATGGATTGTCTTGCTCTGCAGAAGCTGCTTTTTTATACTTGACACAAACAAACAACAGCAAATGTCTGCTTCTGAAGGAGGAAAAATACTGGAGATTTCCAAGTATGCTGATTTTGTACAGACTGGAAGGAGGAAAGGAGCAAATATGTCACCTTTTTGTTCCAAATCTATAGTTTACCCTACATCAGTGAGTGTCACTGTGGATGTTTAAATGCAAGCAGTGAGATGCATTTTGTCTACAAAATTTGTAGAAAATCAGATTTTCCAGATCAGATTTTGGCGAGTTTCCCAGTCAGCAAACAGAAAGAAGATTTCTGACATGTGAAGTATACCAACTCTCTAAACCACAGTCAAATACTGGCAACTAAAACTCTTTACCACCATTGGGGGACACACATGCACTATTCCATGTCTGTATCTTTATTCTGAGGCTCTACTGGAACATCTTTGCATGATTTACAGTTCAAAAAAATGTCTTACTTGTCTTATATACTGGTCCTTTATGCAGCCCCACAGTTCAGCCTGTCTGACTAAAAAAACAATAGTAGCTGGATTTCATTTGTTTTTCTTGTTCTTTACTCAAAATGTCAACTTCTAAAAGTTAACATTTTTGACATTTCAAGTTAAGATGTCCGAGCTGAAATTGGATCTAAAATTAGAGAGTGGACAACGCAAACAACACATGGAAAAACCTTAGCAACAACCTTAGCAACCAAGGCTATGGAGCAGACGGCTGTTTATGGGCTGACGTCAGGTAGCATAAAGTAAAGAAAACATGGCAAACAAAGCATTCAGAGCCAGTTGAAGCCCTGGCTTTTCATTTTCATTTTTACATATGTTAACCTTAAAGGACCAGTGTGTATGATTTTGGAGGCATCTAGTAATGAGGTTGCAGATTGCAACAAACTGAATACCCCCTACTCTTCCAAGTGTGTAGGAGAACCTATGGTGGCCGCAAAACTCGCGAAAAACACGAAAGGCCCTCTCTAGAGCCAGTGTTTGGTTTGTCCATTCTGGGCTACTGTAGAAATATGGCGATGCAACATGGTGGGCTCTGTGGAAGAGGACCTGCCCCCTATGTAGATATAAAGGGCTCATTCTAAGGTTATTGAAAACACAATGATTCTTATTTTCAGGTGATTATACACTAATTAAAACACACTTATGAATATTATATTCCATTTCTGCCAAGTCTTTTCTGCTAGATGCCACTAAATTCTACATACTGCACCTTTAAGTTTTATTACTTTGACCATGTTTGAAAACCAAATAAAGCATAATATGTCCCCTTTTTTAAGACCACTCCATCTGATTTAGCATTGCACTTTTTTGACATTGTCAGACTCACAATAGACAGTCAAAAGAAAGTATCAAAATTGATGCAGCAGATCCTTCTTCTTCTTTGTAAAAGTGACGGTTCAGTTTAGAGATTCAGATGTGTAACGCTAGTTGCGGCAAATGTAGCCTGGAGCTGCTAGCCTCCAGCAGAGATGAGGAGCAGGCTACAGAGGTCTGCTAACCTCACTTCTTTCTAACTCCTCACCCCCACATTTGTTTGCTTTTCAAACTTGCAGTCTTGAGGCAATTTCACAGAAAAGGTTTTATACAACTTTTTTCAACTCCAACACCTGAAAACACACTTTGTGTAAAATCAAGTTCCCTAGGTGAGCGTGCACAGGCAGAGTGTGGATATTCTGAAAACAGAGTAACTAAAGAAGTGTTTCAATCAGGTTATAAAATCCAAGTTATGGTGGGTTAATTACTTCTGAATGTGGTGTTATATGATATAAACTCATATCTAACAGTCCAGTCAGTTTGTGGGCTAATAATGACTAATTACTAATTTTGAGGGCTTTGGTGTAAATGCGTGCCTCAAGTACATCATTCTAATTATTCCAATTCTCACCTCGAAAAGCTTTGCAGAAAGGTTTTAACGGTTCGAGTCCAAAGAAAATCCTCATCTCACTTCTCTTCACCTTCTAAGTAAAACCTGACAAAGAAAGGGAATTTGAATGTTAAAAAAAATAATCATCCCAGTGTGGATGATGATGAGTGTTTCTGATGTAGCATCCAGATCTGCTGCACAGATTGTGTCACTTGAAGATAAGACCAATATTAGCAGTGTCAGCTAAATTTTCCGGGAGCGTACTTTAGGCTGGTTGTGTGTAACGGCACATACAGCCACGTCTGGGGAAAGATAAGAGATATAATGAGCAGATACAAGACTTTCCAAGGGCTTTTCTGAGCCTGTTTTACTGTGGATGAGAAGATTCAACATGGACACACAAAAGAGACGACTAGAGTCTTTTTTTCTGCTACTGTTTTATTTAATTTGTTCAGTACTGGAGTTTCATGGACCAAACAATGGCACAACACTGCGTTACAGTTTCTCTCTTTGGGTACAACCGACTAACACAAACGTTAAAATTATTCCTCTACAAAATGGACTAAAGTACATACAAACATACACAGTCTCTTTTTCTATCACAGGCGCCCGGCACAAAAACTCACTGCTCACACACACACAGAATTACACACACACTGTCATCCTCAGACTCTCATACACACACGCACAACATGCACCCACCCATTCACAATAGAATACATTCTCAGGAAAAAAACAGTCAATTATAAATTTTAGAGCAGTTCATATCATTTTTTTCATAACACTCATATTGAACAGTGCCCACCTCAAACAGGAAGCAGGCTGTACCATAACATGTCTGTGTGGCAGCTATTTGGCAAGGCCTGAACAACCACAGTATGCTTTTCTTCTGGGAAATTAAATGATGATCCAGTGAGAATAAGCACTGACCTCACTGACATTTAAGGTTATGGTTGAAAAGTTCATTTCCAAATATATCTGTCTTAGGGGGGGGTGATTATTTATATCAGCCAATGCCTGTAAAAATATGTTTATCTTTTAATATTGTATTCTGGGATCAGCTCAGTGCTATGCAGGACCATACCTTTGTTTTTTTCTGCTTCAGCCCATTAATTACAAGTTGTGTATACTTAACAGGTTACAGTTTTCCCAAGCACAAGTTTTTTGATTGATTTCGTGCCTTCTAGCCATTGGTTTCATTTCAGTACACTATGAAAATCACTGTGCAGAGACTTGAAAAACCCATCACTAGGAACATTTAGTCACTTTTATTTGGTGTCACAGTTAGGTTGTCATGTGAGAATTTGTATAACTTGTATTGATGGTATGTTCAAGGATACGCCAACATACTATACAGTATTTCAGTATTTCAGTTCTTAGAGATTTGATGTGGTGCTCTCTACTGTAATCTTGGCTAGCAGTTGCTAATATGTTATTTGCCAAAATGCCAACCACACTTCCATTAAATGAAGTGACAACAAGTAAAAATGTGTTACCAGGAATGATACCAGCAATGTAGCAACATTGTTTTCCGAGCACGGAGACACTATTATAAAATCAGTGGATGTTCTGAATACGTTCTGCAGAAAAACAAGTCAGATCAGGTTTAATGAGGTAAGACGCATTATCCTTGTGCAATAATACACTGACAGCCAGGACAGTATGCAGCTGGGTAGTACAGAGGGTGTGTTTCATAAAATCTATCCAAGTCTGGTCATATTCTATATATATGTTTTAACTGATCTACTAAGAAGTATTGTGAGTTGTCCCAAATTAAAAACACATCAGTGAGCCACACTGTTGCTCTGGGTGACATGTTCCTTCATTACCATGAACACACACTTTACTTTATTTTGACTCAATCCCCCACACCACCGTCCTGCTGCCAGAAATACTCACTAGAGCAGCAAATGTGGATTAAAATAGTCCCCAATAAATGCACAATTTCCTCCTGTTTCAATGACATTTGCTAAAAACTACAGTGACCAGCTGTTTTAGGGAATTATTAAGCCTTTAAAAAAAGAAAAAAATGTATTTGTGAGCTGTTTTTAAAGAGTTACATCTTCAGTAGGAACCAACGAGCTTGGGACTGAGAGCAGAGTTGGAAAGTCAAGAAGTACTGAGTATTTATTGGCAGGAGAGAAAATATCAAACACCACTGACATTATACTTGAAGCCTACTGGAGGCTTTGGCCAATGGTTTATGGGCTTGATTTAAAAAGCCAAACCAAAAAGTGTTGAATCTTAGTATGTCATGAAACACACCAATCACACAAAATACCAAACAAAAACAGTTAAGCTGTCGCAAAAAAAGGAAAAAATGAAATCAAATAATTGTTCACTGTGATGTATCATTTATCTCAAGTAAGCTGCAAGTTTCCTCAAGATGATTTTCAGTGTATGAAGTGAAAACAATGGCTGCCTGGAAGGTAGCAAACCTAAAAACTTCTTGTTTAGAAAACATATAACAGTGCACGCAATTTGCAGTTAATGGGCTGAAACATGCAAAAACTCCAGTATGGTTCTTTAATCTAAAACGTTGGGCTTTGATGAGCTTTAAAGTAGCACTGAGACTTCCTCATCTTCCTTGTGCCCAGCACAAAGACTAGAAGCTGTAACACCAGTGAGGGATATTACATGAGCTATTACGCAATCAAATGCATTTTTGTATTCTGTCAGGGGAAGCTTGCTTTTCTTTTCGTTTGGAACAAAATAACAAAGAGATACAGTTCACTGGCTTACAGTTGAAGCTGTAAGTGCTATGGACACACAGACACTCAGACGGGAGATGCCTCTTATTCAGACTGTGTCCCTGCCACTACATTCACCTTCAGACCAACACTCCAGTCACAACATACACTATTTTCAACTCCATTGTGCAGATATAGCGTCCATCTTCAATACGTGGTAAAGGGTTTCATAGACATATTAGTACCAATGGGAATGACACAGAAACATTTAGTTGGGTTATAAAAGAAAAGCATACTATACCCACCATACTTCCTATTTAATGGAAAGAGATTGCATCTGGGTGAAAGCAGATATTTTAAGTAGTTGTTTAGAAACAGGTGTATAGTAGTATGAATGTAGTGCCATCATACAAGAAGCCATTATGGAGGTGCTTCCTCTCTCTGGCAGCTATAGGAGATGTTTGAGGGATGAAGCAGGTCTGGCCAGTGAAAACACTGAAACTGTAGAGGTGGTGGAAAGTTTGAATGATCCTATGCGTACGCTGCCTTTTCTCTGTGCGCAGTAGTTTAACATACAGTCTCAGGTTTTGAGATGTTGAAGCTTCAGCCTACATGTTTCCTGGTGTGTGTGAATGGGGCTTGAAGCTGCGGTAACAGAGATTTGGGGTAACTGCAAGCTACGGAGTGGGAGCAATAAGAGGAGACGGTTTTTCTCTCTCCTCGATGCCACATGTGGCACATTTCAAACAACACAAAAAAAGGTAACAAATACGTAACTTAGATCTTTTTTTTTCCTACAGTTTAAAATATAAAATTCAAGTGCAATTAACGTTCCAAATATTAGTTACATCACATACATTTCTCTCTAAAGTAACAATCTGTTACTTGCAGGTAGTTTATCTCATCTTGTTATATATCTTTTTGTTTTATTTAAAAAAAATTACAATATAGACTTTCTGATTCACCCCATTTAATCTTTCCCTGTGCTCCAATGGCTAAAGCACCCCTCTTTAACATTTCTTTCAATTCATTTTCCATGTTTAAATGTGGTTTAAGTGCACAGATTGTTTTCTCATCTCTGTCTCGTGCACATTCGGGGGGCAAATATAGAAATCCAATTCAGGATACATCCATGTACACTGTGTGGGCCTGTACATCCTAACACATCATGCATGTACACCTGTGCATGTCCACACAAACATACTTGTCTTGCACGTTTGTACATCTATCTATAACATCTGTGATGTGGGCTTCTGCAAGTTCTGACATGTTCAGTATAAATATTACAAAAACATAAAAACAACACAGAAAAACAAAGCAGAGCAAAATAAAACGAGAGGAGTGAAAAGAAGAAGAAGGTGCAGAAATCTGGGGAATGATTGGGAGAGATGAAGATTTAGTAGATGGTGTGCAGGAATAGGGTTTGACCAATATATTGGTTTGCTGATACTGGCCTTTTATTAAATACTGGGGGTATCACTTTACAATAACACATACTTAAATGACTCCAGGAGGAGCTAATACATGACTTATTTATGCTTTACAGATTACTAAAACACTATTTTTAATGCATGATTAAAAAGAACTTTGTGCTGTCAGTTTGTGAGTCCATGTTTAAATGCAGCTTGATTTGCCCTTTTGAACGTTTTAGCTAAAAGACAAAGAAAGCTTCACTGGCAGATGATACAGATCCTCTGCTTAAACGTGGTCAAACCTGGCAACCCAAAGTTCTTTCATGTATGCAGTATAACAGCATGTTACTAATGTGTAAAGCTTTAACAAACAGCATTTAACATAAACTAACAGCCTTCTTGTACCTATATCCAGCCAGTCAGTGAGGTCCACTGGTGTTCTGATGCAGCTCATGTATGAGATTGTGTTTTGTTTGGAAAATGTACTGATTTTATTTATTGTTCAATAAAAAATGTGTTAATAAATTCTAACAGCTACTGTAATTCCCCTTACAATGGAATATATTTAACTTTGTATGCTATTGTAAGTTTTCTGAGTAACAACACCTCTGTAGTCTTTTACAGGTTTTTTTGAGGCTGTTGAAAAATATTCAACTCAGTATTCAATATTCAGTTTGAACCTGCAAGACCAAAATTGGCAGATATTGCACCTTGACTGGCCTAGCATATGTAGTAGGTGGGGTTTTACCATCATCATCCCAAACTGGGACAAAAAACCACTCAATACTTGTAAATGTTTGGTATAAAAATGATCAAATTGAAGGAAACAATATATACACACAATATATCACGTAATGTATATTCTGCTACATTATAAAAATATTGGCACTGGCCTTTGAAAACCCATATTGGTCAAACCTTATAGAGAGAGCAGCGTTACTGGAGGGGAGGGTATCAATTAATGATGTGTTACTAGTTAAAGGAGTCAAAGATGAGGAAAGGCATCATGTGACAAACAGGATTGAGGACAAACACAGGAAAAGAAGACAGTTAGTCAT
This sequence comes from Scomberomorus guttatus, assembly GCA_038419695.1. NCBI lineage: Eukaryota > Metazoa > Chordata > Actinopteri > Scombriformes > Scombridae > Scomberomorus > Scomberomorus guttatus. The sequence goes on along the minus strand of CM076466.1, from coordinate 20,566,225 downwards.
AGAACTGGTACATCAATGTGCTGACAGAGGCAGGGGAGAAGTAGAGGGGGGGGGTTAGGTATGGGTTTGGAGGTTAGGTTTGGAATGACGCAGGATGACGGGGGTCTTTAACAGGGCAGTGGAGAGGCTCCGTCTATTTGTACGGCCGTAGGAACCTGGTGACTTTGGAGCGCAGCAGCTTGATGAAGGAGCGAGGGAACATCTCTTTGGACTCCTGTGCTGTGTACCTGAAGTAGTTCTGGGGGTGGGCCAGCACATCGAACAGGGCCTTTATCAGCTTCTTGTCCTGCGGGGAGGAAACAGGGACGATTAGTGTCAGCCCTTTAGACCAACTTTCCAACCTGTATTTCTTTTTATGTACACTATGTAAGCTCATACTTTCAGTATTTCCTGGTGGTTCTCTGAGGCGTAGAGCCTGCCATCTCTCACTATGTCCTCTATCAGCTGCTGGTAGTCCTCTGGAACACAACAAGGTGAAATGATGAGGTGACAATACACAACAGAGGGACAAACAGCTGTAAGCTTACTTTACATGAGTCTTGTTAAGTGAAGACAAATTCACTTCACTTTTCTTAACTAAAAATGAATTTTACAGTCAGAACTTCACTTATGCTACAACAGCTTGTATGTGACATTTGGTGTTACTGCACTAAAGTTGTTGAAGCTGACTCACCATCGTAGGTGACATATGGAACTTGGAACCCTTTGCCACTGTTTCCCTCGTTGGACTTGAACTGGATCCAGAGCTTGCGAGAGCGAGAGGTGAAGGCGATTGGCCGCTCATAGGTCTGACACGTCTCGTAGGTGGTGATGGAGGTGGGCAGGGCTGGAAGGAAACACGACAGGTTACTATCCTAGAGGGAGTTCAGCACTGGTAGACAGCTCAGCAGTCAGCTGTGTTGAATTGAATGGATTAGGAGTTCTCAGACTTCTTAAAGTCAGACTTAAGCTGGCAGTTTTATAGCAGGTTGCCTAAAAATCAAAAAATTAATCTAAAACAATCAAGAAATTGTACTCGAATCCACGTATATGAACTTGTCTGAGATCACTTTCAGTCAAACTGTGGTGCAGTTCTCACTTTATAATCTGTACCACAGCTGGGAGTAAATTAATGTGCATGATGTGACAGCATCATTAGTGTCATTCTCGCATGGTTAATCATGCGTTGCAGAGGATTGTTGCGGGAAAACAAAGGGATAAAATGCCTCATTGATGTAAGTACAGAGGTTAATATTTAATCAAAACCTAATGCCACACACAGGAACACACAATAGTGTCCTTTTTTGTTAGGAAAAAATAAGCACTGTTGCATAGTGAGGGACATGAATAGCTAGACTTTGAGTTTTAGTTCATTCATTTTTGTTATGTAATTTTGGTAATTATTAATCATAAGTTGCATTAGTAAACTAGTAAAAAATGAACTCATGAATTGAAGTTTACCACTCTTCCTCATGACCAGCACGTCACCACACTCATCCTCGATGGGGAGGAAGATCTCTGGTACCACGATGAGAATCCGCCTCTTGTGTGGTGGGTTGATGGTCCAGACACAGTCCACATTGGATGGGTAGTCTCCAGGGTAGTTAGGAGACTCGATGTAGCCTGTGTACTCCCCCAGCTCACCTCCACACAGCTGGTCTGTGGGCAAAATAATAGAAACACCTTACAATATAACATAATACAATACATCAACAACTATGGCTTTAAAAATGTCCGCTGTCTCTGTGATTCTGGTTGCTGATCATTCTGTGGGTGTACACACTGAAGCCTATTCTGCTGTCAGCTCTGGATAAGGGTCTCAGATAAATACTTTAGAAGCAGGTGAAATATGAATGTCGAGCAGCATTACTTTTGCAGTGGGAGACATTGGTGGCACCATCAAAGTCAGTGGTGGTGTTCCCGGGGCAGGTGATGCAGTAGTTCTGCCCAAACTCAGACTGGTAGGTTCCTGCTGGGCAGCGGATGCAGCGGTGGGTACTGGAGTTGTAGTAATGTCCAGGAGCACAGTGCACTGAGGAGGAAAAGGAAGAAGTCAGTGAACACACACACACACACACACACACACACACACACACACACACAGTATGAAATGAATGAAGATAAAAACAAACAGCAGGCTATCTACAAGATGCATCACATAGCTGTGATATTATTCACGCCTGGATTACAGAACATGCATACTAACAAAGCACTAAACCCCATACAGATGACTTTATAATCTACTCATGCAAATTGCCATTGCATACACATCTGCACACGACTTTATGCCAGCATTAACAATGAAACTGCTGACAAATGGCTTGTGTCATTGCAAATGCCAGCATGTTAAATTAACAGTTTAGATATTATATAGGGGGATGTCAAGCTATAGAATATGGATGTTATGCGCCATTATGCAGTAGTTAAGATAGGTGCATTTAGTAAATTAGCATCGAGATTGTAGATGCAAAATAAAAGCCAGTCTCTGAGAATGGCCCACTTTAAATACATGTCTATCATTTTGGTTGTTGCAATAAATACAAGTGTTTATTTGATGGTGTGTATAGACACTATAAACAGAAACTGTATATACTGGCATACAGGAGACACAGACATAAAGCCTCACCTTTAGCCTCACAGTCCCTGAAGGAGACAGATCCTTCATACTTGGTCATGAGTCCTCCTCCACAGGGGAAGCAGAGGACGCGGCCTGGTTCTGGCTGGTAGGAGCCCAGTGTGCACGGCTGGCATGGACGGAAACCATCAGCAGAGAAATGACCGGCGGGACACTGACCTGAGGGAGGACAGAGGAAAATCTCCTCTCATTATTTTCCACTTCTCTGTTATTGACTTGACTGTAACTTATCTACGCCCTTCATTTCTCTCTATATAACACTGATTCAAACTGTTTCAAGCTAATTAACAAATGTGAGAATTTGTTCATCTGTGGGTAAATATTTTTCTGACCATTAAGATCTCAATAACTGAATACAGTAACACTGGTATTTGGTGCTCTCTTGTGGTGTAGCTCAAATTCACACTTGCTTTAATGTCCACAAGGTGGCACCAACCTGATATGTTTAAACAAGTATAGTGCAGGTAGACAATGTCAATGTAGAAATGACTTCTTTTACTGTACAGTATTACTGCTCCACTGCTGCAGCAACTCTAGGTGGAAATTCAAAATACTGTCCTCTTTTCAGCCATTAGAAATTACAAAGAATTTTCTATCTAGATAGATAGATATAATTTATTGATCCCCAAAGGAGAAACTACTATCTAATCTATATGCCCGATAGTTGTAAGGTTCGGGACTTTTTAAAGCACTTTTTCTGTAAGGTTTGGGGCTTTTTGAGAGACTATTGGTCTAATGATTGGGTGGTTAATTACCTCCACACTGAGACACGTTCTTGGCGCCAGCGATGCCCTGTCCTTCGGTGCTGGGACATGGTTCACAGGACAGCTGACCCACCATGTCCTGGTATGTACCAGGAGGACACTGGACACACTGTTCCTGCTCCCCGCTGTAAAACGTCCCCACACCACAACTCACTGAGGAGGAAGACAGGTGTCAGTGCTTTGAGGGAATACTTTCTGTGGTTCCTGCTCATCTATGACACCAACTGACTACTAGTAAACTCCAAGCTTACCACACTTTCCGTCTCGCAGGACTTGTCCCGTGCTGCAGGCCTCAGTGCCCTCCGGTACCCTGGATGGTTTCTGTGCCACCTCATACTCGGTCCCAGAGAACTGGATGTAGAACTGCTGTTTGTTGATGGACTTCCTGAGTGTCCGCATGGCGCTCTGCAGCTTCTGCTTCATCTTCTCCCGCACACAGTCCACATTACAGGAGTCTAAGGCAAAATCATCATAAGACAAACAAACTCTGACAAAAATTGATTCTTTCTTTTGTTAAAGATTTGTTTTTTTCTTTTCTAAGATTATATGATGTGTCTTATTTCTATTATGTATATTGTATTCATATTGTATTCTGTATATGGTTTGGTACCACAACAGAATTTCTGTCGCCATTTTTAAGATTAATTATGTTTTTAACATTAACTGCTATTTTTCCAGCTTTAAAAACTGACATTTTATCAGTTCCTACATATACTATTCAATATAGTATGAATTCATATCTTAAACTGTATGTTTACTATTTGATTCTGAGTGGAGTTCAACAATACAGCTAGGAGAGAACATCACACCTGAGACTTCCTCTTCCTTCATCTCCATCTCAAACTCAGCTGTGATGTGGGAAACTTCTTTTGAAGGAGATTTGCGTCCTCGTCGGCGTTTCTTGGATGAGTCGCACTTGAGGTTGACAAAAGTCACCTGGCAGTCGTCGGTGCAGGGGAACTGGCCACCTTCCAGGTACAAAAATAGAAATGAAAAATGATGAGCAGGAGATAGAGAAGGACAGTGATAAGGTGAAGATGCAGTTTTTCACCTTTTAGTTGAAATAGTGATTCTAAGTGGTAGTGTGTGTAAAAGGAGGCCTCCTAAACACTGAGCTAGGGTGTTGGTAATCCAGAATGATGCTTTGTGTGAGATGTTCTTTACCTTGCAGGTTCTGCTTGGATGAATCTCTGTGTTTCTCCTTGTTGCGGGGTCTCAGGTGACACTTGGCATCTTTGATCTTGAACCTGGCCTTTTGTTTGATGGGTGGGGCCAGAGTGTCTTATTTACATACACAGCAGAAAAAAACAGAAGACTGTTAATCATGACATAATAACAACAGGTGCGTAAAGTGTACATTTGTGACAGATAAGCAACTGTATTATTTTTTGTCCTTTCTCAAGTGATTATGCAAAAGGACATTTTTGCTGCCGTCTTACTCTGATTTTGATCCTTATTCAGATGAAACTATATTTACTATAAAGTACCTCCAATGCGTCTTTTAACCTGACAGTAGGGGTGTGACCATAGATTGCATATAAAGATGGATGTAGAGAGGTGTGACGTCACCCATTGGTTTGCATTGGAGCCAGTTTTGAAACTCAGAGTTGCAACTTACAGTTGGCGCTCATGCTCTGGAAACACGCTCGGACCGAAACTAACACTAGCTCACCAGGAACACCAAGTGGTGCACACCTGGGCTAATGTTAGCTACTTTAGCTAAATTGTGCTAACAGGCAGGTATCATAATCAGTAGTGAAATACTGCGACAATAGTCCGACTCAGTGCGAGTCCCGGAGCCGGGATCAAACTGTCAATCACAGCTGTCAATCAGCACCAACATGGCAGACATCAAAGTCTTCAAATCTTATTAATGGAGCAATAATTTCCAAAATGACCACCAGCACAGTCGAGGGCCTGAATTTAGAGGTTGAAACCATAATGACTTGTTGAAAAAATTTATCGAAATGTATTGACGCTTTTTGAATGGGAGTCTATTGGAGCCAGGGATTTTTTGGAGGCAGCATCTAGCGACCGTCAGTGGTTTTGCACTTTAAGGTACTTCCACAGTGGCTTCAATTTCAAGCTGTGGTTGTTGGGCGTGACACCGCTTGGGTGTGACACACACAGACTCTACCTCCCTCAATCCCATTTCCTTCTGCAAAGGCTCCACAATAAGCCAACAGAGTCGTTTCTGCAGAGACAAGGACATGGTCCCTGAGTGGCTTCACCCCCGTGAGCACTGCTGAAAGAATGGAAAATTAACCCTGATCTCTGCAGTGCTGAGTAAATACTTTTTCCCCTGATTTACTTAAAATCTTCTCTTGCTACTGGCTGTGTGGTATCAACAACTTAGTTTAGGTTCTGCGTAATTTGATAACTTTGGATCAAATTTGCTATTTTTTCTCATGCAGAGTGTCCTGGCAAGAACGTCCTAGTCAGAGACTCCTATAAATCCCCTACAGCAGTGTGTAGTTGATAGTAGCCCTACAGAGGCGTGAATATTTGGGAAGAAATCTGAAACTGCCGAAAAAGGTACTGTACTTCTGACCCTGCTGTACAGGAACTGGGTCGACAGGTTAGAGACGATTCAGTTACACTGAATACTGCTTTGCCCATCATGCTTGGCTTACCGTACCTGCACAGGTGGGCAAGGCAGTGGTGGCATTCCTCTTCTGAGGAGCTTTACCAGACTGGACGGGCACTCCACAGCTCAGTGTGTAGCTGTTCTCAGAGTCTGTAAGAAACACACACATATTAGACTGCAGTGAGAAAAGAGAAATAAGACATGATGATGAGAGGTTAGAGAGGCTGAGAGCTTTTATTCCGCCTGAAGGTCTGACTGGGTCCTCCTGTTCCATCAAACATCTGACTTTTTCTGATGATTTTGTGTGTGTGTGTGTGTGTGTGTGTGTGTGTGTGTGTGTGTGTGTGTGTGTGTGTGGGTATGGAAGCATGTATGCTTGACTTGGTGGTGGACTGGGCAACAGCACAGCTCAGATGGTTAAAAAGAGTTTTATAAATGCTGCTTGGCCTTAATATCCTCCTGTATTTAGGAGCGAGACAGAGCCCAGATCTGCAGCCGTGTGAACTTAAACCCTGATTGAGAAATTAAAAGCCAAATGACAGCTCTATGAATCCTGTCTTTCTCTCTTGATGCACACATTCACACAAAGACGCATTTCACGTAAGAAATAACGGATGAAGCCTTCAGAGGTCATAAAAGCAAGATGATTAAATAAGAGCCTGGGTTGCATTCAGCCACAGGAATTTACATGGCTCCCTCCCCCTAAAATTAAGACGCACTCTAAAAAGATAGAAAAACAGATATTTCACTTCATGCCTGAGAGCTATCCATCATTCTCACACGGCGGCCGCCAAGTTAAACGGAGCGTGGGCCATGCTATGGAAAAAATGGTGTGATCAAAGAATGTAATCGATTCACAGATGTGTGTTAAGTACTATCGCAGGAGGAGAGGCCAGGGTGCCAGCCAAAGTGCTGTGACGGGTGAAGCCAAGAAAGCCTTGCACAGTGAAAAACACATCAATCTGACTGGAGAGCCCTCCTGAGGAGTCCACAAATACAGCAATAAAGAGCTCGAGCGCCTTCATCAGGCATCAGTGGCATCAAGTGGAAGGATGACACAGAGAGCTGTGACTGCGGGCTTTCACCACCAGAGAGCAGCAACATGTGCAGCATGACAGCATTAATGCTATTCCAGACAGTGTCGGACATTTGAGAGTGATTTATAGAAATAGAATACATTTATTTTGCTTTGTCACCAACTGAAAGGTCAAATCTGTTCATTTTTTTCACCATAAAAATTACTGTTTTATTAATGTACATAATTTCATAGTTTATCAGAAGCCTTGTATATATCAAATATGGTAAGGAGGGAGAATGACTCAATTGTGATATTTATAGAGCATGTGTATCATTAAAGTTATACTATGCTGGATTTTCCTAAAAAACAATGTACAGACTTGTACAAAAATAATCCCTTTCAATCATCACTAATGACCCACTAGAAATGTGGCTCTATAAAAATGTAGCACCCAGGTTACATCATTGTCTCTGTCTCTCTCCTCTGCTCCGCTCTGCTCTTTGTCTCTGTGTCATGAATGTATAAAGAGCTGCGGGTCTGTGTGTCTGCTTGACTGAGGGCAGGGCTGAGCTACACACACACACACACAGAGCAGAGAGGCCACAGCAGACAGGATGAAGCTCTGCATTCACACAAAATCTGGCAATGCTGCACCTTCCTGCAGGGTTGTGTAGAGGTGCAGGCGTGTTTATTTGTGCTTTAGAACATAACCACCATGAAACAATTAGAAAATAACTTTTTATTTATCTGATTCAATGCTTTGTTCTCGCTAGCGCTGCTCCCTCTCTTCATTCACTCTCTAGCTTGCTCAACCACCGCTGCTCTCTCTCTCTCTCTCTCGCTTGTGCTCTCAGCTTGCTCTGGTGTCGTTGAGCTGCAGAGGAGGGGCCAACTTTGAATGTTGTGTTTACAAACTCCAACCGATAAATCCTGCATAGTATGCCTTTAAATTAATCACTGACTAATTTATTTGTTTTTTACTAATTAAATAGGAATTAACTACATATACACTATATACAGTGAAAAATGGCTTCTTGAATTTCCTCAATACACTGAATTTTGAAGCTGTAACAGGCAAATGATGGTATTTCTCCTTAATAACTTCTTTATTTTCTGTCAGGACAGAACTCTTAAGGACAGAACAAGTGTTCTTTAGTGAGCTTGTCACAGTATGAGTTATTTTTAATTGTATTCATAGTTGAAAATGTTGGTTTAATGGCCTGCTCTTTCAGCGTTGATTTTACAGTTACTCTGCTGGTAGCTTGTTGTGAGATTTCAGATGGTCAGATTTTGTGTATCTTACCGCCATGTTATGGAGACAGTTTGGTTCAAAATGGGCATGTTTGGTGTTATAGTGGCATTATTTACCACTACTGGCAAAGGCTACAGTTTCATTGCAAAATAAGCACACTGGTCTCCTACTTCCCTCGGGTAGAATGAACTCTTTTTTCTCTGTCCATGTATCTTTAAACACTGGGCTCCTACCTCTGACAATGTTCTTGCATGTGTGTGTACCTGCGAGGAAGAGGGCGTTGGAGGGGCAGGACAGCGAGCAGACCTCTGCCCCTCCACTCTTGGTGCAAGTCAGCTGCGCTCGAGGTGCTGGCTTCCCATTGGGCAGACACTTCACCGCCTCTGAGAAACACACAAAGTCACATCACCATGACAACCACCTGGACACACACATACACCTGTGAGGAATCCACCACACCACACATGGAGAATAATGTGGACAAACTCGGACACACACACACACACACACACACACAGAGTTGGTGCTTACCGATGCAATCTTTCTTGTTCCAGTGGAGTTTCTGTCCAGGCGGACACACACACTCGAAGCTGCCCTGGGTGTTAATGCAGCTGTACTCACAGCTCCCGTTGTTGATGCTGCACTCATCGATGTCTGACACACAGAGAATTTTAGTCATTATGTGCAGTCTGTTTTTTGTTGACCACAGCAGAATCTTTACATCCAAATGTGATAATCTGAGGTATCATCTGCTGGTCTGCTCTGTAAATCTGCTGTGAGATAAAAGGAAAGCTGAATTCGCCTCACAGCTTTTTATAACATAATGTTCAATCTTTAGGCTTGGGGATGATATAAAACCTTCTTAATTACAACTCTAAAATCCAAGTGAAGACACAAGTGGTTATTAAAGTTGAGCTGCTTTCTTGTTAAATTTTGTCAAGTCTAAGACACGAGTCACCACCTGTGTACACTGCCAGTAGTGTTTGATGTAGTCAAGTCATGGCACCACAGCCAGGAATTAAATCCTGTTTAAATAACACCTATACCACATTTACCACTTGTAAAAACAATGAGCATATGTCATCAAAACACTGCAGATACATCCTGTTCCTGCTGCTGTGATCATGCTGACTCCACCTCTCCATCAATGACGTCAGTCAGTCCAACAGCAGGACAGTCAGAACTGTATGTGTTGACTGAGCTACAGGTGTGTGACAGCGCACACACAAATAATACACATAAACAAGCAGGAAAAACAAAGACACATCGGGAACATGTACACACACACACACACACACACACACACAGACTCACTCTGTATGCACACAAGGATGCCAGCACACAAACACAATTTATACACACACACGGAAAACTCAGGGAGAAGCTATTCAGGGGAACTGAGGTGTGAGAGTGCTTTCAGTAGCAGTCGTCTACACACGCTCAGTGACCCCTCACCTTCACACTCTGAGAAGCATTTCCCTTTCAGATGCATACAGACAAACACACACATTTCATCTACTCTCACACACACACTTTAGCTGTGTCAAACAGCTCATGTATTTATCCCTCGCAGCATACACTCACCTCCGCAGTGAGTGAGGCCGTACAGGATGTAACCCTTGTTGCACAGGCACTCAAAGCTGCCCGGGTAGTTGATGCAGGTGTGGTCGCAGGTTCTCTCGAAGGAGCACTCGTCGATGTCTGAGGGAGATGAAGGAGATACAGTACATGACACACAACTAGTGAGAAACACAGTAGCTAACTATGGCTTAATTTGTACTTTTGTTGGTTTTGTTGGTCCCATTCGCCTGATAACAGTGATGCTTCCAGTGGTCATTAAAGAAGCTACATTTTAGCACAGCTATGCCCTAACTTCAATGTTCCACCAAGATGGCGGGTAGGGTTAGATAATATGACCATATATACTTTGAGATGATAGAAATTTGACAACTGTCAGGAATTTTACTGTATATACTCTTGTAGCCACCTTTTAAATATCTCAGTTACAGGATTTTTGTATCTACAGTACCAGTCAAAAGTTTGGACACACTTTCTCATTCAAGAATTAGAATTTGAATCCAAACTTTTGACTGGTACTGTATATGATAAAGTAACTTTATTTCTCTATTCACCAAATAAGACAAAAACAGACATTGTAAGATGGTTATTTAATCTATACATGGTTTTGAATTGAATTCCCAAGAAATATCCCAAAACAGAGTATATCACTATCTTGATATGATATATTATTATACATATATATATATATATTACTATACATGTATACTGGGACAGAAGATTGAATCCATAGCACATACCATTTCAAGTGGCTGCTGGCTGGACACTGACATTTGGAGGATGTGATGAATTTGGCTTTGGGGAAATTGTTCCCCCCCAAGAAAATACTGACATTTCTACACTTTTGTAATAAAGAATGTAATAAACAGCAATGGAAGCGAAACCACAAAAATGAAACAAAAAATTGTCAATTAGAGTCTAAGTTTGACATTTTATGTTACTGAATTATTAAAAATAATGCCACCTGATTAGGTTGAGAGCTCCATTCCTGTCGAGTCCCATGGTGAAGGGGGACAAAATCCACAGTCCCACCTCTGTGTCTATCTTCCAAATGTACTATCTATTTTAGTATGAAATTGCCTCTTAAGCAATGTTATATTAAAAAGACTAAATATGGAAGATACCCACTTGATTTGTCTAATTCAGACTGCTGAAGCCTCATATTAGCTTCTGCTGAACTTTAGAGTGTATTTTGCACAGAACAGAAGGCTGTAGAGTTTGTCCCCCATCTTTTCCATTGAAATCATATTACTAAGGTATCCCTTTGTGGCCATGAAGGACAGAGGGAAGGATTGCAATGACCAAATGTACATTTGCTTTAAGACATACTTGGAAAAAAAGCTTGACCTACTCTATCATGCCATTAACAAAACAAAGTTTTTCATATATACCACAAATATTTTAGGGTTGCTAGATCAGTCCAGAGATTCAAGTCTCATAAAAACCTGGTGTCCTGTTATCATGCTACAACTGAAACACAGGCATGCCTTCCAAACACATTAATCAGATTATGAATTGAATGAACACACTACAGTTTTGTCCTGCTACATCGATGAAGGTAAAGGCAAAGGTCAGTGGGATGGTTTACAGACATCTCAATCTTAATGACTCATTCAGAGACAAACAGACTGCTCACCGAGGGCTGAAGAGGCCATCCCATTAATCACAGAGGACAGTATAGTAAACAAATACATGACTAACCTAGGAAAAGAGCTCATTCTAATACAGCAACACGGAAACAAACTTCACAGGACTGAGGTTGAGACGGCTCACATTCACCGTTACGTCAATGTGAATGTGTGTGTGTGTGTGTATGCCTGGCTGCGCGTGTGTTTATGTATACTTGTCCAGCACCAAATATTATTAACCTATCAGAAATGGAGGCCAGCGTTTCAAGCTCACCTGGTTTATTTCAGTCTGTTCCATGGGGCTTTACAGGAGCTAAAAATACCACATGTTATAATGGAGTTTGTCATGTGGAGGAAGTTGTTAAGGCCTGAATGTTGGCTCGGTAAATACTCCAGGCAACTGTTCATGTGAGGACTTAGGAATAGCTGGCCTGTTCCGAGCTAGCCCACAAGCAGAGTTTACATAAACTAAGCCGGGCACACAGGAGCTGCCTACAGCTGTTTAATGTTAAAGGAACATATAGAAAATAAATGTTGGTTTCTGGTTTGGCTGGTGTGTTTTTTTGGTGAGACACACCCTCCCGATGAGGTGTTTCAACAGTGATTGCTAACATTTATCTAACTGCTGACAACATTCTCTCTCTATCTCTCTGCCTTTATAAACATTTAGAATAGAAAGAATCTTTTGTGGAAATTGCTTATGCAACTTTGGCAAATGATAAATCTTTCTGCTTTAGTTTCTTAGCCAATTCTGGCAAATGTTCTAACACTTCCATGTAGCGTATCACCAGGAGCTATTTTCTTTGGAAAAGCTCACTGGCACAGAAAGAGCTGACAAATTAAACATTATATTTCATTTTAAGGTCATGTTGAAGCTGAACAAGCAAAATGTCAGTCAATGGGACAAACCTGGGAGCTATTGGATGCCATTGTACAGTGGCAAAGGTGTGTCAGAAACAGGCACTGATGCTGTGATGTGGCTGAAAGCACTCAACACCACATTATTATAGACTCCACGACTGATGCACAGTTAATCCAACACACACACACACACACACACGTGTACACACTGTTTGGTGGTTTTGGGTCGGGGACAGAAGCACCTCAGGGCTTTGTTGTTAATAAAAATCATTTTGTGTTTATCTGCTCTCCTGTCTCGCTTGCTGCGACTTGTAACCTGGAATCTGCCTTTGGTCGTCCAAACATAACCGCAGATCACATGTGCACTACACACCCAGCCAGCAACAAGCTGTAGATTATGTTCACAGGAAAAGATGACTAGGCAAACTTGTGTGCCTGTTTGCCATCTTGCACAGAGTCAGATGATTAATATGAATTTCTTCTCCGTCCAGTAGGTGCAATGGGACATGTTAGCCTAGCTTAGCACAAGGACTGCAAGCACTGCACACTTTTTCACTAGCACAAACTCCAGTGATTGTGTTGAGATAAATAAATGCCCTCCCTCGAGTGGACGAGAGATCAGAATTGATTGATTTTCTCTTCTGACTCCAGCCAAGACACAAATCAGGGTTTGAGTCATCCAATTACTCATTCATTTCCCTGATCATTTCAGCCACGTCCGGTTCATTTTATGTGTGTATGATCATAGCCTCAGTGTAAAAGTCATAAAACAATTATTGATTTTAAAATCCAAAACTTAATTGCCTTCAAGCCTATGTAGACCCGTTTGATTGGTGATGCTGTGAGTCTTGTTTGACTGACAGCTGTCAGTCACTGACCTTGGCATGTCCGTTCATCAGTGAGCAGTTTGTGGCCTTTCTGGCAGCTGCATTCAAAGGAGCCCACAGTGTTCCTGCAGAAGTGATCACAGCCACCGTTGTTCTCCTGGCATTCATCAATGTCTGGGTAGAAGAAATAAAAGAATAAAAGAGAGAAATGTCATTAATAAAATTGCTGGTGTTTCATGATCCATAGTAAATGATGCTGTATACCAACTGCAGTTTCATTACAAAATGCTATAGATCCACTGTATTTGAATACAGATGATTTCATCCTCTAAACTTTTTAAATGCAGTGCACAAGATATGAACAGTGACAGATTAAAAGTAAAATCCTGAATAAATGAGTGGAGAAACATAATGCAGAGGGACATGAGGGCTCACTGTATGGTCTGATGGGAGTACTGAAGCATTTCTGGAGGCTTGTGGTGGACCAATACTTTACTTTGCTGTTGTTTTTCCTTTCATTTATCATCCATTTGTGAAATACAAATGGGTGACAAATAATCATATCAGTCATGTTGTTATCAGCAATCATTGTGCTGGTGGATCCTATTTTGGAAAACAGTTATTTTGACATTGAGCCCAATACATGTATGCATATACTGTCCTTCTTACATCTTACATCTTACATCCTACATCTTTCTTACAGGTATATGGACATAAACAAAGAGCCAAAATCAGCATCAGATCTCTAAACTGGAAGACAATATAGAAGGACGCCCTTTCAAATATGCCAAAAATCTATTGAAAGCTTTTGTTACGAAGTTCTGTTCTAGCATAAAAATCTAGAGATATACTGTAGATGGAGTTTTTTTCCCTTATGTTCTCTATTTGTGCGCTTTAGTAGGCAAACAGAGTTGGCAGAGCTGAAAGACTATTATCAAGTTTCCACCTTTAAACCACAATGCCAGCATGCTGTCTGACACACAAACACAAAGACACATACTGTCCCTGCACAGCAGCAACAGGTGAGCAAAAAGCAGTTTATATATTTATGGTGTCGGGTAACATGCAGACCTTCCTGACTCTATTTAGTTGTGTTACCTTTCACTGTGATTTCATGTTTTTATTCATTTCTGTCCACTTATTTTTTCTTTGACTTTTCCAAATATGGCACACCATTTCATCATGGTGTGTTGTATTAGGCACACATGGCATGGTGCATTAAGTGTTATGTTATGCTTGTTTAACAGGGCTCCAGCAGGCAGCATGGATCAGTCTTTGGAGGTCTAGCTCGGGGCTTGCTAACAGAGATCTGGCTGTCTCACCCCATGATATGCTAGTTACTTGGAACTAATGGAGTAGCTGCTGGAGAGGGTGAGCAAAGACAGACTATCACTGAGAGTTGATTCTAATAATATCCTTTCAGTAAGTATTTGGAGGGTGTGTGGCTTACAAAGGGGATAATTGTACTGTTGTAACCTCTTCATATAAATATAAAAAGAAATGATGACTGGAGGTATGTCTGTCTTTTTGGTTTTTCCAACCCTGTCTCCTAGAAATGATGTTTGTATACTACAAATTTGCAACAGCAAATACTGTATGTTTAAAGAGAACTATAAATTACATTAACATTGACATTCTTAACGAAGATAAGATTCATTGCATTTGCAAAACGTTCGCTGACAACCTTTATTACATGTCATACCTCTGTCTATCCTGTTTCTGTTCTATTTCTCTGCACTTTTAAAACTGTCACATAAGGAAAAACATTACCCAAAAAAGAAAAAAGACATGGCTATGCTTAGAGAAGGATGGTGGTCTTTTTTTAATTATTGAAAAAGTCTACAGTGACTTGAAGCACAGCACAGTGTGTTCATTACATTTAACTGAAACCACAATCTTTCTCTAACCTTAACCAAAGTGCTCCTTTTATTCACAAAATGTTGCCAGTGAACATAAAAACATTTCCTGAAAAATGTATTTGGCAAAACAAATTAGTATTGTAGAGAAGCTTTTTTATAGTTCAGTAATTTACACTCATAAACAACAGTTTTGTTTTTTTGATTTTGGTTTTTGATTTTGGTATGGTCATCAAGTTTTAAAGAAGAGAAAGACCACATGATAGAATTGAAGTCTCAAGTAAAAAACTGCAAAGTAAGGAAAATTTGGAAAGTAAAGAAAATTGGATGCTAGAGTTTTAGAGAAGCATCATTAAAATCACATATTTTACGATAGATAGATAGATAGATAGATAGATAGATAGATAGATGGATGATAGATAGACAGACAGATAGCTAGATAGATAGATAGATAGATAGATAGATAGATAGATAGATGGATGATAGATAGATAGATAGATAGATAGATAGATAGATAGATAGATAGCCTCTTGGCAGTATTGAGTCTTGTCATTGTTATTGATAAGTCCAATGATAGTGGTGTTGTCCGCGTACTTGAATATTTTGACTGAGCTGTGGTGAGATGTAAACTCATTAGTGTAGATGGAGAAAAGCAGAGGAGATAACACACAGCCTTGTGGAGCACCAGTACTGAGGGTCAGAAGGTGTGATGTAGTGTTGTGAACCTTAATAGATTGAATACTGTTTCTAAGAAAGTCCAGTATCCAGTAACACAGGGCTGTGTTGATGTTCATGTCTTGAAGCCCGGTGAAGCGTGTGAGAGGATTAATGGTGTTGAAAGCTGAGCTAAAATCTATGAACAGGATGCGTGCATAGGTGTTAGTTGATTCCAGGTGTTGCAGAGTGAAGTGGATCGGACCTATTAGCCCGATAAGCAAACTGATATGGGTTCATCAGTGGGGATATACAGGACTTCCGGTAGGAAAGGACTAAGTGCTCAAATGCTTTCATAGCCAATGAAGTGAGGGCAACTGGCTGAAGTCACTGAGGCATGTTGTTTTGGCTTAGGTAGTATAAAGTAATTTCTTCATCCTGCCAAGTCACCTCTGTTCAGCCTGATTTATATCCAATTTGCAGTTATTATTACATGTAATGCACCCTAAACCTGCGTGTGAATGCACAAACTGAGTGAAAATGGAGGACAACTGTAAAATCAGCAGCAGTTTGGTTTTATGCATTTTGCTTTTAGCAATCATTACCAAATACTGAAGAAGCAGATGCAGGTAATACCGTTAATAACAGACCTCTATTACTGCTCTCATAGTCAAACAAACAGGCCGGCAGACCTGAATCCCTGGGGAATAAAATCAAGATACCTGAGCTCTAGCCCAGGTGTGATGCAGCAATCCAGAGGCACAGATTCTACAATAATAATAAGGCAAATACAATCACCCCCGAGGCAGCATGTTCAGTGCCAACCGCAAACCTACTGGCAGATCTGGTTACACAAACTCCAACCCTCCAACCTCGCTCCCTTGCCTCATCCAGCCTGTGGTGTCCTTGGCTGAACCCAAACTTCAACATCATGTTAAGTTTTTTTTATAGTCAGTAACATTTTTATGTAAAAACTGGCAATTTTGATACTGTGTGTTACCTACAGTGTATCCGCTTCATCTCAGGAACATTTCCATTGAAACAAAACAAGATGGAAAGTTATAGAAAGTTTAGAAGAGAGAGAGCACCAGGTAGGAAGAGAAGAGGAGGAGCAGGAGTGAAGGAGGTGGGAGAGGGGAGAGGGGACAATAGTCTGGCAGATTACACAGCCAAGCCCTTTTTGATTGGTGCTCTAAGTGATGAAAACTGTGAGGGATTAACACCTAAACCCTTGAGCCAGGGAATAAGTTGAGCAAGACACCACAGAGAAATTGAGGAGGAGGAGGAGGAGGAGGAGGAGGAGGAAAAAGGGAGGTGGAGGAGACGAGACAGAGAAGAGGGAGATTAAGGGTAATAGGAGAAAGACTGGCAGTTGTTGCATAAGAAAAACACAATAAAGTTATCGTTTAAGGAGCAGTTTTGACCGCATACAGACTATGTCCAAGTTTTTTTGTATGTGATTTTAATTCTGGAAAACAATGACTACCTACAACCAATCAGCAGACTGTTTAGATGTTGACTTGCTGCTGCCTGAAATTCCAATTCCTCTCGAGGAAATCTAAAAACTAGAAGTTGCAGATACAAAATGAAAAATGTTACTTCAAATGCATTCTATTTTGAGACCACTGTAGTTGACTAGTAGAGTAATTATGACGAGAGCAGAGGAAGAAAATCAAGTGACATTAATATACAGTATAGGGGGGAGGTCGGGGTGGACGGATGGGTCAACAAAACTTCAACACTGAGAGATTGCTGCTGGTTTCTCATTTCCAACCGCAAGTCAACACTGTTTAAAACCATAACCACGATCATCCCCTAACCTTAACCACATTGCTATTATTGTAACCATGATGATGAAAGTCTCCTAACCTTTAAAAAGTAGTTATTTTAACCCAAACCATTATCTTTTCCTAAACCTAACTAAGTGTTTTTTCTGCCTGAACCTAACCAGACCTTAACCATAGCTTTGTCACACCATAAAACATTTACATTCTTCAACAGTGATTTGTTGTGTTTTGCTGATTACTGCCGATTGGAGCGTAAGATCAGAAAACGCTTGTATGTGTCGTTCTGGAGTGCATGGACCAAAAACGTATTTTGTTGTTTAGTTTGGAGGACTGGGTTGCCTATTTCTTATTTAAAATTTGAAAGATAAATTCATTCTTTCTTCCAGCCCAGACAGCCCAGTTGTCTGTTGTCTGCCCAGACAAAGACAGCCCAGCGAGAAGCACGTCCAGCCAATCAGGTGAGGGGAAAAATCCATGCTGTTTTCACAGTGAAGGAGAGCACTTGTCAGTTGTCTATTGTAGAGAAATCTTGAAATGATGCCTTTCCTAAGCAAATGCTCATCAAGAGTTGGTAGGTGGTAGCTGCAATGAGTGGAGTTGTGGACCAGCTTGTAAGGCTATACTCATACTGCACATATTAAAACTAGTATGCAGTATTATATAGCTTAATTAATTCAGACTCAACTATTAACAGGGTCAAGAGGAGGTGGAGAGAGCACAGAGAGGTCCAGTCAACACACATTTTCAAATGGTCCTCGGTGTAGCGTGATAGGAGCCCTTATAAAACAGCCAGTAACTCAACCACTGTGTTTTTCCATCAGGGTAGACTCAGGCCTCCCTGGCCTGATCCTCTCACTCTGTATCCTGAGGGAGCTTCTGCTGAATGAACTCTTCATCTAAATATGGGGCCGAGACAGGAATCCACAACGAGCTGGCTGCGTGCCGTGGTAAAAATGTATTAAACTGCACGTCCCGCTGTGCCCTGTCAGCGGCCTTTTAAAGGGATTGTCCCTCCATCTGGCTCGGCTAAAACGGATTTCCCTGTGGCTGGCAGGAAGAGAATGAGGCTGTGGGGTTTTTTAAGGAGAGCAGGACAGGTAAGGGCGTTCAAGTACACTTACTGTGTTTGTTTAACATCCCAAACCATGATGTCATACCAGCAGACACAATTAGATTGGTCAGCTCCTTTCAGTTTCTCTCTGCTGTCCTGCCAGTCCTTTATCTACTCTTGACTTTCACCCATTTTGACTCCTCTTTTTCCTTTCTCTTTTGTTTTTCATTTATTTTCAGTGTTTTCTCCTCCCATACTCTGTTGTCACCTGATACCCCAAAGGATTTCTAATCAATCAGGGTTTTCTTCTGCATGCTGACAGGTTTTAGGGCTGATCCGTATCTGTGAGACAGCAGGAGGGATGGCTGCCTTTCTCCCTTCAGGTGACGCACACTGCGCACTTGCCAACCTTGTAACTACAGAAATGAAGAGATTTCGGAGACCAGGAAATTGTAAGATTATAATTTCCTACATCTCGGGAATTTTTAATGAATTAATTAACAAACAAAAGATAGAAGCCATAGAAGATAGAAGCTTCGGGAGAGTGGAAGGCGTGATGGTAAGTAAGACATATACACAAAGTGAGAAACACACATACAAACATACACACCATTCCTCAACATTCCCCCTCTGCCCACGTCGTCTCAAACAGTGGATACCACCCCAGGTGGTATCCACTGTTTTTACAACACAGACAGACACAGCTTCATAATTATTCTGACAGCCGCAAACACTGGCAGAACCACCGCATATACCCACACTTAATGGCCACTCTGGGGACGGCTTAGCCTTATAACTGGGTATATAATTACCTTTAATGGAGCTTAAAAAAGCTTTGAGCTTAAATAAATACATTAAGCCTCCGCACATCTTGAAATGATAAAGTTTGGAGGGAAGAGAGAGAGGACAGATAAGGGCGAGTCAGGAGAGTGGGTGAAGGGATAAGTGGAGGGTGGCCTGACGTGTGTGGCAGTTCTGAGAAACAGCATGCTGGCATATATTCTGCATTAGTGCTGCAAATGATTTTCTTACCTGAATAGTAATCGGAGGAACGCGGTTATTTTACAGTAAAAGAAGGCAATCAGACAATCTTCCTGCAACTTCTACTATGATTCATCTTGGAAGAAGTGTAACAGCAGCTGAGGAAACTATCAGCAAACAAGACTAAGAGTTTACAGCCACGTTAAATAGTGACTGTATATACAGTAGTGGCTCTGTGAGGCTGAAATACTTGTAAAGAATAGAAAAGGTAAGGTCCAAAAAATGTTTGGTCTTTAGAAGTTGTGGAAGTAAATGTAATGGGCAGACAGTGTCAGACTAAAGGTCTTTGTATTGTATATCAGAAGAGTTTATTATATTGTGTAAATCAAAGTGTACTCAATTTCATTTCTGTACAGTCTCAACATCATCAGTGTTTTCATCAATGTTTATCACTGTTAACATCTTAGTTCACTGTGTTAGCATACTAACATTTGCTAATTAGTGCAAAATACAACCATGGCTGATGGGAATGTCCTTAATTTTGCAGGAATTTGGTCATAAGCCAAAGTATGGAACGAATTGAATTTTTGACCTGATAATGGCACTAGATCAAAATTTAGTACGCAGGGTATTAGAATTCATCAACAAGGGACCATGAATGTACCAAATTTCATGACAAATTTTTACTAAAAAACAAAACACCTTCATGGTGGCGCTGTACAAAATTTCATAGCAATCCATCTAATAGTTGTTGAGATATTTCAGTAAAAGTGGTGGACTGACCAACCAACAGGCTAAGAAGCAGACACTGGCATCCCTACAGCCTGTGTGGCTAAACATGTAGGAGTTCTACAATGGCTTTGCCTGTATATAAGAATGTTAAAAACAGTCCAAGAATAAAATTATGAATAAAATGTGTGTGTTCACATGAATGGGCACCTTGATGGCATCATGCACAAACATCTGGGTTGCCAGAAGCTTTCTTGCAGCAGGCATTTGTTAATGAGGACGCTCTTAATTAACTAATTAACACTGATAAGACTGCCTATGGCCAGCATGAGGAGCAAGGAGAAAAGTTGAAGCACGTTGAAAATGGTTTCTGCCTATTTCCAACATTCACACAAATATGTAATAAGCGTCTAACACACACACACACACACACACACACACACACACACACAGTGGTGATGTTATGTCTCTCACTCCAATGTCTGCCCCACAAACGCCTAACTCTTTCCATCTCTGTCTGCCACTGTGAGAGGAGTAATTTGTCATTTTCACTATATGAGGCTTGCACATACTGCCGTGTGTTTCTACACACACATACACAAATGCACACACACATACACACACACATCCAGGCTGTCTCCTGGGATCCATCTCTGACATTTACTCTAGACGATCAATATCTCGCTCTGGCCTTCAATCAATAGTTCCATCCGTTGCCAAGAGCTGTGTGTCTCTCTGAATATCACACGGCTCTACCAGACATTCAAAACCTCTCACTGCCTGACTGCTGCTGCCTGCATCTGACAAGAGATTTGCAGGTTTCACAAAGCCAAATTACGTAGTTTTTAGGGCCTCTTTAAAGCTATCCGGAATTGAATTTAAGACCAATTTAACAACCCAAATAAAGAAATAAAAAAGCTGGCAAAAGCTATGTATTTCCAATTGAACATAGCTAATGAAAGTTCTGAGACTATAAATGGAAAGTTTTAAAAAATGTTACCACGAAATAATTTAAGAACACAATGTCAAACTTGTTAAAGGACATTCAATGAAAACACAACCTATTGGGTTAACCCAGTTCTTTAAACCTTTATTGTGATGAGCAGCAAAGCTTATTGAAAATGGACGTTACTGCTGGTCTAATTTGCTTTTTTAAACCATATTTTGTGTTTCTCACTCAGTGCAGTTATCCTATTTAATATGAAACACAATGGGAAAAAACAGCTGTTATATCAGAGTTTCTCTACCTTATCTGGCTTCTGATCATCTTTATAGGTCCCAAAAATCTCATAACCCCAGCAACTAGAGTTATAAAGAGCAGCATTAGCTGACATTAATTCATGTGAGTTTTTGCTATGGCTTTGAAATTCAAATCTGCCAAAGAAAATAAAATGTTTTATGTTGTAATCCAACCCAATCGCCAAAATAAGACATTGGCAATGTACGTTTCTGCAAACCACAGATTCGTTGAATCTCTACGTTTCAATTGCTTTTCAAGTGTCATTTAAAATCGCATTAAATGGCCGTTATCAGTTGAATAATTATGTTTTATGTTGTGACAACGCTGTGTTTAAGGTCTGGTTAGGGTTAGGCACAAAAACCACTTGGTTAGGGTTAGGAAACGATCATCGTTTGGGTTAAAATACTCCGTTTTGTTGCCAGGAAAATGGCTGCAAATGTCCCAACATTTCATTTTTGTCGAGTGAAAAGGGAAGCGAGCAGTGGTCTCTGCTGTTTTGATGCTTTTGCAACTTTGTGCCATGCAACTAACTCTCTGACCAACCATCTAACCTGCCTCCTCCTAATATGAAAGTCAGCTCATATAGATGTTATCTGAACTATGTCACTTTTCTCTGTGATACATATTATAGAAATGTTGACATGTAACGTATTAAATGTATTGAAACGTAGAGATTCAATGTTTGCAGAAACGTACAATGCCAACATTTTATTCTGGTGACTGGGCTGTGCAATCCTAGTTCAGTGATAAAATGCTGAACCAGTGGATTTGGTGTTGTCAGGAGCACTGTGGCACTGATAGTGTTTACTGTAGCAGCAGAGGAAGCAGGAGTCATTTCAGTCTGTAGTTAGACTGAAAAACTTTTCACCTTCAGCATTTCAAATTCAACATTGTTCTGAAACATTTGCTTGATGTGACACTGAGTGATTGATTAGAAATCTCCTGCAAGCCTGTCTGCATTGGTTTAGAAAAACATATTCTGGCACTTTTTAGGACAATTGATAGGCCTCCTACACAATGGAATTTGAACTGAATCT
Source organism: Scomberomorus guttatus (assembly GCA_038419695.1). NCBI lineage: Eukaryota > Metazoa > Chordata > Actinopteri > Scombriformes > Scombridae > Scomberomorus > Scomberomorus guttatus. The sequence continues at coordinate 20,543,761 of CM076466.1, read as the reverse complement.
ACTGGTAGTTGAACGGTGACCTTCAGGGAATGAATTTTTCTTCCAGGGTAGATATTTTGGAAGTGAACTGTGCTGGCTGCGGCGGAGGCTGAGGGCCAAATGAAAAGGCTTGCTAACATCCACCTGGGCCAAAGGAAACAAGCCCTCCGCCCCCTCGCCTGCTCCTCTGTGAGCCTTGGGGCTGTGTTTGAGAAGTCCAGTGTTTGGAATGAGAAACCCGACTCCAGAAGAAACCCCGATGCTGCTGCGGAGCTCAGCTGCCTGATTAAGACCCCCAAACTAACCCATCTGATCAGCGCTGCTGCCTAAACCCACTGCCACCAATGAGAGTGGAGTGGATGAACCCTAACTCCTGACCTCTGACCCCAGCTTCCAGAGGTCAAGCGCAGGGTCAGGCTATTATGTGAGAGGCTCGTCTGTCTACCTCGCTCCTTGAAAGACTGAGGTGGAAAAACGGGCTGAAATAAACCAACTCTTGCTCTGTCACTTAAACTGAATTTAGGCTCACTTGTAGGAATGTGCAGCTCATACCTCCAGGGTACTAACTGCACACAGTGGAGAGGAGTTTTGTAGTTTTACCAAATATTTTCAGTAAAAAGCAATTAAATTGAATACATTTGCAGAAACCCAAACCTCTACAAATAATTACCGGCCGGGTACAGGGGATCTAGTTTTCTTGGAGCGCGATGGTTCTCTTCGCAGGGTGTTGCCAGTGGAGAGGACAGACAGCAGGCCCAGGAGGCAGCGTGTATTTATTCATGTATTAAACGACCCCAGCACTTGATTCTGTTTAATAACAAACCCTCCACGGGTGCATGTGGGCCAAGTTTTACACAACAATAAAACAGCCAGTGATCTGGGACGGGGACTGCCAGCCATAGTACAGTCAAGTAAGGTGACAGCGTTTTGACTGGATAAGTGCGCCTGATGAGTGTGGACTCTGACCTGTGACTCCTTACTGAGGCTAAATGGACTGACGCTAAAACTAAGGGAAATTGTACCAACACATAAACACAGATTATCACAACAAAAGTATTGATTATGAGAATAGTACCAATGGCAGACATATTATAACTTAATACTAAAAACAATATGTGTTATAATGATATTGGCACCATCCCACATCTGTGTGTCTATGATTGAAAATTATAATGCAGTTTGAATACAGTGTTACAAGCAAATCACAATTGATAGAGCTGATTAGTAAAGCCCTTCTCAGACATGAAATATTTAACATTGGTGGTTTCATCTATCTGTTAAAGTGATGGCTTTTGTCATTCAGACATACAGTAGATATCCATTATGTTAATGTTCAATATGACTTTAATCAGACATGACAGGATATTTATGGCCACAATGCTCTCGCTGTATTGTATCTGGTGTGCGAGAAGGAAAGATGAAGTTAGAAAGTAGTATGTGAAGACAGAAAAGTGTTTTTCTGTTCTCTTACAGGCTGCATCAGCAATTTATTTTAACAGATTTTGCCACTGAAGCCTCACCATCATAAGTGAGAGAGAAAAATTACTGTGAGTTGGCATGAGAGGAATCTCCTCGACAACTTAAAATTGTCTCATTCACCTGTTTATCATTTTAGATTTTATTTTCTTTGTGCATAAGAGATGATAACTGAGTGATACATTTATTAAGGTGATGAGATGTGTATTTCATCTTGTGCTGTTGCAACCTTTGGAGGTAGAAGGGTGACAAATTAAAGGAAAAACCAACATAAAGTGTCTTAGTAACGTGTTGGGCCTCCATGTGCTGCCAGAACAGTGTCAGTGTGCATTGGAATTGATTCTACAAGTCTCTGAACTCTACTGGAGGGATGAATACCATCTTCAAAAAGATATTCCCTCATTTAGTGTTTTGATGATGGTGGTGGAGAGCGCCGTCTAACACATTGGTCCAAAATCTCCCATAGGTGTTCAACTGGGTTGAGATCTGGTGACTGTGAAGGCCATAGCATATGATTCACATCATTTTCATACTCATCAAACCATTCAGTGACCTCTCGTGCCCTGTGGATGGGGGCTTTGTCATCATGGAAGAGACCACTCCCATCAGGATAGAAATGTTTCATCATAGGATAAAAGTGATCACTCAGAACAACTTTGTATTGATTTGCAGTGACCCTTCCCTCTAAGGGGACAAGTGGACCCAAACCATGCCAGCAAAATGCCCCCAACAGCATAACAGAGCCACCGGATCCCCTCACTGTAGGGGTCAAGCATTCAGGCCTGTACTGTTCTCTTGGTGTACGCCACACATGCGCTCACCCACTTGTCGAGAATATGGTGAAGGATGACTCATCTGACCATATCACTTTTTCCACATCTCTGTAGACTGTAGCCTATGATTTTTGCACCACTGAATTCTCAAATGTGTATTCATCTTTGTAATGAGGGGTTTATGCACTGCCGCCCTACTATAATGTCTCTCTCTATGTAATTGTCGACGGACTGTTCTTGCTGACAGTCTGATCATGTCCTGCATTGACATTCTCAGTCACCTGAGGAAGAGTAGCTCTTCTTCTTTTCCTTACATATTGCACTAACACATGAGCATCACAGTCATCAAATGTGAGCTGTCGTCCACAATTTCCGACCCTATTTACTGATGTCTTTCCGATAGATCTAAATGCAGATGTCACTTTACTTATCTCATCACTTAGGCCTAGATCTTCTCCTCTTGCCATCTTGATACAAAATCAGAATCAACTGGGCCTGCTCAGCATTTGTATACATGCCACAGAGCATGATTGGATGTTAATTGTTAATTGCTTACTCATTTACTCAGGTTTTTCCTTTAATTTGTCACTGTTAGGGTATGTGCTCTGCCTCTCCCCTCCTTTGTGTTTTTTTTGGCCTTCTCATTCCCTCTCCCGGCTATCTACCTGTGCACCTGCATCTGATCATCTCATCTACTCAACAAGCTACTGCAGTATTTAAACACCAGCTCATCATTCCACTCTTCCCCATATTGTCCATTCACCTACATGGTACTACGCTTCAGCCAACTCCTAGTATCCTTGCCTAAGTAATCTTGTGTTGTTATTTTGGAACTCAGTTTAACTATTGTTTGCCTGTGCCTCAGGTTCACCTCTGCCGGCCTTCCTGTTATGCTGTCTCACCCAGTTCACAGTCGTGTCTACAAGCTCCAGCTCTGGAACCTACACGCAGTCTGCCCAGCCTCTGCTGACAACCCTGGCTCAGTTACCTGCTCTGCTGCCTGTCCCGCTCTCCAGCTGCTCCAGTCCATTCCCCAAACCATCATCACCAAAAGTCTACAATAAACAACCTTTCTGAACTGTGGAAACGTTTTAGTGTCTGAGTTCTGCTTTTGGGTCTGTAAACTATATTGGCTCTCAACAGTCAAATGCCTGTATGTCAGAGGTGTTACTGAAATGTTACAAGTCTGACCTCGTAGGAATGCCATCATGACTCTGGACTTGGTCACTTCAGACATAAGACTGTCATCTAAAAATGCCACATTTACGTAACATGGTGCATGTCTGAGAGGGGCACTACATGTTATTTTGTTAAATTTTATATAGTTAAAAAATGAATAAGGCTTTTAAAAAAGAATGCACAACATGAAGTAATTCATATAAATGATTGTCAAGTTAACAAGCAAGCTAGTGAATATTTATGTGTGGATAGATCAGTAAACACCACGACAATTGTAGTTAGTTTTTTTTTTTTAATTGTCCCGACACGCTTGGAAACGTGACACTCGTGGTTGGAGGTAGGAAGTGAACAGCGGCCTCCTGCAGCTAAGTCCACTTTTTAAAAGTTAGGAACTTGCCACCTCTGAATATGGAAATATATACATGTCATCTGAACTGCGCCACTTGAGAGGCTCTTTGAAACCCGCATATGTGTGTACTTTTCATGCCTAGGTGAGGCAAAACGTGACACTGACATGGTATCCTCTAGTGGACTGGTGGGTGTATTACACGCTTTGGCATGATATTGGGCTGGCTGGATGGATGGATTGATGGATAGATGATAGATAGACTAGCACAAAAAGCTTGTGCATATGTTTTTTTATATAAATGTTTATGATGTTTCTTACTTAGAGGCCTGTTAGTTTCCTGGTGAATGGATGTAATCATGTTCTTGTCTTAGTTTGATCTGATTGTGTGTGTGTGTGTGTCCGTGTGTTTTCAGGTCTTTTCAGGTAGAGGAGGAATGCAGGCCAGTGGGGACGTGTCTCAGGTGCCAATACACACTGTGAACTGTAAAGCATAGTACACCGACCACACGCTATCCACAAAAACACACACATAACCACAGGCACATACACACACCCACACACACACACACACACACACATCCAGCCTTTCATGAGCTTGTATGTTTACAAAATACAGACTAACATGCAACCTAAAAGTTTGTTAATTAACCCACAAACACAGAAGCACAAAGGGAGGGACACACACACACACACACACACACACACACATACAGTAACTCATCCAACCACCCATGTGCACCTTCTAATCAAACATCTGGAAACAGTTAAAAAAAAAATCTTCCCCTCTCTCTCCCCAGTCTCTCTCTCTCTCTCTCTCTCTCTCAGTCTATCTGTCTCTCCCTCTCTCACCCAGTTGTCCGCACGAGAGCCCCGTGATGAAACACCTCCCCGGGTTGGCGTGTCTGTCATCGTGAGAGGCTGAACCGCCTCGTCTGTCAGCGCAGATGAAAGGTGGGTTTTAAACATGCCCTACATAGTTTATATTGAAATGATTATGATAGACAGGCACGACAGGGCACATCCCCGTGGCTGTCGAGCGAGGTAGATGCAGACAGGGAGAGAGAGAGAGAGAGAGGTGGAGAAGTAGCTGTCTGTCTCTATCAAGCAATTTAGTGGCACATTAGATGAGACCACCTCGCAGCGTGGCACTTATCATGCCGCTAACTACTATGTTCTGTAAACTGCTAAATGCCAGCAATTATACTGCAGTCAGTGCACTACAATATACTGCTAACATGACTGTGATTACATGTGCCACCGGAGTCGACACACACCCACACACATACATATACACACATGTATAGGCTTGAGCTAGAGATATTGATTAGCTAACTCTCAGACAGCCACCGCAACCTGTGTGTGCTGTTGCCAAGGTTACAAGAAGCCTGTGTCAAACAGGACGTCCCCGTCAATAATGAAAGCTCAGGACTGAAGCACAGACCGGCTCTAACAGGGAGGAGAGATGAAAATTTCAGATTTCATTCAACCAGATCCTCTGGTTGAATGAAAAGAAGCAGCACAATGGCTCAATGGTTAGCACTGTCACCTGAGATTGAATCCACCGGCATCTACACAATACATTTTAGTTTAGGTGAATAGGAAACTCTCAATTGCTTCAAGTATAAATGTGTTCATTTGTATGTGTCTGTAACCTCCCTTCTGCCCAGTGCAGGCTTGGTAAGGCTTGCCACCCTGAACAACATAAGCAGTTTAGTAAACTGATGGATGAAGGCGTCCTGGTGACTTAGGCGGTTACAATGCTGACCATGTAATTACAGCATTCCTTGTTCGAGTCTGATCAGGGAACCATTTTTTCCTTTCACCCACCATCTCTCACTCCCTTCATTTCTGTTTGCTCTACACTGCACAGCCTACTGTCTAATAAAAAAGTGGCAAAAAATAAACAAAACAAAAAACTGCTGTTTGATAGATCAGTGGAATCAATTGGATGTGGAAGTTTATGTTGAATTACCTTAAAATGCAGTCCCTCTATTGGCCCCTGGGGACTGTCTCCAAGGACTGTATTAAAGGGTCAGTTTACTCAAACAAAAATCCAAAATTTCTATATTTTCTCACTTACCTCTTTCATTCAATGGAATTCTTTTTTCTTTTTTACAGAAACTATGTCCTTGTCACTCTGGATAATCCACAGAACAGGCTTTCATCAGGACTATTTCTTCAGCAGAAAATCATTCCAACACAAACTGCTCATAGTGTGTTTTGTGGATTGTCCAGAGTAATGGGGCATTGGTTGTGGAAAGACATACTGCAGTTACATTTTAAATGTAATTTTTTTCAATGCTTGGAGGACCAAACATACATTTCCATTCACCTCCATTGTATTGGGGTGGAGGTGGAAATCTCAAAACCTGAACAAATAAGACCAAAACTATCTCTATAGCTAGATAACATTAGAGGTAAGAGAGAAAATACATTTTGGGGTGAAGTTACCCTTTAAAGTGAACAGGGGCTACAAAGTCAATACATTTTGCCAAAAGAAAGCAGGGACACAAAGGTAACATTTACTTCCTGACAAGCCTGAAGTTGATGTGGTTGCCACTTGTTTCTATCAGCTCAGGCACATATGGATGTTTGATTACTGGAACATTCAATTTTAAAATATGGAGTTGAGCAGTAAACCCACACTTCAGGTTTTAAGACCAACAGAATGGGTGATGTCAAACTACCATGTTTTTCTACAATCTATAAGTTGATTGTCCTGGACATCGTCATTGGGTCTATCCGAGATACAAACAGCAGCAGTAAGGTTGCAGGGTGTCTGACATTGATGCACATGTATAGATACGTTTGTATTTGCATCAGTGTGAGTGTGTGTTTTCCTGTCGGTGCCCGGGTGATAGATGCTGATCGATGTGTGCTGCCTGCTCTGTGTCTCTCAGCTCCCCTCAGAGCTGATCCCCGCTCTGGGATTTATGAAGCCCTGCGGCTGATCCACAGCCAAATTATGTGGGCGGGGCACAGCTGGACTGCACTCCTATCCATCTTCCCTACTCAACTCAGGCCCAAAAAAACAGAGGGGTGGACTTTTCATTTTTCCACCACTGTAAATGCTGGGTTCTGTCAGGACTACAAATCACCTGGGGAGACAGAGTGGAAGTGTTCGCACAAGCTGCTGGGCTTCAACTTGACATCAGAGCAGCAGACGACATGTTCTCCCAGCATGCAACTGCTGCTAGAGTCAACGCTAAAATGACACTTTAAAATGTTTTCTGATTTACAAACATTAATATGTTAATCCAACTCAAAAATGCAGGCAGGGCTCTCTAACATGGTAATTATGATAATTATGTTGCATTCTTGTGCTTATTGGTTCAAATTAGGAATTGACTGATTTGTATGGTCGATTGCTGTATTTACTGCATCTGCAGCTGGATGGTGCTGTCTGTGTGAGTGTGTGTATGTCATGGATGGAAAAGAGAGAGACAGTGGTCAGCGTGGGCCTCACTGTTCAAACATCTCAAAGTTTGCTGACGCTCCGTCTGCCTGCCAGGCCTGAGACAGCTCCGGCTCCAGGATTTCACACACCTACATGCCACATTCTCAAACTGCCTGACACTCATTTCGCAAACACACACACACACACACACACACACACACACTGTCAGTATTATACAATTCATAAGTTCATGCTCACATCACATGTGGCGTCTGGATTCTGACACGCAAACAGCCATGTCATTGTCACATGACCTATGCCTTGTTGCTATGACGACTCCTACATCTCCTTGAACATGTCTGTCATATGTAGGGTTTGGCTGAGCGGTGAAGCGCCCTACCACTCTCCATTTCTCCTTCCATACAGAGAGGAGGAACAGCTAGAATGACGTCCAACCATCAAACACCACTCATGTGGCAGAGGAATGTGGAGCTTCATCATCCTCACAGTAACTACAGGTAGTTTTACCCAAGAAACAAGAAGAATGAAGAAAATCTTCTGTGCACCACACTGGGAAACTTTTCACTCATCTGAACCTATCTTACTTTTTTTATGTAAGACTTGCTCTCTTAACTCTCACTTAACTGCACACGCTTGTTAGAAAGTGCTCATTTGATCTTGATGAATGTCACCTTGACATGAATGGGTGCGTGTTCATGTGATTTGTTAACTGACAGCCCAAAATAGCTATTAAAGGCTATGTGTTCTGCTCCATTTGTGGGCACATTTCATTCATGAAAATGACACCAAGAAATAAAAAGAACTTCACACAGCAGAGCTTCAAGTCCTGCTGCTGGACTTGAAGTCAGCTCATTAAAACAGAACATATTTAGCAGTGTCAGTAACTCACTAATATCAGGAGACCTGAAAAAATGACAACATATTGTCAGCTGATAATTCCATCATCAGAGAGCTGTACTGTGACAGAAATAAAGTAGGAATGGTTTGACATGACATTGAATGCATAAAAAATGTCTTACAAAAGCAAAGAGATCCATGGTTAAGATGTAAGGTGGTCAAGGAGACGTAAAAGTCACTTCCAATTTTATTCAGATTAAGGAAATAAAATTCTCAGATCAAAGAAGTCTTTTTCCCCCTTTAGAGTGCTGTGGACCACTCCTGAATTACCTGAGTGAAAATTCTAAATACAAGAAATTTTGATAAATGCAAGAAGTTCTCTTAAATCACCCGTACGTTCCAAGTAAGAAGAAATCTATTCGTACGAGTAGTTCTTGCATGAGGCCCTGCGTCTTCTAAATAAGCAATGATCCAACTTTCTCAAATTGTCATTAAAGTTGTAAATACGTGTGACCACTTTGATGCAGCCAAACTCATAAACAGAATTCCTCCTGCCTACTCACAGCTCTGCCACTACTGAGAAAAGGGCACCGCTGCCTGTAAAGACCAGTGTTTGACTCAGTTTGAACCCACAGGTCAGACTCATTCAACAAGGCTGTTTGTTTAGAGGAAAGCCAAAATGCTTTAATAATCTGTTTGGGATGTTTAGCCCACACTGTGGCGGCCTCTTCTTGGACCACCGTCATTGACGTCACTGGCGGGCTGTAGGAAGTGGAGAAATGCTCAGCGGCAAAATCAACAACAACAACCGGCGGCACTGACCGCGACCAGAGCTCTGTGCAGTTGGAAGTGAAGCGGATGGCAGGGTCGTGTTTGGCCCTGGATCACTCAGATACCAGTCATAGCAGGCTCAGATAGACCTGGCCTCCTCTGCACACATAGAGTCGTGCACCTCACACACAGGCATATTCACACACTTTGATGCAGCTACTGACCTTTGCAGGTTTTGCCGTCGGGCTGCAGGGTGAATCCCACGGGGCAGCTGCAGCGCACCCCTGTGGCCGTGTCTTTACATGTCCTGTCGCAGCCACCGTTGTTCACAGCGCAGGTTTCTGCAGGAGGCGGGAGAGAGGCGGAAAGAGAGAAAGAGAAGGAGGGGGGTGTTAACTTATGACCCCTGCTTCTGAAACACCATGAAAAAGAAACTGCACACACTGAAGGTGATGTGGGTTGAGACAAAGCTTCATGCAGTAGAAGAATACACAAACAACAGCACAGTAGGATATAATGTATTCTTGTCTTTTCTCAAGTTACATGTAGCTTTGTCAACACACAGATGAAGAAATTACATCACAACACCCCAGTTTTCATGATAAGAGACATTTTATACAGAGATAAATACAATGTTCATACACACAGAAAGTCACAATCAAGATTGGTTTATCATTGACAGCAGTGTATCATTACAACAGACAAAAACACATGACACTGTGCTGATAGAGGAGGGTGAAGAACTCTTTGGCCCCAAGGTCGCTCCTGTTTCCAAAAGTGACAAGAAATCAGTTAACACAAATAAAAAGGTAGGGTTAAAGTAAGTAGATAGAAAAATAAAGTTAGTGCAAGGTTGAGTGCTGTAAGTCTAGAACACACTCGGCAGAACCGGCGTGTATATTTTCCTCCAGAAAAATGTTCTTGTACGTGGCGCAGATAAGGTTTGCTCGGACTTGTGAATATTGCCTGAGCTGATCCCAAAACAAACACGAGCTCATGGTAACTCCAGCTCACCTGCCCAGCCGCTGTTGCTTTAGCAAAGCTCAGCACACACTTTCCCAATGGGCCTCGAGAAGTGCTGAGGAGGCTGAAATTTGATGTTGACTTATGTTTGTTGAAAGGGATACAATAAAACTACACCTAATAAGGAAGTTTCACTTAGTTACTGTTCTGCTCTTGGTGGGTTTGACTTCAATAATTCCAGAGAAAATCCAAGTCCTACTTATTGCTGTTATGTAAAAATTCAACTCTTTGAGTATATGGTCTAGTAGTTAAGAAATGTATACAGTTCTTTGGTCAAATTCAAAACATAACATCAAATCTATCTTCCTTATTTCCTAAAAAGTTGACATTTTGGAATTGAAAGGCTTTTGCTGGACAACAGCAACATGTAAATCAGGGATGTTTCCCGCCTTTGTGGCAGCTTCTCCCATTTAATTAAAATGCCAGGAGATTGTGTGCCGGAGTGAAGTGAAGAGGAAATAGGAAAAGCCCTTTCAGGCTGGCAAACACATCCACATCTAGAGGTCAAGGCATTAGCATAATGCCCTTTCAGAATGCAGATTCACAAACACATCGGAGCCAAGATGGCTGATGCTTTCTATCAAGAAACAGGAAGGTATTTGTAGATTTGTTTGTGTTCCTTCATGCAGCTCCAAACAACATCAGTCTCATGGCTTCTTTCCTTAATCTCTGTTTTCTAGCCTGCATTTGTTGCACGCTGTGTTTATCTGCCAAAGCTCTGTGTTCATCATTTGCAATCCCTTTCATGTCTATTTCTCTCTTTGGAGAAGCTCTGAGGCCGGATAGCAAACTATTTCAAATACGAAACTCAGTCCTAAATGGAAATATATTTTCAGAATGAGGGCAGGAGGTTTCATAAATGTTGCATCGTTGAAAAACGGCAAAGAGGAAGGAAGCCTGGAAGCAGAGGCACTCCATCATCCAGGCAGCCTGTCTGATGGGCCCTGTAGGGTACAACAGCAGACCCCTGTCCACTCTCCACTCCAGCTGAGGTCTATGTCAAGTGTGTATGTGTGTGTGTGTGTGTGTGTGTGTGTGTGTGTGTGAGAATGTGTATTGTCTCAGGGTCTGCCCGCCTGCACAGGTGTATACAGTCATTGCGGATGAAAGTTTTTGTGTGAGTGTAAGGGTGTGTGTGTATGTGAGTAGACTTGCTGTGTGTGGAGGTGGTGTTTATGGGTCAGAGTGATTTATACTGAGTACAGTGGGCCCTATCATTAGCTGAGGGTGAGTACAGTCCTGCTCAGAGCCCCTCTCTCTCCAGGCCACGCCCTGCCCTAGGGCCAGGCTGAGCGCGGGAACACAGACGCACCGCCAGGCCTGATTGATGTGCTGGACAAGCCCCTAACCCCCCCTCTGCCCCCTCTCCAAGCCTCTACACCTTCATCTAACCCTGCATACTTCTGTCCTATAGTCTGGTTTGTGTGTGTGTGTGTGTGTGTGTGTGTGTGTGTGTGTGTGTGTGTGTGTGTGTGTGTATGTGTTTGTGTGTGAATGCTGGGGCATATTTTGGCTTGTAGCTTCTATATCGTGACAACTGGAATCACCAATAATGAATTCTAATCAGATAGTTTTGTGCTGTTTAGCAATTTTATGTCACCACACCTGCAAAGCTGGTACAATTTCTGCAGACACTGTTTACTAAGTCAAGGGTAAAATTGAGAAAATGAAAATTAACTTCTTATTTTGTGCTACACTAACTGAAGCAATGAAATATAATATTAGTGATGTTTTGTAATTTTTAAAAATTCAACACTGATATATTTTTGGATTTTTGTTGCAGCGGAGATGCCCAGAATGAATTGCAGCCCACATTAAAGTAATATTTTCAAATACGCTTATTCACTTAATTGCCAAGAGCAAGATGAGGTCGATATCATTCACTCACTCACATATTTGTACAGTAAATGTGAAGCTACAGCAAAAAACAAACAAACAAACACACAAAAAATGGTTAGCTTAGCTTAGCATAAAAACTATAAGCACCTAGCTTGGCTGTGTCCAAAGGTAATAGAATCATACAACCAGCACCTCACTTATTAATACTATTTCTTAGCCAAGCACAGTTACTCCTTAGAGTCTCAAAGGTGGTGACAGGTGACTGGTGACTCCAGGAAGTTACTGGTTACGAAGTCCCCATAAACCCAACAAACAAGATATAATAGAATGTTTTAATCAGTGAGCTTTAGAGGTGCTAGTAAGGCAGATTATGTTACCTTTGGACAGAGCCAAGCTAGCTGTTTTCTCCTGCTCCCAGTCTTTATGCTAAGCTAAACTAAGCTAAGCTAACGGTCTCCTGGCTGTTGCTTCATATTTACAGTTATGAGAGTGTATCCATCTTCTCAATCTAACTCTTGACAAGAAAGAGGCTTCATCTAAAAAAGGTCCACTGTCCATTCTGGGAGTCAATCACTAGAATTCACATGCTTTTATTGAACATTTTGGATTAATTGATTAATATTTTTTTAAGATGAAACAGGTTATGAGGAAAAACATAGCCATCCCTATACTTGCAACCACTTCAGTGTGTCACTGTGGTTAGCAAGTTGAAGAAGTCAGTTAATGAATTTAGAACAGTGATGAACTTGAATTTAATTTCATTTAGCAAATTTTATTCACCCAGACAATCCAAAATTTTGGAATTCAGCATTATTAACTGTGGTCTATTTATGCCTATTTAGATGATGCAGACGAGTTATTGGGTGCTTTGACCATGAAATTGACATGATTAGAGGAAAAGGCCACATTTTCAGGTGTTGATGCACCATTTGCAGAGGATGGGAGGTGAGAGGAGACAGGCTTTCCTTTTGCAGACTGAACCAAGAGGCAACTTAATCTGTAGGGATTACAAGATGTCAACAAGGGTCAGAGGAATGAGAGGAAAGACAGTAAGTATACACACGTCTGTCACACTCCTTGCACGGAAACGCTGACCGCTGCAAACTGCTGTTTCCGTGAGAGGAGGACACATGTTCTATTGATTAAAGCTGGAGAGCATGAGAGGGAAAACCATGTGCACTGTGTATACTAAAGCATCTTGCTAAGTAACAGCAACTGCTGCACTGCTGTAAAAAGGTGAGAGGGGCACGATCACCTTTCAGCACTCAACAAGATCCCCTTTTGCGCCTTGATGGGCACCTAGATTAGCTGTCAGTCCTCAGTCCTCAGTTTAGCTCAATCTGCCTGAGGTGATGGTTTATTTGGAATCCAGGGCCACAGCCACTGTAGCACCACTGAGTCTCTCTTTTGATACTTTGCGCACATGTGTCTAGCACCTGGCCCCTGATTTCGATATTTATTCATTATCAACATCATGAAATGTCTCAGAATGACTTTTCATCAAGTCACCCACACTCCCTCCTCTCCTCTGCCCTCTCTTTCCTTTTGGCCTTGCTCCCTCTCTCTCTCCGGCCTCGTCTCAGCAGCACCTTTTCATTAGAGCCTTGGCTGCAGTTCCATTTGTCTTGATCAGTGTGTTGTGTGCGCTGTGTGATGGTAGTGGGGGCAGAGACAGGAGCACCGCGTGTCAGAGGAAGCAGACAAAATGATAGCAGTGTCAAATCTAACATACTGATGCTGTTCAGGCTGTGCCAGTGCAGCACTGGTGGGGCCTCTGTGCTCTCAACAACCTTATGCATGCACGTGTTCATTCATGCACATAGGCATGACACGTGCATATTAAAACTGACTCAAACATTAAATGTTACATTAAAACAGAGACACTACTGGCATGGTAGGGTTACGGTTAGGTTAATATTGAAATAAATTAGGGTTAGCGTCTTACTATTAGGGTTAGGGTTAGGGCACGTCCATGTCGATCAATTCTAAATTCAACATGTGTATGGCACTCACACAACTTGAGATTGTGTTTTTAAGGCAGAGTGAGTCTAAATGTCTTCTAAGATTAATTTACAACTACTAATAAATTTACTACTAAGATCACATTTAACACCAGTCCAATGTATGTATGTTTATATGTATGTTTACCAGTTTACATACTTCACCAGTATGTTTAATGGTGAAGCCAACTTGACATGAGTGAATAACTTTCTTCATTTTGTTTCAAACTTTATTCCGTTAAGAGACAATTTTTCTATCTGTGCACATTCAAGGCAACTGGAACGACGGTCATCTGGATGTCATGGTGTCCACAGAGCCTTTCAAACTTCTCAAACAGACCCTGTTTCAGTCTGAAATGTCTTTAAGGAACACACAACACAGCATCACTAGCTCAAAGTGCTGCTGTGGGTGACCCTGATCTAATTGTGGAAGGTCTGATTTGACAGAAAAACCTCCATACAGGGGATCATTAATTTTAACCCCAGTTGGGAGGTTTTCCCATGTAATCCCAGTGGGTTGTATATGACATACAATAGGGCAGACCTGGAACACTACAAGTCACAACTGGAACATCATCAGGACAGCTGACATGCTGGTACAACAGGGGGTGAAGCAGGGTTTAGCCAGTGAGGAGAAATAAAATATTCAGTTAAAAGGTAATTGGAAAGGGGAGAGAAGGACAGAGAGGTAGGAGAGGGACAAGGAAGTGTCCCTAAAACCATATTCTCCACTCTTCCTCCTAGCCACACTGGCCAGAACCTGCTGAAATGAAACGTGTATATGTATGGAACGTGGTTTAATAAACTACAGACTGTAAAGCACATAGGTTTAGAGTACCAGATGCTGGGAGGGATTTCTGATGTACTTCTGTCATAGAAAATCAAAGAAAGGTTAAGTTCAAAACAGTAGGACAAGAAAGAGGTACTTCAGAAATTGATCGAATCACCCATTTGAATTTGGGTAAGTCCGATTGATCAGGTCAAAACAAAAACAATTAATTCATTGAAAGACAGTTTGAAGGTCTAAGTGCAAGGAGTGGCTTGGTGCAGTCCTTCAGAAACCAAATTGTGGCCTGCTATGTTTTTTTTAAGTAGAAGAATCCTTCATACTAATTTTCATCAATAGCCATCCTTTTAGTAGGAATAGAACACACAAAGATTAACTCAAAAAAAGATTAGATCAGGTTTGACTAGTGATGCCAAAAATGTGGTCAAAAGATGCCCAGGGGTTCTTTAGGGTTTTTCATGCAGCCCCCAGAAACAAAAGTTGTTTCAACATGTTTCACTTGCAATCATCCCACCAAAAGAACAGACATTGGTTTGGTTTTAAAAGACACATCTGATGATAAAAATCTCAGAAAATGAGGGCTGGCGTGTGATTTGAAGTCTTCAACATGAAAAGGTTTAAGGACCAAATATCCATTTGGTCACAGTGTTGTCCAGTCGTGCTGACTTCACAAAGGGATAGCATTGGGACTGGTGTTTCTTTCCTTGCCTTTACTGCCCCATCTGAGAATTTTGATCTTGAGAATATTCTAGAAAGTACAGCGCAAAACTTTCATGGTGTAGCTCTGTCATCATGGGGCAAGTTGGGTCAACAACCTTTTCAGGGGTTTTGCTTCGCTAGTAAAGTATCCTGTTTTGTAACACGGTTAATCAAAAATGAGGGGAATGGAACACAAAACATCTGGAGTAAGAAAGTAAATGTTAGTCATTGAAAAGACCTAAGAGCCATCCATAAGTTTGGTAGGTAGAGTTAAGGAGGAAGGGTTTAAAGGAAAACAGCGACCTCTTTTACTCCTTTTTCATCACGTTAGATACAGTTGCAACAAAACTGTGACTGTGGGAGTAGACACAGTGGGCACCAAAGGTTTTAAAAAAAAAAAAGATTAAACAAAATAAAGACAGAGAGAGGAGAACGAGGAGGAACGAAGAGGAGTAGAGTCGGGGATACAAGCACAAGCGCCATGGCAACACATAGAAAGAGGAAGAAAAGAGTTACCCATAAGTAGCCGCCGTTTCACCCGCTTGTCCACATCAGCTACTGACGTGGCATTGAACTCAGAGCTCTCAATTGCAGCCTCATCTTTCTCTAAAACACAAGTGACAAGGGGACAAACAGTGAGCAGCAGGTTAATGAGAAGCCCAAATGACCAGACCTTCAGCCCCTCTTGGCGTTTGAGCAAAAAACCAAAGCCAAGAAGCAAGAAGCGATGAAGAAGCGCCAAAATCCCTGTTAGAGTGTTAATCCCCAAACAAATGATGAATCCCCCAGAGCAAATCAAAAGAACAAAAACAAAATAAATGAAAATGATCAGTATCAGTGTGTAGCTTACAAAATGAAGCGGTAGGTAGGCAGGTAGGTAAGGGGAAGGGAGGAGGATCAGGGCTTACAAATGGAAAAAGTAAATTAAAAAAAGATAGTTAGAGGTGTGGGGTTTTAGGGATGGAATGGGGTTGGGGTGTACGTTAAGGGGGGTTTTAATTCTGATGCTGATGTTGCTGTTGTCACCGATGGAGTTTCTGTCATATCCATGTTTCCATATCAAACAGCCACACTGTGTCAGCAATGATTCCCTCACGTTAGGATGGAGGAGGAGGACGAGAAAGAGAGGGAGGGGAGAATACATGTCCAACATTTCCAAGACAAGCTGCCTTAAATGTGGGCACAGAGATGAAAACAAAGAAAAGGGGGGTGACGATGATGACAAGGAGTAGCAAGGGTGGTGCGGGGGGGGGGGACAACGGATCAAACAACAGAGGGAGGTGCTCCAAGAACCGAGCAATGACAAGATGATCAACAAGAAATGATGATCAGAGTAGGAACAGAGAGAGAAAAAAAGAGAGAATCAGTCCCATCATGGCCCACAATGGGAGAGGTATATGAGGGAAGGAGGGGTGCACACACTGAGAAATGGGGTTTGAAGGGGGAGTGTAGGGAGGGCATGCAGAGAAAAACAAAAGCAGGAGGAGGTAGTCTGGGGGCAGCGCTGGTTGCCTGTTTGTCTATGGAACATATCACAACTGGCTTTAACAGTCAACGCTGGAAAAACCACGTTCCCGAAGCTGGGCAGTGGAGGTGGGAGGGGCTGAGGGGTGCAGGGAGGAAGGTAAGGGGGGGGAGAGGAAGGAAGGTAGCGATGGCAATGGTTGTGGAAGGGGGTGAGATCACTGTTAAGGTAGCATGCATGTGCTGCGGCGTTGGGGACGGTAAGTTTGATGATGGGAGTTGGGGCTGGGAGAGGGAGGTGGTCTTTCACTGGGCCTGAGTCATTAGGGCCTGAATGAGCATCTCTCTGTGAATGGGCACCACTTGCCGCAAAAGGACTGGCCTTTGATGTACACACACAGTCCTATGGAGGTGTGGGGGGCAGGGGGGGGTGCTGAGGGGGTAATTAATGTCCCTTCCATTGCCCGGGCCCGGGCCCGCTACCTCTTTCTCTCTCTCCTCTCAGGCGCTTGATGGACAAAGTGGAGGACTCTCTAAAGTACACTCAGGGATGAATGGAGGCTTTCTAGTGCTCAGCTAACAGGTGAAATGTGGTTGTGTGAATGTGTGTGTGATTGTGGAATCGAGAGCTTGTGCATACCAGAGTGCGTGCTTTTGAGTGTCTGCTTGGTTGAGTGTGTGAAAAGGAGAGGGAGGTAAAATGCAAGTGTGTGAGTGTGTGTGAGTGAGGGGTGGATGTGTAAGACAGGTTGAGAAGAGGGGTGGGAAGAGAGGAGTCCCAGCCACTCGCTTCTAAAGAGTCTATGGGACTAAGCGGTGGTCGGAGGCCCACAGAGAGGGAGTGTTTTAGAGAGCCAGACCTACACAGGACGAGGAGGGGGAAGAGTTAAACCACTCTACACTACTACAGCTAGGAGGAGAATGGTAATAATAAAAAAAAACCACGGCACTGGAAGGAAACAGAAGGACCAGGGTCGCTAATAACAACAACAACAATAAATAAATGTACTTCAGTACAAAAAGGGAAAATGAAAGAAACAAAAAGAAAACAGAAAAAAGGGAAACCATACAAATGCAGTGCAGGCTCTCCCATGCAGCTGGGCAAGCAGACAAACAGCAGACAGACGGAAAGATTAGTGAAAGAGGCAGTGGCAGACGGTGTGGCACATGTGTGTGGACACATGCAGTAGGAATGGCATGTTATAAGAGTGAACAAGGGTGAGCGGTGCAAGTCCCTGCCTCTCTAATAAGGTGTATGGAGCAAGAAAAGGGGGCTGATGGATGGGGATGAGGCATGGAGATAATTTTTGTGTTTTTTTGGTTTTCAGCGAGTCGATTTCGTTTGGGACTTGTGAGGAGGTGGAAGATGAAGAGGTAGTGAGAGAGCTGGAGGAGGAGGAGGTTAGGTTTGCTTTCGTGGGAGCTTTACCTAAGATCAGGCTGCAATTGAGATGTCTGTTTTTAACCACCGAGTCTAACACGAGGCCAACGACCCCCCCACCCCACCCAGAGTCACTCTTTCCTCTTGCGCACTGAGGATTAATCACCTGATTTGGTTTTAACATGGATGCTCAGACAAGACAGGCAATCAGGTACTATCACCAGAAAGCAGGAGGAGGAGGGAGGAGGAAGGAGGAGCAGAGGGATAGCGCTACATAGAAAGGGTAAAAGGAAGGGTGGGGGTGGGGGGTTAAAGGTAGGCCCATAGAGCAGTTGGGACACTCGGACCACAGACACAGAGGTCCTTTCTTTTGTATGAAGAGAGAAAGAGAGAGAGAGAGAGAAAATACACAAGACATTGGGAAAAGAGGGAGAGGAGGGTTCCCGCTCGTTCTCATTCTGCTTCCTCATCGCAGACTTTCCTTGTCGGTGTGTTTCACTTCTTCAGAGCAGCTGGAAAGGAAAAAGGGTTATCAGCAGTTGAGCAGCAGCACAGCAATCTGCTCGAGTTGTGAGGATGAGAGACAGAGAGAGAGGGAGAGGCAGAGGCTGAGAGAGAGATAGAGGAAGACAGGAAGAAGTGTTTCCAGTGTTCCAACACAGCAGGAAGGAGAGAACATCACAATGACATCAGATAATTGTGCGTCCGTGTGTTTGACCAACAGCACTGACATGAGATGTTTCTCAGTTCAGTCAGGAATGAGAGAACTTCATGTGTCCTCTAGTTAGGCAGGTGGTTATAATCTCACAAGTTTACATGTAACAAAGGGTAAAATCACACTTAAACGTTGTTCTCTTTGGTGTAAACCATGTGGAAAAGTTTACTTGATTTTTTTATTTGGCTTATTAAGGTTTACACTGACTAATTACAAACAAACTAGAACTTGTAAACAAAAGTCACATGAACTCCTAGCAGCTCATTAATTGGACATAGATTTGGTGACCTGTTGTTCTGCCAGGTTAGAGATTCTGGCAGCAGGAGAGTCTAAACAAGTTCTGATTCCAAGCTCTAAACTTTGATTACAGCCTCAGATGATTTCAGTGTAGAATGAGCTGCTACAAACAACTTTTCTGGTGTTTGGATCCATTCTGAACACTTAAAGAAATAGCCAAATAAGACATTAGTACAGACTGTGGTTTGGTCTTGGTTCATTTTGTTTTGCTTAGCTTTCAGAGTTAGAGAAATGCTGGCTATGGGATGTTTGACTCCATCTCTTTATCCACATAAATCCTGAATTTTGGGTTGTTTTCTGTAATTGATTTGGATTTTGTCCTTTCTCCTAACAAACCACCATTGCTCTCATCTATCCTAATGAACCAAACTGAGGAAGAGCTGTTACCAGTTTAAATAAACACATGTATATGTTTGTCTGTAGATGCTTAGAGCATTAAAGTGTAGGCACAGCTTCTCAGAAACTACCTTAAAGGATAGTTGTTGTATTAGCATCTTAGACAAAGCTAGCTCAGGCAGATTCACTCATATCTTAATATATATGCACTTATGAACAGAGCTGACTACTGCTATTACCTGATGAGCCCTGCAGCTGTCAGGTGTAAAATGTTTGAAATGTTGTGTGCACAATTTATTAAGTCATTCCCTAAAATTAATCCTTCCAATGCAAATCTGTTTCCAGCCAAAACATTGAATGTATCTGCATTCCATTATCCAACATCAACATAAAACTTTATTAAACCCAAGTGACCCATTTAGATTGTCCATGATCTGACCACTTTGTTGATTTTGCACAACACAGCAGCATGGGTGCAGCTATCATCTGAAGCTGGCCAGAGTTCTGAAACGATGTCCAAGGTAGCATCAAAACTGAACAGGGTTGCAAAATCCTTGCAAGGGTGAACAAATGCAGTAATATAAGGGTGTATGTACATTAAACTACAGATGCTTGCTAACACTCTGAGGGCTCCTTTTCATCTGGATTAACCACAACAGTCTGTAACCTCAGTTCCTACTGCTACATTAACTCAATGTGATTCATTTAAAATTAAGTGATTTGAGGGCACTATTTCTGAGGACATGAATTATTTAAGCATTCCCACACACTAATTACTAGTTTACTGGTACCAATTACAACTTTTGTGCACAAATGATCAATACCTTGACACCTGCCTGGGCTCCATAGACTACAGGCCCTTTAGGCCAATACAACCCAAATACATCCAGGTTGAAAATGAGCTGGCTACAAGAGCAAAGAAGTGATGAGAATTGCTTTCAAGCTGTTCAAACTATTTCTTACATTAATGTCAGCAGAAATGAGGTGGAAGAAACAAAGTTAGGAACAACTCCACTTACCTGGAACGCCTTATTCATCCTCTACTGATTAGAAAAATAGCAAGATGAAAATTAATATCCTTTATGATGGGATCCAGGATGCTGAGGCACGTTTCAGCTGACAGTCATATGTACAAATGATCTTTCCAGCACAGAGAGCTGCATGCTGGTTGCTGGCCGGGTTCACTCAGTTTTGACATGATGAATGTGTTTTTCAGACAGGGGGATGTGTCAATCATTAATTTTTCCCTAGCTAACTAAATCATTTCTCTAATACTCAAAACATATTAAAGCTCATTCATTGGTCCTAACTCTTTAGCACTTTATCAAGACATACTACTGTACTTACTACTAATGAACAGGATTTTTGTGTGTTCCCTATATGAGAAAAAACAATGTTCAACTTAACTTACTCTTTAATTTTGAAATCCGTGTACCTATTGTGGGTAATGATTTTAATTTTATGCTTAGAAATAAAAATGTTATGAAAGAAATAATTAATTTAATACTTGCTCACTCCACAGTTGCTAATGTGAACTTCTGGTGGGTTATGCCTAATAAGAGAATTGATGAAGGGTATTGTGCATATTGTGCATGAAGCTGGTCTGCAGCTCCTCCATACTGTCAGTCTTGATTGTATTTATGCATCAGTGCTGTGCTGAATGTGGAAACACTGTAATTCTGTTCAAGTGGAGTTTCTCTCTGTCTACAGCTCCCTGCTTCTTTTGTGTTCAGTGTTTAAATAAGACGAGGCCTGGGGAAGGGGGGAGAACTGTTGGGGAGCTGGGAGATGATCTATCTGCCAACATACACCCCTCCAACCCCAACCCCAACCCCCCTCCCCCAATTCCTTTCCTCATTTTGTAACTTGCTTCGTTTCTGTATAGAAACCGTTACTGTTAAACAGCTGAGAGCTTCAGGGTTTATATGTTTGTGACCTGGGAGGCCATCTTGGTTGTCACTCACCGATGCAGGTCTTGCTGTCTGAGTGGAGGGCGTACTTCTGGTGGCAGCCACACACCGGCCCTGTGTCCGTGTCATCACATGTGTGCTGGCAACCGCCGTTTCCATAGTTACAAGTCACTGAGGACAAGACATACATTCAGGTCTCTCATCTTGTTCAGTATATGTAACACAAGGCTCACAACATTCTAAATAACCACTAATTCCTTACAGCTTATGATATGAAAGGAAAAGAGAAAAGAGAAAGAGTGAGGGAGATAAAAACGAGAGGAAAGAAGATAAAATGGGAGATGCAGAAAAAGAAGACGAGAAGAATAAAGAGAAGAATAAAATTTTAAAAAAGCAAAGACTTACAGTTGAGGGAAGAATGGGAGAAAAAATGATGATGAGAGAAAGAGGCCAAAGAGATGAACAGAAAGAGAGGTATAAGAAAAAGAGACTAGGAAGCACAAGGATAAAGAAAGGGAGAAAGAAGAAGTGTGGAGGCTTGGGGCTCATGCTTTACCATTCACTAAACATTCAGTGCTTCATACTCCATGAGCAGAGACTTTTGCGGAGCAGGAACTACAGCCGAGGAACCAAAGTGGGACTCAGTAGGTATAATATAAAAATGTTCCTGCATTCATGGACAACTTAACTGGTCAATAAGGGCTTTAAGAAGAAAGGCAAAAAATGAAAGAGAATGGAAAGAGGTGTTGAAAATGAAAGAAAGCATTTTGAAGGGAAGGGAACAACATGAGCGAAGAGAACAGATGCGGAAGAGTGAGAAAGAGAATGTCCTTGAGGAGAAAGGAGAAAGAGGGAAAGAGAAAGGGAGAAAGGAGGAAGGGAAAAAGAGGAGATCGTGAAGAGGAGCAGAAACTTTTCTCTGAACTCAGGAACTTTAGTCCTTATCCACCAGAGAAACCAGGATTCAGCTCTAGTTCTTTGCCTCCTAAAAAAGCCACCAAAGAACTTTTAAACTGGCCACAAACTCTTGAGATGGAGTTTGCCCTGATAAATAGTTGATTTGACAAACTTTACTTTCTCCTAATTCACCTAGTCTTTGAGCTTCTTGAGAGTCCTCAGTGAACTTTTCGAGAGAAACCGCATAAACATATTTGGCAAATAAAGCTGATTCTTCTAATTTTCTAATGATTGTAATTTTCCTAAACTTTGCAGCTTCAAACCTAGGCTGCTTTTGGATCTTTTGGTTACCCTAAAACAGAGGACAGAAGGGGAGAGAGGAAGGTTGGAAGGAAATAAAAAAGAAGAGAAAGGATGATGCAAAAAGTGAAGAAGGAGAGGAAGTGAGAGATAGAACAAGAGAGAAAATGGAGGAAAGAGGTGAAAATGGAGAAAGACTGAGGGGACATGAGAGGAGAGGGAAGAGAAGGTGTGTGTGTGTGTGTGTGTGTGTGTGTGAGTGGAGGCATTGTAGACATAACTGCCGTTTCTTTCATCACTAGTTTACTACCGTCCTGCGTCGCCATGCTCAACAGGCCGGCACAGCACTCAGTCCCTCGCCACTAATGAAATATTACTACAGCGGGGGCCGCATTAGAGCCTCTCAGAGGCTTTCACAATCTTTACACTCTCACTGTCTGAGAGGAGAACACGATGTGTTGCCAAACAAAGTGTAACTAAAAGCTTATTTTCCCCCCCTCAAAAACAGCAGCCCAAATTCCATGGCTGCAGGCACTCGGTGTGAAGAGTGAGAAAAGTGGTGTGGGGGGTGAATTCTCTCTACTGAATCCTTCAGCACCTTAAGCTTGGCCTGAAACGCTTAAATGATTCTGGTATTAAATGTCCACCCTCATATTTTACAGCTGAAGGTCTACTGGAACTTGTCCATCATTGCTATTACAGATGTTTATTACAGGAAGAGTTTAGATCCTTCATCACAACAGTATGTAACCTCAATAAAATCAAATCTATAAAACATAGTGTTAATACCTTGCTGGCATATGAATTGTAAAATAAAGCGACAAGTCCATTGACTAAAGATTAATAGATGACGGAAAGCGTAACACAAAAATACAAACCACGAACAAATCTGACACATACGTTGGAGACTAAAGGTTGACCTAAAAGCACATTCAGTTCCCGGGATATGTGTGTATATGTGATTCGTGTGTAGCTGTGAGATCCGGTGTGATACCTACATGTACAGTCTTTCTGGTTTTTGGCTAGCTCGAACCCAGGACGGCACTCGCATGACACTCCCCCTTTCCCTGGAGCCTCTCTGCAGATGTGGGCGCAGCCGTGGTCCTTGTTCATGCAGTTCATCCCATCTGTGCAGGAGACAGAGATGGAGAGGGAATAAATAATTTGATCACTCTGATGAGTTTTTGTCTGTCTAGAATTCACTGCTGACAAGATATAAAAATCAGTACAAGTACATTTGACATTTTGTCATACAAAGACATATGGATGCTCCATTATGTACGATGTATTCACAGGTGGCGATATTGAACTTAAAAAAATAGTAAAACTAAAGTAAAGCATTGATATGATATGCAGTCTTTGAGGGCAGAAGGAATAGAATGTGATTAACAGTCAATCAGAGGGTAAAAAAACTGCTTCAAAGGGAAACCTATTAGATTTTAAAATAAAAAGTAAAAGTGGCTTGAATGAGGAAACAGATTGTGACAAACAACTTTTTAAATTGTACATATTGATGATTCTTTTCTAATGTTTTGACTGTGATAGCTGTGCTCTCTGTATCTGTTGGTTATTGGCTATTTAGAGTACCAGGTGTGAACATTCTGTTTTTACTCGTCTTGCCCTGATGAACACCCTGTGAGGTTGAAGCCGGTCAGCGTATTAACCAATATCCCTGACTAAATAAAGGCTTGTAATATAAGAGGCTGAAGAACAGCACCATAAGCTTCCCTGGACTTACTGCATGTGAAAGTCAGCAAGTGCATGCTCTCTTAATTTTTCTTTGCACCCTTTTTGACAATTTGGGCCACTGAAAAACAAAGAAAAATTATCGTTCTTAAGAATGTGGAGTCCTTTATCAGTTATTTCACATAACAAGAAGCTAGTATGCATGTGTTTTTTTTCTCTTTTTTTTTACCCTCTTATACTTATACTCTTATACTATACAGAACATATGCTTAGTGTGATTGTGTGGACTGCCGACAACTTCCACCGCAGCAGAGAACATCCTCTTGGGTGTTCATGCAGTAAGTACAAATGATGGGCCAGCTGTAGTATAAAATGGAGACAGTCAGACAGACTTGTAACTGAAGACCTGTGGCTTCTCTGTTGTCTGTGCAAATGAGTCTCACGTCAAAATGTGTAATAGCTACGTGCTTCTGCAGTGCAAAATGTATTAGTTTCACAAAAAACGGCTCTAAAATTGTCAGATGCCTACGTTTTTTGGCCTAGTCTTTTCTATTGGCCTGTGTCCATATCACATGACTGTCAAGTTTCTGTCTGTCAAAAAAAAAAAATAGCTGCCATTCCTTTTATTCTCAGTGGAAAATGCAATATTTTAAGATAATTTCGGCATTAAAATGCGTTCTTGATAACATTTGTAGTGAGAAATGTGCATTATTAGATTATTTTCATAATCTTTGTTCAGTGAATGTTTAGTTTGTCAGTTATTACAGAGATTTTTTCAGGCTTTCTATCGTTGCTATGGTGGTTGCTATGGACGCTGCTATCACTGAAACCATGTAGTTGCATGTTGTTTGAATCATTGTCTTTGTGTTGTGTAGTTATCTGAGCTGTTATGTTGTTTGTGTTATTTTATGTAACTGTTTGATGATGTTCTTTCAATAAAAAAAAAAACGTAGATTTTAAAGCGTCCCAGGGATTAATTGAATTTGAATCCAGAATTTGAAGCTTTGCGATTGGCTAAGTATTTTCCTCACTGTCACTGTGTTAAGGTTTTATTATACAAGTTATGTTTAACATTTCTCAACACAAAAACATGAAAGTGTCTCTAATAACTCAACAATATGATGGGTTAATGTTAAGGTGTTGTAATGTTACGTTTTGTGCTGTGGACCAAAGTAGCTATTACACATTTTGATGTGAGACTGGTTGGTCTGTGACAGCAAGCTTGATCCTCAGCCAGGGGTCGTCAAACATTTCTTTTCTTTTCCTAATTGCTAAAAGCCAGTTTTATGCTTTCTGAAATCCTGCCTAAAAGTCTCTCTTTCTCTCTCACATACAAACACACACACTAAAGTCCTGACACATTTCCTCTTCTTCATCAGCACCAATTAAGCCCTGCACCTTGATTTATACCTCAGCTCGGCCCACATCCTTCTCGGCTGTCACTGATCCAAAGCTTCTTCCTGTCTGCACTGAGATGACTCGTCATCCCTTCATTTCTTCACCCGACCTGTTTGATGTGGTCTCAGTCTAATCCTGGTGATTTACAGAGCACACTGTGGCAATAATATCTGAAATAGGCCAGTGTTTAAATCTTCATCAGCTGGGGGAGGAAGCTGGGAGGTGGAGGATGAAGGGCCAGTGCTCTCCAGAGAGGTGAGCAAGGACAAAGAGCCCAGCCAAAGATATCACTGAGCTCCAGGAAGAACTGGAAAAGTTAGTTTGGGAGTATGTGGATGTCTACTTGTCATGGCACAATCAGATGTGTTCACTCACAAAAGACGGTTTGTGTCTTGCATATGTGCACACCTACGCCTTTTTTTTTTTTGGTACTTAACCTTATATTTTGCGCACTCTTCTGAAGGAACAGCATGTTTCACACACATCATTTACAAAATAAAAAAATGTGTTTCTCCCGAGACAGATTTTGATACCTAGTCCATGATTTATGGCCACACTTTGCTTTTCATGCCTATCAATCATTTCTTATGAGACCGAGATGCATCAAAACACTTCATTATGACTTTTCAGAAGAGTCTTCATTCTTCTGAAGTGGGAGTATCAAGCAAGAAACAAAGACAGAGGGAATCTGTCTCTTCAAGTACAGACGCAAAATGAACATCCACCACAACAAAACTCCCTTAAAAGGACAGTCCTGTTACAAAGACATCATCTTTTTGTTTCTCAGTTCATCATCTTCTGTTTGCCAACATTCAAGGTTCACTATCTTGATATAGGCATCCTTTAGTGTGGGGTTTTATACCCATTTTGGGTATAAAAGGCAATGGGCCGTAGTTTGTCAGAACTTTAGTAGCTAGGAGATTCCCATCATGAATGTTACTACAACATGTACAGAAAAGTTTCATTCAGTTCAAAAGTAACACAGATGATAGCTAGCTACATTATCTGTGTTTAGTCATGACAGTCCTGTAAACTCTGATATGAATAGTGGCATTATATGCACACTTGCCGCAGTTTACGGGACTGTCGTGACACCTCTAGCTATGTCATAGTGACATAGTGACAGCTCTGTTTGTGTCTGTTGATGGGGCATTATTTGGTTTTAAGGTGTGAAGCCCTGGGAGTGGACATAAATGTGTGCACATTCTACTTTATTCAGTCTGTCCCTGCCAGGTAGCTAATGCTAGCTAGCCAGCTGTCTGCAGATATCAGACTGGTGTCTTGTCATATCACAAACGACAGGAGCAGATTAGTGATTAGTGAGTGGACCTCTACGGTCTATCTTAGCTGAAACAGATTATTAAAGTGTTTGTGCTCCACTATGTTAATAATAATTTGTTTCTGATATGTTCATTCTGTATACTATACATCAATGTTAAATACATTTTAAAATAGCCTGCATAAATACAGTTCAAATAGAAAAGACCTCATAGGTTGACCCGGGTATTAATGATTTTAATAATTAGCAGTTGTATAGGCATCTAAGATAAAACTGTAAGTTAAAGTTTTTAGACGTCTATTTGTCTCGTCTGGGCTCAACAGTATTCAATGACTACATTACAACGTTTAAAATCCAAAAGTCTGAGCTGCACTGTGGAGGTTCAGGGTTCAGGAATATCCACATGAGGAGAAGTATGAGATGGTAATTGATCAGCCTTACCAATGTTCATAGTGTTCTTACTTGAATATTGTATTCCATTTCTGACAAATCTGTTCTGCTAGATGCCACTACATTTTACACACTGCAACTATATATATATAAAATAAAGAAAACACATACACACATACACATGCAGACAATGCATACCTTTATTCTGAGCTGAGGGTGAATCTACAGTGTGTGTTATTTCAATATAAGGCCAGAGATCACTGTTCAAACAAATGACTCATTGTGAATAAAAGCAGTAACATTAGTAACATAGTGTTCGGGGAACAATATAATATCCAACTGGGATTTTGATCTTCCTCTACTGACGTAAATCTCTGTAAATGAATGTGCTTCGATATCGACTGGATGAAGAAATGAAACGTGTCCAACAGCTCCTCCAGACTCAGCATGAGGGGAAACAGAAAGAAACTCAGGATTTGTTGAGGAAAATCTGCCAGCAAGCAGGTTAGGTTTACATACTGTAATAAGTGAGTTAAAGTGATCTCGTTTTCTGGAACTAAAAACTCAAAGTGTCCCTCACATCAGGTTAACATACTCAGAGTTTTCACTAAACCTGCTTTCTGGAGTAGACTCTGAACTGTGAGGTGTAGAAGCAAAATCCAAAACCACCCAATTTCTTTTCACCATTTTGACAAAAACAAACAACAACAACAACAACAATAACTAAAACACAAACAGTAACATTTCATCCCATCTTCACCAAATTTGATATAACATATTTGGATGACCCTGACAATATGTCCTATAAAAGGCATGGCCTATTAAAACATAAATTACTGTCATTATTGAATGCATCGTGCAAGAGCAACAAAATATGTGACTAACTCAGATCCTGCTGCAGCATAATGAATTCAAATCAGTCAGTAGTCATGAATCTGTATCTCTTTAAAGTTTGCACAATTTATCCTTTTGAAAGTCCCATTATTTCCAGGATTTAGGTATTCGGAAAGACAGCATGATTGTCCATCACTATGTTTATTTTGATGCAGATTAACCAAATGCAGATTCAAATCTTCTAAATATTTTCTGTTATTGAAATAACAAATTTAGAGGACTGTGCAGCCTTGGCAGAGGTATGTACTCTCTGAGTGCTTTCTAGACATAGTTGGATTTGGAAGTAAAGGCCCTGCACTTGAAGATGCTCTCCAAACAAATTCAAACACCATGTGAGAGATTTTGCAAGGAGTGCAAATAGACCGCAGCGATGTACAGAACTGATCCAAGCAAATACATGGTGATACACATAAAAGCACAAGGTAAGTCAAATACAGTAATTATGACCGCTCATTAACTTTTGTAATAACATTTGTTATATTAAATCTTTGATAAATTTGCATCTTTACTCCCCAGGACTTACATTAATGTGTTGGCACTCACCACCCTCCATCTAGACTCCCCACATCCCCTTCCCCGGTCCCCAGGGTGAATAATGTCCCTTCGTGGGGCCCAAGAGTGTTTCAAGTACCTCATTAGGGTGCCATTCTCCATAGAGAGTCCCCTTCACAAACAGAAAGTCCTTTCTTAAATCAAACACTGCCGTTCTAGCTGTCCACTCCCAACAGCACCATTCCATCAAGTCCAAAATCAAAGGAACCAAATGGTTAAAAGGATATGCTGCATTCACATGATTAACAAAAGATCAAACAAAATCTACCTCCCTGTTCAATATTATATAATTTAGACTGTATATTTCAGTTAACAGTAAATGTAGACAGGTACTGGTGCACAGCCAAATTTGGACTCTGTACAGCCCAGAAAACTAGTGCAATGACGCCAGGGGGTAAAAAAACTTTCAACAGTTGCCAAAGCATGCACTGACCCTGTTTAAAAACTAAACTCATAAGAAAGCAGTGTATCTACAATCAATTTAAACCTGGGAGAAGTCAAATAAACTCAGGCAGAGGGAGGAGGCGGACACAGGACGGGACTCGGCACAACGGAGCCTAAAACAGCAAACAGAGCGGCGGCTGCGAGCCGTGCGTGGCCTCTCAACATGTCCGATGTGATGAGCCAGTGAGACCGAGAAGCAAAGCCTGCAGCTCACTGATACATTTAATTGTCAGACCCACACGGGTCCCTCATACACACAGAGAGATGAGATTTATTATAACAACAACAACAATAATAATTATTATTATTATTATAATAATATTTATATTTATATAGTACTTTTTAAAAAACAGTTAGAAAGTGCTTCACATATAGGATAAAATACACACACACAAAACAAGTATACCTACATACATACATACATACATATGCATGTACATAGACAAGAATTAAAGTACCAAAATAAAAAAAACTAAAAGCATATAAAGAGTGTTTATAAAAAGGCTAATCTATAGAAATGAGTTTTCAGCAGATCTGATGGATTGGGAAAGGCTGTTCCAAAGTTTAGGAGCTACAACCGCAAAAGCAGAGTCACCTCTGTATTAAAAATAGGAACAGGGAAGAGATAAGGCCTTGATCAGATAATTGGAGCGGCTGACAGCTAGAATAGGGGCTCAAGAACTCTGCTATATATGCAGGGGCTAGGCCATGCGAGGCCTCATACGTAATTAGTAAAATGTTGAAGTCAGTTCAGTGTTTTACTAGAAGCCAATGAAGGGGTGCAAAGATTTGAGTGATGTGGGGCCGACGACCAGTTTTTGTTTACAGCCTAGCTGCTGCATTTTGCACCAATTAAAGAAGAGCTAGAGAGGACTGAGTAATGCAAGTAAAGAGGGAGTTACAGTAGTCTAAGCAGTAAAAGATTAAGGTATGCACTAGAAGTTTCATATTTCTGGATGATAGTATAGGTTTGATTTTTGCAATATTTCTCAACTGAAAGACACAAGACTGAATAAGCTTAGTAACATGAAGTTCAAAGTTCAAATGTTGGTCAAAAAAAATACCAAGATTCTTAGAGTCTTGTTGCTGCTAGCTAGGGGTTTTGTCAGAATTGAGATGGGGGACATTTTGAAAAAAACAATTCATAACAGAAGCTAGGCAGTCATGAAGAGTGGTAAGGTTACTGAGGTTATTAGGTCTAACCAAGAAGTAAAGCTGCATGTCATCTGCATAGCAACGGTAAGAGATACGACTGGAGGAGTTAAGCGGATGTCTGAAAGGTAGTGTATATAATGAAAACAGAATAGGTCCAAGGATCGACCCTTATGGGATCCCACATAAGAGAGGAGCGGAGGAAGACAAGTAATTGATGTAAATATTGAAATCTCTGTCAGACGTAGTATGTAAGTATGAGGAAAACCATTAGAGTGCAGTACCAGAGATACCAAACCAGTTCAGTAGTCTATCAATTAAAATGGCTTTATCAATGGTGTCAAAGGCAGCAGATAAGTCGAGTAAAACTAAAATGAAATATTCACCTTTATCTGTACACATAAGAATGCTGTTTGTTACTTTAAGCAGTGCCGTTTCAGTGCTATGTTTTCGATGGACACTGTGACCCACAACCAGTTGGAGAAGCTGGTGAGTGACAACCTTTTCAAGAATTTTAGATATTAAGGAAAGTTTGGAAATGGCCCTGTAGTTAACTAAAATCAGTGGTATCTAGGGAGGGTTTTTTGAGGAGAGGGAAGACACTGGCTGTCTTGAAATAGTCAGGTATGCAGCCAGAGGAGAGAGATTGATTGACAATAGAAAGAAGGCTGGGGGCAATGACTGGTAGGACCTCTTTAAGAAATTTAGTTGGAATTATATCAGCAGGGCAGGACAATGGACACATATGAGAAACTATATCCAAGAGATCTTGCATGGAAATAAGGTTGAACTCAGACAGCAGAACAGGGAAGATAACTTGATCAAAGTGAAAAAAGTCCAAGGTTGAAATTTGATCTGAGACTATTGATCTTGTCAGCAAAGAAATTTATAAACTTATCACAATCATCAGGAGGAGGCGGCAGGAAATCCAGAATGAGCAGGATTCAGAAATTGGTTAATAGTTTTATAGTTCCTTCATGTGAAGGTAGCGAACATGGAGGTTTGATTTTTTTTCCATCTACGCTCAGCCTTTTTATAATCTCTTCTGTGACGTTGAATGGAATCATCTATCGAAGGGGACGGATTGACAACTGGGGCTAGTCTGATCTTATCTGGAGCAATGGTATTAAGAGCTAAGGAGTACACATTATTAAACCAGTTAACAGAGTCATTAATGTTGGAAAACTATCTGGAGACCACATTGCTGTAGTGATATGAAAAGAGACACACTATGTGCCTTTTTTTATAATGACAAAGAAAGAAGCTGTCAATAACAAAAACACAGATAGTTCTGTTCTAAAAAAATTACAATCTTGTATCTAATATGTGACATTTTTAAATAAAAACTACTTCCCTACTTTCTGTAAAACACAATGCAACACAAAGTTCATGAAAGTGTTTACATTTTCACTTCTAACACAAATACCTGATTGCATTTTACATTCCCACCAACAATGAATTAATACTATTTATAAATGCTAAATAGGTCAACTTAAAGTATTGTTACCATTGTCTCATATTAATTTGGAAGATATAGTGAAGGCAAATGTTAAAATGACTGTAAACTCTCCGTTTGAACTTATCAGATTTTTCTGTGACTTTCTTGTTCAAAATTGACCCCCTATGTTACATAACATAGTTTCTGTGCACACACACAAACACACACACACACACACACACAAAATGTTGTATCTCACACAGGCTCCGCCCTCTAATGGACTCTATGGGTAAGACTCTTCTAAAATCACATGCACGCAATCGCCCACTGAAATTTGCATGTATGTAGCCAGCCAATCAGGATGCACCTACCAATTACGCGTGTCTCACACAGCATAAAAGGCAGCGTCTCGCTGCAGCTCCCATCCTTCTCAGTTCAGCAATGGCGAAATCAGTTCACTGATCTTACTTCTCCACGGTTGTAGTCGCTGCTTCAAGCTCGTTCCTGCCCGTTGTGCCCCAGTCTCATCACAGACGGGCATCTCTTCTGCTTCGAGTGCCTTGGACAGGACCATGCAGAGAGCAGCATGATGCAGCCGCCACCCTGCGTGCACTGCCGGGCACTCTTAGGCTGTCGACTGTCAGTGGGAGAGAGCATCACATCGGCGAGGGCTATGTTCAACAGCCCCCCCCCCCCGAATATGGCAGCAGAGTTCACCACCACCTCCCACAACTGTTCATGTTCATGTCAAAACAAATTAGATTTTCCAAAGAGCAAAATCCTCCACCGTCCCAACTTCCACCTCTGCAGCCCTCCATGATGCTGGGATGATAGCGGCTCAGGCTGCTTCATCCAGCTGGTCACTCAGCTGGTGCTCCTGCCTTTCTTCCCTCTGTCAGGGAAGCAGACGGCGGGTGGCCTCATTCAGCTGCAGGCTGTGCTAGCTGGAAAAAGCTCAGCGCTGAGGTCATTCAGGAACGATATGTTTGGCACAATGTTGTGAAAAAGAAACGCATCCCACCTGACACACAAAAGCAGATCTGTCTCTCACTGCACTTGCTGGTACCATTATTTATTGGACCAGCCAGCGCGGCTCGTCTCCCCGGGTATCAGTAAAGCAGTGAGTGACGTTATATCCTCATGAAGGAATAACACCTCATGCCCACACATTGACCGGGGAGAAGACGCTTCATGTCTGCTTAGTGTCAGCACTATCTCCTGCTGTCTTCGCCGCTTCCCTAGATGGGACTGGCATACACAGCTCACATCTCAGTTTTACGATAGCGTGGCCGGCGGCATTACCTTCTCTTTAGAGCATAATGCCCCAGACCCGCACATGGACAGAGGAGAGGTGACATCAAGTCTGCTCTGCTCCCCTCCGGTTATTTCTGTGGGAAATATGGAAGGGGACAGACACACTGACACAGTCCTCTGACAAAGTCTTATGAGGAATGGCACTCTCTCAGCTAAGAGAGTGAGTAAATTGTCTGCCTTGTTGGTTCACCCCAGCTGTCTGCTGCTTCGTGGTGACCACAGTCAAGATCATTAGGAGTTCCTTTAGGTTGAGAACTATTCAGCTAGAGGCATTTTGTCATCCATCCCATGGGGATGTCAGGGAGGCAAAATCGCATCTATTGTGCCCAGTTCATGTGTTGGCGTGTTATATTGAACGCACTGCCCCCTTTCAGTGCATTGAACAGCTGTTTCTGTGCTATAGAGAGGGAGTGGCCAGTAAAGCTCTATGCAAGGAGCGCCTAGCTAGTTGGTTTTGTGAGTGCATCTCCCAAGCCTACAGGCAGGTGGGTAATGACCCCCCACCATGGTCCGAGCACATTCCACATGTGGTGTAGCAGCGTCTATGGCCTTATTCAGAGGGGTTGAGTGTCGCGGACATATACATGGCAGCTTCTTGGTTTCTGCCTTGTCTAGTCATAAGATTCTATCTCTTGGACATGACGGGCTCCATTTCAAGGCCGTGCTCGCAGGAGCAACTCAGGACTTGTGAAAAGGGTGGTGAGAGTGTCAGCTGTGGTACACCACTGTCAGTTACATTAATACTGTCTGTTTTTACCTTACACAAAAATGATTGAAATGCATTCCATGCAGTGAGGTATACCAATTTAAAATTTGGAAAAAGTTTTTTTTTTTTTTTTTTTAATTTCAGATTCGTACTGAGCTGAGGTATGACTATGAGAGAAATAGGTGGATTGGTGCATCCCTGATATTTATCACTGATGTTTTAGTGGGTTTTCTTGTGGTTTGTCTTTAAAATAAGTATGAAAAGAGGGTGTTTGTTTACAACCTGTGATCGTGTGACCACGCATGCTGCCTCCCTACTGGACTCCATTATAGCAAACATTGCCTGCCCAGATCTCAGCTATGAAGCTTATTAGTAATAACTAATGAAATGAAAACTTCACAACCATGAATATACAAAAGTCTAAAATTTTAAAGAGAATAAGTTTAATTTGAGTAGATTACTTTAGCTTCTCAAGCTTTTCAAAACGGGGACATTAAAAGCAAAAGGTATGATCAGTTTATCATTTGTTAAGACTTGAAAAAAATGATGGTATTGCTTTATTGTAAGTGTTTTATGATTTGTGTAGTTGTACCAGTGAAAGTGCAAACACCTTTAAAGTGGTATGCCACTGTAGATTGCAATTCTTCAGTTAACAATGAAAAGATAGAGAGAAAGTCGGCATTTCCTTCTCCCCAGCTGGGTGTGCAGCTTTGTTTAGATTGGGGAGGTCAGCCGGTTTACAACTACTGAAGCTCCTCGCTGGGAGCCCCAGCAGGTCCAGATAAAACACAGAGACAGGGCCCAGTAAGAACCCCCAGGACACAGTCTGTCTCTCACCTCACACACACAGTCTCTCCTCTGTCTCTTTTATTATCGTCTGTCTTTTTCTTGATTCCACTTTCCCTGCCTTTTATCCACCTCTCTGCACACCTCTCTTTAAGTCTCACTCCCCCCCTTTTCTCTCTCAGAAGCTCTGACTCCAGATAAGGTCCAAGCATATCACAGCCGTGTTATTACAACCTGACTCTTGCTGCGTTACACCCCAAAGCCCTGAAGTCTGGCTGGCAGAGTAAAATGGGAGACAGAGAGAAAAAAAGGGGAGGAATGAAATGAAAGACAGACAGATTGAGAGCAAAACTGAAGACACGGATGAAGGCAGAGAGGGAGAAAGATGGAGACAGAGAGGGATAATTTAGAGCCTAACAATTGCTCTCCTCCCTGTTTCCTCTGAGGCTGAGAAGGAATGAGGCGATGCTGAGTGCCAGTCACACAACCTGATCTCCTCCACAGAGAGAGAGAAAGAGAGATTTCACAATTTTATTCAATTGTGATGTAAATGTGATGTTAACTGTGTGGCAACATTTAAAATATGAAAAAGAGCCCTTGAAGCAACTATACAAATACTATATTAGTTAAGTCCCATGATATGAATTAAAACAAATAAAACTGAAACTGTTATCTTTATCCACTGAAACTGGGTTAACTAAATGTCTTGCAGAAGCTCAAATCAGAATCAGAATCTGTTTTATTACAGACAAAAAATGCAAAAGCACTCTAAGTTTTGGCAAGCACTGTGCTAATTTATCAAATTTCCTTCTCTACTCAAAAATGTGTTTTGCTTTTTGTTACTTTTTGTTTGAGTTTCACTGTGCGGAATGATGTATGTTAGAACTTTTAAGGAGGTAATTTTATAATTCAAAGCAGAGTATTTCTAGATGTCTTAAAGCCTGTCTGGAGGGGATCTTCACATACAGCAGTACTTCAGGTCAATACAAAAAGAAGAATTTAATAAAGAAACTCTCTGAGACAAAGGGTAGCTTATTTTCTGAGATTGCAGGTGATAATTAGGACTAAGACGGTTCAGGAGATTCAGATAAAAACAGTAAAAGATAATACAGCAGACTGATATCTCCATGTCCAATAATAAGAGCGCTTTTGTGTGTGTGTGTGTGTGCATACATTACATGTACATGGGTGCTTGCACACCCGCTAATGACCATGTGCATGCCTGTGTGTGCCCACACATGTATGAATTACCAGAGTTTGGAATGTGACTGTGTGGTAGACATAAAGCCACCCATAAAGAACTCCACTTAAAAAGCTTCAAAAGCAATATCAAACAGGAACAATGTGTAGTTCTGTTGCAGCTTCCTCTTCACAGAAAACACTGCTGCAGCCTGGGACTCAGGATGTACACCCTGCTCTCTGGTGTCACAGTCCTGCACTAAACCTAATCTCTGTGAGACAGGGTTGCATTCTGGTGAACTGAGGCTACTGTCGGTCTTCTAAAACGTTTCTTTCCCATTGAAGACGACATTGCCTTTTCAATTCTTATTGTCAGACATTAAATTCTGTCATTAACTATTCATTAAAGTGCTGTCAAACCTCATATTTCATCGTTGGCAGCTGTATAAATATCTTCTGGCTATTTATATCAGGTCCCTTTATACTACTGACACTGCTACATGAATTATGTTTTCACTTGTTGATTTTAGACAGCTCTTTACTCTGTGGTAATATTTTAATGAATGAAACTTTACCACAAATGGAACAGAACTTTCAGCTTTGCATTTACTTGCTTAATGCAGCATGAAACAGTGATGTTCTTAAATCAATGTTTAAGTGCTTAAGGTTGAATTTTTCCATTAACTTGCAAAAAGTAACTAAACCCATCCAAGGCAATTTGATCATTAGTTACAAAAAGTGGAAGAGTCTCAGAGTGAAATAAATGATGAAGTGTGACAAAATATTCTTTATGGAGTATTGGATTGAAAAGATCAGCAGACAGAAAAAAAATCCCTCCTCTACCATGTTCCTGCCCCCCCCCCCTCTTTTCCATCCTTGCTCTTGTAAATGCCATTTTAATTGAAATCTGTCAGACGCTGGCTGTGTGTCTCTCTCACTGCTCTGTTCAAACCACAGTGCTACAGGTGCTAAGCCATGAATTTTAATGAGAGCTTTTCTTCAACTGGCTGCATTCAACTCCCTCAAATAAGGACTGTGCCTTTCTAATAACCCTCCCCAATCTCTTCTTCAAACACTAGAGGAGCAAGCACCACACACACACACACACACACACACACCTCTCTCTCACTCTTTTTCCACGCATATCACAGTAAGACGTTGGATTTTAACGTCAATAAATGTTTACAACTTTAATTTTGAGACATTAGAGTACTGACAGCCTTTATGTGGTGATATACACTGTGCACCATCAGGTAAGTTGAATTTCAGCACTGAACAGGAGGCGGGTTCTGTTCTTCCAGAGCAAATACAACTAAAGCTTGGTGGTGAACGGTTATGAAACGACAAAAATACTTGATTATGTTCCGCTTCAGTGAATCCATCGAGAATGAGACAGACAGACAAACAGAATGAGATCAATTGAACCTTCTTGAAAACTGTACATCTTCAGCAGGGTCTGAAGGTTTTCCTCTGACTTTAAAATGATTACTTCCCAAAATATTTCACTATTTTCCTGGGATTCTCAGGATTCCTTACCATAAATTTGCACTTTAAAGACACACTTGCGGGATAATTAACCTTAAAATAACATTTGCTGTCATTTTGTGACGTTATTCTGTCATACTTATGATATTATATGAAAATATTTTTAGCAGAACAATCATTTTTCTTAAAAGTTTAACTTTGAAGTAGAAACATCTCATTACAGTGGTTAGAGGAACTGGAGCATTGTTCATGGACATTTAGTTGTAATGTTAAGGCAGCATTCTGCACTCAGGCTCCACATGTTGAATTCCTGTCCGGCTGCTCTGATTCAGGATGTAAAGTAACAGAATCTGCACACACTTTAAACAAAAACAACTTTTAGCATGAAAACTAATTGAAAGAAGCTGCTGCAGATGAATAGTTGATCTAGTTATATTACTGCAAGAATTGCAATATATACCTTGGTCAACTCATGCACTAGTGGGTGGAACTAAGTCCAGACAATACAGACATCACAAATTTCTCAACAATCCCACCTTTCTGCCCATCCTCAAATCAAACTTCCCTTCTCTCCATAACTAATGTCCTGCTTCCACATCCTGTTTCAAAAAGGACATTCATCACAGTATTTACATTACACAAAAGATCCAAGAGTCTGCTTTCAAAAAGCATAGAATATAGCTACTGGATGCAAAGCTGGAAATCAAACGTAGAAGATAAACAATACACAAGAATGTACTTAGTAAAAAGGATCTTGAATTTGATCATTTTCCTCCAGTGCTTAGAGTTTTAGAGTATTTTAGGTTTTACTTGTTAGATTATAGCACTTCATGGATTGCCCCTTTCTCTATGAGCCACAGCACAGCCTCAGAACTTTAGACAGAGCTCATCTGACTGTTCCTAAATCTCTGCTCAAGACTGAAGGCACATTGAAACTCCCTGCCTGAAGATCTGACACTCTCTCATTAACATTAAAAAACAAAACATTAGACCACTTCCTTAATGTTTTAACTTAGCTTTTCCCATGTAAATCACTTTGTAATGTTTTAAAAGTTGCTGTATAAATAAAGTGTATTATTCTTATTATTATTTTGTATGAAATGAAACCAAAGGAAGGAAGAAATACATCTAAAAATGATGGTTTCTTTTGGAAAATGGTCAACAGTCATGTTAACTAGACTTAACAAGAAGAGTGCACTCAGTAGAGTGCAGATCTCCACCAGGTGTGTACAGTCAAGATGGCAGCGAAGATAACAAAAACAGTGTTCATCTTGATTCATGCCTGACTTTAGTGGATCATAACATGGAATTAATCAGCAGATGCTCCGGTTCAAGATGAGACCATTCTTTTCTATGGAAGTCAGTTTTTGAGCCACGACAAAGGCCAAAATGGTGGCGTGCAACAGACTAGGTAAGCCTTGTTTTTAGCCTTTTGCTATGTCGTAACGCATATCATTAAATGGAGGACTGCTGAAAAGACAAAAGTCTTTATGATAGGCTTATGAGGAATCTTATCAATGTTTATTTGAATTCACAACACATCCTGCTCTCAAAGTACCAAAATTTGGCACCGAATGATCTAACATGGCAACAAGGCATGATTGGATGTCCCTACCAGAAACAAGATTCCAAACTGAAGCAGTTGTTGATCACCTGTGGCCCCTACCGGCCGGTTAAGAGGAGTCAGCAGTGGTATAAAACAGAGCAGTCAATGGTGTTATAAAATAGGTTTTTCAAAAATTGTGAATCACCACAACCACGAGAGGTCCTTGAGCATACAGTTATAAAAGTGAAAAAAATATTAGGCTGATGGGTGCAGTAGTATGCGAGATTAGCTGCAGACAGATACACACACGCACACACGACCAAACGCATTGATCCCCCCCAGACTTACACCTGGTGGAGAAAATTAGTAGTTAATGAGCTACAACCTGCAAGCTACAGGTACGGGTTTTCAAATATACAAATAGTGTGTGTACTCGAGCCCTCTGAGCAGCAGAGTTTACATCCCAGCCAGAGAGCAGGCTAACCGGAGTTCAGTGTGTTATGTTAACAGAGTCCAGCTGCTAACGTTAAAGGGAAACTGTTTGATTCACACAGCCCTTGTTAACTGAAATAGTATGACTACAAAGCATATATGTGCGTATGTGCGTGTGTGTCAGAGCAGTTCCGGCTGAGGCAGATGTTAGTTTCCTGTAAAAGGCTGGGAAATGATGATGACAGGAGGACATTTACTTTGTGCGTGCGTGCATGTGTGTGTTTTTTAATTCCCTACAGAGTACACCTCCCATGTTTCCTGTGTTTAGCTACTGAGCAGCAGCTACACACCAGGTCAGCTCTACGCCCTCGTATTAAACATTTCCACTGACCAAAGACAAACTCTGGCCTAAAAATATAGTAGAGGCAGCTTTTGGGTGGGAAAAGAGCAAAAACGAAGGGGAAAAAAAGTGAATTCCACCTTCCGTTCACAGGTAAATAACTCATGTTTACCTCAACGAGGGGAGAGATTGCTCAGTTAATAGAGCTTGTTTTTAAAGTTTTAAAATCACATGCTGGAATAATATTTAGACAAAGTATTTATAAATGAAGGAAGGGAAGCATTAGTCACTTTCAGCACCCCCGCCATTCTCTGATGACCAGTGTGTGAGAGTATATGCGTGCGTATGTGTATATAGACATACAACGATGGGCCCTTTAACGGACTGTGGCTTTTTCAAGGAAAGTTCACCCTGAGGTCTCAGCCATACAAAAGCAGGCAGCGCGGAGGTAAATACTTTCAGCTTCACGGCATTCAAACAGAATCTAGACAGATGCTTGGCAGTGTTTAACATGCTCACACACAACAACAACTGAAAATGTTAAAGCGGCAGAATGCAATGACCCCCACCGTGATGCTAAACTCAATCCTTGTGGCCACACAGCATCCAAAGACACACAAACACCAGGATTTCTCCACACACCAGGACGTTCAGAGACTTGGAAGAATGGGGGGGGGGGGGGGGGGGGGGGGGAAGTTAATACAAAACACAAACAGAGGCCACTCCAGTTCTAGGTTTCACTCAGTGCTGAGACTCTGGGGACCATTTGGCCAACAGGACAACATTAAGATAATACCAGCTCCATTTAGGATAATAGCCCTAATGTCTTAGATAAGACAAGCCTTATTGTTTCTTCTTCAGGAAATGGAAGAATTTTGTTGTTAGGTTGATCTGTCTATTTAAGCAATACTTTGGTCTAACTGCATATTTATAGTTGTGCATAAAGGGGTTACTGTCAAGGGAGTAGCAGGAGATGGACCCAAATGCAGGACACAGCAGCCAGCATGAACTGAAGAATGTGGGCAGGTGTGCACTGCAGGCATAACGAAACAGAACTAGGCAGAGCAGAACAAACAGAGCAGTACAGAACAAAGGAACCGACAAGACTGAACTGAAAACCAGGACTTAAACACAACTAAACTAATGAAACAACAAGGAACAGGTGGCAAGACACAACGGCTGATTGGCTGGGAAGACACAGGAGCAGGGCAGGGCTAACGAGCCTGATACAGAGCAGGTGTGTAGGAAAAGTGTGAGAGAAAAGTAGACAGGGGAGGAGCACAGAAACACAGGAGGGAAACAGACAACCAAAAACACAGAAAACACAAGTAGGCTCAAGAAAGCCCCAAATGCCAGCAGGCCAAATGCAAACAAAAAACACTCTGTGCCACAGAGCCAAGTGGGCTGCAAGACAATCTGAGACATGCAAACTCTTAAAGTCCAAAACATAGATTTCTTTCCTTACCCAAAAACTGATATATCACCGCTTGGAGTGTGAATTGCTTGAAAAGCATTAAACCTGGCAGCTCAGAGAAACCAGCCCAAAACACATTCTCAAAACAATCTGATCATAAAATAAATAAACTCATTCTTAACCAGGTGAAGGCAAAAGTATTTCAGATTTCACTTCAGTTCTGTATGCTCTTCCAATCGAGCACATGTATTACAAACTAGACAGTAAAATGTCTGGACAAAGGTTCAGTTCAATAAGCAACAGTATTTTCAAGTGGTCCTTGAATATAATCTGCAACATATCTTATCTGTCCTTCCACTCAGTCCAGTTCAACAAACAGGGAAAAGGTCTGAGGGCATCTGGTGGACTGATGGAGGGACATAGAGCCAGATTGGGACAGAACCATGACAGTTACAGTGCTTCAAAACCTACACTGTAGCTGACCCGCACATCAAAAATGTAACTATAGTAAGTAAGTAAGTCAAGCATATTTATATGGCACCTTTCACAGACACCAGTTAGAAAGTGCTTCACAGTCAAAATAAATACAACAAAGATAAAACACACAGGGGAAAAACAGGCATAAAACACAAGTTAAAACAAGCCTGTGTGAACAGATGAGTTTTTAACTGCTTTTTAAAAAGCCTCAGAGTCCATCAGACCTATTGGGAGAATATTCCAAAGGCTATAGGTGCTGCTGACTAGAATGCACAATCTCTCAGAGTCTTAAAACGTGTCAGAGGACACTTAGGTCCTCTAACCAGAGTCTTCTAAGAGCTCAGCTCATGATGTGGGGGTGTAGAAGGTCCATGATATAATGTGGAGCCTGCCATGTAGGGCTCTGTAAGTGAGCACCAAGATTTTAAAAGAGAGAGAGAATTAATGACAGATGAGGCCGGTGGGGGGAGCTAGTGGGGGAGACAGTACTGTGGCACCACAGACGGAGATGGAGGTTCTGGGGAGGGTGTGTGGGATGTAAACAGTCAGTCACGTGGAGAGGACTGTACAGCATGTTGCAGGTTAGCTGCTAGCATTTGACTACCCAGCCTGTTGGCGTGGACTCCGTCAGTCCTGTAAAAGGGACAAACGATCCCAAAACAAGTTAAAATTATCAATAAAACCTATATTGTGAGCTCTGCAGGCAGACTAGAGCCACGTGTGGAGGCTGAGGATTCTGCTGAAATGCCCTGCTCCAGGGGCCAGTGTGGGGATAGGACCAGAAATATAAACAGACTTTCCATAACTACTTAAAAAGTTGAAATGGTTGTTAAAATCATTTTTGGTCAGCTCAGACTACTGATGAGCTGCATAATTTTTCCCCACATGAAGGACTACTCGTTTAGCAGAAGACAGGAATAAGTGCAGCAGCTCCGGGAGTTTATTCAGGATGTCAGGGACCATGGCTCCAGGGAAGCAGTGTGTGGCTGTATTGAAAAAATGGATATTCCTGATTATGGAACTCCCAACTGTTAATGTGGTTGGGGAGAAGAGGGGACGGGGACTTCCAAAGCATCTGATCACAGCCTCTTTCAAAATCTTAAGATGGCAAGAGGAGGTCATTACTCAAGATCAACGCCGTTGATTTGGCCTCTCAGAGGAATGGCTAGCCAGCCGAACACTGCTAGCCACCAGCGAAAAGAAGTCATTTCCAGATCAGGACGAGTTGGAACCACAGGAGCATCAGCTGTGTGGACTGGAGTGTCGTCAGACAGGGTCGCGTAGCGGTTAGAGAGACTTAGGCAAGGTGGTGAGGCAGCCCAATCTTAGTATCTCTTGCGACCGCGGACCACCACTTCGGCCCAGGACAACTGATGGTTAGGTGCCAAGCAGGAGGAAAGCCATGGACAGGTGGAGGGGTCCCACAGAATTGTGTCCTGGATGGTTGCACTGAGAGAGGCAATTCATTTGGACTGCCCAAAAGTCACGTCCATGAAGCTGGACAAAAGAGAGTCTTTCTTCTGCAGTCCATCTGAAAGCCATTGAATATCCTCCTTAAGGTCAGCGATCTTTTTGTTTGCTTTCTGGAGTAGCACATAGTCCTCACAGGGCATAGTTGGCATAGTTGAGTCAGTTAGCCTAGCAATCAGGCGAAAAACGAGCCTGGCCAAGCAAGTAGCCGGAGACAGTAGGCACAGTGTAATGCAGCTGAATTTCTTCCCACACTGCTCACAAGCGTACGGTTTCTTTTAGACGGATGGTGTTCCGCAGTCAGCTTCTCCTGGTTAGGATTCCTTCAGTGTTGGTCATTCAGGAGGTTTTTCACTGGGAGCCAAATTATCTGCAGAGGTCTCCTCCTCTCCAAGACAACTGGACCTGGTGACCAACACCGGCAAAAACACTTAAAATAAGTGTTTCTCTGATGCTGTTCGGCAGACAGAGGACAACGGGAAGTGGCTGGGAGCCAAGTTGCGTTGTTACTGCTATGAACAGTTCTTTAAAACAAATTAAAATCCACGTCCGATGACTAAAATCCTTTATCTGGTTAAAAGATATAGTTAAAAATGA
This sequence comes from Scomberomorus guttatus, assembly GCA_038419695.1. Classification (NCBI taxonomy): domain Eukaryota; kingdom Metazoa; phylum Chordata; class Actinopteri; order Scombriformes; family Scombridae; genus Scomberomorus; species Scomberomorus guttatus. Next base: position 20,500,352 of record CM076466.1, on the reverse strand, counting down.
CCAAGATCTAAAAAGTGGATAAAAAGTCAATTTCTGACAGAGCTCCTGGCAGGCAAACACCAAAACTATAGTACATGGGGCTTCTACAAAATACTACAAACCACGAGGAGAACGCAAGAACTGGGATTGGTCAGCTGTGTCTGGATGTGTTTTCTTCTACTAATTTCTGATGGCGGCAGAGATTGTTGAACCTGAAGACAACCTTAAAGGATAGGTACACACTTTTTTAAGTCTATCTTAACTCACATGCCTATTTGTACATGGAAATGTATATTTGTCACTGTAACCCTTCCTCGTGTTCATATTTTCTCCAAAGAAAAAACATTTCTATGGAAGTGATGGTGGATAAAATCCACAGTCCTTGTTTCCTGAAGTGCAAAATGCATTCTGAAATTCAGCTGAAGAAGAAGAATACTGTCTATGGAAGCAAAAAGAGGGAATTTGGCAAAAAGACTGTAACTTTGAAAGATACCAACTTGATTTATCCAAGTCAGACTGCTGAAGCCTAATATTAGCACCAGCTGACCTTTAGAAAGCATTTTTACACAATTCCAATGACTGTGGAACTAAATCCTTTAATATTTTTTCTGCCAGCTAACCTATGACTCAAAAGTCTTGATAACACATTTGGAATCTCTCATGTCCACATTGTACATGCCAAAAACATCAGGTAGGACATTTTTACATTTCAGGATGTCTATACTTTTTAATTGTTCAATGAATGGCAACAAGTCAAGTTTAATTGTTTGTTATATCACAGTTTATCATCTTTTTATCAACAAAAAACATCATTTTGTTCAAGCAAGAGCAAAAACCCTTCTGTGTTTTTGATAAATGTTCCACATATTCAACTGAATCCATTTAAAAAAAAAAAAAAAAAAAGTCAGCAATCAGAAAGGAAAAGAAAGGTCAACATTTGATTGAAACCTTCTGTCAATAACACTTAAAAAATTCAATCTAAGTTATCATTGTTTTCTGATGATGTAAAAGGTTTGCAGAGATAATAAATTTTACATTAGTTTTCAATTATATTAATTTCAAAGACTCAAAAGTGTCTCTTTTTCATCTTTAAGACAAATTCTTTAATTATGTATTTATTTTTGGTCAAAATTATCACCTGACATGAATACACTAAAACCTTACAGTTGTATTAAACCTAGCTTTAAACCTAATGACATGGTTCTACACACATTAAGGTTTCTTAAATTAGAACTGCTGAGCATTTATGGTATTTGACAGACACATAGTGCTCTTAGTGTTTAGGTGTATGACAGGTGAAGTGTTTCCAGCTTTTGATGATGTTTGTAATTGATGATGATAACAGGCAGATAGACAGAGCTCCCTGTACTTAGAGTTCCCACGTGCCCCTGGGCTGTCATTTAAAAGATCCCTGTACCTCCAATTTCCTGCTTTGGTTTGTTTAAAGTGAGAATTCCTTCATCGTGAAAAGTATGTGCACGTGGGAGTGTGTGTGTGTGTTTGTGTGTGTCTGAATACATGTCTATGCATGTGTACATCTGTGTTATAGTTATAGTGTGTGTGTGTGTGTGTGTGTGTGGTTGTGTGAGTGTGCGGCAGCAGCCTCAGCTTCAGTCTGCTTCCTCTCCTCGCACAACTCCAAATAAACACCCGCAACTTCCATTGGTCCACTCCTCTATGTTTGTCTCTGTGTGTTTATTTTTCTCTTTTTCTCCCCCAACATGCACCCCCCCACCCCCCATCTCCTGCTCCCACAATCCCTTGCTTCCTTTGCCTTCTCAGCACATGGCACAATGTATGTACATAATATTCTGTGTCAACTTTTTCATTATTTCAAATACTGCCAGTTGGTAGGAACTGTGTCTTGTGTTCTTATCTCATTTGTGATTAATAATAATAAAAATGGTATGGGTTATGATGAAAAATCATAAATCAAAAGCAAAGAAAATTTCCTTTAAGTTTCCATTTGACCTAAACCACACAAAAAGGACCCTGTGTATTAGTCATTCTTCAAGCAAAAATTACAAACATTCTTTAATTCCAGCTTCTCGAATGTGGGGATTTGATGCTTTTCTTTGTCATATAAACAGTTAGATAAAACAAGGAATTTAAAGATGCCTCCTTGGACTCTTTTTTTTACTTCTTTTTTCCTGTTTTCTGAAATTTTACAGACAAAAATAATTTATCAGGGTTTCTGCAGGGTTCACATAGCTAAATTTAAGTTTTTAAATTTAAGCCTTTTTTACTACCACATAGAAGCAATTTAATACTTGTTTTATTATCATACCAACCAAAGTATGAAAGTATGATGGAAAACTAGTCAATATGACCTTGAACTCTTCATTATTATGTCACATTCAGTACTTCCCTGCAGTAAATAACAATAATTAAAAATAATATAATTTATTAAATTAATGCAACCTGAACCTGCATAAGTGTAAATTGATAGATGAATTAGGACCACAAGCACCAGCTTCAACAGCCATGTAAGTGCACAATCCACCGTCGCAACAATCCCACTTATAGTTTAAGTGTCTGAAAAACATACATATTATAACTAATATTACTGACTGCTGGAGACAAGACAAAATATTTAAGACTTTTGTAAATGAAATTTAAGACTTTTTAATACCTTCTAAAGCTTTTTTTGAGGAAACTGAACTCAGTGCTTTTAAAGACCTGCAGATGTTAATTGAACAAGAAAATAATCTACAGATTAATTAAAATGATGAAAATAATGTGTTTGTTGTTGCAGCCCCAAAACTATCACATTACATTGAGCAGCACAGTCTGTACAAAAGAGTTACAGCTGCTTCACTACATGGCCCCGGTGCTGTCTTATAAGTGTCTTGCATGTTGGAGCACCATGCATCAGCCCATTGCCTCCTGTTAATTGTAATCCCTAGCATTATATATAGCCTTCCAGGAGCTGCTGACAGGCCATTTTCATCTCTGCCGGCCCGTAAATCACACAGAGCCACTGCTTCCACACCCGGTGCTGTGCTCATACCCGCAGGGCTGAGCAGCGACCTAATGATTTTTCAAACTGTCGGGAAAAACTTGTACAGGAGGGCATCTAAAAAATGTAACTTAGAAAACATGAAAGTATCAGAATTCTTTCTTGATAGTTTTTGGACTTTTCTTGCCCACAGTCCACTATTAAAAAATCGTCTAGTCATTGCGTTCCACAAGTCACAGAGACTCCTGCGACCAAGCGTTCTCTTGGAGCGCCAGGCATGTTGTCTACACGAGATGGTGTTTAAAATTCCCAGCTTACTGCCAACTTCAACTTTGCCAGGAATTTTGGTGTTGAGCTCAGAGAAGAATTTACAAGCATATTGTTTTCACTCTGTTTTGGCGGGGTCTACATTGTCCAAAATGCACAATTAATAAATCAGACATACAGACAGCCCTGGTCAACTCTGAGGCATCAATTTGATATATAATACTACACTGCAACTAATCAACCTCTGCACTGCTGCTGCAAATCACACACAACTGCGAAACAGTGAGCAATCCACAGCAACTGAGTTTCACTCCTAATTTCCTAGTTTTCATGAAATTATACCTACACTAACATGACTAATGGCACCAACTCAGCACATATAGTGCTGCTTGAAAGTTTGTGAACCCTTTAGAATTTGCTGTATTTCTGCATAAAAATGACCTAAAACGTGATCAGATTTCCATGCAAGTCCTAAAACTAGATAAAGATACATCAATTAAATGTGACAAAAACCTTACACTTGTTTGTTTATTTATTGAGGAAAATGATCCAATGTTACATATTTGCGTGAGGCAAAAGTATGTGAACCTCAAAGATGATCAATTCATTTGAAGGGGAAATTAGATTTGGGTGTTTCAATCAATGGGATGACAAGAGAAATCTGGGTCTTCACTATCAAAGTCTGAGCTTCACAATACAGGTTTGTATTGTGTATAATGTTCTGTGAGACCAAAATCGAACTTTTTGGCTTGAATGAGAAGTGTTATGTTTGGCGATGAGCAAACACTGCATTCCAGCACAAGAACCTTGTCCCATCTGTGAAACATGGTGGTGGCAGCATCATGGTTTGGGCCTGCTTTGCTGCCTCTGGACCAGGACAACTTGCAATCATTAATGGAGCTATGAGTTATGAGCTGTACCAGCAAATTCTATGGGAAAATGCCAAGCTATCCGTCTGTGAACTGAAGCTCAACAGAAAGTGTGTCATGCAGTAAGACAACAACCCTAAAAACAGTGATAAACAGTTACTGGATAACTAATAAACAGTTACTAGAAACGTTTGGTTGAAGTTATTGCTGCAAAAGGGTGTCACACCAGTTACTGAAAGCAAGGGTTCACCTACTTTTGCCTCACACAAATATGTAGGATTGAATCATTTTCCTCAATAAATAAATGAATAAGTTTAATGTTTTTGTCTCATTTGTTTAATTGGGTTCCCTTTATCTAGTTTTAGGACGTGTAAAAATCTGATCACGTTTTAGGTCATAAATAGAGCAAATTCTAAAGGGTTCACAAACTTTCAAGTGGCACTGTATATTAATCCCCTCTCAAGGGCAGCAGATAATCCAAGCTATTGGTTGACAAAATGACCTTTACAAGCTAGATCCTCCATTTTAGAGATCCCCACATTTCCCCAAAATGGAACTGAGCTTCTCCATTTAAATGCCTGTCACCGTTGGGCCTGTGAGCCATGAACCTGACTCATGTGGTCATAGCTCTCCCACTTCATGACAGATCAGGAACATTTGCTGGGAGAGCTGTTTCCCAACTCGTGATTCGGAGCTCACAGGCCAAAGATTTGGTTCTCGCCTGGACGTGCTTCAGACAGAGCTGTGAAGCAGAGCAGTGAACAGAGTGGAAACACACCATAATGGAACAAACAATTGTTGCTAGGCTTTATTATCCCCCAGGCGAGTGTCAGGGAGAAAGAAATGAGCCGCGAGCTGACACTTACCATATGCAAAGCAACAATCTAACACAAACTGTCTCCCTCTCACACGCACGCGCTGCCTTGCACACACACACAAGCACGCACATACACCAACAGTTGTGTGTGTGATCAATTGTATCTACCAGACTATAATTTGAGGAGCTGGTTGTTGCCCAGAGCTCCCTACTGTTGTATGTTCTGGTGAATTTGGCAAGTTACAGTGAGATTAACAACAGATGACTTGTCTATATTTCCTGTTAAACAGCTTCAGCAGACTGGCTGTCACTTACCATGATACACATCATCACACACAATCCAATTATGTTTAGCTCTCCGCAAGTCCAACATGAAGAAGAAGACTGCAAGCCAGTAAACATGGATGGATTTTAATACTTGCAAATGTTTTATGAGGAAGGAAATGCATTCAACACGTCTGCTAGACTTCAAGAATGCCTTGGTGAGTAACAATGTGTTTTGGTGAGTAACACTTAATATAAATATATTTTTTGTTCGTTTACAAGAACAATCCACAGGGCACCTTTAAGTAAATAGTTAGCATGGCAACTTCTTAGTGGTTTGACAAAGTACAAACATTTATATTTTGAGCAACATGGCCATCAGTCAGTAGATTTGATGTAGGATTTGTTACAGAAATGTGTGCTCTTCATAGGTTGTGAGAAAACGTTTGTGTGCATGTGTGTGAATGTGGAACACCTGTCATTAACCTACTGGTACCTGGATTACAAAAATACATATAATCCAGGCTGGAGAGTCACCCCATTTAGATGATCTGACTATCAATGCCCCCAAAAAACTTTGGAAGGTGGTCAAAAACATAAAGTGCAAAAGCACTGCATGGACAGTACCTGCACCCAACCAGGACATTGACAACATCATACATACCATGTCAGTTCAGACAGAAACACTGATATGAATGGATAAAGCAAAATAATTCACCTTTATGCCAAATCTCTTGAAATCCTTTAGGGTGCCACCAGTCAGAATTTGGATTCACATACACTCGTAAATGGGTTATCAAAATGGTCTCCCTAATTAATACACCAGAGAGTCACAGTATATCTGTGATATACTGTTGTCAGATTGATTTACTGTCTTTAAATAGCTGTGAGGGAGTCTGGGAGGTCCTTATCTATTTTGAGATGGAAACCTTTAGAAGGCAATAGATGCAGAAAACCTGAGAGAGAGCAGACAGACCAAGTTTTGAGCAGATTAAATAAAGAGAGTGAATATGAAGAGACAAGATGAAGAAGGCAGAGAAGCGGGACATGATGGGGACGATGGAAAGAAATGTGCATGGAGATTCCTGTGGGACGCCGGGATGCTGCTGCTATTCCTGTCCAGGAGAGGGGAGAGGAGACAAGTATCTGATTGAGGATCTCTGGACGGGGTGGAGGCATGTGTGCTGGTGGTTAAAAGCTCAGGACAGCCTGCCAGAGCAAGGCAACAGGAATATACCACAAGCATCTTCACTGCTGTTTACCATGAACATCCCCCTGACAGAAGCAGGAATTACACATGTTGACACAGTAACTGCTTTGATCTACAAAATATAGAACAGAAATGGATCTGGAGAGCTTTGCTAATGGATATAAAATAAGTCATGTTGATATTTATTTGGATTTACATAAACGTGGTTTGATTAAAGACTTGTAGCTTTCTTAAAAATTAAGGAGTCTAAAAGATCAAGTTTTACACTTTAAAAAGGGAAATTAGTCCATGGAAATTTGTAACTCAAATGCAGCTGACTCTCCATTTTCTTTTCCATATATGTGGTAATTTGTGGTCTCATTCAGTGGTTAAACTTTGCTAATATCCATACCACCATACAAAGTAAGAAAAACTCTCAATGGCTGTCACCTGAATTTGTTTCCCCTCTTGTGAGCTATGGTGAAACTTTCAGAAATAGTGTTGAAGGAGAGGAGAAGGTTGAGAGGGAAAAGGAGATATTCACATGCGGGTTTATGGGGTTTCCAGTGAGCAAACACACTTCTATTTCTGCATCTCTTTCACCTCTTTCTCTGAACGTCTCCACAGAGAATCCTCTAACATCCTGACACTGGCTCCTAACACGCCTCCACACTGACCAAAGCAAAACTGTGAGCACCCAGGGTAAAGGGGAGGGAGAGTATAAAGGAGAGGTCACTGTGTTGCCGCCTCTTCCTCTATTTGATCTCTCTCTCCTCCTCCTCAGTCATCACCCCTCACCACATTCCTCCAGTGTCTCCTTTTTGTGCTGCTGCAAAGATGACAGATGACTGTCCCCTCATCTGTCTTTGAACGTGACTGCCACACTGTCCCCATTCACTGCCACGCTGCATATGAGTATTGTGCTTAGAGAATGTGTGTGAGTGTAGAGGGAAGGAGGAGGCGACCCCTCCTCACCTCGGGATCACCGCTCCGTCAGCGCCCCTCGCCACCGCAGATTGAACCCATAAATTAAATGTGACAGGAATAATGGGTTGGGGATGCCAGGGTAGTGGGGTCAAATGGTTTTAAGAAATCTAACGGCATGAAATGGATGCCAAACATGCATGTCACAAGTCACACACCACGCCCAGTGTCTATCACTGCCACCGTGGGTGTGGAGGGCGACTGACCGAGCCACGGCACAGCCAGAGGCATGATGTCAGTGCCTTCAAATCCCACGTCTCATTGTGATCCAGAAAGCCTGTCACAGGATTAGACACAAGGAAAACGACTTTAGGAGGCACTGAGTGGACAGCAAGAGAGATGTAAATATAGCCGCAAGCAGCATTGAACGATGTCCAAGCACAAAGGGCAGTGTTTTGACTTAATATGACCTTCAAAGGAATTTGAACATGCCACATGCATAAATTGCCATATGGTCGATAAGTTTGAATTGGCCACCTGGAGATTCGAACCCTGGACCGTTGTATCTCCAGAGAAGGTGACTTACTGACTGCACCCCTGGGGGAAGGGAGTGCCACAGCCCTTCTCACAAGTTGAGGCAATGACATCACACATGCAAAACTGGAGTATTTTTGTTTGTTTAAACTTAAAACGCTTACAACAGTCAAAATGTTGGTAAGAAAATTGTGAAAAAAAATCATCATTCTGCTGGTTTCGGTTGTATTGACAAATATTTTAGTGTAATTTGTTTAAAAAATTAACCTCGGACCCAAGCTAACGCTAGCTTACTGGGAACACCGAGTGCTGCAAACTTGGGCTAACATTAGCTATTTTAGCTAAATTGTGCTAACAGGGCAAGTATAGTTATCAAATAACATTAAACTTAGTGAAATAGTACGACAATAGTCCGACTCAGTGTGAGTCCTGGAGTTGAGGAGAGCAGCAGGTGAACCACCTGTCAATCACAGCTATCAATCAACGCCTACACGGCAGACTTCAAAGCTACTATAAGTCTTCAAATCTTACTAACGGAGCAATAATTTCCAAAAAGACCACCAGCACACTTATTAGAAGGCCTGAATTTAGCGACTGAGACCATAATGACTTGTTGAAAAAGATGATTGACAAGTATTTCTTGAAAGGCGTCAGTTGGAGCATCTAGCAGACGTCGGTGGCACTTTAAGGTACTTCCACATTGGCTTCGGTCTCAAGCCGTGGTCGCTGCCGCTGGGACAACATGCAACTGTTTGAACAAACCATTTTACAGTCCCCTGGTTACTATCTTGCTTTGAGTGATACTTTCACTTATAGACTGTGGGAAACAACATCTTTAAATTCATTATAGAGTGACATACCTTCTGTTGGTGCTACTCAACAGTGAGTTTATAATATTTTCCTCATATCAGCATAATATTAAAGGGACTGTCAGTTTGTGTTCTATCTTTGTTGCTATTGTTTGTTTGCCAGAGAAAACCTTTCTACCTAAACAAACTTCTGTGTCAACTCAAAGACACCAGCCAATCATCATGTTACACAAGAAAGAACCTCTATAACCCCTTTAGGGTACTTGAAGGGTCATATTTACAGAAATAACATGAAAAAAGTGTATTCATCAAGCGTTTAAATACAACAAATAGAGAAATACTAAACCTCTGCACTGATATGAACCTGCAGGTCCTGTCAGAGACAGTGGGATAAACACCTCTTCCTTTCATTTTGCACCAACTATGGTAAAACAGCATCCAGTGACTTTGCATGAGTTCATTCCACCTGAATAACTGCTTAATAAATTCTGGCAAACTTATCCATTTACCTCAAAATCTGTAACAGTTTACAATGTAATCCCTGTGTTTTGTTAAATACTGAGCAATAATCATCAAGTGGCTTTATATTACACTAATAAAGCTCCAAAATAAACTCTACATGTTCTCTTTGCTTCTCTCATGTGATTCATTTTCAGAAACTGGAAGCAAACTGATCACACTCACTCTCTCTGTTCCAGTCTTACCATCAGAGCGGTGGATGCAGGTATGCTGGTTGTCACTGAGGAAGAATCCATGTGTGCACTGACATTCATAGCTCCCCATGGTGTTGACACACACTTGCTGGCACCCACCATTGTTGTCCAGACACTCGTCCACATCTGTCAGGATGAAAAATACAGAGAGAGAAAAAGAGAGATAGAGTCAGCCATGGCAGCATGGTGGAAAAGCGGCTCATTAGGCTTCATAAACAAACATGTCAGTGAGAATTAATATGCCTGGAAATGTCAGATGAGAGGGATGACACCAAAGTCAGGAATGTGACACACAAACACACACACACTGATTAAAATATATTTTAAAATAAACTCACATGTTAACACATGTAATACGAACATGCATAATTAGAGATATAAGCAAAATGCTCACAAACATATACTATAGTAAATATGCATGTCCTTATCATCACGATTCACTTATAAACACACACACACACACAGCAGGCGTCTGGTCCTTGCACTGAGGGGGCTTATTCAAACTCTTGGCACCAGGTGGTAACTGAGCATCCACAGTGTGTGTGTAAGTGTGGATGTGTTATGTGCACATACTAGTGCACGAGTGCATTTATAGGGCCCCACTGTGCTGCTGAAAGGCCAGTAAATGTCCAATGGGGCATTTTGATGGGGCTGAAGTGAACTGGAAACATGTAACACCCTCGACTGACTTTAACAGAGATCAAACAGGGCTGCCCGTTTGTGTGTGTGTGTGTGTGTGTGTAAACCCAGTGCCTGACCTGGATGACTTTGCATTGTGTTTAGTCTGAGGTTGACCTAGCAGATGGTGCAGACAGGTTACACAAACATAGACATACTGTTGGGAAGACAGGAAGACACACGGCTACTCTAAATACGTACGTACAACTTGACTTTTATCAGGCTAGACATGATGTCCATACCTGTTTTTATCTAATGATTACCATCAAAGCAGGACAAACAAAACAAAATAGACAACAGTACAGAGTTCAGTTTCAAAGCTCTTTCTGTGTAGCTGGTTTAAATTAAATAAAGCTTGAAAGAATCTAGTTTGTCATCCGTTGGTCTGTTTATACTTGTTCTGAATGGCCACACTTGAAGGCGGGGTGAAAAGCCTGTCATAGAGAGCAGCAAGACATGGTAATTATTTATTTATTGTGATGTGGAGATAACACACTTTCAGACAATCTTTCCCGGAAGGCATTCATAGTGTTGCACTATAAAAATCTAAAAAAAATTACAGAAATAGTTGTGTAAAGAACAAAAAAGAGAGATTGAGAGAAAAGTTTAAACCCTGCTCACTTTCCCACCTCCACACAGCCAGCCAATGACTGCATGAAGTGGGTGTGAATGTCAGATTATCTGTTCAAATTCTCAAATTGTACTAGCATGTCGGTCATCCCCGTACAAATGTTTTTTTCTGGTGTTGTGTCAAAAGTTATTAGACAGAGTTATTAGTTATTAGACGGGCTGCCATGAGGCCAAAATTACACAAGAAAAAAATCAGATACATTTGGTCCATTCTGAGCTGCACAACAAACACAGCCTTTGCGTTTATCTTTACCTGACACTTTCTTAACCTGTCTATCTCTTCCTGTGCCTCTACCTGGGTCCTCTGAGCTCTTGACACTTTTTTCATTTGAGTCTTTACAGGGAAACTCATGTCTCTACTTATAGAAGGTGGTGGTGGGCTTGCTAAACTCCTGCGGGTGAAGCCTTTAAGAGCCTTGTTAACAGTGTTTTGAGATACAGAGAATACTTTACTATCATGTTAACCCAAGCGAGAGAGAGGAGGAGGGCAGGAGAGGAGGAAAAGACAAGTTTCCAATGTTAAATGCTGAGCTCCATCTTCTCCTTCTTGCCTCACACTGCCTAGACAGCCAGTAATACAGATATACCGTCCACTGGAAAGCAAGCCACAAAAATACAGCTATAATGTCAGGATGTCCCTCCTATCCTCAAACTTTCTCCTTCTTTTCATTTCTGTTTACTGAAGCGTACATGGATTTAAAGGTAAAGTCAGCAATTCTAATCCAATACACTTTTTGTCAAATTCAGCTAATATCTCCTCACGGTCCACTAGCTGTCTGTTGTATGTGTGTGCTGAAAAAAAATCTGGTGTTCATACACAGCACTGGCTCTGTAAATGGGCATGTAAACACAGTGGCTTGGAGTGAACCACACAACACTGATCCAGCCAATCAGCAACAGGGGGCGTTGGTGCTTGCGCACAGGACAGGGGGAAGTCGTCAGAGCAGCTATCTGTGTGAGGACATGACAGTCTCCCGTCTCCAGCACCCGTTGAATGGTGGGGGAGGGCTGGCAAACTGGAAAGAGAGGGGCCGTGGCCAATTCACATAGAAAGTGTTTTCTCACGGAACAGATACGCTTCCATTTTATTAAATGTATCAATCCACACTGAATCTGAGACAGTCTCACAGAGACCCCCTGTGTTTTTTATGCTCCAAGTATGTTTCTGTCGCATTCAGTAAAGCGTAATCTGAGCAGGCAGCTGTTTAATTCAAACAAATATCCCACTGTATATGTGTTTTCAACTTATTAACCGTATCAATGAATCAATAAATACAAACACTGTTTTCTTCCCATGGAGCTGACATGCAAAGTATTTTGGTTCAGTAAATTTCTTCTGTCCTTCAGCCTGGTGAAGGCAGGTTGTCCGGCTGCTGTCCTCTCAGCTCTCCAGGAGCTGCAGCTGACCGACGGCTGCTTCTGTGGACAGAGACGCTGAACGCAGGTCGAGTGAGAAGTGGGGAGGCTGCAAAGAGGCGGAGGGTGTGGATGGACTGTTGTGCTCACATGAGAATTTTTTTCCGCTTGTGATAATGTGTGAGAGAAAGAGAAGTGACTCTACAGCTGACGCATCGCTCTGGATTCCGCCATATTTCTCTTTTGGTCGTTACCTTGGCAATGTGTGTCCATGAATTTGGGGGGTGGAGCTTCTGAAGGAGCACAAAGGGAGGGCTGTTTTTGTTTGGGTCTTTACTTCAAATATCAGCAATCTTTCTCCAGAATGACCGACTCTACCTTTAAGGAGAAAGGAGATCAGCTCCAAGGGGACCTGAAAAAACCAAGTGCAAAACAGGCGCCAGCACTGACGCTCCTCCAGTTACAGACCCCTACACCGAGTTCATTTAAGAGAAAGGGAGGCCATAAAACAGAGGACAGAAAGAGAGTGATTGTGCACGGTGCAGAGATGAACAGCTTTAACTCTATCACCGTACCAACACAGCTGTGTTGGTGGGAGTTACTGTATACAGCTGCCAAACAAACTGCTGAATCTGCTGCATCCTTTCATTCACTAAGGTCTGTCACTGTGCTACCCACTACCACCATTTCAACAACACTGAATGTTTATATGTGCTGTGATGTCCAGTATACTGTCTGAAGGATTGCAGTCATGCTTCTGGACTGAAGGCTGGTGTAAAGGTTCTTAACGATCTTAATCCTCAAGTGAAACGCTGTCAACAGTCATGCATTCAGGTTTATTTTTTCATTCAGCCCATCCTGGATGAAGGCGCGCCTACAGGTTGAATTTCAAAATTCCACAGTTTTCCCAGAACGTTTTGTGATTTTGATTTAAATATTTTGGTAGTCAGTGTGATTTAAACTCAAGATCCTTCCCCCGCTAACTAACACATATCCAAGATTCCAACCTTTCCAAAATCCGGGAAATATCAATAATTTGATACACTTTCCGACTTGTAGACATATTTGCAAAGTCATCCAGCTGTATGCCCATCATTTTCATTGAATGCACTCTAGATGATGCATGACTGAAAGTCCAATCAAACTGTGTGCTGACTTCATTCTGGACTCATACATCCATAAACCTCCAGCTCATGTGTAAATATACTGGTGTGTTAGTGCCGCAGAAGTCATTGTGTCCTCGCTGAACTCTGGGCTTTGCTTTCATTGCACTTCCTAACACTATTTCAGGCAAATCTCATGGTTTAACGGATGTCATTAATATGACTGATGCATTTAATTTTCAGGCTGGAGGGGGAGAGACACAGAGAGACAGAAAGAAGAAATGCAGCCATCTCCAATTCCAATTGATCTCTGCCAACATTTCTGCATAAACACAGGCCACAGGGCCATTTTGCAAGTTTCAACCGGAGCCCCTCTGTTTTGTTGGATTGTGCTTGTGTAAACTTGCGTAAAAGTTTGTTTAGACACAACGAGGATGTGCTTGACACATCAGAGAGGGGGGGATAAGGGGACAGTGAGAGGCTGGAGGGAGGCAGAGCGAGGGAGGTGAGGAGAAGAAGAGAAGGGAGAGAGATGAGGTAAAGGGTGAGGGTGGGAGGCTAGTAAGGAAAAAGAAAAGATTTGTAAGTAAAGAGGCAAACAAGAGAAGAGATTAATTCCAAAGTGCTGCATATCCTTTTTTATTTTTGCTATGTGGAACAGGGGTGAGTCCAATACAAGCTGTACACATGCATTTAAGCAACATCATCTGTGGATTTGGACAAGGGTTACTCTATGTTTGTCTGATGTGGTTATAAAAAATCTCAAACACCTATGAAAGCATTTGCATGAACCTTTCTAGAAGGGTTGATCATAAATTGGGGAGCTATGGGAATGTTTATTTTTCTTGTTCCTCACCATACTGTACACTCCTTTGTTGTTGCACAACTTTGTAGATCACTATGGTTTATCACAGAGTTGAGAGAGTGGTGGAAGAAGTATTCAGATCCTTTACTTAAGTAAAAGTACCAATACAGCAATGTAAAAATGCTCCATTACAAGTAAAAGTCCTGCATGAAAAATCCTACTTAAGTACAAGTATATCAGCAGTATTATCAGCTTGATGTAGTTAAAGTATTGCAGTAAAAGTAGTGGTTTGGTCCCTCTGACTGATATATTATTATATATGACATCATTAGATTATTAATACTGAAGCATCAGTGTGTAAGCAGCATGTTACTGTTGTAGCTGCTGGAGGTGGAGCTAGTTTGAACTACTTTATATACAGTTAGCTAGTTTAGTCCAGTGGTTCCCAGCCTAGGGGTCAGGCCCCTCCAAAGGGTCAGCAGATAAATCTGAGGGGTCATGAGATGATTAATGGGAGAGAAAAGAAGAAAAAACAAAGTTCTGATACACAAATCTGTTTTCAGTTTTTGGACTTTTTCTCTAATCTTTGATTTTTGGTGAAATATTGGATCATTTGAACATTTATTGAAATGACACCATGTGAGAAGTTTAGAGGGAAAAATTTTGGTGGAGCTGTTAACAACTCATAGACATCTGAAATGTGACTCTGACTACACACTGCTTTCAAAAGTCAAAAAGGTTGGAAACCACTGGTTTCATCTTTAACAATGTGTTGTATTTTAAAAGCTGTGTCAAATCTTTATCTGAAAAGTAACTAAAGCTGTCAAATAAATGTAGTGGAGCAGAAAGTACAATATTTCCCTCTGAAATGTAGTGAAGTGGAAGTATAAAGTAGCATCAAATGGAAATATTCAAGTAAAGTAAAAGTACCTTGAAATTGTACTTGAGTAAATGGTCTCAGTTACTTTACACCACAGATGAAGTAAAGTTTCCTTTACTTAAAGGATAGGTTCACATTTTTCAAGTCTATCTAAATACAATACTCACATGCACATATGTACGTAGAAAGAGTTTTTGGTTGTTGTTATTGTTTCTCCTGCCCATACTGTCTGTGAAGTGATCCCTTCCTAACATGATTCTAATGTAAATGATGGGAAACAAAGTCACAGTCCACAGTCCTCGTTCTGTGGAGCTAATATGAGGCTTTAGCAGTCTGAGTTAGACTAATCAAGTTGGTACCTTCCAAAGTTATAATACTTTCAATATGAAATCTGAAATGTGTTTCCCCAGAAAGTGTTTCCTTGCTGAGCCATGGTGGAGGGATAATACCTCTAAGAGCAGACACTATATAAAAAAGACTGTAACTTTAGAAGATACACACTAAATTTCTCTAATTCAGACTATTTAAGCCTCATATTAGCTTTAGCTGAAGGACTGTGGATTTTGTCCCCCATCAATTACATTAAGAAGGGATTACTTGACAGCCAGTATGGACAGGAACAGTAACAAGCAATGACAGTTTGTGCATGTGTGCTGTTTTAAGACAACTTTGAAAAATTGTGAACATATTCTTTAATATTACTATATAAGCATTTTTTCTATTTTTCACACATTTTCGGGTACCATCATGAAAATGAATCTCCTGATTGATAATGGAGCACAGAAGAGATTCGACTGAAATCTGACATATATAGTGTTGGAGCCACAATAATGCAGTTTTAAAATGAAATGTTTAAATTTTACTTATTGCTTTTGTGTCTCGCACATTTTAGGCCCTTATTTTAAAACAAATCAAAAGGCTTTCATAAAAGTGAATTTGATAGCTCCATGTGAGCCATCTGCCTCTTCCCTCTCTCTCTGTCTTGTCCCCCACCTCCTCTCTGTTACATGTTGGACCTTTCTGTGACTGGCCGCAGTCGCTGACTCCCCGCTGTGCAGCCACCTCTCAGATCTCGCGTCGGAAGGAAAATAAACTCACACGAGTGCACCAGACATTCACAGAGGCCACTGAGCGATCGACACATTGAGCCCAGCTGTGTCCACGCCAAGACAAAATAAATAAAGTCAAAATCAAAAGGAAGAAAGGAACTGAACAGGACCCGCTCTTTAATCAGAGTACAATTAGGCAATCTTAAATCAATTAGTGCCCTAACTTGTTGATACAGTGCATCTGGGAGATGATGGAGCGACTTCCTGCACGCTCACGCAAACTGATTTCTTTCTTCTTCCAACACTGCAATTTTCCAAGTGTAGTTTGTCATCCAAGGCTCATTCAGAACACCACAGGGTTTTGAGGTTTCTGAGTATCATGCTTTGGGTCTATTAAAAGCCACAAAGTCTTTATTGTTTTTCACAGGCTGACCAAGAGCATGCAAGAAAAATAAGACATAAATTGAGTGTGAACTTTGAAGGTGAAACAAACAAGTCAGACTAAAATGGTGTTTTCAAATGGAGTTGTTGCACTTTGATGCAACAAATACATTTAAGAGTGTTGATCTGAAGGGTTAGACCCAAGTGGCAACCTCCGGGACTGAAAAAATAAAGTCAACATGGAAGTGCCAAAAACTGCAGTTCCTCAAATGGCCACTTGAGGCTGGCTCCAAAAGTGAGTCAATCCCCATAGAACCCCATGTTAAAATGCCCAACCTCACAGCAGAAATAAACATGTTTACAGCCTGGTACAAAAACGGTTTTGGTCTCTATAGCTAATTTCCCCTTTCATGACAACTGTACAGGTGAATTTTTCAGTCACCCATTTAAATTTTATTTAACATAACCATGGCGTAACCCCTGATTCACAGAGTATAGATGTAGCCATAGCTGTCGCTATTTCAGTGTGTTTCAGTTCATGAAATTTAATTGTAACATTTTGGTCACCTAAAAAAATCTTGTTCAGTGTTTGGTTGTACTAAAAGACCCTCTAAGGAGTCAGATGTTCCGTTTTTCCACTAAGTACATTTTGTTTTAATGGTTTTATGCCGGTTTTTCGCTAGCCAAAATTAGCATTAGCATTATCACAGTTAACCATAGACTGTAAATGCACCATGCAAACCAAGCTAGCAGCTAGTGTTAGGGTCAGCTCCAACCTCTCGTCCAGATATGGTCATTTGGTCAAATTCTATGATTCGGTCAATATGGTCAAATTCTGCCTTCAAAAATCCAAGATGGCAATGGTCAAAATGCAGACTCGAGGCTTCAAAACAGGAGTCCACAAACCAATGGGTGACGTCATGGTGGCTACGTCCATTATTATTTACAGTCTATGGTTACAACAAAGCAAAGTTCCCCTCTGACTGTGCTGAGCTTCAATCTTTAGCATCTGCAGCCTCTGCTGCTGTCAAACTAAAGGAACTGAACCCAAAAGCTTACTGCAACAAATTAGGTCTTCTTAGGATAGATGTGTCGCAAGTCTTGATGTTATATTCCCAGCTATGATTAATGAGTCAGAAAGCAGAGCGGTTACAGTTAGCAGGTCCTACATTTCTACCAGTCATGGAAGACATGATTTTAATTGACAGCTTTGAAGTCATTGCAGCTGATTCAAGCCACAGTGCTGACGTATGATGTTATTACAGCTTGTCATACAAGAGCCCAGACATTCTCTGTCTGTGGATGTACACACACTGCCAGTATTAATTGTGTGTATGCATGTATAAATGGAGAGAGAGGTAGTGTGTGCGATCGTGTGCTCTGATCCATACAGTAAATCTTCTGCTGAATGAGACACTTGAGAGTGAGACATTACAACAAACACTGGGGTCCTTGTTGATGGGTTGGAGCTCAGCTTAAACTGTGGTTTGACAATAGGCCGACATGTCAGACTCTGATTCTCTGTTTAGATGGTAACCACGCATCACAGGGAACTATTTACATCCACAGTTGGTGATGACAGTAAACATAAAGCATCAAAAATGCTGGTGACAGTACGGCATCCATGAGTCAATACACAGGAACGCGTTACCCAATCTGCAGTGTCGTATATCTTCTCAAAGTCGGCTAAATATAGACTGATCCTACGTAACACGCATCATACCTGAAATACAACCTAATCCCCTGGACACTATCTCCCACTGCCAGCAATCATGCTTTTTTGGTTTTATGGGGTTTGAAATGGGAAATTTAGGTATTTTGTTCCAAAATGAGAAATCCCACATTTGCAAAAACAGAAATACTGCTGGCCTCAGAGCAAGCCACAGAATACAGGCTACTATTAAAACTATGAGTCATCTCCACACCTTTGCTTACAAACACACTGGTTCTGTCTGTTTTTGAAATATTGACTGGTGCACTCCTTTTTCTAAAATGTACACAGCAATTTGAACTAAGTACAAGCAATAAGTAAGCATTCACTGGGTACAAAAACAAACACAAACATGTACAGTAAAATAAATGTCAATAATCAAACAGAATAAAATTAAATTCTACACGAGAACCTTAAAAAAACTTTAAAAACTAAAGTCAGAGTTAATAAAAGCCTTAAATAATTAAATGTGACATATTATAGCAGAGGTAAAGATGAACACACTCAAGCTAAACTTCTAATTTCCATTGTTTCAAATTTAGAACACAATGTATTTGTAACTGCCTTAAAAGCAAAGGCTTAGGTGCTGTATCATAATATCTTGCATCACTTTTGGAGGTGTTGGCAAGGTCAAGCAACCAAACACATCTTAAGTGTGTGACAGATTTATGAGAAAAACTCTGCCTGTCAGAGTTTGCAGACGCAGCCCAGATCCATCACTCTGTCCAAATTGAGATCCAACATCCAAAAACTATCCATCAAGTTTTCTCCTCTGAGATCTGGATGCTGCCTGATGCGAGGATATTCTTGTGACCAAAATGCTGCTGTGCAAACAGCACAGTGCTGCAGGGGGGAGAGCAGGAGGGGTTCCCTCTTTTCTTGCCACAGTGCAGAAGACAAATTCACTCATTAATTTATTGTTGCATTTTACAGCTCAACCAAGTCTAAAGCCTCCGGTTGCTGACAAGCTTTTGACATTATAATTAAGAATATATATACTACTTTGAATATTTTCACTTTGCATACAGGACTTCTACTTTGAATGGAGTATCTGTGCATTGTGGTATTGCTACATAAAGAATGAATACTCACTCCAACGCTGCTATTAGCTATAGTAATGCATTAGTCAAACTTGAACACTATCACCTGAATGGCACACCCACAGAGGGATTGCTACACCCAATGCAACAAAAAGTATGGCATTAATGGCACGTTTTATTACTGCCTATAGATAAATCTGCCACTACCATTACTGCAGTGTCAGAGTGCAACTGAACACATTTACACTGGCAGTGAAAGCAGAGATGTTTGGGTCAATCACAGTTGGCAGTTATTCAGTCTCAAAGCACTAGTCTGAAATTAATTATTACACAGGCTTTGGGAAAAAATAACATTAAGGTCCGACCTCCACAGTTTAGTCAAAGAGAGTTTAGTGGAGTAAACCCAGCAAATAACTCCTGCTGATTATAAATCATAGAACTCCATGATTTCTTGTATGGTATTTAGAAGAATTGCATCATTTAAGAATCAGAAACACATGATTCTCTGAAAGTGGAATGTCAGCCAGAAAACGTAATGTTAAGAGAGTGCCCAACTAGCAGAGATATGTGGCTCACCAGTGGCCCCATAGGTGGATCAGTTTTTAGCGGTCCCCTGCTGGTGCTTCATCACTCAAAGTGCAATCGAAACATGAAGATTTAATGGAGATTTATAAAAGAAATATTGATTTCATGGAGCAGAGGCTAGTGGCTTTTACTTTCTGTTTTTTCCAAAGTCTCAGTTTACTGTTGGAGCTCCAATAATTTTATTATATAACGATGTTCTGACCACACTTGGTCTTTCTCAAGGCAAGTTCTGGAGCACCTAGTTTTTGGCGTAGATTAACCAGACAACTCTTACTGAAACTTTATTTTAATTCAAATTATTTGATGACTATATTTTCAACATTTATAATGTTTTTTCTGCATACATGCTAAACAAACAAAATCATAGGCTAACTCCAGACCTATAACTGTACCTAAAATATGTGAAAAATAGAAAAATATTTACGTAGTAATATTAAAGGATAGGTTTAGATTTTTTCAACTAGGCTAAATACAGGCCTAAAGGTTTAAAGCTCCTCTAGCAATGAACAATAGACTGACCAATGGGGCTAAAAATGTTGAGTTTGTTCTCAAGGTAGTGCCAGAGGAGAGGCCATTAGGAGCATGAATGTGTTCTGTATTTTTCATGGTAACATGTACATTAAATGTGGATATTACTTGTGTACAAGCGGAAATTTTAGCACTGTCAGGTCAAGATTGGAAAAGTCAGAAGGGCATGCAGTGATTAGATAATGCTAATTTTAATTGAGCCATGAATGTCCACAGCAAATTTCAACATCAGAGCAGATTTTAACTATATATAGCAATTCACTTTACCCCACCAATAAAATGAAGGCAGCTTAGAATAAGCCCAGAGTGCTAACATCTCATTGAATGTTAATAATATATTGATAATTATGTTTATATATTATTCCCATTAACACACTGACTAGTCAGTCTATACTTCTGCTGCTGTTATCTGATGATGGTTGAAAGTCTAGTAGAAACATTCAGTGGTCGGTCTCACTCAATCAATTTAAAATGTGATGGGAGAGAAGAAGGAAAAGGAAAGGACACCAGACAGCTATTAAGGTAATTAAATGAAAGTCAGTACAAGGTCAGCAGACAGACAGGAATAGTAGAACAGGTCAGAGGGAGAGAAAAGGAGAGAGAAAGATAGATGGAAAAATAAGCAGAGCAAGGCAGACAGTGACAAACTGTAAAAAGCAAAGAGAAAGATAAAAAGAGAAATATATGACAGTGAGAAAGGAGGAGGGACAGGCAGACAGACAGAGAAAGCTAAGGAGGGATAAAGAGAGAGTTAGAGGAGAGGAGAGGAATTTAAAGAGAGGGAGGATGAAACAGAAATGAATGAAAGAAGAAATGATAGAAGGAAGGAAAAAAGAAAGGAAACACTGGGGGGAATGAAGCGAACAGCAATATAAGGCAGGATTGAAGGAAAGGATGAAGGGACGGAAGTAAGAAGAGAGGAACGAAAGCAGAGAGAAAGAAATGGTTGTGATGAGAAAAGAAAAAAGTGAAGAAGACAGAAACTGGAGAGAGAAGATTAAGCACAAAAGAGGGAAAAGAAGAATGGAAAAAAGAAGCATTGGAGGAAAGGAAAGACAATAGATAAAAGGGTGATAGAAGGAAAGTAAGACTCAAAGAAGTGAGGAGAAAAGATAGAAGGAAGAAAAGAAGCAGCTAAGAAAGAAAAAAGGAGAGAAAGACAGAATGAAGCCTAAATTAAAACAAAGGAGGAAGGAAATAAAGAACGACGAGAGGGGAAGGGATGAGCAACCCTGACTGACAAAACAAAAGAACAAAGAATACAATAAAGGAACAAAAGGAAAGAGGGAAAAAAGGAAGGTAGAAATAAGCAAAAAGAAAGGAGGAGTGTTACGCAGCCTGTACTGGCTTTGATTGTGATTGCACAGAATCTGCATCTGATTTCACGCTTTACTGCCTCGTTTGAACTCAGTAACCAGCTTTTAATTAGCAGCAGTTCATTAAAGATGCATCCAGCCAACATCCATAAAGCCAGTCTCTGGGTTCAAGTCAGACGTGGGCTGGTTTCCTCTCATCGGGCCATAAAGAAGAGGTGATGATACTTCTCACATGACTCAGTTGGTATCGTTTGAATTAGCGGCACAAACACGTGTGGTGAAATCCCACTAACCTCACGCCCCTTTTCATCACTTTACCACAACACATAGAACGACACAGCAGCTAACCAGCGAGCTAACGGCTGTAGACAGTCAGGGCCCATTTACAGACAAGCCAGCAGGAAATAAACAACACAAAACACTGTCAGACACAATTACAGTGACACCACCGCTAACCAACTGCTCCAACACGGAAAACTGGCGTGTTCTCAAGGAAAAATCTGTCCTTTTTACAATCAGGGTCTCATTTTAGTTTTATAGTTTTTATAGTATGATCACTTTTTACATACCAGCTTCACTGGAGAAATAAAGGGACGCTGAGGCAACCACGGCTGAATTCTAATGTAGGAATGTCATAAGCTGCAGTTCCTTTAATGGCCACTAGATGCTTGCTTAAAATAAAATCCAACTTCATGGAAGTGAAGAGAAAAACCTATAACTTCTCTCTAGAAGTACAAATGAGTAAATGTGTGTGTTGTCCTGTTTGTCTTGTTGGACTATGTATTTACATTTGTATATGACATAACTGTGTCATGGTTAAATCTACATCACTGACATATTTAACACAATTATATAATAACTGCTTATTATCAAGTGAAACCTGATATGAAAGTTTTATGTATGTACATGTTAATCCAAAGGTTTTATTGTTTATTGCATTCCTGGGCTACTCCCTGGTGTAACTTTCATGGCATGCTGTGTAACTGTATTTACACAGAAACAACATGGAAGCAGGTCATTTTCTGCAGATGGAACGAGGCAGCTGGAATAGCAATGGTCAGATCAGAAAACGCTTCTATGTGTCATGGAGTGCATGGACCAACAACATATTTTGTTATTTAATTTGGAGGAATTGTTGGATTCCTGCTGTTATAAAGCTGTTTCTATCAGTAACTCCCATTTCTGCATTCCACAATTTATCCAGTGTGCAAAATGCTAAGATAATATTAATATGACTGATGGCAAAAGCATAGAAATGAAACCCCCGGCCTTAACTTAATGTATCTTTCAAAGTGTCAGTAAAAGCCTTGTCAAGAAAAACACTTTCCCTCTCAAGAATACTGATATGCCAAATTAAATGTCAAAGCTAAAACAGACCACTGGTTGCTTAATACTGTCAGTTTTTGGCAACGAAATGCAGATGTTTTAATCTTTGTGGCTAATGACACTTACCCGTCTCTAGAATATAACTCTATTAGTGCAAAAGTAAACTTCTACTCATGTACTAGAAACTACAGAGGCATGTTTGAACTTGGGCACTGAATTTTAACCATTTTCATTTGACATTTTTGGCCATGGAAATTTGAATTCTGATAGCAGACCGCCTTAACTCTGCTTTATATCAGCTGTCTGAAAGTCATTCCTGTGAGGGGAATCCACAACTCAGCAGCTACTCTGCACTGCTGGCTGCTGCTATTAGCACTCAATCTCTCACTCAATCTCTCCAAAGGGTCAAAGAATGAGCTACAACACTTACAAATGCCAAAACATATCCCACCAAAGCACACGGACATCCAAAATGACATGTTTTTTTTATGTTTCTAATTTGATTTTGCTCTCATCAGTCAGCAGTGGAGGACAGATGGGATTAAATGTGTTTGAGCACATCCGTGCAGAACTACGTGTTGCACCGGGCAGAAAAAACATTAGTCTGGCTGACACTAAGTCAATAACACAGCACTGGGGCTAAATGGGCTGGATCTGTCAGTAATAAAGCACAGCCAGATATCTGTAGGAGAACTCTTCAACCCCGACCGCCCTCCCAGAGAAACAAGCATAAAACAGCACAAATCATGGAAACCCTCCAAACGATGACAGAGGGACTCTACGGAGAAAGGCGAGCTGAGCCAGACGGGCTTAAGAGATACAAAGACACACATACACACACACACACACACACACACACACACACACACACAGGAACATCCACGCACCCTTAACTATACTCTCTTGAGCACAGACAGAAAGACATATCTATTCACAATCATACACTGAATCAGACACACACACCCCAGAAACACACACACACACACACACTCACTGATACACACCAAGCATATATTAACATTTAGGCACACTTAGACATGCAGATCACCAGACAACCATACATTTAAAACAGACTTACCATAGGCCTGAAAATCCTCTAAAGTTTATGATTTTGATAAAGTATTATAAGTATATAAGTGCATTTTTAAATTTTAAGATTTTTTATGCCTTATTTTTTGTTTTTGTTGTCGTTCTTCAGTCCCACTCAGCATCAGCACACCCAGACAAAAATCCCATAATCGTACTGTATAATAAAGCAGATATAAATAAAGGTCAGGATTAAACAACAAGGCCTTTGTTGGGTCTAATTATGACCAATGTCATGACTATTTTGATCTTTCCAGTCCATAAATGTCATATCAGAGTGGAAGTGGGGACCATGTTCACAGAAACACACACATAAGAAGAAGGCATTTAAACAAAGACGTGTTCATACCCAGACAGTTGTGTCCGTCGTGGGCCAGCATGAATCCATCGTAGCAGGTGCATCTGTAGTTGCCTGGTATGTTGATGCATTCGTGGACGCAGCCCCCGTTGTAGTCATTCTCACATTCGTCCATGTCTGAGAGATAAAGGAGATGTGAGATCATGTTATTGGAAGAGAAAGTCTGAAACTGAAAGTTATTATTTTCAGTTAGGTTGATACGCTGCTGTAGTCTGCACACAGTCAGAATAGTTATAGAGACTCGATTTTCTATTTCAGCTTCCAGAGTGACATAATCCATCATTGCAAACATAAAACTGCTACTGGTTAGGTCAAAGTTCCAGATTTATTGTTTTCTTGTCAGTGGTGCGTAACGTTACACAGTCCTTCCTGTCAATCATCTGACTCCTGCAGGAAGAGATGGAAATCTCTTCCAGGAAATAAGTTTTCAATTATTATCACATATTTTTTTCATATTCAAGGCATCTTTGGTGTTGAAACACTGAAGCAAAATTAATACTAAAAAAAATACAATACAATAGAATTAGACACTTCATCAATACATTTTAAATGTGAAATAATTGATTTCACTAATACATTTACCAACACAATTTTTAAAGGAAAATTGACTTTTTTTGCATTTTGATTCACCCATTTGCCATCTGTTATCATTTGCATGGCACTTTTATGGAAGCAAGAAGAGCTCTCATTGGCTGTCACCTGCCCTTGTTATCAGTGTGCATCCGAGTGAGCACCTTTAAATCATCAAAAGGGTGCTAAATAAAGTGACAGATGACAGATGACAGCAGATGACAGCATTATTACAGTATGTTACTAGTATGAGCAGTAAAAGGCAGCAGGTGTCTGCATCTAGCACATGATGGTGAAGGTGATAAGGACAGTGATTTCCTCAGGGGGGAATTTATTGCGTGTCATTGGCAGTAGGGATGTCAACAGTTAACCATTAATCGGTTAATCGCTGAGAATATTTTTAACCGGTTACGCATCTATAGGTTAATTTACATACTAGGGTTGGGTACTTAACTCATCATACATGTTATTCATGTTACGTCAATCAGTGCCAAATTTCGGTAGCTTGTAGGACTGAGAGAGAGCGTAGCCCCGAAATAAGTTTTAAAAACACACATTTACCGACCAAAGCGCCTCACACGGAGACTCCCACACTGACAGGAGCACCAACCCGCAGAAACAAAGAGACACGACGGATCCATTTTACCAACCTGCATGGCAGCTAGCAGCAAGTTAGTATGGCTAGCACTGTTAGCATAGCCGTGCCGTGCTGTGTGTAGCCCATAGACTGTATAAAAATAAGGTGTAGCCGCAGTGTCTGCGGTTTAACAGCACCATACTGGGCAGGTAGCAGGTGTGTTTACGGTGTATGTGTGCTCTGAAAGTCGGACTGTTAGCCTAGCATGCTAATCCTATGGTCTATCTGTAATAACAACATAGGTGTTACTTTGTTATTAGGTCATCACCCAGGTGGTGTGCTGAATGAGTGAGACCAATATGTTGCCAATCAGTGTGGTAGAGGGAGAGGAATTGAAAAAGCTAGTTCAGTACTTCAAGCCCGAGTATGTTATGCCATCGAGAGCTACTGTCACTAAACGCATTGAAAACACTTTGAGGTGAAGAAGGATGAGCTAAAAGTCAATCTAACCAGGGCAGACAAGCTAGCTCTGACCACCATCTGCCGGACAGCTCTCACAAACGAAAGCTACATCACAACCTTTCTTAAAAATTAACCAGTTAGTTACTGGTTAATGGGTGTCAGTCTATCAAAATCAAAATTAACCCAAACTGACATCCCTAATAGGAAGGAAGTTCAAATAGCTTGTACAGGACCAGTCAAAAGTTTGGACACACCCTCCCATTCACTTGAATGTGTGTCCAAACTTTTGACTACTTTGGTACTGTACATACATCACAAAATGTAGCTGTAGCAATTTCTCATGGATTACTTTTATTTTTGGACCCTAAATTAATCTGTTAACATCACTGTTCACAGGTGTCCTTGCAGCACTGGGGGGTACTCAGGATGGGGTAAGGTGGGGGCATCTGGGTGGGGTGAGGAAGAAGAAGAGAGTGTCAGCCGGTGCTTATTTGTCTTTTGATGATCCCCCAACCACCAACCCTCACCTCCATGCTGAGCCAGCGGAGGCTTTCACAGGAGCTGCTCACAAGTGGTTGCCATGCAGAGCCATTTAAACAAACAGTCCTCCCCCTCCGTGTGAACAGCAGGAGATCCGCCAGGCAGCGAGGAAGACCCCGGCCCAAATCCTCATCCTACTTCTCCTCCTCCCCCTCCTCCTTCTGCACTGAGGATGACAGTGCAGGTGCCTTTTCTTTCTGTTTGATGACCATCTCAGTCTCTCTGTCTCTTCCTCGTGCCAGATAGGATATCAGTTTGATTAACACAAAGTCACTTTGAACACTGGCATTTCATTCCACCGTCTGTCCACTCTTCTCCTGTACTCCTGCACTGTTTCTGCCATGTGTCTTTTTATTCTTTACCAAAACTGCTGTCTGTTAACGTGCATCACCTCCATCTACATACCTGCTAGCTTATCTGTCTGCCTGCCCGTCTGTCTGTCTACATCTCCTTCTGTTTGTCCAACAGTTTGATAGCTGATATTAATACAAGATATTTTGAGACCGAAGTCACCAAAAGAAGCCCTCTCTGTATACTCGCAGGTGTGACAACACAGACACTTTACAATATAATCATATCTCAAACAACACCACAAACTATGGTCTCATAAACTAACTCAAAGGGTTAATCAACAACCCATCCCCTGCATAAATTGCATTCAGAATTCTTTCATTCTATCACATTGTATTGTTCATATGTTGAAACCACTAGCAGCAAAAAGGAGCAATGTTTTTAAGAGTACATATATAGAGGCATGAACACACACCATCAGGCGACAATATGATACACATTACCACCAGAGGTTTCATGCTATTGACCTAATCGACAGTTGGCGGCTGTAACGCACCCAACAAAGGTAGGAAGGAAACGCATTTAGCACATTTGTCAGACCTGAAAATATCACTCAATGTAAATACAACTTTGTTTGGTGATGTGAAAAATTCCAAATTGTTCATACTGAATGTATCGACGAAATATTGACTGACAACATATTTAATTTAAAGTGTTTTAGCAGCCTAAACCTAAACACATGAGGGACTCAGGATGGAAGACTTGTGCTTTATATGCCCACAAACCACCCCAAATACCCTCCTTATGACTTCTGTGTGGTAAAAGAACATAGCACTTCTTTGACTGGAAGCAGATCTTTAGAAGAAACTCAAAAGGTTCATCATATCAGCAGTGGATGTTTGAGTTTTTAACCAAAGACTAATGTCGGCCTAAGGTATGAGTTGGCCTTTGTGTGTTAGGAGCAGGAAGCAGAACTGTCAGTGAATCAAGTTTGGTCGGCCAGGTTTGATCGATGGGTGGCTGATGGTTCCAAACAGAAATGGGACCCTGGCACACAGCAGCGATGGGCGACACAAACACAAACACACAGACGTGGCTCTCAGCCTCCACATCCTGTGTGTGGACATAACCCAGACCTGGATACTGAGCATTTACTGAGCACTCACACAATAAATGCACAAACATACAAAAACAACGTGCGCGCACAATCAAACAAACCAGTTCACCATGCTATTCTCAAAGACCTTCTATCCACAAAACACTTCCTTTCAGATGATTAACATTGCGATTTTGGCTCGAGTATGATCGCTTTGAAGAGTCCAAAAGCAGGCGGACATAAACATGAAAAGATCCTCATCTGAGAGGTTTCACTTGGTCTCAAACCATCATGACAGAAGACAAATCAATGCCACATTCCGCACCATGACGCGCCACAGAGATGTTTACCGGAAGCCAATTATGCAGGCCAACACAGATCAGGGCATTTTAATTCTGTTTGTCTGATCTCTGACAAAGGAACCCTGTCTCTGTGCTTGAAGGACCATTCCAGCATGATTGGTGTTAAAGGAGAAGATTAATAGCATCCTATTGCATTCAGTACTGTAATATAAAACGCTGACCTAATCCTTCTTCAAAAACTTTAGAAAACTGACCTTAATGATCTTTAATTGAGCTGCATGTGTAAGAACAGCCAGAGTTCATTTTAAAGGATGGAAAACATAACAAATGACCCAAAAAATCAATCATGGTGGAATTGTGCTTTAAAGAGCACGAGCTTTGTGTATACAAACTCCTCACAGCCATCACTGGCTCATCCTGAAAGGCATTTGCAACCAATTAGGGCGAGCTGGAATGGGCGACTGTTTGGGGAAAGGTTGTTTGGACACTTTGCTGTGCTGCCAGCTCAGATGGCGTGGTTCAGCGCAATGTGGCACCTCCTAAGTGCTCTGCTTTTCATCTGTCGGAGATGGAAGGAGAAGGTAAAGACTAGAACTAAAGGAGCATGAGGGGGAAGAGAGCCTCACCACTGAGGGTGAATGTAAAGCAGCAGGTGATTAATTGGTGCCTGAGTTGCTTCAAACACAGTCTGAGACTACATCCACACTAAGCTGGCTAAATCTCACTTCTGTTGTTCTGACATTTCAGTGTGGACAGACATCTTTACAAATCAACCTGAAAATGCTAGTGCTGACACAAGTCATTTTAACATGTCACACTATGTCATACACATATTATGTCTAACAACATCTAAGTGTTTTGAATGACCACACTGGAAAGTGTGGTTAAAAAAGCTTCCTCCTTGCTGTATGCCACTGCCAAGCAGGCCTGATTGTTGAATTGTCAGTTTCAAACAGTTACAAAAATTGTCGTACTTTGTCTGAGGCAGAGCTAAACTCAAGGCTGAAAATACTCACATCCTAAAGGCTTGATCAAATTATTGGAACACATCCATACATATACACTATATCTGTTTATCCAAACTGACCTCAACAGTATCTACATACATTAAATAGAGAGTGCATCTCTATAGTAATACCTGAAACGAAATCAAAAGCAATATGCCTGCTACTAATCCACAACTAACACTATGAGAGTTATGGCTTTAGCATAGTGGACAGCAGTCCAAATTGTAGTAAAGCACGATATACAATAGATAACTGATGTTAGCCCTGTTTTAACTAGCCTGTTTAAGACATTTTTAGTAATCATGGCTGCCAGACTTCCACTTCATTTTCACAGGCAGACTGGTATGACATTATTTTGTGGTTCTGTATCATTTAGATATCTTTTTGTTTCTGTTGACCGATCAACAACTGCAAACAGTTCATTGATTAATTATGGTTTGTTTGTTAGTTCCGTGGTCATCTGACAATTGCTTATGCCAGGCCTTAAAGAGCTGCTATATTTAGCTTACCTTTAGTGCCCAATAATCACTGATAATCAGTTGGTGATTGACATAGAAAACATATGGGTCAAACCTCCGTTTACAGCACAGGAACATACTGTATATACTATTGAACTGATTCAACTAAAGGACTCTGGGGTTCCAGTGATCAGCTTGTTATGTAAAAAAATAAAAGAGGATAAACTGTTTGGATGGTGGTGTGTATTGAGGTGATGGAGAGAACAGGACAGAGGATTTGAAGTGTGTGTAGGTGTGTGTGTGTGTGTGTGAGTGTGTCAGAGAGATTACAGGGAGGCGGGAGAGGTTGGTGGAGGGAGGAGGAAGGTGCCTCGTAGGGTCTACTTGGCCCCAAACGGTGCCACTTCCTGCCCCTGAGCTGTTGTTGACATCTGACAGCGGTGCCCCGACAGCTTCGGACTGGCTGCTGCTTCCGCTCACATACACACGTTTTCTAATTGCCGGGGAAATGTTTATGCTCCACGTCTCATCAAGTGAATTAGGCGCCTTCACTGACGGCCCCATGCCCTCTAACTTGAAGGCCAGAGGGAGGGGAGGTGAAAGGGAGGGAGAAGAGCAGGAGAGGGGATGCTGCTTTCGTTTCATGCAGCGTGTATAAATTTTATATTTTCAACGTCATGTAGAGTGAATATTACATTAGTATTGACTAGTGAAATCAGAATTTATGTAAACAGGCTGACATGGAGCAATGTAACAAAGTAGGAGTACAAAGTGTACAAAGTACACATGCATGCTTGTTTTTTAAGTCTTTGCAGCCACATTTTCCTGCGTACTTTATGAACTTAATGATACCAAATTAGTGAGTACATGAGTACATGTAATGTGACAATGGTCAAACCCACAGAGTATTAGACAACCTTAGCAACTAGCTGGTTAAGAAAGTAGAACATTTAGCAGCTAGAGAGATAGATATGTTTCCTCCCAAACAGAGCTAAAAGGAGTAATAGGAGTGAATATTGGACTTACAGTCAGGTGGCCAGAAACATGATCCCAATAAATGCTAATGTTTCTTCTTGGCTGCTGGATGTGTACATGAGCTGTCAGCATGTCAGCCATAACAACTTAATAAAGCAATTAGATCTGTATGTCTGTCAGCTTGTTTGCTGAGGTTCTTCTAACCCCCCCAAAAATCAAACTTTAAGAACCACAGGATGTTCTGTCTGGCATTCAAGTTCTCATGTTGTTAAACAATTCTCTAATCTTTAAAGACTACTAGAATCTGTTGAGAAACCCACTGAATGCGCCCTGCTATGTACCAAATAGCAGAAAGAATGAGCTAGCTATAGCAAACAATTTGAACATCTAACACCTTTTTATAACCTTGGTGTAGACCAACACATACCTAAAAGGAGAGTGGATATGACTTACATTCTTCATGTGGGCAGAAATAACTCCAATGTTGCTCTGTGTCTGCTGAGTGTCTAACATTATGTGTATTTACTTGCTAATATGGTAGCCATTTTCATGAGGTGATAAATGGCCTTCATCATTACAGATATTTTGACATGTCATAGCAGGGAAAAGTGTGAGTGTGAGTAATAACATTAACAATGGCCTTGGTATTGTGCATGCTGGCTCACTGGCACTGATTACTGGGACACTTACAAGGCTCTGTTGAGGCTGTTGACAGAATACAGAAACAGCATGGCAAACAAGCTCTAATAAATCCACTGTAGGCTGCCCGACACCAAATGACAAAGTTAGAAGCTAGCAAGCTTGACGTAATGATATTTTTCTCAGAAACTGGTGGAACCAAAACAGGAAAGGGCAAGTACATATTAGACATTACATTTGTCAAGTGGCGTGAAGCATGACTCCAAATAAATGCTAATTTTGCTATGTGTGTGCAGGAATTTAGGCAATTGTTTGCTAACATGTTGCCATAGCAAATTTACAAGGCGATAAAATGTCAGGTCTGTGTATGTTAGCTTGTTTTGAGGTTCCTCTGTCCCCAGTCACCACAAAAAAGACTACAAGCAATATTATCTAGCATGTTAAGCCTCTAAATCTCTACAAGCTACTCTGTTAAGTTTGTTGGTAATATACAGGTATTCCGGGATATTTTAAACAAACAACATGTTAACAAGCTCAAGTAAACCCACTGTGTGACAGACAGACAAAGTTAACACTAGCGGATAGCAAGCTAACATAATGACTCATGTCGTTTTTTGGTGGAGACCAAAACAGGAATGAGACAGTAAATATTAAACTTACAGTACATTCATTAGACTTATAAGTCATAAATGCTCCTTGGCTGCTGGTTGTATGATGTAGGAAATTGTTACTTTAAAAAGCATTAAGAAATCCTGTTAGTGTCTGTCAGCTCTTTGACACCAGTCACAAAATTAAAAAACAAGCAAGCAATTTTTTTGCAATGCACTACAGGCTACAAGACTGAGATATTCACAGACATTTTTAGCAAACAACATGGCAAACGAATTACAATAAACCCACTGTATTGTACACCACTTGCTCAGCACCAAACAACAGAAAGTTAGTGGCTAGCAAGCTATTTTTCTCAGGAGTTGACAGAGAAGACAGAGCGAAAAGGAGACTTACATATGTCGGGCCAAAAAACACAACTCCAAATGAATTCTAATATTGCTCCATGTCTGCTGGATGTCCATATATAACATAATTTACTTGCCAACACATAAGCCATTAAATTAATGACATTTTTGACATTTCATAGCAAAAATAGCAGAAAAACACAGGTGTAATGAATAACATTAACGATGGCTGAATTCCACATAGATTTTCTTGTTAAATGGCCCTGGTATTGTGCATGCTGGCTTACTGCCAAAGTTTACTGAATAGTTAAATGGAGTGAACCCCTTATTTTTATTGGTTGCACTTGCACCTGTATTTTTGCAGCGATTAGAGGTCAAAATGTCTGCCATGAAAAAGACTTACATGCCAGCTTGATGTGAACTTCTACTGCCCATTTGTCCAAAAAAAAAAAAGTAAGCAACTTTTCCACACAGCTCCTCTTGGTAATGGACCCAAAGTGCAGCCACATTACAAGTATGACTTCCCAAACATTTGCATCATAACTTGTAACCATATTATATGGCGGATGAATGTGGCTGACGTCTGATTGACAGCCACATTAAAATGTATTAGTTAAAGAGCAGAAAACAGAAGTCTCAAATTTGACTCCTAAAGTAGATGAAAGGCGTTTTAACAGACTTCAGTGGCTATTTCCACTCAATCGTGTCCCAAAATAACAACCATGTGTGCTTATTCAAGAGTTTGGATGACAGGGCAAAACCAGAAAGAATCTAGACGTTTTTTTTTTTTTAACTATAGCATTTCACATTCCATTACCCAGGCTAAGAGTGCGGCCGGCTGCGTTGTCAAGAACAAGCCAGAAAGCAACCGCCTGGTTATCAAGTCAAGGCCAATAATTGGGACGGATATTTTCTTTTACTGTTATATCTCACACAGAGAATGGAGTTTTGTGTGTGTGTGTGTGTGTGTGTGTGTGTGTGTGTGTGTGTGTGTGTGTGTGTGTGTGTGTGTGTGTGTGTGTGTGCAATGATATAAAGACCCAGAAAAATCCAACACACACTGTAAATCTCACACTGTAAAAAATGGCTGTGAACAGTAATTTATTGTTTCTGCACAGTTAATTACTGTGAATATTTTTATAGTTCTGTTTATTAGGCCTAGAGACACAGTAATCAACATGTAGAAATCACAGTAATCAACACACTACTGTAAAAAATTTCCAATGGGGATGGGGAGGGGGGGGACATTTTTTTAACAGCAAAAATTGTGCTTAATATGCTACTGTTTGGCCAGCCTTCAGATTCTGGCTGAGAATGTGGATTGATCTGCTGATTGTAAGGCCCTGATATACTCCAAAAAATTGCCACAGATGAGTAGCAGACACAGACAGCCTACACACTTCTATAAGTACATTTTGGCG
Organism: Scomberomorus guttatus; assembly: GCA_038419695.1. NCBI lineage: Eukaryota > Metazoa > Chordata > Actinopteri > Scombriformes > Scombridae > Scomberomorus > Scomberomorus guttatus. The sequence continues at coordinate 20,466,902 of CM076466.1, read as the reverse complement.
TCTGTGGACATGAACACTTGAAAAATTGCTCAATGAATGAGCAAGCAGCAGTTCATAAAAATGAAACGCCAACAGCAGCAGTTAAATTTAAAGAGGACCTATTATGCTCATTTCCAGCTCTAAATTTTATTTGCTATTCGCTATTTTCAGTCTCTTGCTCCATTATACTGTGTGCCAAACCATTCACTGGTGTCCTTATTCCACTGAAATACAATATGACACGTAACTGGCAGATAAGGTAAATGGTCCGCAGCCTTTTTATTTTAAAAAGTTAACTACCTTAATTAATTAATTAATTAATTTGAAAGCATCTTACAGTCTCCTGCCTGTATGAGAATAACAAAATGAGTGGGAGGCAGAGTGCTCCGCTGTGTTGTTATTAATGTCTCCAGCAGTGGAGTGCAACCTCTCTGCTGCAGCATTAGCTCCAGAGAAAGTCATCGCTGTCCAAGACGCTGAGCGGACGCAGGGTTTTTGAGGTGGAACAGACTGAGTTATTTTCTTCACCTCAGAGTTGGTTTAAATTGTTTAATGCTGCAGTGTGTGTTGGTCAGCCAGTCTCGTTTGTTATTGCTGGAGTCCGCTGCTCTGCTCCACTAACATTATTCACTGAGTGACGGTGTAGAAAGTTCACAATGTACTTCATGTTCATCTTGCAAAGGTAATTATTTACTCATTAAATCAAAAAATGCTTGCAATGGCTGCCTTTTGTGAAGATGAACTCGCTGTAGGCTGTCCGGTTGCTGCAGCTGCACTGCCCTTGCAGTTGAGTTTCACCTTTTCATTCTGTCAACATCACGTTATTAACAAACATTTAGAAAATCAATTTTTGACATTTGTGAATCAATGCAGAATCGTCCACGCCGGCATCGGGATGCATCAAATTTTTCCCCCACCACTAGTATCTAGTCTCTCTTTACAGTCCATTTGAGCTCCTGTCTCTTTAAGGACGCCCTCCTGATGAGCCCACTCTGTTCCAGCTTTATGATCAGAGTTGTGTAACTTTACCGCCAATGCAAACCCAACATTTCCTGCTTTACTGCTTCAAATTAAAAGCTTTTAAATTACTAAATTTGACTTATTGTGAAGAATTTACAGGAAGTGAAATGTGTTCCTCACTGAACTAGCGGAGCGGAGCAGTGAACTTGCGTGCTGTGTGTAGAGCAGATATCCATATAAAGAAATCAGTCACAAATCGACGTCAGCTTGGTCTGAAAGTAGAAAAAAACGTTGGGAACTTAGCATTGAGAGCAGTCTGAAGCCAGTGCTTTTTGCTCACAGGGATTACTTCTATATATGTTTACCTCGTTATTTGACATGTCGGCCACTTTTAACTTCAACACCTGACACTGTGACATTATATATATGTCTGAAAATAAGGAAAAGCATAATAGGTCCCCTTTAATGTCTTTCTCTGGAGAGGGGATGAAAAGAAACAAAGGAAATGTGAGTTGATTGATTAGAAGGCTATATATATATATATAGCCTTCTAATAAATATAATGTATGTACAATAGATCTGTCAGTCCTATTCTTCAGAATATATATAATATATCCAATATAACTCAACGTGAAGTTCAGTAAAGTTATGGGTTAAACAATACAGAAACTAAAGGCTGTGCATGCTGCTGTGCCACAAACGGCACAGAGAAGCATCTGCAGACTGGAGCAGCTCTGTTGAACAAGCGGAGCTGCGTTTCGAAGGTGAGTCAGCAGATATTGCCGAAGTTGTAATAAACATCACAAACCCTTTATGCTGAAGTTTTAAAAACACCACAATCTTATGATCTATTTCTATGATGACAGGCAGTTACACTTATGAAAATGCCCAAATAATGCACTTTGCTGCAGTGATATAACGTAAGCTAAGCTAATGTTGAGTCTCGTAGAGCTAACTTGAACACGACTGCAAACGTCAACAAGGTAATTTGTTGAGCCATAATTTAGCCATCTGACTACAGCAAAAAAATTGATAGGCTATAACATTATTTCTTGCACATCACTTACCAGGGCCGGTCATACTCTGTCTCAACCCATGACTACTAGTAACGTTACTGAAGTGTGTCCTGAAGCTGTCTCTGACTCTGTTTCTTGTAACTGTTAGAGAGGTGCAGGATTGTTGTTAGAGACTTTAGATGTAATGGAACAACATCTAAGGCCTGTGTTAATTCATACACAGACTGCTTAAATTGTATACAGTTGTCACAGTTAAATAATCACTTCTATTGCTATTGTACATATTCAGCTTTAGTAATCATTAGTAATGAAGTAGCCTCGTTTTGAATGATAGGTTCCCTGTTATCACATCTTGTTAACATATAACATTTAAACTGTGGTGGAATAAGTACTCAGATCCTTTACTTAAGTAATAGTATCAACACCACAATGTAAAAATACTTCATTACAAGCAAAAGTCCTGCATTTAAAATCCTACTTAAGTAAAAGTACAGAAGTATTACCAGCTAAATTTACTGAAAGTATTAAAGTAAACGTTCTCGTTTTGCAGAAAATCAGGCTGTGACTGATATATTATAAAAAAATTAACAAAGAACATTATTAATACTGATAAGTTGATGCATAAGCAGCATTTTATTGCTGTAGCTGCTTGAGGTGGAGCTAGTTTGAGCTGCTTTGTGAGGGTTATAAAATAAATCTGAGTGGTGTTGAGATGATAGATTGGGTAGGAAAAAAGAAAAAAACATAGTTCTGCTACATAAAATTGAATTGAATCAGTGTAAAGTTGTCAGACAGTATCATAGATGGATAATGTGGACTTTATCGACATCCTAAAGCTTGCTAACTTTAGCAGTAAACATTTGACTGCAGACTACTCTGAAAGTAAGGACGCAACAAACTCTGAATATTCATACTGGAAGATATGGAAGACAACTCCACAAGAGCTTGAAAGACATTTGTTCAACAGATATTATTTGCAGTGTGGACGGTGCAGCAACAACCCATGGACATATAAAGAGAACTGGATACAGTGTTGGAGGTGAGGCTTCATTCATTCCTATGAAAGTTACTCAGTGGCACATGAAGCCAAAAAAGCAACTTCCCGCTGTAAAGAAATTACCCGGATGTTGCTCATGTTTCCTGATCGTTGGGCCCATAGAGCATGCGCATTAGAGACTTCCACCGGCCGAGTCGGCTAACTTTCGGTTGAGCCCTCTGCTAATTTGATTGGGGATAAAATAATTCAATCATGCAGCTTTTCTAGACTTTCCAAATGTTATGGGACCGAAGGGGTTGTGACACTCAAACAATGTATCAAGTGTTTTACAGCCACTCCTTTTCCCATGATTGTGTGCAGGGAAAAATGCTTTTTGGGCCCAGGGCAGACCCGGAAGTTGTAATTCCATGGTTTGGCCACTATGTCAAATTGGCTTCAAAGCCCAGGGCACTTCCTTGGGGCTTGCAACAACCACAGCTTGAAATTGAAGCCAACTCAGAAAGTCAAATACGCTAGAAAATCATGGTAAGTTTCTTACAGTGCAGGCAGACATCATCTGTCAAAAATTGACTAGGAACCTGGTTGGAGATGATGGCATGAGGTCACTGTGTCTATATATAAAGCCTGAGCCTCAATGACTCTGACCAGCTCCACTGAGTCTGAGCTGAGACAGAGAGACAGGAGAGGCAGGGAGGTACACAGACGGAATCTGTGTTAGGTGGGTTGCATGTGTGTGTGAATTTAGATATGTATGTGTGTGTATGACTGTATCTAGCCAGTGAGAAGAGCGGCTGACTGATGACGGAGGTGCAGACGCCAGGCAGACAATGGCCTAGTAATTGTCTGCCACTTCTCCCTCTCGCCCTCCCACCTGCACTCTCCCTCGCCATCCATTCTTCCCATGAGATGCCCTTTCTCCCTCCATCTCTGTCTCTGTAAAGCAGGTCAGGCGTTCGTCACTGTGGCTTACAGTCAGGGACGAGCTGCGAGTACAATCCAGTCTAAAGCAAGGGCACTTCTTGCAATCTTACATGCAAAAAACACATTTCTATGGCACCCACTTAGAACAATAACCTTAATTTACACACACAATGCATCACTGTTTCTATTCAAATTAAATCCCAAACCTTCAATTCTGCCGAAGCTGGCCTGAGATTGCAAGAAGACATGCGTCGTATGGGTTTCAATTGAAGTGAAAAGGAGAAAGCGAATATATACGGTGATTGGTGTTAATATGACTGCACCTGGTAGCACCAATGGTAATAACTGATCACCCCAAATACTAGTATGAGTGCTACTGCATATGTGGAAAAAGTAGTATAAAGCCTTTTGTGTCTCCAGAGGGAGCTGCGTGAAATCTGATCAACTGCCTCAATACCCACTGCATTGTGGGTATTGTAGGCGCCATGCTTTGACAAGGAAGAAGAATGTGTGGAATGAAAAAGACGTTATCTTTGGCTCTGCTGCGTCGATTTGATCCGTCTTATAAAGAACTGTCAGTTGTGAGTCTGACAATGTTATCAGAGTGATCTTTTAACACCAGGCTATTAAGCACTATCTCACTATCTTTTTTCAAGTCTGTTTCACCTCTGATGGGTGTGGTCAGAAGTGCGCTCTTTGCCACCTGTAACCACACCCGACAGTGATGTCACATGGATCCTGGAGTACACCTGTACATCACTGCAGCAAGCTGAAACGTTTCACCACTGGAGGTCAGCAAAAACAAGATTCAGGGGGTGCATTGTAATTGTGAAACACTGGAATGTGAAGTCACATTATCTATGCTCGGTTTGTTTGCCATATGAATAGAAAACAATAAAAGCAGCTACATATTGACTACACAGTCAATATCTGTGTTTTATGACACTATTACCAGTGTTCAAGGTGACGTTTCCTTTAACTGCTTCTCATTTAACTACTTGCTTCAGCACAGATATAACACACATATAAAAGCTCAGCTTGGATGTAGGGCACACACACACAAACACACACACACACACACACACACACACACAGAGACACACAGAAACACAGGCGTTTGTGTGAATGGAGAGGGAATAGGCAAGTGTTGGTGTTAAAACACATAATGAGAGGGAGGAGAATGGTGCAATTGGGCAGTGCTGATGAAAACCAATCAATTAGCCTGTAAGTGACAAATGCTGAGTAAACACAGGGGGGCTTTCGCAGGCGTCTGACAGCTCTGTGGCAACCAGCCAGTCCACTCATCCCACCAGACCATCATACACTGTAAAAAATGTTGTTAACAGGCCACTGACTCTACAAGTAAGAGTTCAAAAAAGTTACCCAACTTTTTTATACCTCCAAAATTCATTCTAGCACACAAGCCATTTTGAAAAAAAAAAAAAATAGGTGAAACTGCATTTTGTTGAAACATTTATGGGATTTAAAGACTTGACATCTGATATTGTTGTTAAAATTTACTTTTTTTGCAGTGGGAATCTCACCCTTAATCTCCTAAAGCTTATAGTTTTCCTGTCCTGAACCTTAAAAAAGCTAATTCCCTTCAATTCTCAATGATTCATCTTTCAATTCTTTAAATTTATAACAGCTTGGTAAACAAGTGCACAATACTCTTGTCGATTAGACCATTTTGCTACATCTTCCTATAAACAGGGAGACATCTCTGGCAAAGACACACACACATACACACATACACCAGCACATGTGCAGTAAAGCAGGCTTGACTGATACACAGCTCCTCCTACACACTCTTCATTTGACAGCACAGGGATAAAAGTTCACATTTTTCCATAACGAGCCGGCAGTATCAGCTCGTGGAAAAGTCTACAGAGAGGGCAGCGTTCATAAACGCCAGATCAAATTTCAGAGGCTTTCAGAGAAGCATATTCACTGGAGAAAATGACTCCTCTGAGGACACAGTCCTGATGGGAGCACTCAGAAGATAGGAGATAAAAAAGAGAACACCCATGGGCAGCGGTCTGTGGCTGGGAGGTGATCCCGCCGAATCCTGCAGAACGAGCGAGGAGCCGGTTCCCGGTGGAACAATGCAGCCTGCAAGCTTCTAATTTGTAGTGCGGAAGTGTAGCAGAGGCTGAGAGCACAGGTCGTCTCCCTTGGTCACCGGGGCTCGAATCCCAGCCATTACAAAAGCACAACAGTGAGCCAGAGTTTTCTCAATGTGGAGCCACACAGGCCACGTCCCCCTGGAACCTCTAAACTGCACATTAATAATGAGATAATCAATAAAACCCATGTTCATGTTGCTTTCTTTAGTAAAAGGAAAGTGAATAATGTCTGGACATTTATACTGATTCCAAAATTCACAAGACTTTATTGATATTCTGAACACAGACCTTTTCGATCTTGACAAAGATCCATGTGGTTTTTGGCCTTAGCCCAGCAATTTCCTGATGTGAAAAGTCAAACTACTTTATATTGTTGCTTTCTTTGGCAGCTGCTGGAGTGCTCGGCTCTCATTTCTGTGGTGATTCTGCACTTTACTTCACCAGAGTCAGATGTCAATCAAACACTCTAACTCCCCAGTCTTTTTTCTTGGATTCTTCTACTGATGAACTGAAGGTTGTTGTATTTAACATCCTTGTTTTGTCTGCTCAGTAATGGTGGCTTTTACTGCTCATGCTAACTACGCTGTTCTTTTTCTGAAATATGCATAATTTACTGTAAGATAAAGGATCTTTCCTGGGAAATATTGTGAAACAGAGTTTTTTAATAAGGAAGTATCAAAGTTTTCAAAAACTGGATTTATGGTCAATTTTTATTGTGTTTAGAGTCCCAATCAAGTGTTTTTGCCCTTGACCCAGATCCAAGTCTTTTAATATCGAGCATCTGCCGGGGCAGATACAAACAGCTGCACAGTCAGCCTGCAGTAGGCCTGCATTAACATTTAGGCCTTTTTCTGATAGATTTAAGCGCTGAGTCAAAAATGTCTTCTCATTCATTTCAGTGAGATCACTGTGTTGACGCAGTGGCAGTTTGGAGGCAGAGGGCTCTGCAGAAAAATACATGATTGTTCAGCAAAAAAGTTGAATCTGGCTGATTCATTCCTTCAGCTGTTTGGCTGCCAGCTGACTGGCAGTGGTGGAAAGTAACTGAGTACATTTACTTAAGTACTGTACTTTTGAGGTACTTGTACTTTACTTACATTTCAGAGGGAAATATTGTACTTTGTCCTCCACTACATTTATTTGACAGCTTTAGTTACTTTGCAGGTGGATAATATAACAAGCCTTTAAAATATAACACATTGTTAAAGATTAAAACAGTGGTTTCCGACCTTTTTGGCTCATGACGTCTTACAAAAAGCAGTGTGTAGTCGGGGTCACATTTCAGATGTCTATGAGTTGTTAACAGCTCACATTAATCATCTCACGACCCCTCGGATTTATCTAGTGACCCTTTGGAGGGGCCCGACCCCTAGGTTGGGAACCACTGGACTAAACTAGCTAACTGTATATAAAGTAGTTCAAACTAGCTCCACCTCCAGCAGCTTTATAGCTGTAATACTTTAATTACATCAAGCTGATAATACTTATGTACTTTTACTTAAGTAGGATTTTTCATGTAGGACTTTTACTTGTAATGGAGTGTTTTTACATTGTTGTATTGGTACTTTTACTTACGTAAAGGATCTGAATACTTCTTCCACTACTGCTGACTAGTCACGTCCAACTTCTCTCCCTTTTTTCATTCTTAGCACAACTATTTCTTTCACATGTACAACCAAGTGCAACACTATGAATGCCTTCCAGGAGAGACTGTCTGAAACTTTTATCCCCATATTTACACAATATCACATCTTCCTACTCTCTATGACAGTTGGCTTTCTGTTCCGCCTTCGAGTGTGGCCATTTGGAACAGCTATAATCACTTTTGCCTTCTGACGAGGTCAGACAACGCATTGTATGAATTAATTCTTTCTGTGCGCAATGTGGCCGTAATCTGGAGGATTCGTCATCTCAGCAGAACTATTGCTGCTCAGATTCTTTGAGAGTTCTCTTAAACAGCAGCTTGCTATGAATGGTCAATTCCTTGATGCAAGTCTCTCTAACTAAATTAAGTTTAGCTTTGCGAAAATTCACTGCCAATGTTTTGCAGCTGATTATTCCTTAAATGCTGAACTGAGGTTCAAAGGCAGTTTTCAACCAAAAGCAGCACTTTAGAAAAGCAGACACCTTTTTTCCCAAACCAACTCTCCCTGCTTCTCCCACCTGTGCTCACTGTGAGCTAATATCAATATTTAAAGCTTCTTGCCACTGTTAGTTGTTTGAGCCACTCAGTGGGTTACTTGATTGCAGCACAGGTGTCGTTTTTTATGTCAAATATGCTGTAACTGACCGCTCTTGCACCCAGACCACAATGGATTACAAAGAACACAGGATTGGAAATTGAAAAAGTTATATGAGCGATTGGGGCTATATGAAGTCTGATCCACTCCACTCCACAAATGATCATTAATATGATGGCACAAACAGTGGCCCTTATTGGCCCTTTTGATCCTGTGGCCCAATTTGAGAAATTCCTCATTGTGAAATTGTGTAATCTGTGAGGGAAGCAAAGCAGATTTGCTTGTATGAGGGTCATGACACCTCATAATACAAAATAGCACTTAACATCCAAGAATATGTATAAAGAGTGCATCCGGAGGTCTCTGTATAAATACAGGTGCTCTGGAAAGAAAGTCTGATAAATGAATAATGAGAGGTAACAGTTCTGATAGATCATATATTTCTGAGCCAATGCACTCAAGAGGATTGTGGAGTAGTAAGCCTTCATCAAACCCTAAGTTTTATCCAATTTCTCATTATCCACTGCATGTTTTACTTGACTGTTGACTGATTATATGCTGATATGAAGTGATGCAGAGAATGAAGAAGCAGAGACAACCAGAGGGATGGAGAGAGCAAGCACAAAGGCTCTGTGGCTTCCAGGTGCTTCCAGGAATAGCAGAGTGACTAATGGTGCTGGCCGGCAAAGTGGCCCATAATGCCTGTTGATGGAAAACACAGCCGGCCAATTACAGCGCCCATATCTAATCACTGGGGTCAGGGGTCAACTCCCGTCCACCATCTGTCTTCATTTGGCATCCCTATCATGAGCTGTTGCCTCATCACCGGGAGGAGTTCGATAGATTTCAGCGTACAGTCAGGAGGCAAAGGGATGGTTGACACACACACACACACACACACACACAAGCATCCAAGATGTAGAACGGTGACGTAATAAAACGCAGTTGACATTCAATGCAGATGCAGAGTACAGCTCCCACACACACTTAGACACTCAGACACACATAAACACTGATTCAAATGTTGGAGCGGGTGAGGTGATGTAATAAAAAGTGGTTGGCAGGACAGATCTGCTCAGACAGACGCTTTATGGGAAAAAGATCATATTCCTGAAAAGCCTAAACTTTCTGCTGTCTCCTCAGAGGACAGAGGAGCTGTTGTTATTCAGAACGCCTCCTTCAGACTGTGTGTGTGTGTGTGTGTGTGTGTTTGTGTGTGTGCGTGTGTGTTTGTCCCATATAATAAATCATATACTATAGAACCACCAGCAAAGACAACAGAGCTGCATAATTATGCATAAGGTATTTGGGGATTTTACTTTACACAATCAATAATTGTCTAAATTTAAAGGGCAAGTTCAACCAAAAATGCAATCAAACATATTTTTCCTCCTATCTATAGTGTTGTTTTGTTCTGACTTTAGGGGAAAATCTGCTGCAGTTTGCCCAAACACAATGTTTGCATTTTGGGTTTTGGTTTAAAAAAAACAACAAAACAACAAAAAGTGCACTTTGGTAGAATGTCGTTCTCAATAAAACAGTACACAACGAAGTCTGTAGAGTACAGTGACACCACCATCAAGCACCAAGTGCTATAGACAAGTCCAGGTTTAAAGTGTAAGTAAACAAGCTGCTATCACTGTCATTTATGTAAAGGATTCAACTTTTTTTTAATTGCTTTTGCCAAAAAATATGTCTGGGAGGTCCTGTGGAGCATGTTGGAAATGTAGTCATCAAGTCATTGAAATAATGTTTTTAATCTCAAAACGTTTACTCTAAGTTACTACTACTCCTCTACTAAGTTGACCATTTGACTCACCTTAGCTCTTAAAAGCAAGAGAGATACAGTGGTAAAAGGAAAATACATGCATTTGATGCCTATACTATCCCTGCTCAGGTGTTTATATGCCTGAAAATACAAACATGAATCTACATAAATTTCACCTTAACATTAGCGACATCTGAGTCTAGAAACCTGGTGAGCAATCCCAAAGTACACTGTTGAGGTCATGAACAAGAAAAAATAAATACAAAATACATGACACAACGAGCCCTGTGTGTTTTGTAATTTGCTAACATGACTAATGTTAATTAAAAACATTATTTCAATGACTTGATGACTACATTTCCAACATGCTCCACAGGACCTCCCAGACATATTTTTTGGCAAAAGCAATTAAAAAAAAGTTGAATCCTTTACATAAATGACAGTGATAGCAGCTTGTTTACTTACACTTTAAACCTGGACTTGTCTATAGTCCTTCAATGAGGGGGGGTTGAGGTGGGATAAATAAAAATTTTTTTAAAACTTACACTGACTTAATGGCAACTCAATGGCCATGTCATTGCAAAGCGACAAAGACATTAGTTAGACAGGCTGCTCAGCATAATTGCACTAAAATCAGGATCAATACGTGAAATAATCCTTAATTGATTATATTTAGTTTAGATATTAACTAAAGTTACAACAGTAACTTTACATGTAGTCTACATTTCCCAACTCATTGTACTGATGTTACTCCTTCTTTAACAAATTCAAATGCTGTTTCTCAAACAATGTCTACAGATAACTTTAGAAAACATAAATATCATCATCTATAACATGATAACTGCACATAGACGTAGCCACCATGACGTCACCCATTGGTTTGTGGACTCCCGTTTTGAAGCCTTGAGTTTGGCATTTTGACCGTCGCCATCTTGGATTTTTGGAGCCAGAAGTGATGATAAGTGACCATATTTGGACAAGGGTGTGGAGCTGGGGAGGAGCTCTCCAGGGTCCAATTACAGCACCTTGTGCACTGCTGTGGTACCGACTTGTCAATCACAAGGTAGCCACGCCCTAATGCATACCCTGCTTTACTGTCTATTTCACTCTAAATGGGACCATAATTTACAAAATGAACATCATGCTGTATTGAAGAAGAATTGAAACAAACAATTGAAACCATAAACTCATTAGGAAGTGTTTACTGGGGTAATAAATCACGTGAGAAGTAGGGTCATTTTCCCATAGACTTCTATATAAACAGACTTCTTTTTGCAGCCAGTGGAGTCACCCCCTGCTGGACATTAGAGAGAATGCAGGCTTAATGGTCTCAGGTTTACAATGGTCTCTTCTGTAGTTTTCTCCCTTACCACTGCCTTTTTAATTGCTGATAACCATACATCTCCATGATGTTTATTAAAGTTAACATGATGAAATTTTATTTTTTCTATTCATGTTGGGATTTTTTTTAAAATTTACATACAGTAATGTGTTTCTGGGATAGAGGGCACTTTCTTTGATAGGATGTTCTCATGCTAAACTAGCTACTTCAGCAGTAGTTGATTACATGCTAGAAGGATGTAGGATAGCATATTTTCTGCCCACTAGCAAAGCAGCTGTTAGAGGCTGTAATGTTAACTTCAGGACTTCAATTAGGAGAGAAACATTACTGTTTTTATGTAATTATTTAGCCTACCTAAATGTCATTGGGTTCCATTGGATTAGGATGAGTTAAATCTGATAGCTCTACACCTCAGTAAATCTATATGGATACACTGTATAGAACATTGGAGCAAGCATAAGCTTTCCTGTGTTTTAGTGTTAATTGTCCCCTTCAGCTACACACACACATAGACATAGAAGCCCATCGGGTGATCATGTAATGTAACATCACTGCTCTTTTTTAACTTTTTTAGTTGAACAAATTGACATTTTTTTAATTCTCTTATTCTAAGTGGTCTACTATACAGTAAAAGTGCAAACATTTACAGTGCAGATGAACCGTGTGGAATTTAAACCCCTAAAACTGATACCATGCATATCACAACAACAGCCCTACCTCATTTTGTGCGCGTGTGTGTGAGTGCGTGTTTGAGCACATGCAGCTGAGCAAACAGGTAAAGTGTCAGATATTCCTGGATTAAAAGAAAAATCCCCCCTACAACACAACATACTTCCAGTGCAGCAACAATAAGGTCTGGGAGTAGAAAACATCACTCAGACAGCAAATTGCCATATTCACCTGTAATGGTGGATAATATGAATATTTTTTTCTCCGTTTACTGTACATGTAAAACACACAGCTGGAGCTGAAGTTCAGCCAAATTCTCTAAAGGGGTTGTCTAAATGCATTCTGGGAAACATAGGAAATAACTGTCAGAAAGATCCATTACAACCCATCATTTGAAGCAGATACCGCACAGTTGTGATAATAACTAGTAGAAATGATGGCCAAAACTAATACATGGGAATTATTATTTGATCTCATGAAGGTTTATAAAACGCAGAAGTGCATCATTTATATAAAGGCAGTCTATCTAGTTATGAGCAGTCTGGAGCATACGGTACATGGGAAAAGATTAGAGGATTACACTGTGTGTGTGTGTGTGTGTGTGTGTGTGTGTGCATAAATAAACGTGTGAGTGAGCTGGGATTCAGCACAACACAGAGAGAGAGGGGGGAGAAAGCATATCTGTGCTCCAGCTGTGGTGTGCTTTGAGGCAGAAGTGAGTAGAGGTGTGAACGCACAGCCAGGTGCTGCCCCGTCTCACCCTAACACCCTCACTCAGTCCACTTCCTCCCCGTTAATTAGGAGAACCTGTGGGGGGTGGGTGATGGTGATGGTGGTAAGGGGTGCGTATGTGGGGGTTGTGAAACAGCTGTCTAACCCACCGTTACATCAGCAGAGACCTTCTTGCACCCAGATCAATTCAGGTTCAGTCTAGATCTGGTTGAGATGTACTGAAGTTCTTACCAGACATCATCTTTCCTGCTTATGTATAATTTTAGCTGAGGGGAAACTGCTGCTGTGTTGCTACACACAGAAATAACACACATTTGTGTTTGGGCATACAGCTATAGAAGATGTCTGTGATGGTTATTTGGGACCTCTCCTTGGCTGTGATTGACAGGGATTTCCTTGGAACATCAATATGAACCCTTCCTACACACCTTCCTTCCAACACCTAACAGCACCACTCCCTGGGCTATCACTGGTCACTTCCCTTCTGCAGTGTAGTTAAGGTATGGTTAAGGTTAGGGGAAGATCATAGCTATGGCAAATAAGCCATTGTCATTCTAGTTAGGGTTAGGGTTGCACAACTAAAACATTAGGTACAGGTTAGGAAACTTTTGGTTACAGTTTAAAAATTAATATCCACCATTTGATGACAGAAGACACAGCCTGTGATGGAATGCAATGTAACTACACTCCCATCCTCTGCAATGACCGCAGTCATTTTTTTGTCTGGCTAAATAAAAGACACAAAACTTGCTGCAATGGTACTGGATGTTGGCATTATATTTAAAATGTTGCACTACAGAACTGCCTGATATGAATGGAATTCCTGGGGGTACTGAGCTGAAGCTATTTGAGGCGAACAAATACAACAAGTAGCTGCTGAATCATGCTTGATTTATACCTAGAGTACCTAGTTAAATAGTTGTTCAGAAAGTCAAAGTATGCTTCATGCAAACTACTGTAGGTCATACAACATGTCATCTAGCTACGTCTAAAGGCAAAAGTATTTATACATAGTATAATAGACACACGTCAGGTTGTCAGGTTGTCACGTTGTCTGTTTTGAAAAACCACTGCAGCCTCACCCCAAAAAGGGTGTTTTAGACACTATTGGAACATCTGACAACACCTTGTTTGAAGCATACTGAGGACTTGAGCCTGATGACATTGCAAGTCATCATCTCAACACCTATGTGAAACCATAAATCACTGAATGGTCCAACACCAATCTGTTGGCTCAATAGATTGTTGGTGGATGTACTTGAGACTTCAGTCTTAGCGAAAACTCAACTTGTGATGTACATTGACTTTGCATCTACCCTATAAAGGCATTAATGTCCATGAACACCTCAAAATGTGGCCTTACTGATTGATTCCCAGGGGGGTCCTGGGTGCCTTTTCACCTGGATTTGTATTTGTATTTGTGTGAATAAGTAGTATGTGAAGTATGATGAAGGAAAAGAAGCTTGGCGGTGAAGAGGAGAAATGGGTGAGGGAAGGGGACTCACCCTCGCACTGCTTGCCGTCTCCTTTGTAGCCTGGTTTGCAGATGCAGTTGTAGGACTTGGCCGTGTTCTGGCAGAGAGCGTCGATGTGGCAGTCGTCCGAACCCTCTGCACACTCGTCTGCATCTGTACAAACATCAACATCCAAACAAACCAGATGTAACCAGAGTCATTGATCATTCAACAAGCCTTGATGTTGGGTATAACCATGTCTTAGTAGTTAAGTGTGGTACAAAGCATCTCTTCTCCTTGTATGAGATCAAAGTTTTTGTACATGGTCCCTGACAAATAAAAATAATAACTTGAGCTAAAGTAAACTAGAGTAAAATTACTTGTGGAGAACCTTGCCAGCACCAGTGCTAGCTTTGCTACCCCCGTCAGTCCCGTGGCCCCCGTGAATAGAGTCTGACCACGCCAATCACATTCTGATTGCGGTGCATTCTCCACGCATTTACACTTGCACCAACATTTTCCTTAAGGTGCTTTCAAACAGCGAGCCGTTGCCGCGGCAGTTGCCACCCAGCAACACTGATGTTCAGCATTTTGAAGCTGGAATTATGCTTTTCCAGACTGCAAGTAGGCAAACATGGAGTGGGGTCACTCAGACATTCGTGTGGCTGTTTGTTTTATACTTGTATGTAGTACGTTTACATTTGGTTTCATCTCCGTTTCAATCCAGCCTCCTTACAGGAGTTGAATCACCAAATCAATCTTACTTGATGCACAGGTATGCACAACGCTCAGTTGAAATTTTGGAAGTATGCTTCTGCAACCCATGGTTACCCATGACAACTTTCTCTGCATAGGTTCGCAGAAGCCTTTATGTGTATCTTTGGAGGAGCATAACTCCAACTTGAATGGCGTAACTCCACCACTGGCAGCTCCCCTCTACCTCTGATACTCACTACCATACATCACAGGCTGCTGCTATCCACCTACTATAGTCTCATCATGCAGCTAAATAGAGCGGGTTTTGGCTAACAGAGGAAATGGTTAGCAAACTGAAATGAATAATGTAGTATGTTTTGCTGACTAGATTAGTATCATATAACCTGACGCACCAGATGGTTTGTTACACAGAACCATCTGAGAAGTTGTCCTTGGAAACTGTTTGGAAAAGGGCAGGCACTTTCAAAAACTACTTGGCAGGTGATTGGATGAACCATCTGTCTATCACCGTCTTACTTACTTTGTGAGGCAGCTGGATTCGCAAGATCACGAGACCATGCAAGACTCCTCATAGGACGATTCTCAAGTGATCTTGCGAATCCAGCTGCCTCACAAGGTAAAGTATCATAAGCATTGTTTATTGTTCTACACCGAATTATTAAACTTTGATGCTGATGTTTCTCTGATACTGTTTCTCTTAATTGATCTATGTGTCCCCTGCTGGTGAAAAGAAACTCAAATACCAATAAAAATAGCTCCTGTGATGACTCAACTGATTTCTGAGTATAGCAGTTCACATCACAGAATATCAGTTGCACATAGAAACATGATAATAGGTCCACACTCACATTTATTTCATTTTTCTTGTTTTACACCTAGAAGAGAACAAAATGATTCATGTTTCTGCTTGTCAGGTGGACACAATGACACTGATGAAGGTGTAATGAGGCTTAACATGTTTCTCCTGCAGCTTTAAAATAAGTTGAATTTGGAGGTCAATTTCCTGTGACTGCAGTTGTCGGTGTGCAGAGCAGGGGTGTGTTTAAAAGGGTGGCATGGGGTGGCACCGCCCCCCCGGAATATGATTGGCACCCCCAGTGCCCCCTCAACACCACTGGGCTAGAGTACTGTGAATCTGACAATGCCCAACACCATTGGATCAGAGTGCTGTCAATAGCTACTTGATTTGCGATGCGGAATCACAGTACCACGTTTTTCACAACCACTCCAGCCACTCCACTCCCGAACTCCAGGTAACAGCAACAGCAGGGAGTGATGTAACCATCACTCGGAAGTGATGTAGCCATCAGTGGAAGGCTACTGAAGCCTCGATTGCCCTAGTAAAGATGACCCTCGCAGGTATAATGGCTTCAATAGCTCCCAAGAGTCCTATTATAATATTACGTAGCTAGTTAGTTAGCTTAGCTAACATAACTTCGGCAGAATAACTGCAAACTATGAGTATGACTTTCCTGTGTTATTCAGCAGCGGTGCACCACCACATAAATAGAAAATAGCCAAATATTTACTTTATCAGTTCTTCCTGTTATTTTAAAAATTAAAGGCATAATCACTTTTCCCAAATAGACTACGATAAAGTGGTAAACACTGAAATGTGGAATTTGAGAATGTTAACTTAGTGATCTGATCCAATGATGTTGGGAATTTTAAGCTGTAGAATGGTGTATACTGTTACGTTTGTATTGGAACAAAACAACGTTATTTTGGAGTGTGGTGGGAGAAATTAAGCCACTGTGTAATACAAGGTATTCGCATTGCATATCCAAAAACGGCTGCACAATTGAATGATTTTGCCTTTAATCAGACAAGACCATAGCTATGAAATGTAGCTTTGTGTAATATTAATGGCTATGTTAGTGACTTAATGGTTTGTATTTATTTTTTAGGGAGAACATATTGGAAAAAAATAAAGAACGAAAGGGGGACAGAGTCAAACACAGCAGGATATCCAAGGTTTCTTCAAGAAGAAACCGCGTCAGAGACAGACAGATGCAGTGTAGTCCAGTACAGGTCAGAGCCAACCTTCCACCAGTCAGGGCCAACAAACTAGCAGCCATGGACCTGCCAGCACAGGTCAGAGCCAGCCTGAGAGGGACAGTGGCTACACCAGCAGCCATCTACAGTATCTGCAGCAACAGGTGAAAGTCAGAACATGAGCCTGTTATGCGTTTTCTTCCTTTTCACAACTAGTTCACAAGATACCACTTCCCAGATTAACAATGGTAATTGATTGTTTTAGATATACCCAGTAAAGAAAGCTCCCACCAAACCTCTGAGGGAGAAGAGCACCTCAGCAGTCTCAGAGCAGGCTTTGCAGCAGAGGTGGTTCCAATTCCGAGGGTGACAGTGACAGAGAGCACCACCCAGTCCCATCTTGATCACAATTTGCTATTCCTGTTGGACCTCAAGGTATATTGACAAATGTCATCCTCCAGTGCTTAGACCATTTCACTATGCACACTGTTGATGATGAAATAACAAGGACACATTTTTAGTGTATATATACTTTTAGATATTTCACAATCCAGAGCGGTGGGTCCCATGCAGCCTAACTTGAAGATGTTCCCTTGAACACAGCAAGGTAACAAGAGGAGAGCATTTAATTCTACATGGTATAAAGAATATGGATAGAATATTCACAAAGTCAGAACTTGGCCCATTGTTTTGTATGCAGACATTTTTCACTCCCCTCTGCCTCTCAATCTGCCTTCGCTTCACTCTCTGGTTTTGCAAACTGCAAAAAAGCACTATATAAGGATGGTGGGTTTGCAATACATTCCAAATCAGAGCACCATGGAAATGCCATGTTGGCATGGTCTGAATGCAAAAGGAGAGCTGAGAGTAACACATCTTTGTTGCAATCAATGGATAAAGACTACCAAAAAAGAGTGAAAGAGAATCGGGACGATATAAAAACTGTGGCAAATGTTCTCCTGCTTACTGCTTCACAAAATATTCCCCAAAGCGGCCATTGTGAGTCAGAGTCGGAGAATAGGGGGAACTTTCTGGCCATATTGGACAAATAGCAAAACATGTCCCAATAGTGAAGA
Source organism: Scomberomorus guttatus (assembly GCA_038419695.1). Taxonomy (NCBI): domain Eukaryota; kingdom Metazoa; phylum Chordata; class Actinopteri; order Scombriformes; family Scombridae; genus Scomberomorus; species Scomberomorus guttatus. Next base: position 20,448,910 of record CM076466.1, on the reverse strand, counting down.
AAAAAATGTCCAGCGGAAATGCTAAATACACAAGTAATACCACACAAAAAGAAATCCTTAAGTGTTTGGCAGAGGTGGCATAATATCATCCAAGAGGTCAAAGAAAGTGAGGCATTCAGTGTTCTAGCCGAACAAATTTCACGGGTCCTGAGAGATTATTATAAGGGGTCAGTACATGAGAGTTTTTTACATTTTCAAAAAGCTGATAGTTTAGACACTGCAGGCTTAACAGAGAAGATCATGGATTGTCTAGAGAGATATGGGCTGGAGTACAAAACCAATATTGTAGGCCAGGGATATGATGGAGCGTCCATAATGAGCGGAAAACATGCAGGTGTTTCTGCACGCATAAAGGCAGTGACAAAACATGCATTGTATGTGCACTGCAATGCACATTGTCTGAACTTAGTTCTAGTTAGTTAGATACTGCCAAGTCAGTACATGAGGCAGCATGTTTCTTTTCTATACTAGAGAAGCTATACGTCGGGTTCGTACATTCACCACAAATGGCTAGAAGTTCAGCGAGAAATGTATGGAGGTCAGCCTAGACTTACCTTTCATTGGGCTTCTAGCAACATTCCACAAAGTGCCAGGTGATATCAAGCTTCTATCAGATATGTTTCAGTCACCATCACTAGACCTAGCGAGAACTGTTGAGCTTATTGAAGGACTTCAGGACACATGTCAGAATCACAGAGAGAAATCCTTTTTTTGATGAGCTATGGAGAGAAGTCTTAGACACAGCTCAAAATGCAATATCAGCATTGAAAGGGTGAAAAAAAGGCAATGGAAGACCACCTCTAGACTAGAGGGATCTGTAGTGACATCCACTGTTGGTGAGCGTAGGAGTGACCAAGATGATAAGGATGGTTTACTGAAAGAACATTTTCTATCCAATCCTTGACTCTATGATTGGGGAGTTACAGAAACGCTTCTCCAAGCCTAAGTGTAACATAATGAGAGGCGTTCAAGCACTCCATCCCAATAGCAACAGCTTTTTAGAAGAGTCGCCTCTTTTTTCGTTCGCAGAGATCGACGAGTCAAACTTAAATGATCTGAGGCACGAGCTGCACCAAGCCAAAAGGATTTTGGAAAGGAAAAGAAGACACACACTCCAATGTTTGTATTGAAAATAAAACAAGTTAAATGAAAAATGAATGCCTATGTGATGTTTTTTTATTTAGTAGAACAAAATTGTGTTGTCCTATCCATACAAAACAGTTATTCAATACAAAAGAATTTTCAGGCAGTGTCACTTTTTATATAATACCACCTGTATTAGGGCACAGGACACTGCACAAGTCTGAAAATCATGCCCAATTTTTTTTAAGCCAATTTTCAACACTATTTATTTCTGATAGAATTTTCTGATTTTGCAGGCCCCCCTGACTGGTTCTTGGTCTCCCCCTTTGCCACCACATTTTAAAAATCCTGGAATCGCCCCTGGTGCAGAGTTACCTTGTCCAGCTTTAATGGAACTGAATTGTCTTTTTCACATCAATCAAATCCCAGGACATCCCTGCCAAATGTGTTAGATAGAATCACAAGCCCTTTTGTATGACAGTGAGAGAGAGCTCTAGAGTCAAGGTGCAGCACCAGACCACATAAAGGGAACAGAGAGTTTAACGGCTCCCTGATTGATCAGGTTATTGATAGAGGAGCCGGTCACATCTGAGCCTGAATCCCAGGGCAGAGGGCCAACTCATTACAGAGTGTACACACACACAGAGGGGGGGGGACCCAGAGACAGACATAAAGATGTTTTGGTTTCTCCTGGCAAATCTGTCATTGAGCATCAGCACAGAGCTCCTCCATCAGAGTATAAATAGCCTGTGTGTATGTTAGACAACCCGGCTGTAAGCAGCCTGCGGTCCAGCCCTGCTCTCTGCCTGGCCCTCCGCCCAGCTCTGCTGTATAAAGGCAATAAATAAACGATAAAATGGAATTTATAATAAATATTTTTCTGTGCAAAAAAGTCAGTGAGTGTTTTATTGGAGGCAAAGAGAGAGCTAGAGAGCAAAAGAAGCAACAAGTTTAAGTCTTTTAAGTGTTTTATGTGATTTTTGATGGTGAAATGCTGCAAGAGGGGACACTCCAGCTCTTTAAGCTTCCCTGCTCCTCTCTGTATAAACCTGAGTCCTCCTGGTTTTGACAAAGCCCTGGCTGCATGGTGGCTCACTGTCTCAATATTGACTCCTCGCCCATTCACAGCAGTGGGAGGCTGAACAATGTGCTGCTGCTGCTGCTGCTGCCCGGTCAATATTGGGCCCCTGCTGCCTGCCTGCTCCTCCTGGGACTTTGACGGCCCTCCTGCTACCACCGCAACCCCCCCGCCCCCCGCCCCCCTTCCACCCACATTTACATACACAGACACACACACAAACACAGACACACACACACACACCCTCCTCCTCCCTCCACCTCCTCATCCAGCTCCGGACCGGCCACTAAACCCAGAGGCAAGATGCTCTCTAGCGGACTTCTAAAACCACCCTCGGTAAATGATTTGCATCATTCCCAGACTCACATATGAAGTGAAAGATTAAAACAGGCAGCCCTCTCACTCCAAATGAGAGCAAATGAGCGCTTAAACAAGAGATCAAGCTGCGGTTTCCGATTGAAATTGACCTTTGCGCGCAGGAAACACAAGTTCCAGTGAAGTCTGGGAGGCTGGTAAACGGCTGAAAATTCATTTGCGCATCACGAATGCCTTCAGAGGAAAAATGGCATGTGAAACTGAGTTTCTACCAAGACTTTGGCATAAAAGCAATCACGTTCGCTTTAACAAATTACAAATTTTACTGTCAGATAATGTTTTATGACACCGGAAAATATCCCTTAAGGAATTTAAGTGCGCAAATGTGAGTTTGCAGTGCCATTCATTGTATTTTTGCAAACATCACGATGCTTTTATAATATCACAGTAGATACAAATGCCAGGAAGTGGTCTCTAATATTATTATAAGAACTTGCAGTGTGCGTGTGGTGTTGCAGCGCAAGTTTAAAGTGCTCTTATGTTTTTTTTCTCTAATAATATCCAGTGATAATATTAGTTTGTCAGTCATGTTTCCTTGGTTTCCCCCCTTTAACCCGGTTAAACTGAAGCCACCAAAAAGTGCACTGAATGTTTGACAATAAAGCAAGACAGAGAGGAAAGGGGAGCTCTTACCTGCGAGTTCGACATTCCCCATCACCCTGCAAGTATTTATGAGGAGGATAAACAAACAAACGTCCCGGGAAAAACAAGCGCTCCCCATGCTGACAGACGGTGTGAGGATTCAGCAGGGCTTTTCTGGGGGTTTGGATTGTGTGTGTGTGTGTATGTGTGTGTGTCTCTGACACGAGAGGAGGAGGACCGCTTTTTGGTGGACTGGCAGAGGGAGAGAGAGAGAGAGAGAGAGAACAGCAGGAGAGAGTGGAGGCAATCTGATTGGCTTGTTTTTGCCGGTAGAAAGGAGAGAGAGAGAAAGAGAGAGAGAGAGAGCGTGTAGGCCTGAGAGTAATGATGATGGTAATCAGGGTTCCCCAAACCTCAAAATCCACGGCAAAAATAAAAACTCCAATTCCTATTATAAGGAAGAGTGTACAGAATGATCAAGGGACGAGAAAAGAAGAAAAAAACCTGTTCTTGCTTCTTCTTCTTTTTTTTTCTTTTTTTTTTAGAATTTCTTGTGAAATACTCAGTAACTAATGAAAAATCCTTCAATGTCAGTTGGCTAAATTGCTCAGTCCATAACCTGTGATGAGGGGTCACAAGTAGACTTTGTATCCCACTAAGGACTAAGGACCCCTACTGTATTTCTCAGTCATGATAGGCTACTGAAAGTTTAAGGAGGTTTTAAGGATTAAGAAATACTGACACCTAGTGGCATCAATGGTTAAGAGTGGTTTATTGATTGAACAAAGAGGGCAACTGGCCCAGAGTCCATGGCTCTAGATTGTTTGTGTTGCAAATAGTTTGTGGTGATTAGACTAACTGCAAATTTGTTATGTAATATGCACCACAAAAACATAATAAAAACTGAAAACCATAATGGCCTTAAAGGATAGGTTCACAATTTTTCAAGTGTGTCAAGTGTGAAAGAGGTTTTCCTCGCTGTAATCATTCCTCCTGTTCATACTGGCTATTAAAAGATCACCTTCAAATGTGCTTTCAATGTAAGTGATGGAGGCCAAAATCCACAGTGTGTCCACACAGTCATTTAGTGCAAAAATGCATTTAAAAGTTGTCAGACAGTGTTTCCCTGTTGAGCTGTGGTGGAAGTATAGTAACAAAAAGAGGAACTTTGGCACTAAAAAGACTGTGACGTTTAAAGATATCTACTTGATTTGACTGATTTGGATGGCTGAAGCTTCATATTAGCTTGCATCATGCTAACACACTGAAATTGAATGGTAAACATAGCAATTTCTTGGTCTATTGACTTTATGTAAATATTGTCCTTAGATTTATCCAGATTCAGATATGACAGTGTCCTTGTTCTTTGCAGTGAAGGTGATATCTTTCTGCCATTTTCTGGAAAACATCAGTTTTTTCCACCACATATACACACAATGAGCATTTTATTAGGAACACTAGGGCACTCTAATGCAATCCAATACAACAGCTCTGCCATAAATTCTACTTTTATGAAGCTTATAAATTTTCAGTTTTTGTTGACATTGTCAGGAAGGTGATAATTCTACTTGGAGTGTATTAAATTGAAAAGTGTTCCTAATATTATGTCTACCCCATTAACATACATGAGGGGGGCAAAATATTGGGAACACTTTTCAATATAATGCACTCCAGTACACCACCACCACCCACTACGACCTCAGTAATAAATATAAAGTAGAATTATCACCTTTCCGACAAGGTCAACAAAAACTGAAAATGCTGTTGTATTGAATTGCATTAGATTGCACAGATGTACCTAATAAGTGCTAGGTTAGTGTATATCCCTCACTATGTCACTACATTGTTAAAGTATTGGGCACAATCTTAGATCATTAAATACATTTAATTATCAGACAGTAATTGACACAATAGGGGTCTACATGTCATTTTTGCCCCAGGGTCTCCTGGTTAATCTGGCTCTGTCAAATATCAAAAAACATCTGAATAAAAATGACTTTTGTGGTTCTATTTGCAAAGCTGTTTTAATAAACAACAGTTAAATTCTAACACTATTCCTCATTGTTGGCCTCTTGAGCAAAACCAAAGATCCCATGTGGGCATCAGTGAATACAGTGCTTTTATTGAGGTTAGCTCATTATATCTGCCATTCAAAAATAGTCATAGACGCAAAACTTTATTTTTTCATCAGATATAAAGACTTCGATAGTGAAGGAGGGTGATGAGTGATTCACTACCATTTTCTGTATTTAATTTATGAACTAGTGCAGCGCCTGTTCAAATCATGCCTGTTATATATATATATGCATCAACTGACAAACGTCAATTAAAACGATAAGAATTTAATAAATTAAATGGTTTTAATCCAGACAGAAACTTCACCAATGAGACTAAACTGAGGTTGAATCGTAGAAGCAGTTTATGGTCTTCCGTTGGTTGATTCTGCTGCCAATCAAATGTGTCTGCGCTCCTATAGGCTAGTTTTACTGCCTGCACCTGTTTTTTTCTCCTGCGTATCCTCGTTCTTCTCTCTCGGGAGTTTTAATTGAGCGGGGTGCGAGCCTTTGTCCTGCTCAGCAAGTCAGAGCCCGGAAGCCCCGCCCCGCACAATCATTTTTCAGTCAGTTGCAAGTGAATGTGATTGGTAGGGACACACTCACTCAATGAGTGAGTGGTTTGGGTTGCTAACCTTTAGCTGCAATGAATGATTGAAAAAGCAGTCTGGGTAAACTTTGTGAACTGAAATTTCATGTAACAGTCCCCTCTAGTGGAGGCTCTTGTTGACCTTGTGCCAGTGTTACAGTTTTTTTTACAAATTCTTAAAACAGAGGCGGGGCAAGACCATTAAAAATGTTGTATAATAAACAGACATTAGCCATGAACAAAAACAATTTCAAAAGTCAAGAGATTATACTTCTTAAAAGTCACCTACGGCCACCATAGGGGTGGGGGTGGGGGTGAGGGGTATTCAGTTGGTTGCAATCTGCAACCTCACTGCTAGATGCCACTAAATCCTACACACTGGACCTTTAACAATACTGCAGTGGTGGTAGGAATTTGATTTTTTATCCAGTACCTTCAGTGTTTGTTTATAGAGTTTATGGAGCGGTTGCATTGCTGTATTGCTTGCCTGAGACCAAGTTGTGACACAATATGACACATGGGATAGTATCAGAGTGCATAAACAAAATTCCTGCATCTGTACTCATTAGATTTTGAATAAATCTAAAACGAGCTAGGTTTGACAATACCTGAATAAAAAAAAAAATCTTCACAACTTTCATAGTTTACAATGCGTGGTGAAACCTGCAATATGAAAACACGGGGGGCCGAGACTGTCTCAGATCCTTTCACTGCGAGGGAACGGTGCATGTTCAGTGATTCTGAACGTATACAGTGAGCATGAGCCCTGAGTGATAGACAGAGTCGCTCAAGCCTGCCCCTCTCCCTCCCTCTCATGTCTTTAAGTCTTGAAGTAGAAGGTAGTACCAAATATTTTATTAACAATTAGGTGTCACGAAAATATTCATGCTGCACATAACAGGGTTGGACTTTGTTATCGCAGTTTTTCAATTTGCAAACAGTATCTTTATTCAGCTAAACTCTCACAAACGACCATTCTCAGTTCACTAGTTAGCAAGCTGAACTGAACGTTCGGCCGTGTTTCAGTTCAGTAAGTAGGTCTACGCAGTCGGAGCAGTCAAACACAGAACCGAATCTTTTGAACAAATCTTTTTAATGAACTGCTTCTAATGATTCAGTACACTGAAAAGAACTGTTTTGCCCATCAAAAAGAAGACAAACGCCGCCATCTGCTGGAGAGCCTCTGTCAATGTTTAAGGATGACTTTGGTCCCACCCATTTCAAGGCACTATCATTTCTAGCCAATCACAGAGAGTGATTTGGAAGGGATACTAGGAACAATCAATGATAATAATAATAACTTTATTTAAATAGCACTTTTCAAAAACAGAGTTACAGTGCTGTACAAACATAAAATCGAGTAAAGTAATGAAAGTTATGGGAAAAAAGGACAAAGTGTCAGTTAACTAAGCCGATAAATAAGTAAAAAATAAAAACAGAAATAAAAGCATTGGAATCAAGAATTAAAATCAGCTTTATACAAGTTTGTTTTGAGGAGTGATTTAAAATGTGGCACAGATTTAGCACGCCTGATCTCCTCATGCAGGACGTGTCAAAGTCTGAGGGCTCTAACAGCAAATGCACAGTCACCTGGAGAATAGAGATAAGGTGTGGGGAACACAGAGAGCGGTAATAGATTTCTTAATAAACACCGGATTGTTTAATTGAATATAGTATTATCTTATGGTAAATACTTATTGTATGTTATTATTAATGTAAACGAGATCCTGTTCTATATACTCCGGCACGGTAGGTGGCGGTATGCACATAAAAGTTGGTATTGTAATCCGCCAAAAAAAACGCAAAGAAGAAGAAGAACAAGAAGACAAAAAAGTGATGCCTTCAAGAGGAAGAAGACTTTTCATGATTAGCAGTGGCTTTCCTTCCTTTCCGCTTTTTGGTGCCACTACATTGTAACAATTACTGACTCCCGGTGCACTATGACTGCAGCACTGTATCTGTGCAACTGTGTTTTAACAGACCTAGTATTATATCTGTGGAGCTACTTCACAGGAGCGACGGGGTCCTTGGACTTTTAGCATTAACTACTGCAGAATGACAGTAGTTCCCCCAAAATGTGCCCCATGTATCCACACCTGTATGATGGCCTGCTGCCCTGCTGCTGCCCCTCTTCTCGTTCTGCGATGTTTTTTTCTGCTGTGTGTTGCTTAAATTGTAAAATAAAATGAACACAATTAAGTACAATACGCCTACATTTTTCATCATTTCAGTCCAAAATGTCTTGAACAGGTGACCCAAGAACATTGTATATGTAGGAGCTTTCACATGGAAAACATAAAAATTACATACTGATTTATAAATAGCGACATGCAGAAAGACCTTAGCTGAAGTTGTAGTAGCCTACACTACGAGGAGCACACGAACACAACACGAGACCTCACCAACTGTCATGGCGTCTCTCTTGAAGGGGGATTGGTGCTGGAGAAAGTAGCTGCTGTCATTTATCAGTTTTCTCCTGCGCGCAGAACACCGAGTCCCGACTGAATAGGCTTTTAGGAGCGGGTAGTTACCATGGGGACTGTCCATGCTAAGGTAAACCTCGTTTCTTCCTGACAGCTGGTTCTTTCTATTCATTTATTTGCCATGACCTCCCCGCCAGCCTGTGCTGAAGCCTGCAGTGTTACAGGCTGGGAGGTATTGTCAAAATAAGATAATGTTATTTTATCGATACAGTTCTTTGGTTTACATATTGTGGCGGTAACTGGGACACTGTTGGTGCTTTAAGGTGGTATTTACAAAGAAGACAGTTATAAAAAGCTATTTTATTAACCCAGAACGGCGTAATAATTTCAGAAAATCATCGCACGCTCCTGCAATAGTGTTTCACTACGCTACCGTAAATCCCAGAATATATCTAGTTTTATATCCTGCATTGTTATGAACTGTATACGCCAAGTCAACTGTCTTCGTTAGTCAAAGCACCTACTCATCTGAACTAACTGTGCAGTGACATTCACTGGTCATAGGACATCAGACACACTCATTTAAAGCCCCACCCATTGACTTTCCTGCCCTCTCTCAGACAGCTGCCATACATAGCATTTTGTCTTTGTATTGGATTGCGTTAGCCTTAAAGGACAGGTTCACAATTTTTCAAGTCTGTCTTAAAACAACAGTCAGGAGCCCAAATGAACATTGAAATATGTTTTCTTGCTGTAATCATTCCTCCTGTTCATACTGACCATTAGAAGATCCCTTCATAATGCACTTACAATGTAAGTGATGGGAGACAAAATCCACAGTCCTCTTGTGAAAAAATGTATTTAAAAGTTTAGTTTCAGAAATGAGCACCGAGTGGACCCAACTCCTCTCTGGACAGAAACCTGTTCACAAAGTAGAATTAATTGCAGGGCTGTCTTGTTTCATTGAATTCAAGTGATTCAAGTAATATAAAGTATTGGGCCTGTCCTTGGTGCAGAGTGTGGATCCTCTCCCGATGCACGGCCGAGACTTGGGCGTCAACCCTGAAGACTTTGTGGATACTCCAGAGCCGGAGCAGGAGGCCAAGCAGGAGATCCTCGAAAACAAAGATGTGAGTTGAATCTCAAGATAAACACATCATCATCAGTATCAGTAGTATGTCAGTCTTTATAAAATAGTAGTAGTTACAAGGAGTTAGTCATCAAAGTAGTTAAAAAATGTAGTGCATATCTTTCTCATCTTTCTCCAAATTATACAAATCAAGATGATATTGTCCAAAATTTCAGTCTTTTGAGTACAAAATTCTCTCTTTGTTCTTCAAAGTTAAAGAGAGTGTTTCCCTGTTGAGCTGCTGCAGAAGGATAATAACAAAAAAGAGGGAATTTTGTACTAAAAAGCCTGCCCAGCTGTCATAAGGCCAAATACATTTTCAATGATGGTGATGTAGAATTAATCCACATAAAATATGATTGCAGGTGATCGTCCAACATGTCAACATCCAGGGTCTGGGAAGAACTAAAGAGGATCTGCTGGGCTATGAGATCTCTGATGTTTTCCACGCCAAAAACCTCATTGATGTATGTATTTATGACATGACTCACTCTAATTTGATCAGTTTCAGGACAGGGAAGACCTTACGTTCTGAAGGATTCTTTTCTTTTTTGCGTGAAGTTGAAGTTTACTAAGTGCAGCTCTGTGATCGCAGGTGATGAAAAAGGCTCACGTCGCCAGACAGAGGCTGCTCCGCCTGGGGATTTTTAAAGAGGTGGAGGTGCTTATCGATACTTCTGAAGGTAACTGATTCACTGCTTCCTACAAAATGAGAGCCACAACACATACAAATCACACTGAATTAAAGAACATTTTCAAAATTTGGTAAAAACTACTTCCGAGGAACAGTTAGACTTACATCTTAAGCTCCTGAATGAATCTGCCTGTCAGTGCCCAGGATCAATGTTTTTATTTTTCTATTGTTTGTCTGTATCTTTTTAAATGGGACTATATAATGTATTTATATGGAAGAATGGCTGTTTGCTCAGCTGACAGGGATGTGAAGTAACAAACCTTCTCTACTCTGATTATTTCCTCTCTCCTCAGGTGTAGATGCCTTGCCCAATGGTCTGGATGTAACTTTTGAGGTGACAGAGATAAAGAGGCTGACAGGAAGCTACAACACCATGGTTGGCAATAATGAAGGAAGCATGGTGAGACAACCAACACTTACATGTTGCTCATGTCCGTCATGTCCCTCTTTTTGTTTTAGGCTTGGAATGGAGCATGAGAGTGCTGGTTAGCTGTGAGGTTTCACAAGTACCAACAAAATCCTAACTAGCATTCAAGAAAGCGTTTTTTAGCTTGATGCTAAGTTATCTTTAAATATCTGACCTTTTGTGCATTTTCTAAAAATGAGTTTTGTTGTTTTTAACCCCTTTTGATATTTACAGACATTTTCACCTGAGTCACCTCAGAGGGAAGCATTACAGTTGGACTAATTAGTGCTCAGCTCCTCCAGTGAATACACACTTTAAAAATGTACTGATAAAGCTGTGTTTTAGATGTCTAGTCATCATCATAGTAGTTATTAACAACTGTGTGTGTGACCCTCTTTCCTGTCTCCCAGGTGCTGGGTCTGAAGCTGCCCAACACGCTGGGTCGAGCTGAGAAACTCACCTTCCAGTTCTCCTACGGGACAAAGGAGACGTCCTATGGCCTGTCCTTCTTCAAGCCCCAGCCCGGACACTTTGAACGCAAGTATGAACAGAACCTGTCAGCAACACAGATCACACATAAACTGTCACATAGAGCATGGAGCAACAGCTGCTGCAGCCAAACCCTTCTTAAGTTGCTGCAGCTTTAACCTTTTGCACCCGCTGGAGGCAATTTGCATCAATAAGCACACTCCTCCTCATAACTCATGAGTCAAATGTGAACACACAGATATGATACACGCCTTGTTAGATTCAGCCGATGTCGTACACCAATGTTGCCTTATAATCATCAGGTTTTGAGTTGTCTGTTCAAAGCATTATCATTTAAGCGTATCATTTTTTTGACATTACTAAGGCTCAGAATGTCCTATCAACATGGTTCTTACATCCCTAGAACACTGGCACTCTCGAATATCTGTGATCAAAACCTGTGTTCTGGCAGAAAACTAAACAGTTTGAAATTTTCCAAAACGATTTAAAAAAAACTGTTCTGTATGCTAGCTTGATTGTGCCACCATGGACTAGTTTTTATTTATTTGTGTGTCCTCTGTTTCAGCCTCACCCTAAACATGTACAAAGTCACCGGCCAGTTCCCATGGAGCTCCTTAAAAGAGACCGACAGAGGCTTGTCTGCAGAGCTAAACGTAAGAGTGTGTGTTTGTGGCCGTGTGTGCTCGACATCTGTACAATTTTGGCACATTATGTGCAAGACAAACTGTAATATCAGCTCATATAAAGCACAAACAAGATATACAAGATCATAGAGAAATAGATAGACATTACAAACACGCATACAGCAGCTAAAGGTAGTTGGTTTACTTCAACTAAAGTTCTCCACCTTCTTCTCCTCCTGCAGTTTCCTCTCGGGATGACCAACCACACACTGAAGTGGGAGGGTGTATGGAGGGAGCTGGGCTGTCTGGCACGCAGCGCTTCCTTCGCCGTGCGAGAGGAGAGCGGACACTCGCTGAAATCTGCCCTCTCTGTACGTTCTGAAGCCTTGTACTACTAGTAAACCTACAATGTATGTGTTTTCTGTTCAGGTAATGTTTATGTTGGTTTGTTTTGCAGCACACCGTGTCAATCGATTCAAGGAATTCTGCCATCTTCCCCAGCAGAGGTGCCTTACTGCGGATCAACCAGGTAAGTATGCATAGCTATGTCCATATACATGCACACTTACATGATCCACTCTTAGAAACTGACATCTTGCCCAGCTTCTGACTCTGTTTAAAAATAAGATGCATGAAGTAATTTAGTCCATTACTGATTTAATAAGTTCACTTGTTTGCAATTGTCATTTTCTCAACAAGACAGTCAAAACCTGAACTGGGAACAAGTGGAACTGTCTGTGGAAAAAAGAGTTTTAGAGATGATAATAAATGATCTGTTCAGAGGAAAAGAAACAAGTTCAGCTGCTTTTGAAAGCCAAATGACATCTGGAGCTGAAACGATTATCTATTTGTGGATCGACACAAAATTAATTGGCATCTAATTTGTTAATTGAATAATAGTTTGATTCCCTTTTCAAAGCAGAAATGCTGGAATTTACTGGTTCCAGCTCCTTGAGATATGAGGATTTGCCAGTTTTCTCTGTTTTATATTATTGTAAAGTGAATATCAAATAATGGAGAAAATAAGCAGCAGTTTAATCAATAATGAAGATTATTTTATTATTTTCAACCCTAGCTGGCACTTAAAATCCTATTTGGATCCTATCCTATCTGTGTTGGTCCTTCATCAGGATGGCAGGATAAAGTAACAGTGGATCTGAAAGCTCACTGCTGATGAGCACAGTTCAGTTACATTTTGAAGCATCAGTGTTGAGCTGGTAGGAAATGTAGTTTTGTGGGTGACATTGGAAACTATAAAAAAAATCAGAGAGTAATGTATTTTTGCCTCTTTTCTCTCTTTATCAAAAAAAGACATTTCATATCTGTCAGTCTTTTGAAACAACTGGACGTATTCTCCTTGTGATACATACATGAAACTGAGGTGTGTGTTTGCCCTGCAGGAGCTGGCCGGGTACACAGGAGGAGACGCCAGCTTCTTGAAAGAGGATTTTGAGCTGCAGTTCAACAGACGGCTCTTCTGGGACTCAGTAAGACAGAAATAAGTCACTCCAAACCTGTTCAGCAGGATTTTCTTATAGTGGCTGCAGCATAAACCAAGAGATGACAGAATTACTTGTGCAGATAAATGTAGACTTTTAGAGGTGCACTAAACACCAGGGGGCGACAAAGCTGTACTAAATACTGATGTTTTTGGCATTCTTATGCTTTACTGAATATTTTCCATGTGAGGTTTTGTGGGTTTAAAGGGAACATTTCATGTCCTCTCAGGTCTTGTCTGCATCTCTGTGGGGTGGGATGCTTTATCCCATTGGAGGACAGCCGTCCTGCATCGCTGACAGGTTCGTCTGACTCACTCAAGAGCCATCTGGCTTTGACACATTACTGACTGCTGTGGGAGACCTCAACAAGGCACTGCTAATTAGAACAAAACTGGCTCTTTATGAAGAGAATGATCTCAAACTGCTAAACATCCATTTAAAAAAAAAAAATCAATACTTCTTAATAGCTTCTTAATGAAAAGGACTCAGTCTTTATATTTTTTTAGTAGTATTGTTTGCTTTAAATGTGTGCTATCAATCACCTCAATTGTTTCAAATGGCAGATATGTGATTAGGAGATAAAACTGCACTCTGAGTGGATGATTCAGTGATACTAATGTGTTTTGTCTAGATTTTACCTCGGAGGTCCCACAAGTGTACGAGGATTTGGGATGTACAGCATCGGGCCACAGAGTGAAGGTAAAAACTATTCTTACTGTCTGCCAAGCATAAAAACTTGCACTGAAGTAGGTTTGTTTCACTGTCAGAAACTGCTCAGTATTTGAACATCTGCAATATGTAAAAATTCTCATTTTGTTTAGAATGTTGTTTGTAAGTAGTTCAGTCAGGGTTTCATGGACATAAGATGCAAAACGGCAATATTCTGATGTTCCTCAAATTGAGGCAAATTAGGACTAATTAAATCTCCTCAGTTACAGTATAATTCAAGCAAAAAATATACATATATGTATCCTTTAAACTTTGTGTAAGGAGCTGAATGTATATAACATGAATCTAATGTGTGTGTGTGTGGTGTGTCTTGGATGAATGGCCTTGGTATGTTTCAGGTGACTATCTGGGTGGAGAGGCGTACTGGGCAGGTGGTCTGCACCTCTACACCCCGCTGCCCTTCCGACCAGGGAAGGGCGGCTTCGGAGACCTTTTCAGAACACACTTCTTCCTCAACGCCGGCAACCTGTGCAACCTCAACTATGGTGGGTGGATTCAAAATATTTCTAGATACTAGATCTCAAGACAGACTGGTAGAAAAAGCTTCCATGTATAGTTTTACAGTAGTCATCAGGGACCCAGTAAGAGAGCCTGTGTTAGAAATGAAACGGTAAACTTATCAGTGTTTCCGATGTCCCAGTTGTGGTGTGACATGTTCAGTGTTGTGTGTGCAGGCGATGGTCCCCGGGCGCACCTTCAGAAGCTAGCTGAGTGTATCCGTTGGTCATACGGAGCGGGCATCGTGCTGCGCCTGGGAAACATCGCAAGACTGGAACTCAACTACTGTGTGCCCATGGGAGTTCAGAGTGGAGACAGGTAGGAGCGATGGACTACTGCTCAACTACACTCATGAATGTAGTGTATTTTTAACACTCAGCAATTTTGTTTTTGTATCAGTCTTAACCAAAAAAAAGGTGTCAGTACATCCAGGCTAAGAATCCTATCAGGTACAGCACCTCACATCGTATTAGTATGCAGCCTACTTCACTAGTTGTACTAGTGTGGTCACAAGTACAACAGACAACACGTCCACACCCTCCCATGATGTAGGGTGTGGTGTAGTGATGGGCCGATGAAGCATTATGAAGCTTTGGGGCTTTCTTTAGCCCTGTTTACACCTGGCATTAACATGCGTCTTGGGTGATCCGATCATAAGTGGACAGCTCAAAGTACGTCTGTTCACACCTGGCATTAGCATGCGTCTCCACATGTGTCTTGAGTGACCACTTGTGATCGGCTCTCACTTCCCCGCTCTATATGCAAATAACCACGTACATCATTTCCGTTTGCAAAGACCTAATTCATTGTTGTTTTTAACCGGTGGGAGGACCGGGGGTGATGCACACATCCCCTAACCTGTATACCAGGTTAGGGGATGTGTGCATCACATATTGCTTAACTGCAAAACTTTCAAAACAGTTCTTTTCATCTTTGGTAAGATTTAGTGTGAAATTGCTCTGTAAAATTAGTAATCATGCTAGGATGATTTTTAATTTCTCTTCCTTTTTCTTCCCTCCTTCCTCTCATAGGATATGTGACGGAGTTCAGTTCGGAGCGGGAATTCGCTTCCTGTAATGTCAAAACTCCACATCCCTCAGTATTCAGTACTCCAGCAGAGGCTGTGATGTGAAAAGGGAGATCGTCTTGTCATTTGTCACCTGTAACTTGTTGTAGAGTGTAACACTAGCATGGGTCCTATGTCCTGGGGAAATGTGCCTGACCCCCCAACCCTTCTTTGATGAACACAGTTTGAAGTCGAGGTGCCAGTGTTTGAAAAGTGAACCTTTTTACAAATGCTCTTTCACCCATTTTGAGAGTCAAAAGTAACCAGATAAAATATTTCCTCAGCAACAATCACAAGGAACTCTTTTAATTATACAATCATAGTGAATCCTTCACTAATTCCCTACAGCATGTCAGGAATGGTCTGTTAATTTAACAGACCATTGAATTCTAGTTTTGGTCTTAATTTAAGACACTTCTCCTCTTCCCTTGGTGGAAATGTAGTTCAGGAGGCTTCAGCATTGGCACCTTATCTGTGTAAAAGTCATCTAGCAGTGATTTCACCCACTGTGTTTCCTGTGGTGACACAAAGTAAATTATTTTAGAGATTTTGGGCATGTTCCCTGTTTGCCTTCCAGGATGACTTTTGTTTGACAGTTAAATGCACACCACACACTCTTGTGACCTGATGAGTTTCTATTGAGTTGTGCTGCGTGATTGAATGATTGCAGCAGCGAGGGAATGAACCAAGAGAAACCAGCACTTTTTAATCAATAGGGAAACGGCGGTGTAAGAAAGGAATTGGACCCTCATGCCAAAGCGCTTCGTTGTGATGTGAAGAGCAGCGGTTTGATCTCTCGGGCCGGCAGCAGAGATGGAAACCCCCCCCCTCCCTCCCTGAGCAACATCCACCACCAGTGCTCTTACTGTTAGTCCTTTTTTTGATGTTGTTGAAGCTGTTTTGTTCTGTACACAAATAAATCACAGCTGCTCCCCTGGTTCCTCTTTGTTTCTTCTACATTCAACAATCGAGTGAAAAAATAATGAAATGCAGGTGTCAGTTCTGCATCTTGGTATATTCATGTTTATGTACACTGTGATTTATTTGATTAGTGCTTCATGTTGCCTTAAATAGATGTATTTTTCTTTATTAAGGCTTGGACTGACCTTAATCAGGTTTATAAAATCTTACACCTGTTAAGACCTTTGGTTTGTAGCAGCATTGCAAAGGTGTAGCAACATTATAATTTGATTTATAAATAGATTTATTTCCTTACAGTACAAAGGATCATCCAATTTGGAATAAAAACTAGATAACCAGCCAGGAAGTTATCAGGTCTACAGCGTTCAGTTTAACCTGAAGGTGACATATGTAATAGTAAGGCTGAGTGCACTTTCCTCTCCAGGTGACATGAATGAGTCTGTGTGTGAGGTTGTGAGCTGACCGTTTGGACCTTTGCTCCGCGGGAACCTGTGTGAGGCAGTTGAGTGTAGATGGTGCCAGATGTGTGTTTGATCAGGACTTGTTCTGTGTGAGAGTTTAGGCAGGTGTACAGCTGGTAAATGCTGTGAGGCCAAAAAGCCTGAGCTGTGCAATTATATCCTGGAATAAAATTACTTAGAAGTTTATCTTTATTCAGTAAAGATAAAGTATGATGACTGACCCATGTCAAACTCAAATCTTTAAAATGACAAAAGATGGTACATGAACAGTGCCAGCATACTAAACAGTAGGCTACTTTTGTGGTTAAACATGGAGTCGAGTGTCTGATGAGGGCTTTATTAATGCACCCTAACTGCAGTGAAGAATATTACCTTGTTACACACATTGCATTTTCTTGACACCACAGAAAAGACTCTGCAGCTTACAGCTTAAAGTTTACAAATACATACTGTTTACATGAATGATTAATAAATGTATGAATCTCAGAAGAACTAATAAAGATGAAATATATTGGAAATGCTAGTATGTTGTTTGAATGAAAGTGTATAGTATTGTTAATAAAAGTGTTCGTGCTTAACGAATTAATCTTTTCCCAAAAAAGTGACGGTGGTGCAGAAGACGACTGCGTATCTTTTGAAAGATATACTGTAACTATTTTATGATGTCTGAGCTGAAAGGTTACATGTTGATTTTACACCATTTGTTAGACTGCAGAGTGAGAACTGGCACAGAAATACAAACTGTAATGAAACATAAGTTCATTTATTTAGAAGAAAAAAATAAAATATAGAATAATGATTATCAACTAAAACATTTAACATCAAAATATCCAGTCATTTGTTAGCAACTTTGCTTAGCTACTGTTAGCAACCAATGGCTACTGGTGTTTGATTAGTATGATTTATTATCAACCGGCCAGGTGGGCAATTCTTATTGGACTGAATAGGCGCCATTTTCAGTCCAGTATCCAGCTCTTATAATACATCCATGGTATAGATGAGAGCAGCACATCCAGGTACTTTGCTCTTGCATCATGCCCCCGCCCCTTTTTGGGTGAAAACAGGGGACTCCCTAAAAATTGGTATTTCACCTGGTTGGGCATGGTTTTGCAGGCAGTAGCAGTGCACACTTCGGCGAGCTCTGTGACCGCCTCAGCCCGTGCTCTGAGTGCATGTTCATGGGTTTTCCTCAATGGAGGGTGAGTTACATAGTTTTGTACAAATAATGTAGGTTGCTACTTTTAATTTGCACTGTCCAGTCAGTAGAATGTCATAACATGTGCCATGAAAATATTGGGTGACATTTACTATAAGAATGTCTATAAAGATTCTCAGATATTCAGGTCATGGTTATCCAAGGAGGGTTTAATTGAGAGCAACTAGACTTAGTTGTTTTGCCTCTCATCCAATCGGCTTCTTCAGTTCTATCTGACTGGCGGGGAGTCCCAGGTATTTAACCTCTGTGGGGTCGTTATTAAGGTCATTGATACCACTTGGTTCCTTAGTGCTCCTGGCTGTAGTAACGACAGTTGTTAGAGTCGTTGGAATCACCTAAGGGGCCGGGTGTAAACGACAGTCGTTGGAGTTGTTACATGAGGCCAAATGTGAATGGTTAAGTCTCCTAGGAGGAGGTGAAAGGAGAAAGGTGGGGTATAGTATCTACAACCAGATCCAGCTGCCCTCAATTCAACCCTCCTTGGATACTATAAGAATGTGAATTCACCTTTATGCTTTCACGTTTTATTCAATTAATCAGTTGTATTTGTGTTTTGTCTGTCACAGATGGGTGAAATGCTGCAGCAGCATGAGAGAGAGACGTGCACGTGCTAACACACACACACAAAGTGAAATCTTCATACAGACAGGGTGTGAAATACGGGGGTCTTGGGGGGTATCAGACAAACTACACTGAATAATACACACATTCAATATGAGACAGGTTATTTGTGCAGATGTATGTCGTAAATGAACGTATACAAAATATTCTATTAAAGTATTCCTATAATTTGTATATATTTGGTCTTGCATTTGTGTACATGGAAATAATTCTTGTGTGCCTCAAGCTCATTTGGTCCGATCATCTATTGATGGAAGATACTACATTGATATCAGAATACAGGCCCCCTATCTGAGTAGATTTTTGTTGTTGGACACAATTTAGTCAATCTAAATGTCAATATATATTATAGTCCTATGTAGTTGTACATATTCTCCAGTATAAGATTATAATGGTCAATTTGAGAATTTATCAACAGTCAAGTAAAAGTCATTTGATAATCTGCAGGGAAGTCTAGTCGTGGTTGCAGCCGTGTCAGCAGTACAAGGAGCAAAAATCTAATTGTATTTGTGTAAATCAGTGATCACAAAGGCACTGCCCCCAGCTGACATACCAAGATCTGAGGCAGTCCTGTGAAAACAGTCTCTCTAATTTGACTGGTGGTAAATGCAAATTCTGAGATCTTTGCAAATTTAATAGCATAAAATAAGAACACTGTATTGCTTTTTAGCTATCAGTAGCCTAAATCCTATGGCCAGTCAGGCAAACAATTATGTTATGTCGCTGCTGATCAATGATTGGCGTCATTATATAGAAAAAATTAAAGAAATAGGGGTTGATGAGTGTCATCGCTAACTGCTAAGCTAAAGTTACTAGCAGATCTGAATAGCGTGTAACCAACAATGAGATTAGCGAGAAAGTCGCTAAAAGAAGGAGAGAGTTAAGAGTGCTTGAGCAGAACTAGTGTAAGTTTGACTTTTAACATAGTAACTGTTGACTTTAACATCATTAACTAACCTGTGATGAAGTGTTTGCCGCAGACATATCCCACAGTTTAGCATTTTCATAATCTCTGCAGACAGCCTGAAGCCTCGCTCTTTGGGGAAGAAGAGGAAATCATAAACGGGGTTTGTTTTTCACTGTATGATGTGCAAAATGCGACACAGCAGCTTTCAGGCATATTGCCACTAGTTTTTTCAATTTGGCGCCAGCGCTTGTTTTACACCCTAAAGGGGCGTTGTCCTTCTGACGACAGGGAAGTGACGTAGCCGCTCTTATGTATAAGCTGGTTGACGCGACCCCGTACCACGGCTACAGTCACACTGACACACACACGCAGAGGCAGGTGTGTGTGTGTGGCCTCTGCAGCAGGTTGAACAAATTCTGCAGCATTTGGATTTATTTTTGCATTAATTTTTAATACACATAAAAACACCGCCATTATGTTGTGGACGGCGAGTCAAGTCTTGAGGAAATTCTCCACCTCATCCGTGAGTAACGTTGCTTTTGCTGCTTTAGTTGCACCAATGAATGAATGAATAAATGGTTCTATTAATACTTGTGTTGCATTGATTAAAACAAATCATTGTGGTCAATAGTGGACGCATGCCAGGTCGCGGTGCCATTAGAGGACTGAGCCAGGCTCGGTTCTGATTGCGGATCAGTGAGTCATAGTACATCCAGGTCTTCACAAGTCACTCTGCGACTGTATGTTTTTTTATTTTATTTTATAACAAACACAGCAATTAAGGACGTAGCCTGTCAGTGCCAGTCTGCCACGTTAGTGTGCCCCTCTCCCTCCTCCTGAGTGCTGACTGTACTGGCCTCTACTGTACAAAATCTGGAGGAGTTGCATCAGCTATGGGTTTTATACTGTAGACCGACAGCGGCTTAGTTCCGATCCTGCAGGTCTGCAGGCAACATATGCACAATCTATCCATTCATTCATTATCATTGAGTGTTTTGCAACTAGGAGCAATGTAATGCACCTGTGTGTGCCGGTGTATTTAAAGCTGCCTGCTAGCTGTGGTTAGTTTGAATGAATGGCTTTGAATGCATCATGACAGCAGCCACAGACAGTGCCTCAGGACCATTCATTTCAGCATGGGAAACATGAAACCTTCCTTCTTTCACACATGTGCTCCTACAGTCAGATGGGAGGGGGGGGGGGCTTCTGACATGCACTTGAACTTGGATGAGGGCTGATCTCTGTCAGCCAATAGCTTTTCTCAGATCTGGTTCTAACCAATAGCAAAGATTTAATGACCATTAGGCCAGGGGCGGACTTAATGAACTAGGGGCCATGGGAAAGGCAAGCATGGGGTCCCCTGGTGAGTAGTTGATATGCCTACACAGCAACAGAACTTCAGTCGAGTCCAGGAAAATTATAATATATAATAGACAACTATTTTGATAATGGATTATTTTTAAAGTAAAAGTATCTAATTTTTACTATTTCCAGTTTCAAAAATAAGGAATTGTAGATTTTCAATCTTTATGAATGACATAAACATTATCATGGGATTTTAGACTGTTGGTCAGATAAAAGAAGCAACCTGAAGACTTGGACTCTGGGAAACTGTGAGGGGCATTTTTCACTATTTCCAGACATTGTGTGGACCAAACACTTCTTTGTTATATCAAAAAATAACTGACTGATCAAATTTCCTGTAAAAATAAATTTGAATATTGCTAGCAGCACCATGAACAGTGGAGATGGTTGTTGGTTATTTTGCTGAAAAAAGGTTAAATATTGATGAATCAGTGGAGATTTGAGAAAATAACCCTGGTGATGTCATAGTGATGTCACCAGGCTTATCTCAGTTTGGGCTTGAAGGCTACATGCTTTTATTTTAATGAAAAGCCTAGATTACAATCTGGGGGGATGAAGTTCGAAAGATATTTGAAAGACATTTATCAGGCGTGGAGAGGTGAACAAAAGTTCATTATGGGATTTGTAGGATCTAGCTGTTTTGGAGTTTCACCCATACTAGAGAGTAAAAGTCAGGATATCTTGGCCTCTTCTGCATCGATTTTGACTCTTTTTTTTACTCTATTTTTATTTTTTCACTGTCCCCTAGCTTTATGGAGGTACAATTAAAAAATGGCTGGATTGCATCTTTAAGAGTGGTGGTTTGTTGACCCTGCTGACTCCTGTCTTTGCCTGCTGTTAAGACCACCTCTGCATTGTGTTCACCAGTTGCATAACATCTATAGAACTAAGATGAGGTCAGGAAAGTGTAAAAAAAAAAAACCTCCTACTTAACAAGAGCTCTATGTAACACTGTAGTTTGAATGACACATAATGCAGATGAGTATTTCCAGTAACTCCAGTACTTCCAGCTGGAACTAATGTGTTGTTCTTTTCTTGTTACAGCATTATTACCAGAATAAGCTGAAACTAGCTATAATTGGCCAGAGCCTGTTTGGCCAGGAGGTGTACAGCAACCTGAGGAAGCAGGGTCACAAGGTGGTGGGCGTATTCACAGTCCCCGATAAAGATGGCAAGGCCGACCCCCTGGGTAAGTTAACTCTACCTTCCTCTATGTTTACCTGTTGGTTCTCTAGTTCTCTCTGATCTGTGCACCACAGAACGGTATGAACCATTATTCCCGGTGCTTCAGTGAGCTATTAAGGTTGATGGGTTGCTATATAAGAAAGGATTCACATAAATCATTTTGGAATGGTTTATTTGATACCTGGAGAGTCCTACAGTTTGGTTCGTGTCATTTGATCTGTAGTTGCAGCTAATAATCAACCTTAAAATACAAAACTTTATCTTTCTCTAAGCAAACTGTGGTGCTCTCTGTTAGGAGTGAAAACACAATCCAAAACAACAGGAAACAACATAAAATACCAGGTTTTATGAGTATAAGAAAATAAATGTTGGCATCTCACAGCCAGCAGTTACTCATGGTTGGAAAACAGAGCAGAATAAACTGCAGTCTGAACTGGTGCACAGCTATTTATTCAAGTCCTGTTCAAGTCCATCATCTTCTTACTCCCCCCACACTGAAAATATCACTGAACTTACAAAATGAGAGGCTACTGAAAGCTTGTCCAATACATAAAAGGTATGTGCAAGCAGCTTTAGGATTAACATGTTACTATTTAACAAGAACTTTCTCTAAAAACTTAAAGTTCTCCATTTAACTCAAAAAAAAAAGTATTTTAACACTAGAACTGCCACAGGTACGTTACTATGTTTTACATAAAGGTCAAACAGTCATTGACCTTTCATTTAATAAACTGTCATTTAAAGGGTTAAAATTCTGAAAATGAATATTTGATAGTGATGATCAGGACTGAAGTTGTTTAAAAAAAAATTAACTCAGTGAAAGCAGAAAATAATATATAGTATTTTTATGGCAGTTTTAGGAAGGGAACATGTCTGTTTTTTTAAATCTGACACTAGGGTTGAGCAATATGGCAAAAATATTGCAATTTTTTTCAGGCAGGATCACAATCCATCTTACCACAATTCTTTTTCATGTTGGTTTTTAAGACTATTCTTCAACAGTACTCAAGAGTCAAAAAAATTTGTCTATGACAATGATAGAAATTTGTCTTAGGTTAGGGGCCCACAAACATAAAAACATACACCCATGACAGACTCAAACAATTCCATGAATAAATAAGAGCAGGTGTGCAAAGCTGCATTAAAAAGCAGTGACAGTCTGTTTGGCTTTGTTTAAAATGAATATTGCAGTGTGAAACCAAACGAAGAGTACAACCAAACTCATTTCACAGCTGAAAAGCAAACAGTTGATGTTGTGTATTAGCGTTATTGTGTCATTTCGGATAAATCATATTGGCACCTGTGTGAAATTTAGCACAGTAACTAGATTGTTGGGACAATAACTTCACCAAAACTGCTCGCGAGTCATGTTACAAACCCTTGTGTTAAAGTGGCTCTGTCTATTTCCTGAATATGCTCACTTAAGCTATTATGTACCTCTATATAGTTGACATGTGCTTCGGTATTGGTATACAAAGTAAATACAGTCAAAGACTAATGAACTCTGTAGCTTCTAGTAATTTACTAAGACATAAAGTATGTTTTCTAAATATTAATAGGAATAAGAGCTCCCTGGTTTGGCTATAGGTGAATATTAAATGCTCTGTATAGCAAATATAGACCTATACACAAGTCAAATAATACAGATTTTACAGTGTATATTTCTCCTTGTGTAAAATTACATATTACAAAAGAAATGTATATAAATAGAACAATAAACTTTAGGTGTGATGTAGATGGCCTCTGATGATCCTGTGTGCTGGGTCCTCTGTGGGTCAGCAGAGGCCTGTGCTGTGGCTGAGGTAGATGCGTGTTGACTCTACAGTGCTCCTGGACAAAGACAGGCCTTTATCCTGCGTTAGTTGCGGGATAGTGGATCCATTGTGTGTCCGGGGAGAGGCCCTGTGTGGCCCAGAGATGCAGCTCTGAGGTGAAAAGTCTACAATTGGGCCGCGCTCTTTGGTATGACGCAATTTTCCAGGAAGCATCATCATCATCATCATCATCATCATCCAGCTGGGTGCTCTGAGCCTCCTGACCTCTATGTGTCATCCTCCAGTGAGCTTATTGTCAAAAGTGAAGATACAAAAAGCTCACAGGCATGAGTGGCAAGTCCAAACAGCAGCAGTGTTAAATCCACAGAGTTGCAGGGATGAGATATGAAAAAGAAAATCTGAGCATATGAGTAAGTGGTTGACAAGAGAATGAGGTGCAGGTGGGGAGATCAGGTGGTTGCAGTGATTGCAGGGCAGATGGGAGTGGCAGGATCTGGAAAGCAAGGAGAAAAGTCTGAGGGCATCTGGTGGACTGCTGCAGAATGGCAACTAAAGGACCTGGAAAAGTGGACATAGAGCCAGACTGTGACAATCCACCTATTTCCTCTCACTGCCTCTAGTCATGAACACATTCCTGCTGTGCCTGAACCCAACTTGAGTTTTCATTCTTTAAAGCATTTTAACACTTCAGCAAAACCTGTCATTATTTGTCACATTGTAGTCCGTTGGTGTGACTGTAATTTTGTTTTTAGATTGACACAAAATGAATAAGCTTGAGTTTGTTGATTTTAGAGTGGCATCAATTAGTCGATCAAAACAAAATTAATTTATCTTTTGCATTTTTCAAGCAGAGATGCCAAATGTTTGGTTCCA
The DNA here is from genome assembly GCA_038419695.1 of Scomberomorus guttatus. Taxonomy (NCBI): domain Eukaryota; kingdom Metazoa; phylum Chordata; class Actinopteri; order Scombriformes; family Scombridae; genus Scomberomorus; species Scomberomorus guttatus. The sequence continues at coordinate 20,424,269 of CM076466.1, read as the reverse complement.
GCTTCTAAGATGTAACAATTTGCTTTTTTTCTGTGTCATATATGACAGTAAAGTGAATATCTTAAGGCTTTGCACTGTTAGACAAAAGAAGCAGACTGAAGACATCAGCTCATCATACTTTTTCACTATTTTTTAGCATTTTATCGACTGAATGATTAATCGAGAAAGTAAACAGAAGATTGATCAATAATGTAAATAATCATTATTTGTAGCTCTAGTTGATTTTTAGTATAGCACTGTTTAAGCTGTCTACTTGATAATCTCTAACGCTGCAATAAGACACACTCACAAGCACACACTGAGACGTGACCACCCCCATTTTTATCTCCCTAACCCATTTTATCAGATGTCACAGTGGTTGGGGTCTGTGTAGGTTTCCTGTGACCTCAGTAATGTCACGTAACACATTGAGCCAGTTGTAGGACAGAACTGGGGGAAAAGTGGTTCATCTGCAGCACTGTGCCATGTTTATTTCAGATGTGTGTGTATCTACAGGAACAGCAGGCACGACTGGTTCTGACAGGATTCAAAGCTTATCTGACTCAAGTTGAGAATCCTGCATGTGGATCATGCATCAGAAAAGTCAACATTCTCTTTGCAGCTGTACTTTGTCACATATAATTGTAAACTCAAAATTTTGGGGGTTTAGTCTGTTGTCTGGGCATATTTGACTATTTTCTGGAATTAATTGATTAATTGAGAAAATAATCAGCTGCCTGAATTATCAAGAAAATCAAGAAGACAGTAAATAAGCTTTGTAAAAACAACAATGTGACTTTCTTAATTTGTTTAATTCAGTTCAATTTAGATAAATAATATAATACATTTTTCCTCTTAACCTGACTGTTAAAACTCATCCTTGAACACACCAACAGGTTTTGAAAAAGTTCCATGCTGGGATACATAACTCACATGTTCACTGTCACTGTAAGTTCATTTTCATTGCACATTGAAACATTTTTGAAACCAAAGGGTGTCTGGTCAGCTTTGGAAAATGGTCTGCAGTAAAGTAAAATATACTACAGGTGTTTCATAGTTGATTGCCTCCGGGAAAGGTCCTGTAAGGCTTACAAAATGCCAATAGAGGCCCTTCCCCCATTGACAGGAGGTTCAGAGGTCATCCCCATACAGACAGACTCCATTTCTGCTTCCTAACCTGCATCAATCCTCTCCTCTTGACTCTTTCAGCGGTGGCGGCAGAGAAGGACGGTACGCCGGTGTTCAAGTTCCCACGGTGGCGGGTCAAGGGGAAGCCCATCCCAGAGGTGGTGGAGGCCTACAAGGCGGTGGGCGCCGATCTCAATGTCATGCCCTTCTGCTCCCAGTTCATCCCCATGAACATCATCGACCACCCCCAGCACGGCTCCATCATCTACCACCCCTCCATCCTGCCCCTGCACAGAGGAGCCTCGGCCATCAACTGGTGAGGAAGAGGGGAGGGAGACATACCACCATACAATTCTACTGTATACCCAGATGAATGCATCTTGGGTCGGTGTGTTAAGAGGAATAGTTGGAGAGAAGCATCCTCAGTGTCTTCAATGCCAGAGTGATAACAGACTAAAATCTCCTGGCATCACACACTGTACAGGTCCAGCTTAGCCGAAGGGAAGATTTTATTCACTACATGACAATAGCACACACCCATCTCTAGCTGCTTTTTCCTTTTTGCTTCATGATATTGTTTCAGAAATGTTGACACAATGGCTCATGGATAGATTAATATGATTAATTATATACAGTAGAAGGCCCTAGTAGGCAGGAGTAAAACAAAAGAATATAACATCTTGCCAAGGCAAAGCAGTTTCACTTCTCGCTGTAAAATTGAATTGAATTAAAGGAAACAAAAATCAGATATACTTCTTATTGTTTTCTAAACATAGATTAAAAAGACATTCTATTATTTTTTTGGAAAAAGATACAATACTGTTAAAGAGTTCCTAATTTTCAGCCACATTGCCAGAAAAAGAGTACCTCAGGTATCCAAAAACCTATACAGTATATCCTGACTTTTAGACCCTAGTATGGGTCAAGCTCCTAAAATGCTGGATCCTACATTTCCCATAATGCAACTGAATAGCATCATTTTTCAAACTTTGAAAAGCTCCTCTAGAGCCACAGGAGTCACTATACAAGTGACAGGCTGATTAATTCTCCTCATGACAAGCAAATTGACCTTAATTTATAAAAACAGTGGCCTGCCCCTTTAACCCACCATTCCATCCCTGGTTAGTGTGTGTTACTGGTTTTAATTGGACCTGCTCTGTCATGTAGCAAAGGAGTTAACATCCTCACACAGGTTAAAGGATATCACGGCGGTAAGTTTGCTTTTGGCTCACTGCCCACATTGATTCACAGTAGTAAAAAACATCTGCAGCCATAAATAAAGGAGAAAGATAACAGGTGCTTTATGTCTGAGTATGAACAGATACTGGCAGTTAGCCAAAAGAATCTACAGACTTTATGCTTTAACTGACACATACAGAGGGCAGCCTGCCAGAGACTTACAACTGTAAAAGTCAATCAGGGAAATGCAGCACATGCTCTGTTAATTTACATGACAGCTGGTAATTGCAGCTCATTAACAGGATTAACAGACCTTTCTCAGAGAGTTTGTGTAGTGTCACTTCTCCAACATGGCCACTTTCTGTGCCATGATAAAACATTTACAGTATGCAGCAGTGGTGGAAAGGAACAAAGTAAATTTTCTCATGTACCATACTTAAATGTCAATTTTTAAGAACTTGACTTCAGTATTTCAATTTAATGCTTCTTTATACTTTTATTCCATTACAATTCATAGGGAAATATTGCATGTGTTACTCCACTGCATTTATTTAATAGTATAAGCTTATAAAATACAACCATTGGTAAAGATTAAACCAGTGGTGCCTGAGAACAGTAGAATGCTATGTACATGTTGATGAATCAGTAATGACAGTAATGTAATATATGATAATACATCAGTCTGGATAATTTTTTGCTGATAATACATACTGTAACTTTACTTAAGTAATGATGAAGGTGTTAACTTTATGAATCTTTTAACATTTATCATTATCCTGTAATTGTCACTTTTATCCACAGTGACTGCTGTTAGCAAAGGTTGCATTGGCTTGCTTTAAAGCATCCTCACCAAAGGCTTTCGTCCTGCACTACACAGCTAAAAGTGTATATAGTTCACAGGCCCTCAGTCCTCTCTGTTTACCTGGTCAGTGTAGAGGAAGAGGAGGGTTTGCTGGTATCTGTCTGGCACACAGGGGGTTTAAACCAGTTCTGTTTGACCCCAACCTCCACCGAACTGGTTTTCTTATCACTGCCTCCTGCTAGCCTGTCTGTTCTCCACCCTTACTATCTCTCTGGGTCTTTTATCACTGTGTGTGAATGAATAGCTTCCATCTGTTTTTAACTGAAAAAAACACAACTTGAAATATTTTTTAAAAGATAGTGACTGTTAAGTTTGAACCACTGCTGCTACGTTTCCCATTTACTCCCTTGTTAAGTCAGCCATATCCCATCCACTTTCCTTCCCTTTTCTTTGTGTCTGCCCTCTTGGCCACAGCTAATAGAACTGTAACAATATTGATATAATATTTCCCTGTGTTTAAAATACAACCCAACACACTTGTGCTGGGTACTTGTGGTGATGGATGATATGTCCCATGGGTAACTTGTGCAAGGTAAATAGAACAGGTTCCAAGATTGATCCTTTATCTGAAATCTTATCTGCTTGTTATCTTTTGTGTATAAAAATCTGCGTTTTTTCCATCAGAATTCTTTCCACAGACTGGAGCTAATGATTGTATATTGTACTTTACATATGCTGTATTTATTTATTTATTTATGTACCAGGAATTAAGTTGAAAGTTAAGATTCCTTTGTCTGTCACAAAACCTTGATAAGACACTGAAATCTCTATAGCCTCTAGAGCCTATAATCCTCTTGTATTACTCAGGGTTGTTATTATGATCAAAGATACCTTTAGGTGTAATCACGACTAGTCTAAACTCAAATTCAAGATATCTTGAACGTGGAATTGACTACACACATTTTTAAAGGAGGTATCTAAAATTTATATTTCAGGTATTTAAAATTTAACTGTACTGCAGCTTTAAAAGAGTACACCAATGATTTAGCACTACACTCAGTAGGTGATTTGTTAATTTTTAACAGGGGAGATGGCATAATGGGATGGTTAGGGTTAGGACTACAGGACAATCATATAGACTGAGCCTAATTCTTGATATTATAATTGCATTTATAATTTCCTTTTAATAAAACTGCTATTAGGCTAAATAAATAATTTGTGTAGGCCTATTCTTTTACTGAATGTGGACATTAAGCATTTTAATAATGTTTATTTTTCAAAACACACAATAGTTATGACAGTATAAACTTTACCTCAAATTACATAGCTGTAGCAGCTGAGCGTCAGTACAGGTTGATTTCCTCAGTCAACTTACCTGCTCTACCCCCAAGTTACACAACACAAACATCTATAGTAAAAACTATATCTGTAGTCATGCCCCCCCCCTTAAATATTTAGTTACAGAGGTGGTTTGGTCTGTGGGTGTATTTTCAGCAGCACAGACGCTACTGAATGATCATAGTCTAATTCTCTCCAGCTGCAATCACCTTTTATCTCTTCTTTATCTGCTTCTGATCCATTTAGTCAGGTTTATGGCCACTTTTACATCCTCTACCAGCTCTAAAAATAAGTGTGTTATGGCATAACTCTTATTTTCTATGTGTGTGTGTATGTGTGTGAGACCAGGACCCTGATCCATGGTGATAAGAAAGCTGGCTTCACAGTGTTCTGGGCTGATGATGGTCTGGACACCGGACCAATCCTGCTGCAGAGGGAGTGTGCTGTTGAACCCAACGACACCGTGGACACACTCTACAACCGCTTCCTCTTCCCAGAAGGCATCAAGGCCATGGTATCGACCTAGAATTTAATACTTTTAGTTGAACCAGTCCTTTTGATCAGTTGTTCTAGCCTCATGGTCCAAATTTCACCTCAAAATCACAACAAATCAAGACTGAAATAACAAAAGTAAAATTGGAACTTAGAGCTAATCTGCATCACAGCAAGAGAGTGAAATTAGCTCAAAACCAACATAAAAAACTTTAAAAGCGTTGCAATGGCACTTACAAGATAATGATAAAGAGAAGAAAAATCATTTTCCAGCAAGATCTCAACCCAGGCTAGTACTTAACTGCATAAAACTTTTTTTGTCTTCCTCTTTTTTGTGTTTAGCGTAAATAAAACCAAGTTAAATATATATTGTCTCAAATACTGTATGTGTTAACTTGTTGTGGAGAGCGATGGTCACATGACCGACAAAGCCAGCATCAAAAGTTTACTTATACTGTAAAGCTTTATGTTGTAATGCTGCTACTCTCTAGGAAGCAGGAAACAGCACTTCACTGCACTGTTCACTGAATTCACAACCTTAGTGGGTTTTTTTTTTTCATGATGTTAAACCTACAAGCTCGTGACCCACTCACTATGGGCTCACCAGTTGGGAACTACTACTACTCATGCAACACAAAAAGGATTGTAAATCAGCATATTGTCAGCATGTATTTGATTTCTCACATTCAGTAATCAAGAGACTAGTTAAGGCGTAAGACATGCTATGTAATTCATAATGTAATTTATATCTTTAAATATAACTACTGTATATGAAAGCTGTAAATATTTGCATGATGATACATTTTATAGTAATATCTAGAGATGTTTTTCATATGACTGATTTCATATTTACACTCTTAATTGTATTCTCTGCTCTGTCAAGAATCTAAACTTTACCATAATAGAAAACCAGGGAGCATATGATAAGATTCATGTTGCTGTTTTGCGGCGCAGGTTGAGTCGGTGCAGCTCATCGCTGATGGGAAGGCCTCTCGAGTTCCCCAGTCAGAGGAGGGAGCGAGCTATGAAGGCATTCAGAAGAAATCCAATGCCAAGGTGAGAGTTCTCACTCCGGACAACAGCTGGAGTCCGTTACTGTATGATGTCATCTAAAAATCACTATGTCAGGGGATGAATCCTACTGATCACCTCACTTTACCTGTAGCGCCACCATGAAGTTGACATTATTAGCTTTTAATGAAATATCTGTTGGATGGATTGCCATGAAATTTAGTACAGACATTCATGTTCCCCTCAGTATGAATTGTAATGACTTTTGTGATCCCTTAACTCTCTAGTTCCAGTATCAGGTTAATGTGTCCTATAGTTTGGTTCAATGACATTCCCATCAGTCTCAGCTGTGGTATCAAATGTTAGTATGCTAAGTAAGATAGTGAACATGGTAGACATACCTGCTAAACACCAGTTTGTTAATGTTGGCATTGTGTGCATGTTAGTATGCTGGTGTTAGCATTTAGCTCAAAGCTGTGCCTGTTAGCATGGCTGTAGACTCTTGTTTCTTTTTGAAAGGACATGGTAGCAAAACGGTTTCACACTATGAAAACTGTGAGCTTGTTTATCTATTTACTGCGAATGAAGCCTGACAGCACAGTGCATGTGTTTTACTGTGTTAAACCTGGAATATTGTCCAAACATGTTCACAGCAAGTTTGCAATAAATGGAACCTTGCAGTGCTTCAGGCAGGCACGGAAGTCAGTTACAGTATAGTCTCATGCTCTATAAAACGTCCAATCATGTATGTCCACATCCAGCTTCTATCAACAGGCGGTCTACATAAACATTTGGTGCTCATTCAGTCTGCCTACAACAACACTGAGTTCTGCCCTCGCTGCTACACTGCTGCCTGTTTCAGAATTTAACTCCTTCCACCTCCCCAGCCTCCTCCTGTATTAACGTTTAGTTGGTTGTGAATTGTTAGTGTCTCTTTTTAATGTGTTGATGTTCATTAAACGTTGTGTATCTCAGGCTCTGCCAGGAGTTTTGTGAGCTCAGGGACAGTCTGTGTCAAACTTGCTCAGGTTTGTTCCGGAGCATCACATGAGCAGAGCCACAGAGCCAAAATAACATGCAAGTTACAATAAATAGTTAAAATCTTGATGTGAGTGTCCTGCCTGAAATGAAAGCTTTGTGTTGAGCTTTCATACTTCAATCTTCTCCAAAGTTATTATACTTGCTTAACCTCAGCATGTTACCATAGTCATTGAGAGCATGTTAGCATGTTGACGTAAGCACTTAGCTCAAAGCCTCTCTGTGCCTAAATACAGCCTGACAGAGCATGGCTTTTGACTCTTGTTACATAATCTGGAGGCCCTGTCTTGTAGAGGTAGAAATAACAATTCTTTAAGCTGCTCTGATCAGTATCAGTATTTTCTTAGCAGTGGGGGCCCACATGTCATTTCTGGCCCAGGGTTCCTGACAGGCTCATCTGGACTGTATATAGATGAGTTGTTTCATACATGTCACCTTAGAATTACTCAGAGAGTCATTCCTAAAGGTAAATGTCTACTGGGTCATAATTTCCACACTCTAACGCTGAATGCAACACTGTGCTGAAGCCACTTACTTCTCTTACATAATACACAGCTCATATTCTGCTGCTTTAAGCTGTTTGGCAGCTGCTCATTGCAACACCTTCATTCACTGAGAAGCATGGAAATTTACTGTTAGCTCAACATGTTGTACAGGGTCAGAAATGTATGACTGAGCGGCTGGCTGCTGTTTATCTTACAAGGAGAAAGACAGAGGTGGGGCTGATCTCAGCTGCTCTCTGATTTGTCACTCGCAACCACGTTCCTGGCAGTGTATAAAATATGTGCTATTCTTAGTATACCGGGTTATTTTCCAGCATCGGTTTTCCACGTGATGCTCAGCTAGTGCAGCCAGCTGTTGGGCTTCCCTCTCATTCTAAGAAATTTATGTGCCCTCGTGTGAAAATGAATTTGAGCATGCTGACTCTCTGTCCCTCAGGTCAACCTGGCCCAGCCAGCTGAGGCCATCCACAACTGGATCCGTGGCCATGACAAAGTCCCCGGTGCCTGGGCTGTCATTGATGGTCAGGTGCGTTTCCTGGAGCACACAAGCAAAGAAAATACACACAATAAGTGTCTATTGTAAGGTCAGGCTGATACAGATCATGGATTTTTTTGTTCTGCAGCTGACATTCAGTACCTTAAACATGTTGTCACCATGTCCTGGAAGATTCTTAAAATGACTGAATATGTTCAGAAGTTTGGCCTTAAATGATCTTTAATTCAGTTCTGATATTAAAATGTGTCTACTGCGAAATAAAGAAAGTTTTGGTCTACACACAGACACAAAATATAAATTTTTAATGCTTCTCTGTCTGTGTTCTCCCTCAGTCTGTGACCCTGTATGGCTCGTCCATGTTGGGGGGGTCTGTACCAGCCGGTCAGCCCCTGGAGATCGAAGGGGCGTCACAGCCCAGCCTGGTCACCAAGAATGGGCTCGTCCTGCATGGAACTGATGGGAAAGCAGTGAGTGTCTGTTGTCGTACTACAAAACAAATATTCAAAGCAAACAAACACAGCAGGGTTGCTGCAGGGTTATTCTAACACAGCTGGAGATCATGCAAATACAGTGTGTGTTGGCATATCTACTCTTGCCTTCTTCCTGTATTTAATCCAGTCTGTGTTTGCTCCACAGCTCCTGGTGAAGAACCTGCAGTTTGAAGATGGGAAGATGATCCCTGCCTCCAAGTACTTCTCCTCTGGAGAAAGCTCCAGCGTGGAACTGACCGACGATGAGAAGAAGATGGCAGAGGAGATCAGGGCAAGTTGTTTATTTGATTGTAACCCATGCTTCTCTCGAATGATGTGTTATCTCCATTATTCAGATGTTTCTCCCTTTTAACCTGGTGTTCCTTGCTTTTATTCATCACAGAACATCTGGAGGGGCATCCTCAGCAACGTCTCAGCCATAGATGACACCACAGACTTCTTCAAGTCTGGAGCCGCCTCCATGGATGTGGTCAGGTGAGGGAGGAAGCCAGTGCAGCGATTGGGCAGAAATTATTCACCTGTTAGAACATAGGTGGCAACAGGTCTTCATTTTGATCATACAAGCAATTCTGACAGTAGTAGTATCAAGTTATAGTGTAAGTGTGATTAAGTTACAAATGAGTCAAGTCAGTTAGCTAAAATCATATTTGGAGTCTCAGGTCCTGAACATGTTAACATTCATAAATGTGTTAAACCATCTAAGATTTATCTATATTCTGAAGCACTAAATTAGATGACACTACAATTCAAAGAAAATTCTTATTTTTAACATTCACCAACATAATACACAATCTATGTGCTAGAACCATACATTTTGATACGATCATTAACCTTCTGTTGTCTATTTGCAATTATGACAACTATATTTAATATAAGAGGGCAACCATGTCTTTATAGAGATATCATTGGGCCTCATGCAAGAACATTTCCGTATTTTTATCCTAAAATTCTGAATTTTTTAGGTTTACTCGTACAAGTGTTCCAAGTTGGATTCAGCAAACTCTCTTAACTGCCTGAACTTCATAAATCGCTAGTTTCAGCCTGATGAATGTCACCTGTTCATGAGTAGGTGCGTGTTTGTGAGATGTGATCATTAGTGTAATACATGCCCCTAAAATTGCTCTATAAGGCTCCATTTGTGGGCGAGTTTCATTCACAAAAAAGGTCCCAAGGAGTAAAAACACTGCGCAGCTTCAAGTCCTGCTCTAAATGGTGAGGAGGTGGAGAGTGTCAATGACATCAAATTCCTGGGAATTCATATATAGTAACAAAAGATCTCTCATGGTCCCTTAACACCTCCCACCTGGTGAAGAAAGCTCAACAGAGGCTTTTCTTCCTAAGAAAACTCAAACAGGCCAAACTTCCCTCTCAGCTCCTGGTAAACTAAACCATAGAGAGTATCCTCTGCTACTGTGCCATGGTGTGGTCTGCCAGCTGTACCACAGAGAAGTGGAAGGACTTGGTCCGGGTGGTAAAAACGCCACAGATTGTGGGAACTGTGCTCCCAAACACAGTGTATGCTAGCCATCTACACAAGAAGGCTAGCAACATCATTAAGGACCCAACCCACCCAGGTCACAGTCTGTTTTGCCATCGGGGAAGAGATACAGAGCCATCAAAGCCTGAACAGACAGACTGAAGAACAGCTTTTACCCCAGAGCTATAGCCTCCATCACCCCCCACCCTCTCATAGCTGTTGAGGACTGTAAATATTACCACCCACTCCCCAACTGCTGCTAATGCACTCCCAACACATTATTACACATACATCTAACTTGTTGTGCAATACCTTTTTTATTATTTATTATCTTATTTTTATCTTATCTTGTTTTCAATTGCTGTAAATTGGCAGCCATGATGATGATAATTTGGTAAACAGAATATTAGTTTTGCAGTAAGTTTGTTTTAGTTATATATCTATTTCTGTTATTTTCGGTATCATATTTAAACTCCAAATTAATTCAGATTAAGACGTTTTAATTGTAAGTCAAACAAGTGTTTCTCCTGTGAAGAAAGGCAGAGATGATCTATTCATGACACGTATGACAGGTCTGGACCACTTGTAAATTTCATTTGTACCTAAGAGAAAATCTATCCTACAATATGGTATTACAGTCAAGTTCAAAGGTCAAATTATTAATCTGGTAAAGAGAGCAGAGAAGACATTTTTAAACGGTTGAATATTTGGCAGGCCATTAGGATTTCATCTGATTATTCTCATGTGTTGAACTGAGTATGAACTAATGAATTCTGGTTAGAGGTACAAGGTCCCATTGTACAAACACAGTCGTTACTGACATCAAACCATCAGTTAAACTCATTAACGGACAACTGATTGAGGGCAGACAAGGGTAGGGAGCAGTCAGATAACTGTAGGACAGTTCTTGTGCTTGCTTGGAGGCATTTAAGTGAGATGTGTGAGATATGTGTTCATATGCTTGTTATTTTAGGATTGTTGAATAAAAGCCAACTTGAACTTAAATCTTTTTCTAGACCCCATCTGCAGAGCATTTCTACAGTTGGAGGGATATTATGTAAGGTTTTTAACTGAAATTGTTGTGTACTAGTGACAGACACAGTTGTATACAGTATATTTGGTGCTGTGTTCACATACAAGTCTGTCAAGCACAACAAAATCCTTCCAATAAAAAAAAAAACAATAAAATGAGAATATGGAATTGTATTTGTGAATAATGGAAAGTCAGACAAATGACTTAATTGGGATGATCTGGGTGATAAAACTAGTAAAATCAGTTATTCTTTACCCTCTTTGAGCAACCCATGTGGAGGTTCATAAAAGAGCCTGAAGCAGTGAAGTGTTGGTGTGTCTGTGTCCAGGCTGGTGGAGGAGGTGAAGCAGAAGTGTGCCGGCGTCCAGCTGCAGAACGAGGACGTGTACATGGCCACCACCTTCCAGGACTTCATCCAGATGTTCGTCCGCAAGCTGAGAGGAGAGGACCAGGAGGAGGAGCTGGTCATCGACTATGTGAGTCTGAGCACCAACTTTTACCAGCGTATCTACCCCTCATTTAGTCTTATATAGTTAGACAGTAATTGGGCAACCTCCACTGCAAAAGAAGATTACAAGATTTATTTTCTCATATTAACATGCAAATCGGCCTGTACGATCCTTTAATCTGGACGTGTTTTTTGTTGTGTTTCTTTCTTCACTTTTGTCAGATGTGTACAGAGTTGAGTCTTTGTGGCTGATTTGTGATTGTTGTAATGAGACTGCTGTTTTGTATCCAGGCAACCAAAGAAGTGAACAACATGACAGTGAAAATGCCGCACCAGTGTTTTATTAACGGCAAGTTCGAGGATGCAGAAGACGGCAAGAGCTACGATACCATCAATCCTACTGATGGATCAGTGAGTGACATGACATACTCACACATGAATCCACACCAAAGCTTCTAAAGAATCGTTTGTGCATCATTTTAATTCAAATTAATTATTGGACTGTGTGTGACCCTCACTTCTTTCACCAGGTGATCTGTAAGGTGTCCTACGCCACAGTGGGGGATGTGGACCGGGCGGTGGCAGCTGCCAAAGAAGCTTATGATGAAGGACCCTGGGGCCGGATGAACCCTAGAGACAGAGGAAGTCTACTTTACAAGTGAGTAGCTCCACCTAGAGGACTGCAGTGGAATTACCAAAAAAAACACCCAACACTCAGATTCGGATTCGCCAAGAGTTAATTACTGATTTACTGCTGAAATTTTATTTTGCTTTTAGACTATTCAGGCCTTTATTTAGGACAGGCTGATATTAGTGACAGGCCTTTATTTCTGAATTCCCCTGTTTCCCAGTTAATACAAACTCAACACGTCCTCCATGTTGACCTGTTGTCCTTATAAATTCAATATAATGTCCATTTCACAGCACATATTCAGTACAGCAGGAGTCATTTCAGGTGTTTTACTTTGCCTTTTTCCCCCTGAATGATGACTATGAATGAAACTCAACACTTCCTGCAGACATTTTACATTAGAAGTCTTGACCATTATTTAATATTAGACTCAGTTTTAAGTCCATATAGAGAACCATTGCACCCTAGAGTGCCTGGAGAACAATATGATTTAATCTGATTCTAGGAGGTCTGATTATTTTCAGTGACATTGCACAAAATTTGTGTGAATCTATGCTGCGGTTTTGTCTTCTCCTTAAGACTTATTCTCCATGATACCATTTTAAAAACACACTGACACTCTGACCTCCTACTTTGTAGGCTTGCAGACCTGATGGAGGAACACCAGGAGGAGCTGGCCACCATCGAGTCCATCGACTCAGGAGCTGTGTACACGCTGGCCCTTAAGACCCACGTTGGCATGTCCATCCAGACCTTCCGCTACTTTGCCGGCTGGTGTGACAAGATCCAGGTAGGTTAACATTCACAAGGTTTCCTCTGTGTCTGGCACAGAAACCGTAGCTTTATGAACATTCATCACTGATTATAATACCAGTGGCACATGCAACTGTTGTTTGCTGCAGGGCAAGACGATTCCCATCAACCAGGCCAGACCCAACCGCAATCTGACCTTCACTAAGAAAGAACCACTGGGGTAAGATTTACTGAGGATTGGGTCAATTTAATAAGTGCCTCTCATGATTTATTATATTCAGTAAATATGTTTATTTATTTATACTACAGTATGTAGTATGTCCATTCAATAAGTGTGTGTTTCTCTGGTAGTGTGTGTGCCATAGTCATCCCATGGAACTATCCTCTCATGATGTTGGCGTGGAAGAGTGCTGCCTGCCTCGCAGCTGGAAACACACTCGTCCTTAAACCCGCACAGGTAACCATACACGCCATACACACACACACACACACACACACACACCCACTCTTTAAATAAAAGCATTCACACAAAGTACTAAAATAACTGTTGGTTTCTCAAACTCAATACTTGCCTATTAGCAGGTAACACAGTGACTGCAAATTAATCCAGTTGTTTTGGTAGAAGAATATAGTTTTCACATTTTTATACATATATAAACACAGAGGAAATGCTTGTGCCACTGACACAAGTCTGCTGCCTATAGTGTGGATGGATCAAATGGTAAATCATATATGGATAGATACATTTTACCATAATCCTATGCCTGGTTCCATCTGGTGAATAGATTTAGTGTCAGTTTTATATTATTTCTAATATTTACAGGTCACTCCGTTGACAGCGCTGAAGTTTGCAGAGCTGTCAGTGAAAGCTGGAATTCCAAAAGGAGTCATCAACATTTTGCCAGGCTCAGGTAATAAAAACAGATACAGCATTGTTGACAAAGCCATCTAATCTCAAGGCCCATTCAGTAGCTGTTGTGGAGCTTTTCATCAAATCAAATGATCTTCATCAGCAGATGGAGCTTTCCTAGTTGCCATGGAATTGTAGTTGTACATAAGCCAAAATTGTATTTACAGTATTTACAGTGCTTCCTCATCACTCCCTGATCCAGACTCCTAATCCCTCTCTCTCCTGCAGGTGGGATGGTGGGACAGCGTTTGTCTGATCACCCGGACATCCGCAAGCTGGGTTTCACCGGCTCTACGCCTATTGGCAAACAGATTATGAAAAGGTATGACCCGGTAAACTCACTTCCTGTTGTTTGAGGTGACTGTCACATGACTCTCAATCTCTGTGATTTCCTCTTGCAGCTGTGCACTCAGTAACCTGAAGAAGGTTTCTCTGGAGCTGGGAGGGAAGTCGCCTCTCATCATCTTCAGTGACTGTGACATGGACAAGGCTGTCCGCATGGTGAGAGAGTGGAAGGGACTGTTATTGTTGTCTCACGGTGGGAGCACACCAGAGGATTATCAGGCTGGTTTTACACTGTGTTAGTGCTGAAACAATGAGTCAATTCAATTCAACTCAATTAGTTTTACAAAAAATATTATTTGTTTTGTCTAAAAAATGTCAAAAAATAGTAAAATTGTAGATTACAATTTTCCACAGCCCAAGGTGACGTCCTCAAATGTCTTGTGTTGTGACATACAGGCATATATATTTTTAACTGATAGCTATCAGTTTGGCAGTTGTCTGACATTACATTGCTGCGTAATGTAAGATCACTGAAATAACACTGTCTCAAAACTTCAGACTGATAATTAATCAGAGTGACTGTTATTAAACTGTGGATCAAATACCTCACTGTTTATTCTGTATCTGTGTGTCTGCTGCCTCACAGGGCATGAGCTCTGTGTATTTCAACAAAGGTGAGAACTGCATTGCTGCCGGGCGTCTGTTTGTGGAGGAGTCCATTCACGATGAGTTCATCAGCCGAGTGGTGAGTGAGCCAAAACATTGACATACTGTATATTAAAGGGGTACTCCAGCAATTCAGTATTGCACCTACATACGTATATGTGGGGGATTCCAGCTAGAACAGTTCTGTGCTGCATGTGACCTCCAGGAAACATTAATCTGAGAAGTGTTCGATTGTTTAGTCTGTGATCCTCTGACCAGCGTTATTAGTGATCATAGCCTAACAGCAGGTTTCGATTTTGTCTCTCTTACCCTTTAAGGTGGAGGAGATCAAGAAGATGAAGATCGGAGACCCGCTGGATCGCTCCACAGACCACGGCCCACAGAATCACAAAGCCCACATGGACAAGCTGCTGGAGTACTGTGAGGTCGGAGTGAAAGAAGGAGCTACGCTGGTGTACGGAGGCAAACAAGTGGACAGGCCAGGTAGTACACACAATGAGCCTGCAGAGCCAACTGGCTGTCAGATTTACACACAGAGAACATGAGGCAGTGATGAAGAAAAGAGCATCACATTTTTTGAGTTTGTTTGTGTGTATATGATATGTGAGTGGGTCGAGTCTTCTTTCTTTTGATTTGTTTCCTCCATTTTTTTGTCTTATTGCCTTTTATGTGTCATTGTTTTGGCTACAGTAGTACATTTTAGCTCTTTAAGAAATCCCCCTTGCACCCGTATTTAGCATTTTAAAGAAAATATATTAGATAGTACCATTAGATAGTGAAACTAATCATTAGTTGCAGGCCTAAAAAGCCTAATGATTAGTTTCACTATCTAACGGTATATATATATTTTTACTATTAATATAATCTTTTAATCACAATACTAAAATCTTTTAAATGCTAAATAAGGGTGCAAGGGAGATTTCTTAGTTTTAGCTTTCAGCTTTCAAAAAAGCATCCAGGTTTTGGAAGCAAGCACTTCAATTTATGCTAACATTAGCTTGTTAGCAACATATCAGATGTTTTCATTTGGTAAGTGACTAAATTAAAAATGCATTTCAGAAGTAAGAGTTATTCAGTTTAAAATTCAAATTGATTAATTGTGAATTGACTATCAACTAGTCATTTCAGCATTTGACACAGAGGAGCTGCTTTGTTCTCTTTTCGCTCTTCTCTGTTGAAGCTTTAGCATCATTGTTAGCATCAGCTAATCATCATTACGCTCATTTTCCTTCAGGTTTTTTCATGGAGCCCACTGTGTTCACTGATGTGGAGGACCACATGTTCATCGCCAAAGAGGAGTCCTTTGGCCCTGTCATGGTGGTGTCCAAGTTCAAAGAGGGGTGAGTCATCACAAGCAGCATCTTGCTGCAGCGCTGTGGTACAATTTGAGTCGCTAACGGTATCCTCTGTCCTCTTCCTCCGAATCACAGCGATGTGGATGGTGTGCTGCGGAGAGCCAACGACACAGAGTACGGCCTGGCTTCAGGCGTGTTCACCCGTGACATCAACAAGGCCATGTACGTGAGCGAGCGGCTGGAGGCTGGAACAGTATTCGTCAACACCTATAACAAGACCGACGTGGCTTCACCTTTTGGAGGCTTCAAGCAGTCCGGCTTCGGCAAAGACCTCGGTGAGTAGAGGCATGGAAATTATGTCATAGTGACCTCATCATGGATATCTCAGCTTCGGCTTGGACAGAAAGTCTGCTTACAAACTGGGGGTGTGGGGTTTGAAAGAAGTGACCCATACTAGGAATCAATAATATGCACATGTTGGTCTCTGCTGCATCAATTATGACCATTTCCAAAAAATCACTATTTGTTGTTTATACACAGCCCTGATAAACCTTAGAATTATCTCCAGTAATTACCAGATAAAAGTTCCACCTCTCAGGGAATTCTGGGTGTGAATAATGATCATGTATCATGTCTTTATCTCTCACTTTATCCCTAATTAGACTTTCTTCCCTCAGTAACCAACAAGCTTGGACCAGTTAGTATTATTCAGCTGACACAGGTTTGTTCTGTCTGATCCACAGGAGAGGACGCTCTCATGGAATACCTCAAGACCAAAGCAGTGACTGTGGAGTACTGAGGCACAGACTCTCCTAACGAACTCTGACCCACATCTGAATAGGAAGGGACTCGTCTGTTTGCTTCGATCAGACATCCAGCTACATTCAGCATTGCTTCTGGACGGCGTGTGTGTGCGTGAGTGTGTGTGTGTGTACAGTATGAGTGAGAGGAGAGCTTTGTTGTTTGTCTCGGCTCAGTTTGAACAATGTGCCTGTCTGTTCTTGGCTTTCTGCGTGAATATTCACATCATGGACGAGGAACATGTGAGGTTTTTACCCGAAGTTGGATGCTGCTTTGCCTGATGGAAGTCAAGCTGTTTCTGACTGTATTTTTTCAGGTTTCAGTTTTTCCATAAGCAGCATGAAAAACACAAGAAAGCTGGTTTTTACATAAAAACACTACTTGCAAATTTCTGCCTGAAACCTGTTTTCCAATCATCAATCATTTCAGTTCAAAATTTAGAAATGATCTGCCTTTCTAAGCTACTGATCAGAATTGAATGTCAGGTCGATGGGAAAACAGGGTTCGGGTCAAAAAGTCGTAGTTCTTTTGAATACTTAATCCACATGAAAATAGTCTTGACAAAGTAATCTCAACTCAAGGTCTACTTGCTATGTTTTTTCAAAGCTTTCACCCCCTTTTAAAAGCTTACGACAAAGCTCGTAAATTGATCTTGAGTTAAATCCTATCTTCACATGGTGTACTGACACACCCTGGAGTACGGTTTTACATCACTGTAGTGGGGTGAGAAATTTCACCACAAGAGGTGTTAAGTTTCTCTTTAATGTTTTTTTAATGTTTTGTCAGACTATTTCCAAGGTCAAGAATCAACTTTGACACTCACATCAAAACAAAGCTAGCTGTGAAAGAAGGGACTGTTGACAATGTTTTATTTAATTAACTGGTTTAAGTCTTAATGAATGAGTCTTCATGACGGCCAAATGCAAGCAGGTGAAGAACTATAATTTTAGATAGATTTCCTTCCTTAAAGGCAGCCATTAATTTCACTTTGTTTTAGTTCACAGAAAATCTTGCAGACTTGGTTACAACAATGTAATCCATCACAGTCAACATTTAGCCACATTTATAGTTTACAATTATTTTCTTCTATTGCCATGCAGTAATGCAGCTGAAAGCAGGGACTCCTCCATGTGTGTGTTCGTGAAACTGCAACATCCAAAATGTGAGAGTTGGATGCTGCATATCATCACATTCACAAGTTACTGCCATCAGGAAATCAAGACCAGAAGACAAAGTAGTAAAGATGACTATCATGAAAAGAACAAGTGTGAATTTGGTAGTTTCTTGCATTAAAAAGGGTGCTTTCAGACATCTGACTGTAAAATCTCAGATGTCACAGCATCCTTGAATGCACCAACAATGAGTTTTCAAGGCAGTTACTGCTCACACTGCATTGTCATATGATGATAATGTAACTTTTACAAAAAGTAATAGTTTCCTGTGATGGATTACCTGCCTCAAATATGTTTTAAATTTCTGCTGTAAATGTTCTACCTTTATTTTTAGTCTGAACATTGAAAACACAAAAGCACCAGAGTCTGTGCAGTCTAAAAACACTTAAGGTATTTAAAGGAAAAGTGTGTAGAATTTAGAACCAATTTAGATGCCACTAAATCCTACACACTGGACCGTTAACTGTTGGATCTGTAGTGAGCCATTTTTATTTTATCTTCATCACACAACCTCTGGTTGTTTACATCATGTCCTTGCAGCCGTCTGTTCCCACATTGTAACTTTAGACATTCACTCTCTCTTCCCTTTGTCAAATTTGACTTTCTTTGTAAATATTTTTTAACAAAAGAGGGATAAAAAGGACTATTTGATATATTTTTGACAATGTATTTGTCAGAGAGAGGAAGACTGTATGTCATAACACTATTATATTTGTCAAAAACACACCAGCTAGATGTTTTTATGCATTACTAAGTTGTGAAATTAGTTTTTTTTTTAATTTGCCCCATGTTCTCAGTAAAGGCAGCAAGGGCTCAGAAGCAAATGTTTTCTTTCTCACTCTTTGTGAAAATGGAGAGAGCTGTCCCCTCACTCACCCCCTCAAACAGTATGTCTTAAACCAGTAATGTCATACAATGGTGAATAAACTTTGATTTGAATTTTACTGTACCATTGCTGCTGTTACTCAGACAATGTGCTAACATACTTTGTACATGGTGATACAAGTGATACTGCTCTTTCCAGAGCCGGTGCTATTGTGTAGTATTTCCTGTTATATTTAATATCATACACTAAGCCTCATTTAAAGTGTCTTCCTAGAAATATATTTACAGTAAATGTAATCTTGAACACATTTTGCACAGCATACTATATTTGATGCATATAAAATACGATACATAAATTCTGTACAACAAACACTGAAAGGCAGTGTTTTTGTGCCCTCTCTGACCAGCATCAGTGATGGTGACATCACCCAACAGTGACATCTGCAGCAAGATGAGCAGTTAAACCACTGGAGGTCAGCAAAGATAAGATTTTCAAGGAATGTTAAATTACTCTTTAAAGGGTTGGTTCATCAGAATGACAGGAAAACATCTTTTACCTCCAGTTTTGGTTTTATTAGCCCAGGTTTAGAGATAACTGTGCCTGACATTTCTGCCTTCCCCCAAATACAACAGAGGTGAATGGAATTTGTAGTTATTCTAGTTTGTAGCAGTTTAGATTTGCTACAAACTATCAAACACATTTTTCCTTGTTACTCTGGATACTCTGAATAGACCTGTTGGACAGTTGGAACTACTTCCTACCAAAGATTAGTCCCCATGAAAGCCATTCACAGTCAGGTTTTTGGATTATTTACAGTAACATGGACACTGTGTGACTGTAAGATGTTTCTGTTAAATTGTTATTTAAAATTTTTCAGTTCACTTTGGATGAGTCCAGGATTCACATAAAGACTGATGTAAAGTTTTAAGTTAAAAGTTTACTTCTTGATTGTATTTCTACTGAACTTAATACTTATAGTTTTGATCATGGATAATATTTTTCAATGAAACTACTGGACTGGTAGTAACACCATTTTACCAGTCACCTCGATTTTTCTAAGAGAGTGGGAGCTGTAAATGATTGGCTAACCAAAAAAGGCTGATGGGACTGGTAAGACAAACTTATAGCCAACACTGAGCAGCTTGTGTTTTGTTTGGTGGATGGTGTTGGTTTTCCCATGTTTTCTGCAAATCATGTGTCTCTGCAGTCAATGAGCTGAAATGCTTTCCCAAGAAAGCAGAATGTGTCACAATCTGTTCTGATGAGTGTTGATCAGTGGCTGCCAATACAAATATACAGCCGAGATTTCCACTGTTACTGTTGTAAATGATATTGTGTAAGTGGATAAAATATCAGTCCCAACTACTCAAGTTTTACTCCAAATGCTGATGTTTAAAGGTACCGAAATGTTTATTACCATTGTACTTTTTTCCTGTTGCTAACTGTAGAGTTGTATTCAGCGACAAATTTGTGATTTAATTCAAAAACAATCACTAAAATCACTTAGATGTCCACTTTTCAATCTGCAAAACATCATTAAAAATATAAATATTGCTTTTCAAATGTGATGTCAGCCAATACTGATAGTACGCCAAAATTAATGACATTTTGCTCCAATCAGACGACACAGTATCGACCTTTCAAAGCAGTATCACTTCAACAAGCTGTAAATCACTTAATCACATAACAAACGCCTCATTAAGTCACACATGTGGAACAAATATTTAAAAGTAACCTGTAGACTATTTCAAAAATGTCAAAGGGGTTAAACGTTAGCATGCTTAGTTAAGTGTGTTAGCATGTTAACATTTGCTAATTAGCATTAGGCACAAAGTACAGCTGGGTATATATAGTATATATCATTCAAATATATGAATGATATATACTATATGTAAGCTATAAGCAAAATTTGATTTCTAAAGTTCCTGTTATTGATTGATTTCTTCATAGATTTGTGTTGAAAGATGTTCTGTGTTTTGACAGATAGTTCTTGCAGTGAAGATGAAGCTACAATCCATTCTGTTCAGCTTCCAGTCTTCCACATAAAATCCTCTTAAATCCCTGATCTTTGATGGATCCTCAGAAGTGTTACATATGAAGCTCAAGAGGAGCTCAAATCTGCAACATGTACTCACGTAAAAAGACCTGTTCTCTTATCCAGATAACTCCGGCCCCGGGTGGACGAGCTGTTGTGGAAACTACAAACTGCAGTGGATTCACAATTTAAGAAGGTTCATGTTAGCCCAATATCACAGAGAGTAGAAAAGCCCACAGAACACAGGATCACTTCAGATTTAGTTGTTTTTTATTTAATTCAACAACACACATTTAAAAGACTGTAAACAATGAACAATAGGCTAACTGTATGTAAGAAGTGGTACAGTAGGCAAAATCAGTACATAAAAATAGTGCCTATAAACATTAGTTACCATTCAGTTATATGGGTGGGATATGGGCAGAGTTAACAATCTATTACTACAGCATCTTGTTATCATGTATATAATATGATAATATAATATATACAAATGATATCTCAGCATTCAACTCATCACAGAAAAAACTTGAGTCAAAAAACATCCTCATGTCTTCTATTTATTCTTTTTAACCAAAAAGAAATCATTGCCATAGAACATAATGCCCCATTTAGTTATAAGGAATAACTAACTGGATTACCAGGATATCTGTTCTTCAAAATGGATATTTGTTTCCCTCACTGAAATTGAGAACAAGTAATGAATATTTACCCAAATATATTTTAGATTATAAGAAATATCCTAAAATGTAATGTTAATTTTATCTTATCAAGACTTTATCTCAATTTGGTGACTTTTGTAGTGTTAATACAGGGCTTATTTTCTTACTTTTCTTTCTTAGCTGGCCCAGCACCAGGATGAAGTGACCGAGGGGGCTGTTAAAAACTGCAAGGGGGGAATTTTTTCCATAAAATAAAATTCATTGATTTAACTTTGCAATAGCCTCAGAAAGGCTAAATAACAACAACCTAAGGCTACTGTTTCAAAATCAAAGAGAATACATTTACTAACCAGAGCACTCACATAAGAATGTAGCACTAAAAGAGATAAATATTTTTTGAATTTATGAATGATTCTGTCTGGCTTTTTTTTTTTTTTATCATGTTGTGTGCCCCCTTCACACCACAAACAGCACTGTCCATTGTTCTGGTACAACAGTTAAGTTAAAGATAGTTACTTGTAACTTTTGCTATTTTTCTGTAGATACATAAAGCTGGAGGACAATCTGCTCCCCTTACACCTCTGGATGGTGTTTGGGGTCAGCCAGTGGCAGCAGCTGAGGGAACATACAAGTACAACAGAGTGAGAAAGACAAATAAACATTGAATTATTAAATAAAAGTTACAATAACACTTGCAGGAGACTTGTTTTCAATGTCATCATTAACTGTACCTTTGTCTGCTACAGCCACCTGCGCCTCTGTGCCAAAAAACAGAATAAGTAAGTGAAACATAATGTTTGAATAATTAAATAAGGCATATTAAGACTTAAGGAAATTTTTGTAAATGTTTTCAATAATTGTTACCATACCTCTGCCTGTTACAGCCAAATGCACCTCAGAAAAAAATACAATAAGTATACTAGAGTGAGTAAGATAAGTAATAACTGAATTACAATATAAGGCTTGCAAGATTCATGTGTTAATGTTGTCATTAATGATTGCCATACCTGTGTCTCGTAAAGCAATCTTCACCTCAGTAAAAATCATTTTAAGAAAAAACAACAAAGTGAGTAATCTTTAACTTATTAAATAAGTGACATAAAATGGATAAATAAGTGATCATTAAATGGATAATAAGTGATATTAAATGGAAAGAAACCAGGTCGCTTTCATTCCAATTCAGAAGCTTGTACTTACCTTTCCTAACTTTATATGATTTACAGTTGCTTGGGTGGTTGAGCGGATCCTCTGTTAATTTCAGGGTTGTTGTGTTTTTCAATCGCTGGCTCCTCTTACCCTTGTGAAGCCCACTGAGCCTCAGGCCATGATGGCAGATGTAGGAGTCAGTTTTAAACTGGCTTCCTTTGACGCAAAGGAGCAACAGCAAAGGTTTGTTTAGGCTTGGATCAGGGAAAGCAGGATCGCCCCCTAATACCAGGCCTGAAAGGGGATTATATTGTATTTAGGGCATTGGAGACCAAGATTATCTGTGGTTTCACTAGCCCCATCAATCACAAAGGCCAGCCCTCAAGGTTATAAAAAGAAAATCCAGCCACCAGATATAGATAGGCCCTGGTGCAAGACACTACCTAGGGCACTACCAGACCTGCCAGACGCAAAGGCTAGCCCTTAATGTTACAACACCAAATTCCAGTCACTGGATATGGATAGGCCCTGGTGCAAGACGCTACCTAGGGTACTGCTAGCCCCGCCAGACGCAAAGGCCAGCCCTTAATGTTACAACACCAAGATCCAGTCATTGGATATGGATAGGCCCTGGTGTAAAACACTACCTAGGACACTACAAGCCCCGCCAGGTGCAAAGGCTACCCATGACATTGCCAGCCCTATCAGATGTAAAAAAGACAGCCCTCAAGTTACAAAAGCCCTGCCAGACGCAAAGACCAGCCCTCAGGCTCTCAAAAGCAGAATCCAGCCACTAGATAGAGATAAACCCTGGTGCAAGACGCTACCTAGGGTACTGCCAGCCCTGCCAGATGCAAAGGACAGCTCTTACTGTTAGAAAACCAAATTCAGTAACTGGATACAAATAGACCCTCGTGCAAGACGCTACCTAGGGTTCTGCCAGCCCCACCAGATGCAAAGGCTAGCCCTTAATGTTACAAAACCAAAATCCAGTCACTGGATATGGATAGGCCCTGGTGTAAAACATTACCTAGGACACTACAAGCCCCGCCAGGTGCAAAGGCTACCCATGACATTGCCAGCCCTATCAGATGTGAAAAAGACAGCCCTCAAGTTACAAAAGCCCTATCAGACGCAAAGGCCAGCCCTCAGGCTCTCAAAAGCAGAATCTAGCCACTAGATAGCAATAAACCCTGGTGCAAGACACTACTGAGGGCACTTCCAGCCCTGCCAGACGCAAAGGCCACCCCTCAGGATTACAAAGAAAAATCAAGCTACCAGATCCTGCTGTTTCCAGCTGGACAGTCAGTCCTGCATTATACAGGACTGACAATCCTAATCTGAGTCACTGTCGTTATACCACCATGGCCTCTTGGGAATAACATTACAGTGTCTTTCAAAGCTCCTATTTGTAGAGGAGCTGAGGCCAGAAGTTGAGGGTCTCGGCTCTTCTGAGCTCTCATTCTCTCAGAGGCTTTCTTCACAGCTCCCTCTCGGCCTCTTAGCAGGAGTCATCTCCTTGTAGCTCTCCTCTCTTTGAGGGGGAGATGAGACCAGAAGTTGAGAGAGTCTGCTGTTCAGAACTGTCAGGTTGTTCTAGCTGCTTAGGAAGTTCAAGATGCTGATCAGGAAGTTCAAGATGTTGCTCTGGAAGTTGAGGATGCTGATGAAGAAGTTCAAGATGCTGCTCAGGTTCCCGCAGGTTACTGTCGGGCCCTTGCTGATAAATACGACTCACAAAACTAGCAATGTTAAGAGGAACCTGTTCATCCCAGCTTGGCCAAAGTTCTGGTGGTGGTAGATTATGAAGAGGCCTGATGCTTTCCTCCTCCTCATCAACCTCATCATCATTGCCATCAATAGCATCATCACCATCATCATTTTCATCGTCCTCTTCAAAGGACCCATACCCAGAGTCATCGCTGCTCTCGTCAGACCATTCATCATTATCATCGGTGTCTTCATCACTCTCAGCCTCTTGAGGATTGTCTTCCTCATGCTCACCTTCTTCATTGGAGGAGAGAGGAGGAATATCCATACCTGCATCATCCTCAAGAACATCCTCAGCCTCTTCTTCCTCTTCTTCATCGTCCGAGGACAGAGGGGGAATGCCTTCGCCTTCATCTTCCTCTAGATTGACCACAACCTCTGCTTCCTCATCGTCCGAGGAGATATAGATTGGAAGAGCGTTACCTTCATCCCTGTTGATGATCCTGATTAGTTCAGGGATCCCTTCAGCGGCAGGGCGTTCAACGATGTAGAAGACACCTGCAGGGACAAGAAGTTACAGTTTGTGAAAACTTGATTTCAAATCTTAAGTATGTCTCAAAAATGTTGTATTTGTGACTAAATAAGTAATAATCAAAGTTAAATATAAGTTAAAATACATTAAAAATAATAGATTAAAATAATTCCATTCAATAACTTTAATTCTGCTTAAACCAGACTGTGTATGTGGTTTGGTAATATTGGATTGACAGTGGTATCTCTCTTGCAGCAAACAACCATGCAACTCACTATTCTGATTCTTATATCTTAAAATAATAAATAAACCAGACATTAGCTTTTTCCTACACAATCACATCCTCTTTTAAACAGCAAGCATCTTGTGAAACAAGTAGCCCTCTCATTTTGGCAGATAATAACAAGGTAATGGATAAAATGATTAAGAAAACACACAAAAATGTTTAATCATAAAGATTTTGTAAGCAACGTCATGTACTTATTCCACAAGAAGAGAAACGCATGCTTTTAACTATATCTTTTGCCACTCTTTAGATCCCAACACATGATCACGACTGAGAACATACGTACCAGACATGGAGCATGCACCATCAGAACTTTGTGAGAACATGTCGATTCTCAGATATTCTTACCTAAACCTTACCTTATAAAAACAAATTATTTGGTTCCAGGCAACACGTTGCCTTGCCCAGTCCCCCTATAAGACATGACGATTGAATGACAAACAAGATGAACAACCAAAGACCAAAGAGAGACCTTTCTCTGATCATGTAACTATGTGATAAAGATAGGGGGATCTGTATACTTTGACAAAGTCTACGGCAACCTTTACATATTTGTAGTACAAGTTCATTATAAACACAAAAAAGATTGCAAACTTATCAAAGATCAAGATTCAAGGTACATTTTAATTGTCATTTTACAATGCAGGATTGCTCAATGAAATTCAGACTGTATTGCTGATATGATATTCTAGTAATTTTTCAAAACACTATGATATATACATATATATCCACTGTATGCTTTCTAGATATTAAAATAACTAAAAACATTGCAATTTGGCAACTAATATTTATTAAAAATACAACAGACTGAAACATCACCTCATCCTCGTTCACTGAAGTCTTTCTTAACTCAGATAAAATGGGTTAGAAAGATTTTCCTCTCTGAAACTAACTTTTAAAACAAAAATCAAATGTTGTATAGATGCCCCACCAGGGCGTAAACATACGGATCACTCAGTGTGTCACGGATAATGAAAAAGTATCTATATACAATCAGTTGAGACTCTACCTGCTCAAAACAAATTTCCAATTCTCCAAAAACAGTTTACAGGTGACCTCTTAATACCAAATCTTTTACTATTACTAAAATACTGAGATGTAGTCTTCAAGTTTGGTGTTCACAGGTCATGCGTAATTACACACGCTGGACCCTGGGAACCTTGACTAACCACAGGGCTTCTATAAAATAACAACACAAACATCTGAGCCTCTATCCACACTATGGTCGCTTATTATTCTCCCAGTTTATGAGTTGTACATTATGAAGCGTGCAGAGGACGGTAGCATTCTGGACGCACGACGGGCACGTTCAGTCACATGCACAATTGCAAGACAAATCAACTAAAATAAAAGATTACACTCAGCAGTTCTGGCTGTAGGTCCAAAAACAGACACCTGAAGTTCAATTTGTCTCCTTCACTCACGCTCATAACATCTGATGGTGCGTTTGGTGCGAATATGTGAAAATGAGCTCACTGAGGAGGTAAAGTGCTCCGACACCTCTGGATCCACTTTAAAACAACTCAGCTGTCCACACAGAGGGGACATGCTCTGGTTTACACCTGCGCGTTCTGACGTGCTGACGTTTCCTCTTAATTGCCCTCCTAATAGTTCCATCATCTCCATGGTTACAAGAAAATATATTTTTTATGCATTTTATAAAAAATGGCCCAGTTGCCATATTTTTTCCAAAACTTTCAACGCCAAACTCGATGAAATTGATGCCCTCACACCAAAATAAAAGTGTTCACTACACCATTGTTAACACATTCCACAACTTTCCCGGGACCTTTAATGCTTTCCCACCATCTAATAATCATTTTACACTGAGAAAACATCCTCTATCACCCAATCTGTGTTTTTCAAACAGGTCACAAAAAATCTTGTACTTGCCCATCTTAAAATTGAACAAAAGAAGTTCATTTTTGAGATGCATGAATGAGGAAAAACATGAATTTAGTTGTCTTACCTTCATGATGATTGTCCGGCTCATGCTGGCCTCCAATCAGCAGGTGTTTCTCTGTGGTTGGTGGGGTGCTGACAGGCATTTCTCCAGCAGGTTGCTTTTCCCACAATAGATCAGTTCTCCTCTGGTTTAGTTCTTCAACAAAGTCCGGTTTTTTCTCAGATGCTTTCCAGCGTTCAGGTTTTGCAACAGGTCCAGTCGAGTGAAGTCCGAGTGCAAAGTGAGAAAATGGAAAAGTTCTGCAGATCTTATATGACCTCGGTCACGCGTCACCGTTCGGTTGCCATGACATGATGTGTGAGTGAATAAATCCGATATGTGTGTTATTACATTTTGTATACTTGCTAAACATGCTGACTGATGCTTTGCTGCCTTGAAACATTCTTTAAAAAGCTGATGGTGTTGCATCAAATACTGTTTGTGCAGGTATCAGAATAAACCAAATGTCTTTAAGAATTCAGTGTAAGCAAACTTTTTCATTTACCAGCAAAATATTATTTTAACCCAATTAAGTAAGTAAGTAAGCTTCCACGTCCAGCAACTGTGTTGTACTTACATCTTCTTGTCTTGCATTATGTAACCTTAGGATTATATGGGCCCACTTATTGATCAATACTAATTCTTGAAAGCTTTGTATCAGATTCTAGTGTTGCTGAATACTATCATCAGTTATCAGGGTTGAATTTTGTTTCATGTGATCCCTTGAGCTCTGGTAGAAGGGTGATATCAGGGGGAAATGTTTGAATACCACTACCCAGAGCAAGTCAGTATTGTTTCTCTTTTTAAAGAATAGGACTGAAACACAGAGGGAGAGTAATTATATCACATTGACAGAGGACGACACCGAAGCCAGCCTTGGTAATTCTCTTCACTGCTGTCTTAGTGAAGCGTTAGGAGTCATAGAGGAGAGGTCGGACGACTCCGAACAATTGTTGCAGCTGGTTAGAGAAGAGGTGGCCAAGAGGGTGAACCGATCCCTTATGAGACATTCCACCTCTTCCAAACAGTCCAAGGAGTCTGTGGAGTGTGAAACCCCTGGATCTCACACTAAGCAGGAGGTGGGCTTCGACAACATCTTAGAGAGAGGATTGTGGGAGAATAAGTTTCTCTCTCCCACAGACTGTTGGAAACCTCCACTGCAACATATTCAGGATGCTTTGCCGGGAGTTTGGATCTGCAAAGCTGCTGCAGGCTGCCATCATGTCTGGAGATATGGTGTTTGAGGAAGCAGTAACAAGGGGATTACAATCACAGCTGGAGAATTTGACACAAAAAAACATCAGCTTTGGTAACACAGTGAAGAGGTTTTCAGGGGTAAGAGAAATAAAGTTGTTACAGCCTGTTAGGTCAACACACCGGTAGTCTTGCAATACCGAACAACTGGAGATCTCCACCTACCGAAGTCTGGGGATTTCTAAATGCACTGTAGTTGCTTGAAAAGAGGTGAGAACGGCCACTAACAAACCTACACCCCTTAAATTTTGTCAAGGACATGCCTCACCGGAAATGATGCTCTCCCTCCCATTCTCCTCCCTAGTGAACTGCATGTCACCACCCCAATATGAAGGGTCGCCCTAAAGACTTTGGATTGGGTTCTGAAATGCAGGTTTTTTTAAAACTCGAATTGTTTCCACACAGTTTTAACAACGACACCTGGGAGATTGTCCTCAGTCTCTATAAGTGAAGTGTTTAGAGACTGACCTGTGAGGTAGTCTACCTGGAGAATGACTCAACACCTGTGAGTCAGAAGAAACAGACAGGCTGTACCATCACCAGGATCTTCTTTTTCGTGGCCAGGGGTCTGGCAGGAAATCATTCACCTCCTGCATCAGTGGCGGATCCCGTGATGACTAGCTCACACGAGTATCCCACCTCCAGTCTTTCCCCATTCCTCATCTTTATTGCCTTGCATTCATCCTGAAAAAAGGTATAGTTTTTCAAGATGAATGCAGTCTCTTAAAAAGGATGTGTAAGTTTGGAGTACAGGCTGGATTGATAGTTTGACAAAGTAGAGCTGAGCTTCAGTTCTATTTTGTCAAATGACTCTGGTACATCCTAAACCGTGCTGATATGGTTACACATCTTTTTTAAGAGTCAGTGCGGCACAGTGGCTCAATGTGGCCTTATAGGAAGAAGGTTGAGGATTTGGTTTGCAGCCTCAGCCCTCTTCCTGTGTGGAGTTTGCATGGTCTTGCTGTGTCAGCATGGGTTTTCCCTGGGTTCTCTGGTTGGTCCGCTCCTACATCCCAAAGACATGCAGCTCAGTTGGAAACTCTAAATTGCCCACATCTGTATTAATGTGAACTTCAGTAAAACTGGCTGAATATTAAAACCAAGTAATTCTTGTGATGTCACTTTTGTCATCTGTTACTATCAGAGGTAGAATGGGAGTCAGAGTCAAAGTACTTTCTCTAGAGGTTTGTCAAGTCACTGTTTCTACACTTTTTAAGTCTGTAAGTCCAATTTACATTGTCCAATCCATCAAACTTTGAATGTTGGTTTTCAGGGTACCATAGAGCAAGATTATACTTGGTTGGCAGGGCAGAGACTGACCTCACTTATCACTGCATTTCTGTACATGGAATGAGACACCGAGTGGTCAGCAAAGTTAAAAGGCTTAATTAAAATATTGATGTATTCAGGTTTTGTTTTTTTTAGTTGTCTGATAACCTTTTACTACATTTTCAGTTAAATGCAAATAAGACAGAAGCTCTTTATTCCAAACATCAAGCAGTATATGGGGTCGCTAAGTGCTTGTGTTCAGCATAACCTTTGAAATTTAGGTGTCATCTCTGACCAATCCCTGTCCTTTGATAATCTATCAGCCAGCTTATGTGCTCATGCTTTTTCCAGTTGAGGAACATTGCTAAATTAAGATCTGTGGTGACCAAGGTTGAGATGGAGATGATTATTCATGCTTTTATTTTTTTCTAGTTTAGATTATTGTAACATTCTTTTTGCCTGTTTAAATTAAACTTCTTTGAACCGTCTCCAAACTGTCCAAAATGCAGCTGCTCAGCTTTTAACTAGAAATAACAGGAGATCACATATCATGCCAATTTTATCCTCTCTGCACTGGCTTCCAATTAGATTTCGCATCCATTTTAAAATACTGCTGCTAACCTTTAGAGCCTTTCATGGTCAAACACCCCAGTATTTTGTTGATCTCCTCCTCCCCTATAAGCCTAATTGGGCTCTTGGGTCTTCTAAACAAAAATTACTGGCTGTCCCTCAAACCCGCTATAAAACCTGAGGTGACTGTGCTTTTCAAGCTGCACCCAATCTATGGAATGCTCTCCCCTTATCGCTGTGATCCCTAGACTCCTGTGACATCTTTATGAAGCAGCTGAAAACGTTTTATTCAGACAGGCTTTTGGTAATAATGGCTCCACTTTATTTATTGCGTTTTATTGGCTTATTTCCTCGCCTGTGTTTTGGAACTTCTATACTTGTTTGTGTCGGTCCTCATTGGTTTGTTGTTGCTGTGATTTTAACTCGTCAGCCCTGTGCTGTTTGTCATCATTGCTATTTTGAATATTACCATTAATAGTGTATTTTTCATTAATGTAAAGCATTTTGTGATTTTGTATCTGTGAAAGGTGCTATACAAATAAACTTTTACTTATTTTACTTTTACTACATTTTCAGATATCAGATTTGGGACTCCATATTGGTGGACATTAATGTCTGTACCAAAATTCATGGTAATACATCCAATAGTTGTTGAGATATTTCAGTCTTGGGCCAAAGTAGTGGACCGACCAACAATTCCATCCCTAGGACCACGCTGCAGGCGTGGCCAAAAAGGATGTTAAAAATGCCAATTTTACAACCTGCTCTATATCATTGAAGCTTGAATGTTGCTTTTTAGAGCTAGTATCAGCTAATGGCATAAACAATGCATCTTAATTAAATCCAATCATCAGTAGAGCTGAGTATTGAATCTCAATACTTTCTTGGAACTGACCAAACTGTGTACCAAAGTTGGTATTGAATGTCTGGTCATTGTTAATCCTTTTCTTTGATTAGATACTTCTTAATTTAAATAAAAATTAGATTTCATGTTAGGCTTTATTCTATCCAGAATATCTATATTTCTCAAAGTAAGTTATTGTAAAAAGTAGTTTCGGTATCTGTATCAAAACACATGTGTGGGATCAGCACTAGTACAAAAACATTTCACGTGATACCCAGTTTGAATCATCAGACTGTTATGTTGTGTCAGACTGAGCACTATTCAGAGAAAAAAACAGAAATCTAGGCCTCTATGTTGTTTATTTAGCTCTATGCAGGAGTAGAAAAACTAAGAAGAAAACAGGTTGGCAATAATGGACAGTTTTATCTATGATGACTCACATAAACAAAATCATTCATTTGTTCTTTAAATCTGGATGTACAGTAGCAATCATACTTCTTCTGTAGAGACATCTTAAACATCAAATCACAAAAAGGTGCCTCATGAAGGCTAAATATGATGTAAATTATGCAGTGCCTATAAAAAGTATTAATTCCCCTTCCCCCAAGCATTAAGCCAAAGACACAGGACAGGACACACAGGAATAGCTTTGAAACTTGAATGTCCCCCAGTGGTTGAATCAGATCTCCAGATCCAGATATCAACCCAATTGAAAATTTGTGGCTGTTAACTCATGGGCCTGTAGTAAGTCAGTAAGTCAGTATGTATGTATGTATGTAAAATTGCACCTATCCACACAGACTCTAGGCTGTAACTGCTGCCAAAGTTGCAGCTACTAAACACTGACATGCAGGGGATGAATACTTCTGCAAACTAGTATCTTATGTTTTATTTTTGTAATCAATTCAGATCACTTCGTAGAGATCTGTTTTCACTTTGACATTAAAGTGTCTTTTTCTATTGATCAGTATCTAAAAAATATTTTCTCGATTGATCAATCAGTCATTTGGTCTATAAATGGTCAGAACACGGTGAGAACTGTCGACCACTGTGACCCAAAGGCCAAGATGCAACCTAAAATGTCTTGTTTTGTCCTGACCAACAGTCCACAACACAAAAGATATTCAGTTTACTGTCATACTGAGGACTAAAAAAGAACTAAATATTCAAATGTAATACGCTGAAACAAGACGATTTTAGCATTTCTTCTTAAAAATTACTCAAAATGATTAATTGATTTTCAAAGTAGTTGGTGATACATTTTTTGTTGATCGACTAATTGTCACAGCAATCATACTTCTTATCTAGAGACATGTCTTACCCCAGAAACCTCAAATGTGCCTCATGAAAGGCCAAATTCTGCTCTATAAAACATGCATTTTCTGTGAAGAAGGTGATAAAAACACAAGCCAAAAACAAGGATCCATACAGTGTTGTGGCCCAACACGCCATGTACAAATGAGAGGTCATAGCTTACAGACTGGATCTGTTCTGGCTCCAAAGGCACTTTCAAGAATATGACCTTTATGTGTACAAAATAATAATAACTGTTGTTCCCATAGGGATGAGGAAGGTCTGCATCTCTCCACACAGCAGCCTACTGTCCACTGTCTCTGTGAGGTAGGTTTAAAATCCCTTCACTCCTGAGGCAGAGGAGGTCTTGTCTCACAGCTGAGAGTCATCTCCTCAGAGGGAAAAGGCAAAGAAACCCGGTACACAGCTGACTCATCTACTCTGCCTGCTGGTCCAGAACCTGGATGTTGGCTTTCTGCTTCTTGCCTTTGTGTCCAGGTAGTTTTATGTTCTGCTCTGTGATCTTGCTCTCTTCATCAGAGCCCGATTCCTCCTCAGAGTCTGACGAATCCTCTTCGTCTTCAGAGTCGCTGTCTGACCCGCTGAGCTCCACCAGCGCTACGTCCTGACGACAAGAGAATGAAATCACGACTCAAATCAAATCATATAAGTTAGGTTACAACAAATCAAAAGGACTCTTAAACTCCTTAAAATGCCAAAGTTGGTATGTTTCATCACTGGAATTGACTTTCTAGTTCACCAGCTGCCTGACACTCACCATTTCTATGACCTTCTCTGCCTCCTCCACGCTCTCTATGTCAAAGCGTCCAGCAGGGGATTCCTCCATCTGCTGCTTCAGCTTCTCGTTGGCCTCAGCCATCTGTGGGAGGAAGCTCTGCAGCCGCTCCAACACTGATGCAACAAAGCAAAGCACACATCAAGACTCCTCCAACTCATTTTTTTTTATCTCTTAGGTTTTGTGCAATTAAAAAATGTAAAAGATCAGATTAATAGCAAGTCAGCATGCAGGGCAGTTTAATCTCACCGCTGCTTCTTGGGACTCTCTCTGTCTGCAGGGATCTGCTGGCCTTTGGCTTGAGGAGAAGCTTCTCATTGAGACCTGGCGGCACAATTAACAATAAAATGTTTATTTGAGTGAAAAGGATACAATCAAGACACAAAACTTTGCAACGATAAAATGTTCAGAAAGTCATAAAAAAGTGATTTAAGATTGAAGTGTTAAGTGTGAAAATTCACAAGGAAGTTCCTTAACATTGAAAGGTCACTGGAGGGTTCCACATACTCTCATATACTCATATCAACATTTCCAAAACTGTTTTTTCATGACTGTGCTGATGCCAAGTATTTTACTATGGATTAGAAAAGAGCTGTATTTTCCTTTAAATGCAAATATTCAATATCAATGTTCAAATTTTCTGTCAAAATCATATTATAATGATGTGATGTTATCTGTTATTGTTATACACATTTCTGTTGTCAAAATGAATCAATCTGAGCAACCTGAGTCACGAAACTTTGTTTGATACACTGAGGAATTTGGTGTCATGTAATGCATAGTGGTATACCATTATTTTCATTATCTATGAATTTGATTATTTTCCCAATAAATCCATTTTACGTGTGGTCTGTAAAATGTCAGCAAACTGTGAAAACATCCATCACAAGTTCCCAGGGCTCATGGTTGTTTTTCAAAATGTCTTGTTTTATCTGAACATAGTCCAAAACCCAAAAGGAATCAAGTTATTGTCATAGGAGAGTATAAATACCAGAAAATATTCACATCTGGGATTCAGAACCAGTGAAATTTTGACCATTTTTGCTTAAAATTGCAGAAATGTTGCATTCATTTTTTGTTGATCAACCCAACTAATCGTTGCAGCTCTAACAGCGTCCCTGAGGCGCAAAACACAACAACATTTCAGAAAACAACAACAAAACAAAAACACAACATGTCACAAAATGTCATTGTGTTTTGCACCTCAGGGCCACCGTACAGCTCTACACATTACATCTCTTAACATTAATTTGAATATCAGTAAACCCTAAATTTCTGCCTAAAGAATATACATTTATTTCTCTAACATCAATCACACTTTACATGACATTGTTTAGGATTGTATCAAAACATTTTTGCAGCCATAATGTCTGGAACTCTACTGTATGAAACTGCGCTTATTTCTAACATTTGGATTTGGTCTTAGACACCTGTTATTACATTTCAATTAATTTCCCACAGCTTTGGGAATATTTTAGTTGTCTGCAACATTTCCAGACCTGGTACACATTTATACAAATGACAAAACTTTCCTCTGAATGAATGAGTTCATGTGGGAGCCCTCCAGGACAGAGAAAACCTTCAGGAGACTTTAATGTTGTAATAAGGAAGCTATTGAGATACAGTGAAGTTCACGTAGGAATAACTATATACTGCATATGGCGAAGTTCCTTGAAAAAGTAACAACTCGGTTAGCTAACTTTTCATTATATCATAGCGAAACACCCGTTTTACATTCAAACTCTCCGCATTTCCCTTTCAACACTTTAACAGCTAAGAAAAGCATCCAAACCTCCTCCGTTGCCACATGACAGCAAAGCCTGTGAACTCGTTTTCTTGATGTTTAACTCCATTTCAGAGGCGACACGATTATGTTTGCATCGGCATCAACATGTGTGTTACTGGTGAGACTAACATCCGGGTGGAAGGTTAAAGCTCTGGTTTAAACTCTAGTTATAGCGCCCTCTGCTGTTTGGGAGGACTACAGCGGCTATGGGCGTTAATAGGTTATCGTTCAAAAGCCACACTTTAACAGAATTTATGGCAAAATGCGAACAATAAAGATAAGTTTGGACAAACATTAAATAAATTTGTACTGTACGCCTGCGCACTACAATCAAAATACCTGTGTGGCACTTTTTGTCCTGACTAGAAAGAGTATAGGTGTAGCAAGAGGTCTCACTCTCACTTGCTTTTGTTGTGTTTTTCAAATCCGTCAGTCGACTTTACACAAGTCATTGAGAAGCTATTACATTGTTTGATATATTTCGTATGTTGAAAATTGTATTTGGAGAAAGACGGCAGACCTGTTTCGATTAGAAAAACATCCATCCCAAGAAAGTACAATGACGAAAATTAGGAATGATTAATCTTGACTGGAAAAACATCTGCGAATTTGTGTGGCATATGCTGATTTTTTTAAAGTTCCTTTGAGCTATATTACAGTTAATTTACGCCCTTGTTATGAGTTGAAAGAACCCTTATGCTCGTGTAGGTAACCATTATTAAACATACTGAGTGGCACATCTTTTCTATATAGACGATCTTCAGTTGCACTGTTAGCTCTGACGCGGCTCTCTGGGAAGAAGACACATCTTTTCTCCTGGATGAAATATCTCCATAGCGGAAAACGACGGTGAAGTTAGCTTTCGATTCACCGGAAAGGTAACGTACGGTAAAGAAAAAATATTTAACATAACGAATACGTATTTTGCTATTTTTTTTTTTATACCTACTGGCTAACTAACACTGCTTGTATTTCCCCAGCTCACGCAGGAGCAAGTAGAGAGCCGTGCCTCCTGCTGTTTTGACTTCTACATAGCTAGCCAACATAGCACAGTTTTAGCTAACATAAACAAATAAACACAAATAGGCTTCTCAATATTAGCAAGTTTAGCAGGGAAACGTTAGCTTCTACAAACTGAGACTGAGAAAGACAGGTATTTATTATGAAGGCCTGAACAGTGATGTGTGACTTGCTAATGAAAATGTGGACAAACTATGGTCTCCACACCGTTTTCTATCAACATAGGACAAACAACACCGGTATAACATAATAGCAAAAACTATTATTGTTTTCAGAACAATGAGTGTTTTCCGTGTTCTCCTACGCACTCTGTCAACTACAGCTTCTTATCGGTGTCCAGTGTGCTCTGTCACACATCACTCATCACATTAAGAACTGAGTCAGCCTTTAAAAAAGTGGTTAAAGTGAGAACAAATGGTAGCTAGGTTTAGTTTACCCCCAAGTTTATATTTGTTTAGGTGCTGTGATGATATAGTACCTCTCCTGCTTTGCTTTCATTTGTACGCTCAAACTGAAACCTCTCAACGCCACATTCCTTTGCTTCCTCCTTTTGCGTTTTATAGTGCCTGACTCTGTCTTCACAACATCCAGGGAAATGCATTTTGGCTGGCAGCAGTGTGAGATATTGACAGCTGTACGTGTGTTTATAGGCTGAGGTTGCCAACAAATTGTCCAGCACTGAATTGTGAACATGGAAAACTGTCTCCAAGATATAAAAATAACGGTGGCCCTTTTGGCTTCCACTGATATAGCTCATTTTGTTAAAGATCCCCTCCAGACATGTATTAAGACATAAAATTACTCTGCTTGGAACAATAATTTGTGTCTGATATGTTTTTCCACAATAAACATATGATGACTTTAAAATCCATAAAATAGCACCTACTCTACTCTACTCTACTCTACTCTACTCTAACTTTCTTATTAAAAGTTCCAGAATCTGTAAATATTTTTCATTTCAAAAGTTTAACTGCTGGACACAAGATGTCTCCTGATTCACTGTAAAGTTCAGTTTGTGCACTGAAGGCTTCAAATTTCCAAATCACACTTGTGTAAGTTGAATATTGGACCAGGATCGGCTTCCAAACTAGTTGTGATGTCACAAATCCTGCT
Source organism: Scomberomorus guttatus (assembly GCA_038419695.1). NCBI lineage: Eukaryota > Metazoa > Chordata > Actinopteri > Scombriformes > Scombridae > Scomberomorus > Scomberomorus guttatus. The sequence goes on along the minus strand of CM076466.1, from coordinate 20,387,257 downwards.
CGTAGGCTCACTCCATCAAAATCAGTTTTTTTAATGAGCACAGAGAAACTTTCCACTTTCAGCAGATAAACGTGAAAACAGCCTTCTAGTGTCTGCGCATACATCATTCTGCACAATGAGGCTCAAACATCCAACTGTAGGAACATGAAGAAAAACAGTGGACTGGGACTTTAAGTTTGGGAGTTTCTCTAAAAGCTGTTCTGTAATTCATTAGAAGACAGCATCACAAAATAAAAGCCTTGTTTTTCTGGGTTAGACTTTAGGATGTTTTATTTACCCTTTATAGGACGTGACTCAGCTGTTACATCTCAGTGTAACATCATATTAAATATTGCTTCAGGCTGTGTTTTGCTGTTCTCCCACCTATTCTCTTTTCTGTTTTCTTTCATTGTGTATTTCCTCCAGGCTGATGATGAGTCCCTGAACCCAAGTTTTAACATGGATGGTGCACCTGAGCCAGCGTAAACCAGTTTTGCTGAGTATCTCTTTGACATCTCCCGCAGACTGGATGACGGGAGATGAGACACTGCAGCCCTAGACCACATCATGAGTATCCAGAGTCTGGGAGGAGCTATAGGGGAGTCCCTGGGCTCTAGCCTGACAGTGCGTATGAGCGGAGCAGGTGGTGGGTGGAGTGCTCTCTCCCTGAAACCTGTTTCCTCCGGGCGGATCGCCTCTCTTTTCCAGACCATGGTGCCCACTGGTTATAACAAGTTACAGGAGGAGCGGCTGGCTATGGCGGACCTTGGAGCTAAACCCGAGGCCAGCTCGCTCCAGAATGGCTACAGACAAGAGACATCTCACATAGAGGGCCGACGGCTCCTGGACCGGGCCTCTCGGTCCTCTGTGACTTTATCTGACTGTGGAGATGGAGGCTACTCTGAGACAGAGCCCATGTTGGCTGAGAGGAGACTCTCTGGGGAGGAGGCTGACGAGGAGGAGGAAGAGGATGAGGAGGCAGGGCTGGGATCTGCTGTGCAGAATATGCCCAAGGAGTCGCCTCTGGCTATGGCATTGCAGATCCTCGTGCCTTTCCTGCTAGCTGGATTTGGAACAGTATCAGCTGGAATGGTGCTGGATATTGTGCAGGTAATGTAAGCTACAATACAGCTTTTATTCTAACAGCAACAAGCATAGCTGAGCACTCAAGTCAGGGTGGAGTTAAAGGCTAATTCCATTTTATTACATCTTTAGTCTTGATTTCATAGTTGTGGCCATCATTTCTATCAGTTATAATGACTTTGCAGTCAGCAGTTACTGAGTTGTGGGAAAGTGCAGTTTCTTTTTAACAAACAAAAGTTATGTTTATGTGGGTGTTACTCACTAAAATGCATGATGTGTATCCCTGAGGTCTAACAATAATGTTGAATGCATTTCCTTCCTCATAAAACATTTCCCAAGCCAATTAAAAGTTAGAATCCTGCATTGTTAACATGTTTACTAGCTTGCTTTCTTCTTCTTCTTCCATGCCTTTGCTGGCACATTGCTGTGTATCGTGGTGCATTAAAGCCTGTAGAGTTGTGGAATAATGTGAATCCATAGGAAGGACTGTTCATCATGTCATCCATATGCACTTGCGCATGACAAAAACAAAAACTGCTCCATAGCACTACTAGAGGTAAAAAAAACTCAACAGAGTATCTTTAACTTTATGGATACAATGTTATTCTATTTCAGTTTTCTTTTTGTAGTACTTTTTTGAGACTTTTGCATTTTTTTCATTAGATAGCAAACTGCAGAGAAGTGACCCGAAGTGAGGAGAGTGGAAGCTTTTTGTGTTTCCTTGAGGTCTAACAAACATGTTGAATGCACCTCCTTACTCAAAACTACTGCATAGTCAAATTTGAATATTCTAAGCAGTCTATTGTTTACATCTATGTTTGCTAGCTTGCAGTCTTCTTTAACATCGCTACGTTTTTTTTGTCCAGCCAACAGTCCAAAGCCCAAAGATACTCAATTTACAATGATATAAAAAAAGAGAAAGGCATTAAATTGTGACTTCACTGAGAAGATGGGACCTGCAATGTGTCAGCCATCTTTGCACGATAAAGACTTTTAAAATCAAAATTGTTGTTGATTAATTTCCAGTCAGATGACTAACAGAATAATTGTTAATTGACTTCTAAAAATAGGAAGTGTTCTTCAGGAGATGTTGACCTTGCAGCAGTGTATAAAGTCTTCCCTACTTTGGAGGACATAGAGGTGTGAAAGAGCTAGTTTGGGTGTTTAGAATTTTCAGTTACAGTCTTAAACACTTCCAGTCTGTCGGCACTGTTGAATTTAGTTAACGAGTTCACGGGTGCGCATGCAAATGTGGGACTTTCCTTATCTAAGTCGTACCGTAGCATTTTAATTTGAATGCAAAATGAGGCTGCATGAAAGTAAAGTTACTAGAAGGTCAGAACAAGTGTTACCATAAATTTCAATGTGTTACTTCCTCGTGTTGTCCGCAGCACTGGGAGGCGTTCCAGTACATCACGGAGATCTTCATCCTGGTTCCTGCGCTGCTCGGCCTGAAGGGAAACCTGGAGATGACCCTGGCCTCCAGGCTGTCCACGGCGGTGAGACAAACACACACACACACACACCAGCTCTCTCTGAAGACATTCAGGAAGACACACCACTGTGGAAGTATTTTTATGTGCAGCGTGAAGTATAAAGTATAAACTAACTAAGTAAAGTTTTTATGATCAGTTGAGATGGATTTATCTTTTGTCAATAAAAGGTTGGAGCTCAATATGCGTGATATGCAATATGTGTGACTGAAGCGCTGTCTCCCCTTATATTCTCATTAGGTAGCTTTGGCTGTCTCTAGCTGCTTTAAAAGAGCTACACAGACCGTTCCTGATGACTGCTTGTTCCCTTTTGTGTTCTTTTTTCCTGTTTTGTTTAATTTTTTGACACAAGTTGCTCTTCTTGTAATTAGATGGCTCGAGTCCAACATTTTGGTGCATTGACTCGACTGCTGTTTACATTGCCTGTTTTTTTTGTCTACGCTCCAGCCTAGTTTACACCAAAGCTACTTTGTATTTTATTTTGTTGCACCGTTAAAAAAGTTGGCTTAAACTTTGCTTGAAAAGTTTACGCTACATGACGTCTTTGTGTGAGAGTGTGTTCACTTGTTATTGGACTGTTACTGTACAGCCTTTCCAGTCTGTAAATACATTACAGCTCTAATGTCTTCTCCTCTGTCAGATGAAGTGAAGAAAAAAACTGAATATTGACCCTGTTTGTCAGTGCAGCTGTCTCCATTTTCACCCTCCTCCAGTGTCCCTCCTTCTTCTTACTCCAAGTTATATATACTTTGGAAAGTTTCAAGTAAAAGTTATTTTGAAGCATCTTGAATTGATTTTGGTGTAAGAGCTTTGCGGATTAGGAATTAGAAGAGGAATTTGCTGATGTAGCAGAGTGAGGGGTGATTTCATGTAGAAGGAGGTGGGACGGGCTGTAGCAGCCAGGACGTCTGAACAGTCAGGTGGCAAATTTATTGCTCCACGTCAATCTCTCAGTGCACACGGTGTGAAAAGGGAAGGACAGTAAGGAAGGGGCAGGGTTGCCTGTTAGCTCAACACATTCATGAGTACACAGTGTACATTTGAAGCTTGTGATATCCCATAAAACTGTCATAGTGTCCACAAACCTGCGTAATTACAGGTTAAGTAATCACAGATAAGTCCACGTCACACTTCTTCAGCAGCACCTGTCCAAGATTTCTCAGTGTGTTCGCGTCTCTGTGTTTGTCTCCACCCCTCAAACTCTGCGAGATAGAAGAAGTGACAGAGCAGAATTCTCTCTTTGTTTGGTTTTTGGCTCTTCCTGTTGGCTCCCAGCTCCCCGCATACAGACTTCACATTCACAGCACTGTGTCAACACGGACAGCAGAGCTCAGTGTGAGCTGATACTCCACAGTGGTGTCCCGAAAAAAAAAACAGTTTGTCTTCATGTTACTGTTCTCCCCAGGCTCAGCTGTAAAACAGACAGTGAGGGAAGTTCTGCATTATCAAGATAAATTACACTTCCTTTTCCGCTTATAAAGTAATATTCTCACTGTGTAATTTAAAGTGATCTCATTACAGTTACTGAACTAGTGAAAGTATTGTATTATACTAGTGACTAGTATTGGTATGAGCTGTGTAAGTGGGACCAGACTGGCGAATGTTGGGACTCCAGATGTTTTAAAAACAATGTCTCACCTCCAGCTCAGTATACCTATTGATGACATTGGTCTCTTAAAATATCAGAAAAAAGTTTAGATAAAATGACTGGCCAAGTCAGTCACCCAATCTCAATCCAGTTGAGGTTCTATTTCATTTGTCAAAGGCCAGACTAAAGCCAAGAAGTCCCTGAAACAAGCAAAAATGGAAACAGGCTGCAGTGCAGGTCTGACTGAGCATCACCAGAAGAGTCAGCTGATTTCTGACAGTAGACGTCACACAGTCAATGACTGCAACTGATCTGACATCAGTTATGATGATGATTATTATAGTTATTATTATTGATAATAATAAATATAATTATTAATTTACATTTCCACTGATTTTACATGTCAAAGTCAATTTACTTGTCATGGTAAGTACCACTCAGGCTGTAAGTTGTATAATGTCCTCAGTGGCTTTGGAGGAGCTTTGCCAAATCCGGAAAAAATAAGCAGAGATTATCTCAGCTTTGGTTTTGTGATGACAAATTTGAGCCTGTTTTATAAACTAAGGGTGTGGAGTTTGAGTAATGTGCGTGCTTACAAGGCAGGAAGGGTCTAACCAAAGATGTTATCAAGCTGCATTATGGGAAATGCAGGACTAAGAGTTAGGATATCTTGGACTCTGCTGCTTCAATTTTGACCAGTCTTTTTAAAAAAATCTGACTCAACTCCCCCAACTGTATGTATGAAAGTGCAATACTAAATCACTGGAGTTTGTCCACTTACTTTTGGCTCTCTAAAATTGTGAGACTGATTGTGAGACAACTCTGACATAGGTCTAGGCAGTCACATAAACCTTATAAAGTGCTTTTTGCTTTTTTTTTTTCTCACTATGTTCTACCTCTCAACACAGGTGAATGTGGGCAAGATGGATTCTCCAATAGAGAAGTGGAATCTAATCATAGGGAACCTGGCACTTAAGCAGGTAATCACACACACACAATTGGTGCCTTGAATCATCCACTTTCATGTACAGCCATATTGCCTTTTCATCACAAAAACAATAAGAAATACTACAATGATTGCTTGAATTAGTCAAGTGTTGTCAAGTTTATATTATTATCAGCTTCTACACAAAATATGCCTGATTAAGTTTCTCTCTTGTGGTTTTTAGAGGTATTTTTACTGATTTTTTTTCCTTATTTGACCAAGAAAACAGTCATGTTTAATTATATTTGATATATATCTAAAATCTCACTTCATATCACTGTCATATTAATTATAAAGCTTTGGGTATTATATGGAATGTTTCTGTACATTCTTGATACACATAACATAACAAGTGTGGTAATTGGTTGAGCCCAGGTGGGCGTTCACTCAGACTGCTATATTGATCTCTGTTTGTGTAGTAAGACTGAGTACAGGCTCTGCTAATTATCTGCCCACACACTGACAAACACACCATAACACATGCCACATCAGTGTTTTGATGAGCTGGTTGTTTTGCAATAACATCTGTCAACAGGAAGTGTTATGTAATAGAAAAGCCTACCATGACATGCTTTTAATTACATTTTTTCACAACCATGTATATATGGAACCTTACCTACCAAAAGTAACTCTTTTACTTTTACTCCTCCTACTGTTTTTTTTTTTCTAATCAATAAAAGAGAACCACAACAAAAGCTGTTTTGGTTTGTTCTGCTTCCTGTCATTTCCCCCCCTCTTATCTCCCTCTTCCAGGTTCAGGCCACTGTGGTGGGTTTCCTGGCAGCTGTAGCAGCCGTGGTTCTTGGTTGGATCCCGGAGGGGAAGTTCCAGTTAAGCCATGCAGTGCTGCTCTGCTCCAGCAGCGTGGCCACGGCCTTCATAGCCTCCCTGCTGCAGGGTAAACACACACACACACGCTAACAGCTGAGTTCAAAATAAACTGTTAATACTGTCTGTGTGGAGAAGCTGGATCACGTCTGTCCAGACTATCATTGTGACTGATCTCCCACAATTACATGTTAAATGAAAAAAGAGTCATGCTTATGAGAACACTTTTTTCTTGCTGACAGTGTATGTTTATGATCATGTCTAAAAGTTCCTGATGCTTGCTGAAGTGCTCCTTCCTCCTCATGTCATGCTCAGGTATCATCATGGTGGGTGTGATTGTGGGTTCAAAGAAGACAGGCATCAACCCAGACAACGTTGCCACACCCATTGCGGCCAGTTTTGGTGACCTCATAACCTTGGCTATCCTGGCCTGGATAAGCCAAGGCCTCTATAAGTGCCTGGGTAAGTGAATAACTACTACTTCTTTTAACTACCACCTTAGCAAGGCTCTCACAATCACATGTAAAGATATGGCTGCATGAAGCAAAGATAACATCAGTAATTCTCAAATCATTACAAGTGGTTTTGACAGTATTTAATCATTTAGAAAACAAACGCGCCTGGGGTGACATCATGGAGGGCCAGCAGGAAGCAGAGGGATTTATGGGAGATGTAGTGTAGATTTTATGATTTCAAGTCATCACTGTAAAGGAATAATTCAGCACATTACTGAAAGATATTATTCTGTATTTCTTGTACATTGCAGAGCATGCATACAAGACCAGTTACAAAAAAGTAAAGCTAAATGATGTAATCAGATGAAATACACTGAAGAAACTGAAATGTCATCCTTGCTAGTTTGTGTTTTATATCAAGCAGCTAAAGTGATATAGTGTAACATGACTGAAGCTTATTAATGCCGATACATACAACAGAGTTTCAGTACAAATGACAAAACTATACTTTTCATTACTTACTTTAAACATTCTCTACAAATTATGTTATTTCATCAAAGAAGCCAAAGTTCTCAAATGTTAAGTCAGGATGTCCCCTTTGCCTAAAGATCACACAGTGCAATCGCAACACCCCTAGTTGGATTCCAGCTGGTACCTTTGTTGCATGTCGTTCCCTCTCACAGTCTCCCATGTTTCCTGTCAGGCTCTTCTGGCAACCTATCAAACAGGCAAAAATGCCCCAAATATAATCAGAAACATTTAAACACAAGCAGTTACTTGTACAAGTCCTTTGCCTTAATAAAAGACATTATAAATAAATTAGCTAAATTTTGATTTAAATCCGATTATCTGATCAAAGAATAAGGAAGCAAGACTATGAATCTGAATTCGATCTACTAAGTGCCTGCTTTTCAGGTGCAGATGTGATGCATTTTGTCCCAAACACATGAGGTGTATTTATCCAGCAGGGTTATCAGGCTGGTGTGTCATTTATCTTAGTGTTTGCAAGGTCAACTCTCCTTATTACATATGCATCTAATGTAGGATCATGCAATTAAAAGGAGGCGACATGTTGAGAGGTTGATTATGTATTGTGATGAATTTGCTAATGTCATGCAATTTCTGGCATACAGTGAACAGCAGCTGTAAACATAGTGCAGATGGGCGATGAGTCATAAGGAAGGTTGTGGTGGGAATTGAAACTTTATCTTAATCCTACAGAAGTCTTAGTGACATCATCAGACACAGAGTCATCACACCACAAAAATATCCAGAGAGCTGCATGTAATCAGTGTTCAACAAATACATAAACTCATAAAAATTTAGAGCTATAACTAAATTGTTACAGAGAAAAATGTAGCAATAATTATTAGTGAACATCAGGGACCATCAAACAGACAGAGTGCAGGTAGTTGTAGATTTTTTTCATTGAACTTGACCTTGATGATCAATTTATTGCAAAATCACTACAGACTACAACTGCACTGTTCTGTCTTTATTTAATGCAATTACCTACATTTACCTCCTATTCCGGTGAAACACACATTTGTACTGCACTTTCTGAGTAGATTTGACCCTGAGTGCTCTGACACAGTTCAGCTGGTACCAAAAAAGTGTTGAGGTTCAATATCCATTCCTAAACATGACTGATTAGTCTAAATTTATTTCTTCATTGGACATAATGTTTGATATTGCTGACATTATATACCATTCACCCATAGTTTCCAGTTATATTAGATTAGTTATATTATTGAATACTCTAGTTTCACAGTCTTGCTAAACATTTGTTAACATGGTCCCCCTTCTCTCAGTTAGTAATGTTTGTGAATCTCAGATGCTTTTCTTCTCATGGTTCTCTGTAGTGAGGCACTTCCCTCAGTCGGCCAGTAGAGGTCCCTCCTGCTTCACTCTGTAGCAGTGCTGCCCTCCAGTTGAAGAACTGACCGTCTCTTTTCCTCTCACCACACATTCCACGTTTAATTCATGTCACACCCAGACCTGTGTTGTGCCACCTTGTATGACTTAATACAACGAACAGTGGAAGCTGTTTCCTCTGACAAGCATCTCATACTAACTAACCCTGTCAGGTCTAATTGTATGACACAGATGTTCACCACTATGAAAGGAACAGTTTAAAGAGTACCTATTATGCTTTTCCTTATTTTCAGTCATATATATAATGTTACAATGTTGTATGTTCATATTAAATGTGGCGAAAGTGTCAAATAATGAGGTAAACGTACATATGTAGAAGTAATCCCTGTGAGGAAAAAGCACTGGCTTCAGACTACTCTGAACACTCGGTTCTACTTTCTACTTATCTGCTCCATCCACAGCACGCAAGTTCACTGCTCCGCTAACATTATGGCATTTTTCCATTGTTTTGGGGGTAGTCACGCCGAGCCATAACTCGAGTTGAGCTGACACACTGTGAGTGTTTTTCTTTTACACAGCAGGCAAAGTAAAATAAGTTGTTTACCTCTTGGAGGTGTGCTGGTTGTCTGCAGCTCTTCCATCAAACATCATCATCACTGTGGCTGTTTCTGCTTGTACTATTCCTCCCGGCATTATTTCTAACCGATCCGCTTCAAATATCTCCATATCTTGTTGTGTCAACTGGTTTTTAGCGCCGCTAACAAAGCTCTGCTAATTCAGTGAGGAACGTGTTTCATTTCCTGTAAATTCTTCACAATAAAAGTCTCCTGTTGTTTAGTCATTTAAAAGCTTTAACAGAAAGCTGGCCAATCAGAAGAGAGTGGGCTCATCAGGAGGAGGGCCTTAAAAAGACAGGAGCTAAAACTGCCTGTTAGAGACAGAGGCTGAACTGAGGGGCTGCATAAATGGCCAGTATAAGATAAATAAGGATTTCACAAACTGTGAATCTCAACTGTGAAAATATAGAGCTGGAAATGAGCATAATAGGTCCCCTTTAATGCTGTGAGCTAAATTTATTAAACACACTTAGATTTCATATTTCCATGGCAAGGCAGAGCAGTGAGGCTGTCTGGCTGTGTCACTTTCAGGACAGTGGCTCTGTTGTTCTTGAGCCCAGACATGCCAACACTCTCTTGCGAAATTGGAACTAGTGGCAAGTTTACTCTCAACTAAACAGAATTCAAATTATGTGATTATCTATGCAAGTTGCTCCTGATGGTCAGGCCAGCTCCTTGCATGGCAGCTCCGCCGCCATCGGTGTGTGAGTGTGTGTGTGTGAATGGGTAAATGAGAGGCAAAAATTAGAAAGCACTTTGTCTGTTAAGGTAGAAAGGCACTATATAAGTGCAGTCCATTTGCCATTTATCATATGCAGATAAAAACTTAATGCCCCTAATACTTCTAATTTTCAGGCAAACCAGCTGAGTAGAGATGAGACACCAGCGAGACAGAGTAGCTGCAGGAGCCAAGTGGAGTCCAGTCAAGTTTATTTATACAGTGCTTCCAACAACAGGATTGTTATAGAGTGCTTTACTGAGAGGGCTCAACAATAGATAAAAGCAGGGATAATGAGAGCATGAGATGAAGCACAAACACCGAGAAATGGGGCCCAAAGCTTCCGAGCACGCACCGTACGTGTGTTTGAGTGTGTTTGTGTTGATGTGGCAACACTGGTCCATTTCAGGGCAGTCCACAAGAGAAATGAGTCCATGACTGTAGACAAATTGAAAGAAATGGCTGGTAGGGAGTTAAATTAATACATCAGTGTTGGTTTCAGATACTGGCTGCATTTACACCTACACAATGGGCAAATCAAATATCACACTATTTTCACATAATTCCCACAATAACAAATAGATGGGACGTCATCTACAATATATTATAGTATTTTTTTTTAATTTACAGATTCATGACATGCTGCCACAAACTAGCAGAAGGCCGTGCCAGAAATCACAACAGCCCTAGAGTAAAATGTCTGTAGTAAAGGATGTGAGCTACTAGATTTAACACAAAAAGTTTCAGCAAACAGTTGCGTATTTAGACATCCAGCAGACATGCAGCAACATTAGACTGTTTTGAAGTCATGTTTCCAGCCACCTGACAAATGTAAGTCTAATAATCCCTTGTGGTCTTTTTGGTCTCCACCAGCTGCTGAGAAATAGATCTGGCTCTTTAGCTGCTAAATGCTCCTCTATTTTAACAAGCTAGTCTCTAACTTTGTCTGCCATTTGTTGTTGGGCAGGTAGTGTACAATGGGTTTATCAGAGATTTTTTCTATGGAAACAGCTGCCTACTGCAGCTGGAAACAAACCTAATGAAATCAGTGGGATTGAATGAAGACAGTAAGGTTGTCTGTCATAAAACCATCATACACCTTTCACTTGTGGTTTTTTACATTTGCTAACTCATGCTGGGTTTTGGGTGTACTTCTGTCATCATAAAGCATGGAAACAAGAGGGTACTTCTCATCACTATTGGGATCATCATTTCTTTCCCATGCATTAGCAGCATCTTTCCATTTCTCAGCTAAAGGAGATAGTTGGCAGCCACACTGTTCCTTTTTTCTTTCAGAGTGTTTTAGCTAAATGTATTCCACCAGAGATTGACAGGAATATCAATCGTTTGTTCATTGGTTTAATCACAGCAGCAGGCATTCAATGGCAGGGTGTCAGAGGTTCATGTAAACTATTTAACCTGTAGAAGACCCTAATGGGAGCATGGCTGATGGGCAGGTTACTCTGTGCATGTTTAACTCAACCTGTTTTACCTTCCCTGTCCATGTCTGGAACATTGCTCCAGAGGGAGGTGTGCCGCCTTGGGACGACGCTCCACTTCCCAAATATGTGCCTCAGTATACCTGCCTCAGCTTTATATTTTAGGACTGCTAGAGCCCATTATACCATGAACTGAACAGTGGGCCCTTTCTATTCTCTAGCTATGAGACCATCCAGATAATAAATCTGGGACTGTTTCCTAATGACAGTTATTTAGTACTTGGAACATAATCCTGCTGGAAACATCTGGTGGTGGCTCTAAGCAGGTGCTTTACCCTAATTAGTCTTTCAAAATAGTTGTGTTGTGCTATATTGTAGTTGGAACAGAGAGGTATAGTGCTAGAGAGAAAGTGAGAGAAACCTTAAGTGTGTTGGTGTGTGTTTCCTCTCTGCACCACTTTTTAAAAACCATATGCTGGTAAGGTGCACTGAGGAGTAAAGTTGGTAGGCTAACAAGTCAGGCCCTTTTTTGTTTTCTGACCACTTTTCTTTAACTTCAATGGAACATGTCATGATGTTGTGGAAAAATTCATAACAAAATGTTGATGGAGCAAGTATTTCTGGTTGGCAAATCTCCTTTCCTTTTGTCTGTCTGGTGTATCTCAGGCTCAGGAAATAGAAAGGAAGTAAAGAATCTTTCCCTTTCAGAGGATTTACCCAGCTCACTACTTTTTATGTCCTACAAGTCTGTAGAAAATCTTAGCTTTACATATTGAAGGACTTTTGTAGAATACAGTCACAGACAATCGCACATTTAATACAGATGGTTTTATCTTTTATAAGGATTTTTGGGCATTTTTTTGCACTTATTATAGACACACAGTAAAGAGATGACAGGAAACAAGGGAACAGGGTTTATGTGAGCCGGTATCACGTGTAGTTGTCCAGCAGATGAAAATATCAAAGGACAAAATGTCCAGTGGGAAATGCCGATTGCCAAATAAATTAATTAATTAATTAATAGCATATTAAATAGCCTAATATTGTCTGACCTATAAGATGTTGCCAAGACAACTTAAATATGAACTTATATTATGCAAAAGTTTTGCCTCCTATGTTTAAATGTAGGCTATTATGTAAGGGATAATCAACAAGTTCGGAGGCAAACCGAACTCAAACCAAAACCTCCACTTCACATCAGGTGGTTGTGCCTTAAAAACCGTTTAATGCACACCTGCAAGTTGATTATCCTGCTTATACCATGGTCATTTGACAACAATATAAAATGAAAGCATTCACAAATTTGTTGGTGAAAGTTTTGCACTCAAAATCAAAAGGTTATAAAGCAAGAGCTTACCGCTGTCATGACAACTTGCCGCTGTACTCGCTGCCAGCCTGAGCCGAGGCATAAAATTCACGTAAGGTGTCATTAAGCATAACTGCAGAGTATGTCTCCAAATCAGTGTTCCTTTTTTTTTGGTAGAGAAAGTCTCTCAGTATATTAACTGCCCATTTTGTTGCCTTTTCTGTATTAATCTTCATCAGATCTTAGTCTCCTTCTCTTCCTCTAACATCTTAAGCTCTTCAGGTGTCAGTTCCTTGTGCCGGTTTCTTTCTCTTCTTCTCCCTTTATCTGCCGCGTCGCATCCTTCAAAACTTCATAACGAGTAAGCTTTGACAACTGTGCTCTTTAATGTTGCTATGGTTACAAGTTGGGTGGCGGATGAATTTCGAACGGTGATTAAACTTGAGCCGAACTACGTGTGCAAAGTCTAGCGTAAACTCTGCAAGGGAGAGATTCAAAGATTTAAAGGGGAACTCGAACCAAGGATGTTTTGATTCATGGTCACCATCTTAACCTCTTAAGCCCAAGAGCCCCTGCCAGCAGGAGCAGGGCTGCCCACACATAAGCAAACATGTCACAGGGCATTTAATTTTACTGAGGAACTGCTCTCTATGCTAAGAGTTATTATGAACAAACTTGCTTTCAGTTAGTGTGAACTGACAGAAATGTGTCTTTAGCCAAGGCTGGATTACCAGGCAGGTAAAGTGGGCACCTACGCCAGGGTGGGGTGTGGGTGTGTTTATTTGTAACCCGCCCTGAAACAATCAGAACATAACGTTTTATTCCTCTCATTCGCTGGCTTTCTCGCTACCGCTGCTCGCTCTCCTCATCCACTCGCTGGCTCGCTCGACCACTGCTTCTCTCTCTCTCTCGTCTTTTTTTCAATGAGCCGGGAAGCTGACAGCAAAGCCTAACTTTACTTTTAAGGAGTGCTGGTGGTTCTTTTGGCTCTAGGCAAAATATAATTAAGATGCCATGTGTATTCCTCTACTTGTATACGCTAATCCGCTGAGAGTGGGAACAATGGGGGTCACTGGGTGCCTTCAGCTCAGTTTTGCCCCAGGGCCCCCCTTGTAGGTAAATCCACCCATGTCCTTGAATATTTAAAGCTGTCAAGTAATGAAATGTGGCATGGAATGCTTGGTCAGATCCTCAGCCTTGTTTAATTATTTTAAGATCAGATATCTCCTGACCTAATTAGAAAACTTTTCTGATTTTAGACGGTATTGCAAGTTTTTCTATGGCTGCTTGTGTTTGTGTTAGGTCAACAAAAAAAGAAGAATTTTTTCAAATGGTATCCAATGTGCCCCAGCTTCTCAAAACATTAAGTAGGAAAAATGAATGCATCTCCTCCTCTTCCCCAGATTCCTACCCGTATGTGTCGTCACTGGTTTGTGCTTTCTTCATGTGTCTGACTCCTCTGTGGATCGTCGTCTCCTCCAAGCACCCAGCCAGCCGCACCCTTCTCTACTCCGGATGGGAGCCAGTCATCACCGCCATGGTCATCAGCAGGTGTGTGTATGTGTGTTTGTGTATGTAGCCGAGTTTGTGTGTGTTTAGTCTTCAAAGGGGAAAGAACAGCTATTCTGCGTCTGCGACTGCCAGTGTCTGGTTTGCTTGATGACTCATCCCCTAAACAAATTGCAGCACCCGAGCACATACACCCTCGGGTCCCCTTGAGCCTGGCAGCCACACAAATACAGCCAGTGGGAAGGGAATGATTGTCTCCCTCGCTCTCACTCACTCTCTCAAGCACTCTTTTTCTCAACGCTCAGGTGAAACCACTTTTCTCAGGCTTTAATGGAGAAGTGAGAAAATACAAATATTGGCTCTGGACCACTTAAACTGAAAGCAATTGAAAAGTCTTTCATTCTCTCTCTTGCTCTTCCTCATTCAGTGCAGCTGATTAACTATTTTTAGTGGCGTTTATAGAGAAGCAAACAAATTCGACCGTGGACATCATTTATATGAGAAGACAGTGCTCTCTCTTTCTCATTCCCTGTCCCTTTTTGTCTCCCTCTCTGTCTCTGACACAGACACACACAGTAACACCAGTTAATGATCTAATTATGTTGTGTTCTGCAGCATTGGAGGGCTCATCCTGGACAAAACGGTGTCTGACCCAAATCTGGCTGGCATTGTGGTGTACACGCCGGTTATCAATGGTGAGTCACAGTATTGGCACTGCTTCTTCCTTCACTCTGAATGGCATCAAGGTGTCGCTGCCTTCATTTGCAGGAGTTTGCCCCCAGGACACCAACACACAAGGAGAATCTGGTCAAAGACTTGACCAAAGGTTTGAATATAACAGCTTCTTAAATCCGGGGGGATTTAGACAAGAGCTCTATATATGTTAAAAAAATCCTCACTGTGTGTATGGTCAGATGGCTCTAATCCCCAATCCCATTTCTCCTCTGGAAGTGCAGAAAGCATCTGTATTCATTTGTACCCCCACTCATTTATTCTAATTATTTCAATCTATATATGTTCTGAAAGCAAAATCAATGTGGTCTGTGTTCTCATGCCACTTGAAGCACTATAAGGAGGCAGCTAAAATTGTCCAAGGTTACTAATAAAGGTGAATTCAAGTCAGTTCACATCAAATACTCGTATGTATTTTAACCCAATAATGTTCTTGTGTGCTGTGTATGACTGTATTCACGGCTTGTTTATGTTGTACAGGTCTCGCTCTTTTAAGCATCTAGAACAGGGGTCTTCCAGCCTGCAAGACAATTTAATGAGTTAACCCTAACCCAATTTATTGTAACATTCGGTTTCAGGGACCAAGCAGTAAGGCTCAAGAACACCAGGTGTGTAAAGCAAAAAATAGTAATTTATTTACAAAATACAAAAATAGGCAAACTAGAGAAAAGTAATTTCAAAACTAGCGCCCTTTAATTTAAATTGAGGTCAACAAAACAAACAGCACCCTATACTGAACTCAACATAACTGACCTAACAAATGACACAAAGGGAGGGTTTATATACACAAAGGCTAGCCTACACAGAAACACAAGGGGGGAGGAATAAACAACTAATTCTATATCACAACATTAACCTTAATACAAACAAAGATTTAAATCAAGAAACTATTTACAACCGATCTAAGTGTCGAACCAAGGAAAAAAAAAAAAAAGTCCCAAAATAGTCAAATTTAAGTGGATCCCAAAAGGCAGACTCCTCTCTGGCACACCAAGTTGGCCTCTCCCACTTCCTTTCTGCCACAGTATAAGAAGCCATCTTTACTGGCACCAGTTCTTTTGGCCAGGAGAGAAACTCTGTGTCAGCATGACATTTCTTTTTCTTTTTCCCATATTAATTTTTCTCCAGTCTTAAGTAAGTCAAAATAGGATTAGGTGGCTTCTAAATAGAAGTATAAAAATCCTTTTTAAAAAGATTTTTTAAATATCCCATTTAACAACAACATTTAACAACCTGCACCTAACTACTCAACTTGTACACATAAATACATTTGCAAGGACCAACAGTACTCTGATTTACCAGTGTGCACCTGACACCAAAACGCCCCTTTCTAAACAGAAAGGTTGAGTTGAAGTACAGACAGTTTTAAGAGTTGGGCAGTTGATCCTTTTTTAGTGGAGTTTATTATGTCAGTTTCCTGTCTCGTCTGCGAGGAGAAAGTGAAATACAATCTCAAGCAGCATTGCTCTACTAAACACGTAGAGTATGGAGAAAGAGAAAGAAGAAAGATGAGTTGTTCACATTCAGAGTGTATATATTTGAAATTTATACCTGGGGGAAAACACACTAGGGGTTTATCCTTTATTCCTGAAAGTCCAATGCAATATTCCACTGTACATTTCTGAGTGTGTAACTGGCTTTCAGTCTGGAGAAACATGCCCGCTTCATAAGAAACATTGTATCATGTTGACTTAAATTTATTTCTAAAAATATTTATGGCAAGAAGTGAACCATATTGTTAGCTACAGTGGTTATTTTAAAGGTTTCTTCATGAGATTTTTCCTCATGATTTTGAATACACCCCAATTTCATTTTACACATCAGACAGCACCAACCAGTCTGCTGAATGTGTAACTTGGGAGTGTGGCTGATGCTGTTTGTCTTGACTCTCCCTCTCAGTTCTTTTTTTTTTTTTTGGCATTTTTGCCTTTATTGGATAGAGGATAGTGTAGTGGCAGACAGGAAAGAAAGGGAGAGGGAGGGGTACGACATGCAACAAAGGTCACTGGCTGGAATCGAACCAGAGATGTTGCAGTTATGTGGCATGCACAGTAACCATTCAGCTACCAGGACGCTCCCACTCTCTGTCCTGTAATTAATGCAGTCTTTGACCCTTCGAGCTGTGATAGAGACAAAGTGATTATACACAAGATGGATGACACTTCAGAGTCTATTTATTTTGTGCTGTGCAGCTCCCAGGTGTGAATGCATATGAATGTGAAAACAGAAAAAGCTCAGTCAACAGTCCCTGGATAAATGAAGGTTACCCAAAAAACAACTCTAAATGCGCATCACTATAAATAAGTTACCTAATGAGACTGGTTTAGGCATTCAGCCGCAGTCTGTCTGTCTCCACTTCATAAAACTGGTCTTCTTCCATTTCCTCTTGCCACCCATCTCCCACTGCTAACAGGCTCGGCCACGGTTGCCAGAGCCCTGGCACCTACACAACAAAAGATAAGCTTTTAATTAAATGGCATTAATGAGAGACATTTAACGAGATGGAAGGCGATTCTGACTCTAATTGGTTTTCCGTCCAGACATATCGCCGGCACTGGACAGCTGGGGAACTGAGCGTGTGTCTCTTTGTGAGGGTGAGGATGTTTTATTTTGCGTCTCAAAGATCCAGGTCTCAGCAATCTTTTTAACTGTCTCTGATTAGCAACCTTTTATCCATGGGTGAGGAAACAGCGAGGTGGTTTCCTCGTGTATTTTCAGCTGATTAAAATGATCGCTGTTCCTGTTCAGAGCAGAGAAGGAGATATGTAGAGCCCGATCCGAAAAAACAGGTTAAATGAAAGATGGAGGGAGAACATCTTTTTACCTTACTGACCTCCATTATTTCATTTCAACGCATAATGGCTATTTGATGTCATTTCTCCTGCAATGGAAGGTATCTGTGGATGCTTACAAATATATTCAGGTCTTAAAAAATATTGAAATGTGTTTAAACCAAGCATTGAAGAAGTGTCTGCTGGTTAATTTTCTCTTGGACTCGTTCCAGAGGGGTATTTGTTCAAGGTATTCATTGAAGGCCTAAGAAGAAATATTGAAAGAATTTTTGTACTCCTAATAAATATTTAAAAAATAATTTTAGCCAATCATATTTTGTTGAGTTGTGGGCAGGACAATATCTCAACATCTTCCAGGCATTCGCAAATACTTAGTGGAAAAGCGACCCACGAAAGTAGTCAGTGAGTGAGCGAGGGAATAAAAGAGACGACAGAATGGCTGAGCAAAGAGTTTGTGCCTTTTCTCATTTCAGCTCAGGCGGTGTTGGCTGGTCAGTATGAGACATCTGATATCTACATTTAACTTGTTTGTATGGCATTGCTGCCTTTACTTCTGGCAGTGAGATATTAAATCTACATTGAAATTCAAGTATGTCTAAGCTCAAACAAAGATAAAAACGTTGGATTATTGAAACGTTGGACAAAAGCATTGGATCCATCTTTAATTGTTGAACAGCAGCTAGTGATTATTTTAGATATTTTACTTTAATTCCAGCTAAACAAATATATGAAATAAGTCAACGTGATTTGCTTGTGTCATTTATTTTCACAAAATAGCCAGCTTTGTGTGACTGGTTTTCCAGAATCACTTTTGTGTGTTGTGAAGCCATTTAGGGCAAAGAAACCTTTAATATGCTGATCTTCCATGTGACCAGGGCTCTGGCTTTATTTTTATTGCTATATTTGATTTTTTTATTGCCACATGTGGTCCTATTGAAGGCCCAGGGTCCAGGGCCAGGGTTCGCCACTGACTTGTTCTTACTCTGCCCATTTCATTAGAGACAGTATATTCCATCAGAGACTGGCATATTGTTCTCGCCTTACTTTTGATTTTAAATTCAGGTGTCATTATAAAGGTCCTAAAAAGCCTTTCATCTGGCTTCTGAGAGTTGCAGATATCATATTATGTTATGCATCTTGTATTTTTCCTCTAGACAGCGCTCAGATACAGCTGAGTCTTTAATCTTTGTTTGTCATCTTGGCATATTTGCCTTTTTTCTCTCTACTGTTGTTTGTTTTGCGATAAGGTCTCTACCTATTTTACATCTTACTTCTACCAAGAAGTCATTTTTTTCCTCCTCTTTCCATGTTTTTTTTCATTATATTTTATCTGCATCTGTTTTATCGCATCACATCCATGCCTTGCCAGCATTCAAATAAACAAAATGAAATTAAAAAGAGGAGGAGGAGGAAAGGAAGGGAGATGAGCGACTAGCAGACAGCTCCTGTGCCCCTCCTCCCTCTCCCCCCTCTGGGCAGACTGGCCCAGAGAGGAGCACGGGCCCCCTGCAGCTTCCATGTGGAGTCTCTGCAGCCCAGACCTCCTCACCCTCCTCATTCTCACTTCTCCTGTCAGACTCAGTGACCTGAATCAGCCAGATCTCCCCAAAACTCCAGTCACTCTACCTCTGCCCCCCTGATGAGTTTGTAAGAGCACCCCCCACCCATCCCAGCCTACACCAAACCCCAGACAAGGACAAAAGTCAGAAAGTCAACATATGTGCACAATCCAAAGGCACAATTATTCAAATTCTAACATTTTTGATGGAAAAATAAGGGCAAACAATTTATTTTACAAATCCCACACTGCACACTGAAATGACCCACATCTTGACATTGATGCATAGTTGTCCAAAAATTGCAATGCACAACAGCAATAGGAATAGAGTCAGTTGGGAATAAGTGAAATATATGGTAGATGGTGCAACAGCTCAACAAAAGCTTAATATATAATCTGAATGAATGTAGCTAAATAGAAAAATAAACTAGTCGATCTTTGGAAAGGCATTTTACTCACCTTTTTAAATGTG
Source organism: Scomberomorus guttatus (assembly GCA_038419695.1). Taxonomy (NCBI): domain Eukaryota; kingdom Metazoa; phylum Chordata; class Actinopteri; order Scombriformes; family Scombridae; genus Scomberomorus; species Scomberomorus guttatus. The sequence continues at coordinate 20,367,828 of CM076466.1, read as the reverse complement.
AAATGCTGATAATTTGTCAATGCACGCCTATTTAGCAGTGAAGTAATTTGTAAGCAAACTAATTGTGATTTGTGTGAACACTTTCATCTGCTCCTGTTAAAAATGTCCTCTTTATTACATTATTGGCTCTTTATCAGGTACTGTCTCATCTGTAACAGATTAGACAGTGTCTGAGGTGTGTGTTCACATTCATTGGTGTGGTTAAAGCCAACTGGATAAATGCACACGTCAGGCTGGATAAACACATCTAGCCTGACTCAAGATGATGAACAACACCAACAGTACAACACAAATTAGTACTGTCCATGGGAAATCATCAGAAACCATTACAATAATAACAACTACATTGGAAAATCTGTGCACACTGCACAATATGAACATTTGTACATTAATATATATACAGTAGTATGGAATCGGGGATCACCATCACACCTTCAAGGACATTTTGCCTCTGCACTGACAGAGTACAATGGTTCTTGCTTTAATAAGTTATAACCAATATACCTACATTTTGTACACATTACAGCAGTGCAGCACAGGTCCAGACTGTGAAGCACTGAAGGTGTACAGTATTACTAGTTTTAAAGGACTTAGTAAACTAAATAAATTGTGTGTGTTTAAAGTCTTTCTAATGTTCTTAGTGACTATTAACTAGTTTCAAACTAGTGATTTACTGAATCAGATTGCACTAATTTAAGAAATGTCTTTGCATACCTGAAGAAATAGAATCAGTAGCATTATTTACTACTCATTAGAATTAGTCATATTCATGCAGTTTCAGCCAACATTATTTGGTAATTTAGCATTTAATGTTATTGGCATAATGTTTTGTATGTTGAGGTACCACATTCCTTATTACCTCTTTTTCTCTTCAGTTTAAACAGGTTGTATACTGTATTAGCAAGCTAACATTAGCTTTGTCATTTGGTTTATTCAGCTAGCTTACGCAACAGTTCCACGTGTCAGTTAGTAGGTGTAAATATTTAGCAACAACTCATCTCTACGTAAGAACTAGTTTGTGTGGTGCAGCCGGTACTGATGGGTGAAAATGCACTTAGTTAACCCTTCTGTTATAACTAGGCTAAATATATAACTTAGAAACAGCTGGTGCAACTGGTTCCAGATCAGATGCGTGGAGGGCAGATGTACAGGTCGTGAGGGCAGGAGTGTGAAGTGAGAGATGGGGCCAAGCGGGTGTGAATACCCATCACAAAGTTATGTCTGTTTACAGGCCCAGTGGGACTGCTGGTAATGCTCCAGTAAAGTGTCACCAGGCAGACAAAGAGCCACAATAGACTGAATTAAGTGGACATCACCCTTAGGTGGTGGCTCTGTCTAATTTAATATAGTCACCACAATAACAGGCCCGGTTGGGGGAAGAAGTCAGAGACACCCACACCACCTATTATTTTTCTTTTTATATGGTTTGCAGTACTTGACCACTTCACTGAGTTTTCCACTGAACTGCAAGCATTGAATTATGCATTCTCTATGATTGTGATTAAAGAAGCCTATTTTCTTTTCTAGCGTTGCTCAGTTCCACCCTGAGCAGTTTGTGACAGACATAAAGGCACACTTAGCAAAGCCTTTTCTTCTCTCCTGAGCTGCTCTGTGCCCACCTGTCTGCTGCTTTGTTGTTTATATCTGTATGTATGTGAGCTTTCCTGCAGGGCTTAGTCACCAGACTGTGGCTTCAAGGATGAACACAGCAAGTTAGCCTGCGTGTTAGTTGTTAAAGGGAAAGTGTGATCGCTGCAGCATGTGAATGTAAAATGGCCCTGTATTTTGTCAGTACAGATGGCGTCCCACATTCTCATGACTGCTCATCTGCTTGATGTTAATTAAAATCTAACATGAAGAAAATAGAACTCCAAACCTGTTTTAAACAAAGAAAATGACCTGGCAACGTTAGTGTGTTGGAAAAATATGCTTAATTTTCAGGAAAGTAAGGAAATGAGACAAAGACTAAATTGATTAAAGCCCTGGTTCAGAAACTTTTTGAAAAGTGATCCCTGAATACAAAACATTTGCGAGCTGTGAGCAGTTCAGTAAAAGAGTGATTTTTCTTTCTCAGATTGTTTTTGTTTTGAATGACTTTTTGGCCTTAAAACTATCCAATATTTAAGAGAAAAAAAAAGACCAAAGACGATGAGTCCAAAAAATAAACATATAGCAGATTTTAGTTTGTTCTTGTTTCCTACCGCCCCATATTTTGATCAGTATCAATGCTGGTATTCTTCATTAACGCAGAATGTTAGTGTCCAAAAATCCAGTATCTGTTGTGTTATACTTGCAACTCTTTGGGAGGGTCCCAAACACCAGGTTGGGAACCATTTCTCTACAGAATGGCATTTCTCTCAAGACCCACCTATTAGATTTAGCAAGATTTAGCAATTTGTAGCCATACCAGCAATGGTACTAATAATTTTGTTTGTCCTGAGTGTGGAAAATGAAGGTTACTAGACCTATTTCTTTGCAGACATTTGGACTTGCAGTAATAGGAAAAGCAAGACAGTCCTCCCAAGAAAAACAAGAGCATTAGTCATTTCAGCAAATAGCCCCAAAAAAATGCTCAGCCGTAGGAATAATGACTGTTGTCAAAGGAGCAAACGAGGAAACTGTGTGAAGTCCACAGAGTGAGGAGGACTGGGTGGATGGATGAGTCAAGAAAACGTCAGACTTTGACATGGGATACTGCAGTTTGTTTCCTGTTTCCTACCATTGTCAACCACAATGTTGTTATCATAACCATGATGATAAAGGTCGCTTAACTTTAACAAAGTAGTATTCTTTACCCAAACCATGATGTTTCATTAATCTCAACCAAGTCGTTTTTGTGCCCAAACCTAATCACCTCAACCTTAACCAAAAAGTTGTTGGATCATTAAAAGGTTTTACTTTTGAAATGGTGATGTCATAATTGTAATAGGGGTGTCAGATCAGAAAATGTCATTCTGAAGGGCATGGACCAAACAAGTATTTTGTGGTTTAATTTGGAGGACTTGTTAGGAAAAGCACATGTGTAACAAATAACATTAAAGGACAGGTTTACAATAGTGTGTCTTAAAACAGCAGTCACGTGTCCATATGAACAGTGAAAGAGGTTTTCCTCGCTGTAATCATTCCTCCTGTTCGTACTGGCTATTAAAAGATCCCCTTCAAATGTGCTTTCAATGTAAGTGATGGGGGACAAAATCCACAGTGTGTCCACACAGTCATTTTGTGCAAAAATGCATTTAAAAGTTGATGTGAAGCTTATATGAGCCTTCAGCAGTCTGAGTTAGTCATATCAAGTGGATATCTGCCACATTTACAATCTTTTTAGCATCAAATTCCCTCTTTGTGTTTCCTCAGACAGTGTTTCCCTGTTGAGCTGTGGTGGAAGTATAGTAACAAAAAGAGGGACTTTGGCATTAAAAAGACTGTAACATTTAAAGATAAGAATACGAAAGTTTCATATTAGCTTCAGCTAAACATTTTAATACATTTTTGCACAGAAGGAGGACTGTGGATTTTGTCTCCCGTCACTTACATTATAAGTGCATTATGAAGGGATCTTCTAATGGTCAGTATGAACAGGAGGAATGATTATGGAAAGAAAAACATGTCTCAATGTTCATTTGGGTTCCTGAAATTGTGAACCTGTCTCAGTTCCATTAAATGTCATAGTCACATTTCCAGGATCCTGTACTGTAACATCTAAATAGAAACCAGTAATTTTAAATGTTATAATTAGCACCTGTGATTTTCCTGCAAATACATGTCAAAATGTCTGCTGTTAAAAAGGCTTTTAATAACAAGCAACCTAACTGACGTCATATTCTTTGGGGCTTGCCATTCGCAGGGCAACAACTGTTTACACAAATACGACTACCTATAAGTTTTCGTTTGACATTTTGCATATTGTAGTACAGATCCTGACCGATGTATTGCTGTGGCTGATTTAAACGTGTGATCGTAGCTTATTACATATAGTGTAAATAAAGTACCAGCCAAAAGGTTGGACACACTTTTCCATCCCCTTGAATGAGAAAGTGTGTGGAAGTAAGTCAAGAGACGTTTGACTGGTATTGTATATAGCAGCACAGAAATGCCAAAGTTATTTTTAAGGTAATTTAGAAATAGTAACACCAATTACACAATTATATACTTCATTAACCAAATTTAATGGATGTTTTTATGTAAACTTTATGTGTACGTGTTATATATCAAGATATCTTTCACCTTGGCTCTATTGTAGTTACTATAAACAATAACCGTTAACAATTTTCAGGTTAAAAGTGATAAATAGCCATTTTTACCCATCATGTGTCATGACATGTGACATTCACAGTATGCTCTGCTCCATGATGGTCTATGTCATGAACCATTTCTATCATATCCAGGTATCGGGGGTAACCTGGTGGCCATTCAGTCCAGCAGGATCTCCACTCACCTGCATTTCCACTGTGCTCCTGGGGAGGTTCCAGATGAAGCTAAGGGCTGCTACTACCCCTGCCGCACATTCTGTGGTACAGGTCAGTACTGTATGAGTAAATCTACAAGCTGTTAATAGAATCTCACATTGTCCAACTCCAGTATGATATGTATGAAGAACTTTAACTCAATATTTTAGCTTTTATAAATACTATGCTGGTTGCTAATGAGAAACCTTCAACATTTTAATTGGCTTTCGCACAAGTATACGTGTTTAAAACACTGTAGGCCTGGAAATTATGTTCTGTGGAAACGCTGTCAGGATTACAACCAGGATTTAAACCCTGCAGAGAGTTCACAGTTTGACTCAGATCTGTTCCTGGTGAGCTGTAGTACCTCTGGTCCTCTGTCCTACCAGGCAGTTAATTGCCATCTCCTGGTGTCCCAGGTGTGAATTAATTCCTTGTTAGAAGTCTAGAATGAAAATCAGCAGGACTCTGAATCCAGGGGACAGCAGGTGGGCTGATTTAACCAGCACAATTTGCTACAAAACTATTTAATCATGCATTTTATAAAGACTACATGTACAATTTTAGACCGTTAATTTTCTCCTGTAAAGAAATGCTTCCCTCACGTTCACGTTTAACACATCTCACATCTCTTTTTGCATTCTCTCAGGGGCCAATCACCGATCTGCTCAGGTGCTCCTCCTTTTGGTGCTCCCTGGTCACCTGATCTTCCTCTACACCATTCACCTGATGAAGAGCGGACACACCACTCTGACACCCATCTTCATGTCTGTCTACCTGGCTGCTGCTCTGCTGCAGGTAAGCACATGATGATAATTTTTCTAAACTGCTCTGTTTTACATTCATTGCTCATCATTCCCCATAAAAGTATTCAAGTGTAAGGGCTATTTTTCTTTCTTAATATAGCAGACATTAATGCTGTTTTACAGGGAGTTTTATTGATTCTTACCCCAAAACAAAAAAACATTAAGAAAAAAGTAGACCCCTGTGCTTTTAATTTGTTTAAAGCCGCAATCAATATTGATATTAACAATTAATAAAATGACTGTGTGTATGTGAAAGGAGTCTGTGGTAGCAACAAACTTAGAGAATTATCACCAGGCTGCAGTTCCCTCCAGCTAAGTTGTGTATTTTAGCCTCTTTTAGTTGTTTTAGTTCTCCAGCCTCCATATTCTGCCCTAATCAACCTTGTTTCTAGCAAAAAAAAAAGCTCTGACAAATCCACTGTACACTACCTGCCCAGCACCAAACAGTATACTAGCAACAAGCTGGTGGAGCATTTAGAAGCTAAAGAAGAAGATCTCAGGAGTTGGTGGAGACTTCTATCTGGAGACCAGATATAGATATTATTCTATAGATATTATTAGCCAGAATTCCATCCACATGTAGTGGAAAAAGAATTTCCAGAAAGTCGGTAAAAGAAGATGTGGATTAATGCACATTCCCATCCATTACTGTTGGTTCATCAAGATAAACAGTTGGTGGTCCTAATTCTCCAGTTAGGTGCCATTAAACCAGAAGAAGAGGGCACAAGGAGATTACTTCATTAAAAGAGAAGCAGTCAAAACTCAAACGATGGAAAACCATGTGGAAAACATGATGGAAATTTCATGTATTAATTTGAGGAACGTCAGTCTCCTCATCGCTCCAGACAGATCTGATGTTTTTGTCTCTTCAGTGTAATTGGAAGTCTATTTCCATTGTACTTCATTGCATTTTGTTTTTATCAATACACCAACTTTTCCATCTCAGCCAATTTATGCACAATTTGAAAATATGCACAAAAACAGCATTTACTGTCTGATGACTTTCAGTTAGCTTTCTACATACCAAATTCTCATTATCAACTAGAATAATTTCATATTATAAATGGGACTGTTCAGTAACTAAGGCTTTCAAGCTCACTAAAAGCTTAAATTATATTCCAGAGCTAGAACATAAGAGAAGATGGGAGTATGTTTTTGTGCAAATGTGTTCACTTGGTTTAGAGTGGTGTTTCTCTGTGTTTAACACAGGATCACTCCACATAATCTGTGACTGCAATACAAGTTTGCACTGTGAACTCCAGGAAAAAGCTGATTTTTGCATCTGTACAAGCTTATTTTACCTGAACTGTTTCCATTGTTATTCAGAACAAACATGATTTTCTTGTTTCTTGTCAGCGAGAATATGAATAGGATTCTATGAAAGATGAATCTGTGGACGTGTGTTTCACTCTTGTAGTGAAGGAGGAGAAGCAGGTGTGTGTATCCTGTGAATTCCTCAAGCGTTGTGGTTTCAGGCGATGCCTGAAGGAAATCTGACTTCTGTACGTTTCTGTTTTGGCAGCAGTTAACATAATTATGAAGGAACGACTTGAATTCTGAATGACTGCTTTTACTTTTCAGGCACACCATGATCTGTCCTAACGTCTGGAATTTTAAGAATTTAGTTGGTGTGTTTGTGTGTATGCATTGGATGCTTGCTTTGCTTGAAGGCTTTTTAAGGCTCCCCTAAATCTTTAATGCAGACATGGAACATTAGGATGTAATCCTGGCCACTGAGGAGTTGGAGACTTTCCAAATCAATTAAGTCTGTAGCCAGCAGAGCTGCTTTGAGGATGCTTCAGTCACAGATAGAACATCAGATGGCAGAGACAGGCCCTGGGGTTGCAAGGTTGGAACGAGTGTGCATCCTGCCTCTTTCACATTTTAATATTTACAACCACTGAAGAGACAATGCTGACCAATTTATTGATCGGACTCAAGAACCTTAAGTATCCCCTCCAGACATGTTTTAAGATGTATGTAAAACACTCTATTTTGAATAATAAATTGTGTCTGATATAGTTTTTCCACAAAAAAGTTAAATTATCTTGTTACAATCCTTAAAATTACATCTCCCCCTTCTCCCTCATTAAAAAATCCACAATTTATGAATATGCAAATATATATTTTTTCAGTAGTTAAACTGCTGGACACTGTGAAGTCCATTCTCAGTGTTTGTGCTCTGGAGGCTTCAAGTTTCCACATCACACTTGTGAAAGTTGAATATTGGATCAGAATTGGCTACCAAACTATTTGTGATGTCACATATCATGCTCGTAGGCCCGCCCCTTAAAAATCAGATTTTCAGTGAGCACAGAGAAACTTTCCACTTTCAGCAGATGAATGTGAAAACAAACTCTGCACATACATCATTCTGCACAGTGAAGCTCAAACATTCAACTGAAGGAACAAGAAGAAAAACATGTTTTTGAATGGAAGGGGACTTTAAACACCACTTTGCTTTTTGATTTTTAAATGTTTCAACAGGGTTTACAAAGTGGGTCAGGCCAAAAGGCAGACAAGCCACTGCTTGTCGGAATAATTCATGAATTTCATTGTTGTTATTGTTGATCAGTCTCTGAGACGACTTGGGGAAATTGCCTGAATTCTGCTTTGAGTGATGGTTTCTGCACAGCTTCACAGCAGCAAGGTTATTACAGAACACTTGTTTATTGAAGCATAGCGCAGAAATTACTCATAGAATTGGTGCTCCATCTACTTTGTCATCAGTTCATTACCGTAGACACAGACAGAAAAGCAGACACTAATTATTAGGCTGAATAATGCACATAATATGCAATGTTCAATACTAATTGTAGGTTTAGATTTTGTCTCAGTGCCATATTAACTCTGAGGCTCATTTAAAAACTAGCTAGCGGTGGACCTGGAGGTTTGCAGTGGAGATGGCTCTGCTAGGTGTGTGTTACTGAAAAGGAGAAGATAACTGGGCCTTTTTTTTGTTCCCGCTTAATGTTGCTTTCACTCTGAACAATCTCTACTGGTGTCAGAAACTTGTAGGAGGAAACACAAGCAGCCAATCACAGTTCTTGCAGCCCACAAGTGGTATCTCTGTAGCTGCCGCAAGCATGGTTAAAAAGTATCAAAGCATTAATAGAAGCTGCTCAAACTAATACCGTCCACTTTTTAATGTCCATACATATGCCCAGTATGTTCCAAACATTCATATTTCCCCCGAAGTACAGATTAAAAACACTTGCTTCCACCTCAGTCCTCACACATGACCCTGCACATCTACATTTCAGCATGTGTCCTAGATAATCTATCACTGGGGAGGGAATGAACACAGCTATTGCACTCAGGGCTGAGCCTGAGTGCAAGGCTCTTACTGATGTCTTTATCTCTCTGAAAACAAATATGTGGGTGTTTGAGGATCATGAGCAGGGTATAATTGTGCAGCGGCTGCACCTACAGCAAGTCTCTCAACCTATACTTCAACCCAGGCACTAATGATGGTAATAAAAATCCTGCCACTCTCATCAACCCACCTGACAGTAAACTCAAATGAACATATAAGCTCAACATTTTGAGGGTGTTAAATGAGGGTGTGGAATGGTCTGCCTGTATAGTAATTTATAATTCCTGATTTCATGAATAATATTCATTTAAATGTCTTTTCTATCCATAATTGGGATTGATTGTTTTGACACCGGGTAAGAGAGAAATCAAAGAAGTTCAGTTAAAACTTTTGAATGTGGTAGACGGCAGCATTAGTTCCAAATATCAGTAGCATCAGTAAGTGCCCTCAAAAGACTCTGTTGTGTCACTGCATATCTGGTAAATTAGTTCATTATATCCATGCAGATGTGGTTCATTTAGTGGACTAAAAAAGTAAATGTTAAATTCACATATAACAGTTTAAATATCCAATTACCGGAAACTCTTCATTATATCTGTATATTTTGAAAGAATATACAGTTCTTATATTTTCTGTGCCCGACATGGAGCGAGACATCATTTGGCAAAAATGTCAGTAACATGGTGGAATTTGATAATGTCCTTCAGTTAAAGTAAAAAGTACTGTAACTGTCTACTTCTTTAATAGCAGTGATAAGCGGAAATTGCACATGCTGCGGTTTGATAATGTTCTATTTAAAGTGAAAGCCATAGAAAATTAGGGGAGAAATTGAAACATTTCTGCAGAATAGCTCGACTCATTGTGATATCTCCACCAGCCTCACTATACAGTCACTGAGCAGAAAAGAAGTAGAATGTAGTTAAATTGACTAGAATTCTGCATATTTTGGCACACAGTGGTGGATGGATGGTGGAATACCAAACAAGAGTATGAACATAACTTCAACAATACACAAAACAACATGATTTCAAAATACAGTATTAGCCCACAGCACATTCTGAAAAATGAGGGAGGGAAAAATAAAATAGGGCAACATGGTGCAAGAAGCCATGGTGGTGACAAAGAAAACTCAGGATGAGAGAAAAGTAGTTTGAGAGTTTGGGAGTCGAGAAACTCAACTTTGAAAAGGTTACTCAAAGTGCAGTAGTGATGAATATGCATGACTATGCTAATCTAACGTTTATGGGAATCATGATACTGTGGCATTGAATAACACTAAGGCTAAAAGTGATGGGGTCAATACATGGTCAGATACAAACCCCAATAATAACTATAAAGGAACTTTAACAAAGGGTGAATACCTCTTGCTCTGAAATCCAAATCTCATTATTTCAGGTAAGGCTGGGTATCAGATGTTATCAGTGTTATCTTGGAAGATCAGGAATCCAGCACATCTAAGCTGTGAGAAAGTAGCTTGATCTCTTATCTGTCAGCTGAGCTTTCGGCCCTCAAACTGCTCAGCTATACTCAGGAGTAAGGCCCACACAATTTAACAAGGCTTTCTTAAGGTTAAACCAAAATATTCTATGTTTTATGATAATATTCTCTATCATAAAAGATCCGAACATGCTACTTGACAGAGGAGTACATATCCCCTTTTTCCATTTTCTAGCATCAAGATATCAAGTATACAAGTATTGCCATGTAAAAAGTAGATAAATTCACTGATGGAAACTCAGTTGTTTTTTTTTGGTTGGAGCACTGTGTTCATTACTAGCTGTTTTCTAGTTTGAAAGACTGATTGAAGTGAATGGAGAGGTTGACTAGAGGCAATACATATGGCAAGACAAATTGGTGCAAACCATCTCTTTTGAAGGTGCTCTGTGGCCAACAGACTGGCTGTATTGAACAACTAGGTGTGAAATCAGTGCAAAACAATTTCAGTGGATAAAAAAGATTTCATTGCCTCTTATACTTAAAAAAGTAAATAAATAAAACATTTTTCTTGACCTTAACTTGACATCTATGAGACTTGACGCAAAACATGAGTCTCAATCTTTGACCTGATAAAATCCCAGAATAATGACAAAGACAGCCAGGCAGTACTTGCATGGCCACACAGTTTGAATATTTAATTACAGAACCTATGAAGTGAAAGGTGTCAGCTTAAAAAGAGTGCACATAAGTTGAGCGTGTTAATAAGACAATTGTGCAAGCTCCATCCAATGAGAAAGAACCTTGAGTTATGAAACGAAAATGTTTTGTCATTTTAGTCAACAGTCAGAAACTTGAAAGATCTGCATCTTGACTTATAAAGACTTGAGACTTGGACTTGCCCTGAAGGATGAGATTTGACTTGAGACTATCTATGAAAGACTTAAAACTTGACTTGGACTTCTCTCAAACAGCTTTAGATTTGATTTGAACTTGTTAATTGTCCTTGTCACTTCCCCTTCCCCTCAGAGTTCCATAGAAGGCCCTGTGTCAGCACAAGTAGAGACAGATGAGTAGATTGAGTCCCTTATCAAGCCTGGAAAAATGCCCTGTGACATCATCAGAGAGGTTAAGCTGAAAGCCCTGAAGTTGTTTCTGTTGTGTATGACGTCCCACTATTGGAGGGTTACATGCATGAAAGCATATCTGCGGCTTTACCTTCTGTAAAACCTTGTAGACCAGACACATAAAATAGACCACTCCAGTATAAATGCAAGATTGATGGAATGTAACACAAACTCCTGCCTCTCTTCTTTGCAAGGAAAATGAGAAGTGAGGAAAATGTAGTTTGCCAAGATGAATGTTTATTTTTTATGATTTAGGTGATCCAGGAGTGACAACAGATGGTGCAGGAGATGAAACACTTATAAAACTTGACAAGGCATATATTGACAGTAAGAGGGATGCTTGAGAAGGAGCAAGCAGCAGAACTGAACTGTTGATGGATAACTAAAGGTCCAAAGCAAGAAGCAAGAGTTTAAAATAGCTCTGTCCTCTTGCCTGTCTCAGTGCTCTCTGTGAAAGCAGGAGAGAATGCTCAGTACGGCTGTATGGTTATGCTGACCTGAACAGGATGTAGCGGTGTGATGTTGAAGTAATTCTGGACGTTAATGCATCCCAAACTCATTTTGTCAGACAATTACATGGCAATGAAGCATGCAGGCACCAGGGAAGAACACCCAAATAGCTCAGGAACGACACCGTAGAACGTACTGTAACATTTTGGCAGCTTTCACTTTGAGACTGAAGAGGCTGGAGAGACTCAAAGGGATTTAGTAACAGCCAGCTTCATTAACCAGGACATATTACACTGAATGTAAAGTGTGACAACTGGATGAACTAAGAAATGTCAGTAGGTACCAGTTGTGACTTCTCAAACCTACCAGGTGAAGTAGGGGTGTTTGAGGATTACACGTCTTTTTCTATCACTGTTAAACTCAGCCCTTTCCACACCTGTTGTAACAACAGTAAAGGTTGAAATGATCAGGCTGCCAGTTCTATCCATTTGTATTTTCATTTACAACAGTAAAAAGTCATCCAAGAGTAAAAAGAACTTATTATTACATGGTTGCATGGATGTCTGTTCGAAGGTCAGTGAGAGAAATGTCTCTACAATCAATCTAGTGCTGATAGTGTGCAACCTTTTCTTTCACATGATTGCATTTTCCTACGCACCTGTCCACCAGGTGTGCATTAAAACAACACTTAGTTTGTGCCTAAGAGAAATCTGTAATTACAAGGAAACTGGTGAATGCAATGAGTTCTCTTAAATCACTTATATGAGCCATTTAAGAGCAAATCATTCTAAGTATTTGCACAAGTGGTTCTTGTATAAGGCCCACTGTTTACATATTACATATCTTTAGTACCACAGTTCTTCTCTCTAAAATGTGTCAGTTTATGTTATGTATATTCAAGTCATCCCTAAGCATAATTTTATTCAAGTCATACACTAGTATAAGTTATTCTACAATGTCGGATCAGCAATGTGAAACAGCTTGTAACGGTCTGCAGATCAAGCATTTCTTTAGAAGAGCACAGCTAAATCCAGTGTTTGCCCAGATGATAAATACTTGAAGTGTTCTAAAGTAGCTAATAGAGTGACATTAAGTGATGCATTGTGTGTGTTCTTTCAGGCAGGATTTGCAAATTTATATGAACACAGGATTGAGAGTTGTGTATACTTAGATACTTTAGTGGAGCCTTGATGCAGAGGGGGCTTCGAGAAGTAATTCTCAGCAAACAGAAGAGGAACATTGTGTCCCTCATAGAGAACAGCTTAAAACAGGGATCGTATTTGAGTCAATGCAGGAATATGCTGCACTGACAAAAACACATATGTAATATATATGATTTTAATCTTTAGACATTCGCATACACATTCATGCTAGATTACTTTTGAAAGAGAACAACATTCTACGATTTACATTAGAATCATTGAGATGGATGGTAAAATGAATGTCACTTTTTAAAGTACCAAAATTCAGAAGTTGTAGTATTACGAACCACAGTGCAGTGTTGTGGGGTCTGACAAGCGTTCTAACTAATTGAAAGCAGCCTTTCTAGATTTTATTTCATCGTCTCACCGGTAACTGAAGCTACACACCAATGTAGCCCCTTGTGCTTTTTGAAACGCAATACGACTTTCAGTGTGAACACCTGCTAACAAGTAATGTCCAATTAATCACAGGAATGACAATCAGAGACTCTAGCGGTGTCCTAAATTGCCTTGTAATTCCTCAAGAGTTGTATGTCACAAGTTTGCATTAGCACCTGAAGTAACACACACACACCAGCACAAACTGAACACAAACATATAGAACTCTTTTTAGTCATGCTAGCGGCATGGCATAGGGATGGCAATGTTGGTCTGTCAGTCAATTGTTCCGCCTCTTTGGTCCAGACTGAAATATCTCAAGAACTGTTGGAGGGATTGCCTTGAAATCTTCAACAGACATTCATGGTCCCCAGAGGATGAATCTTACTGACTTTGTTGATTGCCGACCTTTCCTTTAGTGCCACTAACATGTCAAAGTTTTCGCTCTTCACATCCAGTGAAACAACATTTTGTACAAACATTGATGGTGCAGAGATAATGTACCCTACTGACTTTGGTGATCCTCTTTTTCTGTAGCGCCACAGTGAGCTTCACATTTGTGATTTTGAATGAAATGTCTCAAGAACTATTGCATTGTCATGTCAGTTTGATCCAGTATCTGTAGAAGTTTTTTGGATGTGCGTACCCTACACCCTGTTTGTCTTTAGTATTTTTTGGCACAGCACTCCTTTTTGAAGACTCCCTTACATGCAGAACACTTACCATTATTGAATATGACATTGCAAAGCAACACTTTTGAATTCACAAAAGAAGACTAGACTAGAAAAAAATTGTCTTTAAAGGGTCTCTTTTTAATGATACAACTACATCCTCTCACATGGACCAAGAAGATGCAAAGAAGACCTTAAAGAATCTATACAACCATGAAACAAGACTTTTCCTACATGCAGTCACATTAAGTGACTATTTACGACAAAAAAGGATCCCCCGTGGCCTCCGAATTACAAGTCCCAGATTGTTGGCCTGACCAATCCCACATTCTATGACATGGTGGTTCTGTGAAGTGGTGTGAAATCACTAACAAGTGCTCTTTTGACCTTATGGTTCTAGTGATACAAGCACCCCCTGACCAACTAGCACTGGTACGTAACCAGATGTAGGAAAGTCAATAAGGACTTCTTGAACAAAGACAAACTTAAAGAACTATTTACAGAATGTAAATGTGAAAGTTTAAAGAAAAAGTTGAATCTCAGATAAAGTCAACAAAAAAGAAAAAGTTTGAGAGAGATGCGGAGGACTATCACAGCGGACGGGTATATTCCTGGAGAAATCCACCTCACTGCAGAGAGCGTACCAGCCGGTATAGCCCTGCCAACCTTCATCATGTACCTGTGCTGTCATCCATGGTGACCAACTCAGAAATCAACAACAGTACAGCTTCCTCTGAATCCTCTTCTTTTTTTGAGGCTGGCCCCAGCCAAGTTGGAGGATGGTGAGGATAGAGAAAAAATGCAGGAGGGGAAAACGTAAGAGACCAAAGGACAGGATGAGATGATATCCTACTAGAATCAAAAGACCTTGAATGTTGTCAACTTGTCCAGTAAAGAATAGTCTTCCAGTTGTCAAGAAGCTTTAAGTAAAGGTTTGTCTTTTGTACCTACAACTTATTGTTAATATTTTACTATATTGATTTTCATATTCTTTTTATGTATTTACGTGTTAGAAGATTTTTTTCCCAATAGGCCTAATATAGAATCATCTACAGGCTCAGCTAGTAGCTGTACAAAGTCATCTTCACAATTGCAGTCCAAGCCTCTTATAGGTACTGAAAGATCCTTTAGAGGCAAATCCAATTTTGTTCTTCCCAAAAACACAATGCCTCATTAGACGCTTATTGTCACCTAGTGGAGAGAGATGTTTTATAAGCTCTTAACAAGAAAAAGAGAATACAAAGTAGATAATAATGTATCATTAGATCAAAGAGAGGCCCTATTTGAACTCAAAAAACACAAAAATATTGTTGTCAAGCCAGCCGATAAGGGTGGTTCCATTGTAGTGACTATGATCAAAAAATGAATCAATAACTTAGTAATCAAATGTTTTATAAGAGACTCAGTTCAGATCCAACTGAGGATTACAAAAAGACAATTCACAGTATTTTATCCTGTTATTTTGAGAGTGGAGACATTACTAACAAAAGAACTTGATTTTATGAAAATAGATCATCCAATTACACCAGTTATGTACACTTTACCCAAAATATACCATGTAGACCTATTATTGGGATATTGGCTTTTCAACAGAGAAAATATCTACATTTGTTGACTTATTTTTTTAAAACTTAATGTCACTTCTTTGCCTTCATATGTAAAAGATACTATTGATATGATTAATATTTAAAAACTATTAACTTTCCTGTTGATCATAGGTTACTGGTTATGCCTGATGTGGAATCACTTTATACCAATATACCACATGATGGAGGCTTGAAGTGGTTGATTTTTATCTACAGTCCTCTCATTCAGATATGAATCCCAAGATTGTGTGGTCCTAACAAAAATGTACAAAGATTCTTTTTATTTGCAGTTGAAAGGCACAGTTATGTGTACTACATTTCCTTATACGTTGGATACTTTGAACAAGAGTTTGTGTTGAATTCTTCACATAATCCTTTTTTTCATTAAATAGGTCTTTGGCAAAGGTACATTGACGCTATATTCCTCCTTTGGTCAGGTACCTAAAAGAATTATCGGATTACACACGTTTTCTAAATGCAAGCAGTCATCATCTTAAATTTGTGGTTAATTCTGATTAGTCACAAATCAATTTTCTGGACATTATGATCATGAAAGAACAAGACAAATTGGCAACAGATCTTTATAGGAAACTGACAGACAAGAACACAATATTACATAAGAAGAGTTTCCATCCCACCTCTCAAAAAAGGTTTTCCAATCAGTCATTTTAATAGAATATGCCGCATTTGCAGTTCAGATGAGTCTTACAATGAACAGTGGTGACATGATGGAAAGATTTAGGGATAGGCAGTATGAGGAAGGCTGGATCCAAAACGCTGTGGACAGATTTAAGAACGTCAGCCAAAGTGAATCTCTCAACAAGGGAAGGATTGATTCAGATAATGGAAGCTCCCTCTGCATTATACAATACTCTCCTTTGGGAAAATAATTTCAAGAGATTGTCCAGCAACGTTGGCATATTTTGAAATCTGATCTTAATCTTAAATCAGTCATTAAAGATTCCCCACACATTGTTCACAAATGTGCTCCAACATTCTCATAGTCAGAGCTGACCTTCCACCAGAACGACCTACTCACTCCTTATCGGCCATTCCAGATGGTAATTACAAGTATGCACCGTGCGTACAATGTAATTTCACTTTCAAATGTCACTCATTTACTCATCCACATTCCGGTAAAGAAATTCAATATCAAGGGTATTATTACTTGTAACATAAAAAACATCATCTACATCATCAAATGTCCCTGTGGCTTGGCTTACATAGGAAAAACAACACGCTGTCTCCAGACCCGTATTCCAGAGCATAGAAGTAGCATACGTACTAACGATCAAAAGAACCCTGTGGCGGTGCATTTCAACTCATTCAAACGCAACCCATCCTCACTGAGATCCACTGGGACTGAACACGTGAAAACCCCCGGAAGGGGGGGGACATCCTTTTGAAAAGAGAGAAATTCTATATTTTAACCCTTAATACTCCTTAAACCTTTTTTGTAAGTGGTTATAGTTGAAAAAACAAAACATTTTTTCTAAGTATGATTGACAGTACCTATTTTCCTTTTACAGATATCTTAACAAATATGATTGTCTCTCCCAAAAGTTTATATCTGTTGATCCCTTTTCTTTCTTATTCTCTTCCTTTTTGGTTGTGTTGTCTTTCCTGTTGTAGATATCAATACAAATTCTGGCCAAATGTTTGCGATTAATGCTATACATGACTCAATTTCTGATGTGTTAAATATGTGCCTGTATAATATTGATCTTGATGTTTCTAGTTGTTTTTGCCCTTTTCATAGAGGCATGCTCTGTCCCCCATGTGGGAGTATCAGACAGTGTTGTCCAGCTCTGCTCTGATTGGTCCAGCTTAAGAGTAGATTGACTCAATCATGCAGATCACAATCACCTGAGTGATGAATGTGTTTGTGTCTCTATATTGCTTGTTCGACTTTGTGGTGGTGATTTGACAATGCCTGACGAAGATCTCTGTTAGATCGAAACGTTGCTCAATTAAAATTGCTGGGAGTTATTAGTGCAGTGTGCAGATCTTTTTTCTGATTCTTGTTTGATTTTTGATCCAGCAGCTGTAGAAGTTTTTTGGATGTGCACCCTGTTTGTCATTGACTGTCATGTTATCCTGAGGATGAACTATAATATCTTTGATGATCCTCTTACTTGTCATCTAGCGCCGTTATCAGGTCAAAAATTTTAATTTGTCCAACACTTTATCATCAAATACCTGCAAAACTAATGAGCAAATGTAGCATGCTAACACTCAAAACAAACACGGTGAACATGGGATACTTAATACTTGCTAAACAACAGCATTGTCACTGTGAGCATGTTAGCTTGCAGACATTAGCATTTAGCTCAAAGTAGAGCCTCACAGTGCTGCTCCTGTTAAGTCTTTGGGAGCAATTTAAGTCAAGCTTGAAGTTGTTCGAGAAAAGATCAATGCACGTGAAGTGTAGAAGCTTCCTCTCTGCCACCACTCAGACTTTGATTAGGGAACCAAATACAGAGACTGTACTACCATGATGGATCAGCACTCATATTTGTCTCTTTCATTTTTGAAATTGGATGTATCTGTGTCCTTGAAAAACTGACAGCCCAAAACTTTGCACATAAGTCTCTCTCTGTCCCACCTTCCCTTTCTTTGTTTGTCTGAGGAAAAACAAAGCTAATATCCTGGATGGGAAGTTGTGTCCTGTAAATGATGGATTGTAGTTGACAGTTTTGAAGCAAGTGATGGTTCGAAAACAGCAATTGCAACAACTGAGAGGATGTCTAACTGTGCCACCCTGTCATCACCAATAAAAGACAGAGCCGTGACACCCTCGCTTGTGAAGAGTCGGGTTTGAAAGCTTGTTGTTTGCCTGTGAGAGGCTTTCATCGTGTCATGACAGAACATTATTGGATACGAACGCAGGAGGCCATGTTGTTTACCACGATCACACATTCCATCACAAAAATTTCCCCACATTCAAAGGCGAGTGGGGCTGTCAACAGGTTATCAGAACTCATACACGGTATTTTGTATTATACTTTGTATACGCAAAATGATATATTATCATAATCAGTTCTCCCTGCTAACTGTTGATACTATCACCCCTGCTTGTATTCTTAGCATGTCAGTATCTTTCAATGACTGCAATACTTTTTTGTTTTTATAATGTTTGCACTGCCAACTCTGGACAGCTCATTTCCCCTTAAATTATAGACTCATCCTTATCTTTTAATAGACTTCTCTTTTTCTCTCAGCACCGTTCCCTCCATGCATGGAAACTTGAATTATGAATAACACTCACTTACTCGTCTCTCGGTCTGCTGCTCTGTCCATTACTCCTTTTCCTCTCTGTTCTCCTTACAGTTTAAGTGTTTATGCCATTCTGCAAGGCATTTTGAAGCAATTATTCCTTTCAGCCTTGATAACACAAGCCTTTTCTTTTCTTCATTTTGCTTTTTTTTCTCATTCTTTGGTTAAAAATTACACTCAGATTTTCTCTTCTCATTCTCTTTTCTTTTGCCATGTTATGCTTTTCCATGAAAAACAGAAAAAGGTAGGGAGTAAGAGTAAATAGATATAATTACAGTCAGGAGTTGCCAGATTCAGGCCCATCTCACCAGTCAACTCTACAATTTACTAGTAAAATTAGTAACCTAATGTCATCCTAAAGGTGGCATTACAGAAATGTCAGGGGATCACCAAAGTCATCAGGATACGGCATCTGGGAACCATGGGAATGTCTGTATACCAGCAAGCCATCCAATAGTTGTTGAGATATTTCAGTCTGGACCATAGTGGTAGACCAATTGACTGAGATAGAGTGAAATTAACTTTTGCAAACCAAAACCAAACCAAAATTTCAACAGCAGCAAAAATTTAATGATAGCAGACCCAGTCCATGTAATTTTGCTTCCAATACAGCCTATATAAGGACCAGTGTGTAAGATTTTGTTAGATCTGTTGGCAGAAATGGAATATAATATCCATAAGTATGTTTTAATTAGTGTATAATCATGTGAATAAGAATGGTTGTGTTTTTGTTACTTTAGACTGAGCCCTTTATATCTACATAGGGAGCGGGTCCTCTTCCATGGAGCCCGCCATGTTGCACCACCATGTTTCTACAGTAGCCCAGAACAGACAAACCAAACACTGGCTCTAGAGAGGGCCTTTCACATTTTTCATGAGTTTCGCAGCCACCATAGGTTCTCCTACATGCTTGGAAGGGGAGGGTGAGCGGTATTCAGTTGGTTGCAATCTGCAACCTCACCACTAGATGCCACTAAATCCTACACACTGGTCCTTTAAATACTATCATCTGCATTAATATCAATCAAGCATATCTCATTGGTAGAGGGATCTGCTTAACCGAAACCTCCCAGTCCACATTACTATGAGACGGTTTCCTATGCTGCTTTAAGGCTTCTAATTAATTCACTAATAAGGTAGCAATAGATAGAATTCACCTCATGTGGCAGGGATTACAGTTGCAGTCGATTTGTGAGCCAATACCAGTGTGCAATGGGGGTCTGAAACCTGGAGCACCACTTTTAGATACGCAGTCCTGAAGTTGTAGGTGTCGCCAGAAGTCATTATTTTGCTATCTTATAATAAGCTTTTAACAGCACCGGCTTGTACAGACATCCAATATTTGCGATGCCCTTAATATATTCATTTTCAAATAAATGGTGTTTCCTCCTATCTTAAATCTTTATATCAGGAAGCCACAATCTAATCCTCCTCTCTCTCTCTTCCAGGTGTTGCTGTTGTTGTGTATAGCAGACTGGATGGTGCACTCCATGTGGCGGAGCGGCAAAGACCCCGACAGTTTTTCCATCCCCTACCTGACAGCTCTGGGTGACTTGTTGGGTACTGCCCTACTGGCACTCAGCTTCCACTTCCTGTGGCTCATAGGCGACCAGGACAGCGATGTGGGCGACTGAGGTGGCCTTTAACACTGTCTGCCATCCAACTTCTCACGCCCTTTAGCCTTGTGGGAATGTGGGTGCTTTCTGTTGCTGGCCAGCACATTCCTCTGCTTCTCTAACTGAATGAAATTTCACTTAAGCCACACGATGGTTTGGAAAAATCGGGACTATTTTCTTCCCTGACTTTTTTTATTCTCCGCAAAAGACACTATATTCCACAAATTTAGACTGTTCTCAGTCGAGATTTTGATCTGCGTTGTTTGCACCAAAGCACTTGCATATTATCTTGCTGGTCTTGTTAAGGGGGGCAGGAAAACACCAGCCACCACCCACAACGCTGAGGAATCCTTGCTGTTGGCAAGGTGGTCTACTCTGCCAGCCAAGCATCAGTTGGAGGTCCTCTACTTAACAAAAATCTCTTTGGCTGGTATATATTTTCGGGATTTACCACCCACCGTGACACAAAATTTATTACCTGCCATGTGTATTACTGCTTTGCATCATCGCATCAGTGGAGGGACGCGGAGACAGTTGGGGTGGAGGCCATGAAAGGGGAGTGTGGTGGTGTTCAACTCTTCACATTTTGACCTGCCATTTTTAGCAGCTCTACCAGCACCGGAGTTTAAAGGGAGTAACATGAACTTGTTTTGTTGGTACGAAAAGTCCGCACTTTTGTCCTGCGTCTACCCTTTCAGTTTTTTTGTTGTTTCACAAGTGTCTAAACTCACTCAGTCTGTATAATAGAGTTATGGTTTTCATATGTCTGTATTTTGTGTTTTCCTACACTGTTAACATCTGCAAGGTTAAGGCTGAAACATTCTTCCTTTCCAGGCTGCACAAAAACAAACATACACAAGTGTCACTGGGAAACATTTGCATGGCTGTTTTATCTCATTTTGGCTCTGAGGGACCAGAAAACAAATTATTTCCAGTCATGTGGACCAGTACCGCAACTCTATATTCTAAACTGAGACAAGTCTAATGACTTCATGCCAAGATTTAGTCTAAAGATTTAATCATTATAGGAACACGAATGAGATAAAACTGCAAGTGCATTTAAGATCTTATTACAAGATTCTCATTTTATAACAAGTCAACTTGACACATTAAAAAGTCAGCTGGAAACAGCAATTTCAACCAACTCATGCAGAATGCCAGAGTTGGTTGCAGGCTATTTAGAAATGAGAAGTTGCTTTTGTCTACCACTGTCTGAAATCAAGGACCTATGTTATGTTATGTTTAAAAAATTAGTAAGAATTTTGATGGTCAATCTGCTCCCATTATGAACAGTAGGTGTAGCAACAGTAACTAAAGGGGGAAGGAATTAGCAAAGGGGAACTTACTACATTGGAATGATCCACACAGACATTTAGGGCTGTATTTTCGTGGAGGCGCAACGACCAGCTCAAGCAGTACTCCGACTGTTTGGTATTTTCCTGACCTTGAAACTCACTTTGCGTGTCTGTGTGGTATTTCGGTGACCAGTGCAGATCACATGGTGCACAGGTGGGAGGAGAGGCACAGACAGGTGGTAGGTTCATTCAAATGAAGCAGCGCAAAGACAGTTGTTGTAATTTGGTGGAAATTTGGTCCCAGACGTTGCCCTGAAAACAGACGTCTCAGAACCATGTTTATTTGTGGCACAACATCAATCTGCTGCTGCTTTGGTGATTTTATCAACAAGATCAAACTAAAGACTTGCTGCAGACGTGCTGCAACAACAGATTAATGATTAAAATATGATTAATTTATTTCAACCAAAACCAACCAAAAAAATCAATGAGTCTGCATTGATAAATGAATGTAGGTGATTCTTACAGTATCTGCTGTCCACAGCTGTTTATACTATACGAGAAGCTTCTCCTTCAGTTCATTAAACCCCTGCAGCATCTGAAGGCAGCAGGACTGATATGTTGATAAATCTGCAGCCTCTGATTTGAGAAGTGCCGCGCCAGAGCGCAGTGCCGTTACGCACGGCCGTTCACTGTGTTTACCTTCATTAAATCGTGTGATGTCACCAGGCTGCTACAGTATAACCACACACACATCTACACACATCAGACTGGTCAGTTATAACTTAAAAATCTGCTTTTTTATGAAGGAGACGGCGGGTTAGCAGCTCAGCAGCCTCTTTTCCAACTTTCTTTTTAGCAAAAGTAGCATCTCATGTTTTTGAAACACGATGCAAACGCTGTTGTGTCACATTAATAACTAAACTATGTGACCTTGTACGAGGTGAGATACATTAGAATTATTGCTGAAAGAGTGTCGGTCTGATATAATCATATAAACGGCTTCACCAAATCAAGTCATTATTATAGTAACTAACTGATGAAAACTCCTCCATCTGTCTTTGGCTGCAGATTTGTGGTGATGTGTGTTCATGTCGTGATGCTCTGAACTGTCCACACATTTCCTGAAGAAAAGCTTTCTGTTTGTTGAGCTGTCGTTATCATATTTAACTGTGATTGGCTCAGCTGTTTCAGAGCTGTGAGAGCAGTGATATGATTGGCTGAGAGAGTATTTAATAATCACCACACCTGCTGATCTATATTCACCTTCACTCAGCCCTTTTGCACATTGCGCTGTTGCACATACATGAACCACAATAGCAGGTGCACACGGAGACGCCCACACAGTCCGTAAGCTTAAGAACAACCACCCTGCGCTTGTCGTTGCACTTGCGCGGTTAAAATAGGGCCTTTACTGTCCTTGTATATTTGCAGCCACTCATCTTTCCAGCCTTAGCCACCTTATATCTTCTGTAAATTGTTAACAGCACTTCCCCGACACTTGTGTAAAACAAACCATGAATTCCTCTGTGTTTTAAGACAAACTCCTCAGTTCTCTCTTATTAATTTCCTGCGTTTTATTGTCCTGTCTTCTATCCTCAGTGGGCGCCTGGTTGTTGCACACAGAGCAGAAGCAGTCCAGCATGACCATTTACATTCCACGCTGGATGTTTGCATGCCAATCACATGTCGTTTACACATATGCATAGTGTCTACATGCTTGCACACCATTAATCAGCAGTTTTCATGTCAGCAAAGTCTGATTTTTATCATCATATCAGACTAATATGATAATCATTGTTAGCATAATCTGATTAATCTGTCAGTTTTACTCACTCTTTCGGAATATGTGTTGTGTTTAAAAGGTCAGAGAAGATTGATCCAGATTAGGCAACCTGATTATTTAATCAGTCCCTCTAACTCCGGGAGGAATGACATTAAAACTCTTAAATCAAGCCACCACCTTAATCTGATCATTCAGCAGCATATTGTGTGCATGTGGACGTAGCCGGTGGCTCTCTTCAACTCCAATATGTGCCTCTTGAGATTCACTGGTTGACAAGGTATTTTTCTCTGTCATGCCATTAATGCAATTTTCTTTCTACTGCATTTCTACTGCACATACTGTTCCTTTTTGTACTCACTTTCAGTTCTGAGACGATGACTATTGTATTTTTTGAAAAGTTTCATTCCAAAATGAGATATCCACCATTTTAATTACTGGCATGAAACTGCTTACAAATATTATGGAAGTTGGGGTTCAAAGTGTATGTAGATCCTTTTGGAATGAAACCCTTTCTTTGCTTTTGTGGCTCATACGGGCCTAAAATGTCTAAATAAATGCCCTTGAATTGCAAAGCATCTCATTTCTGGTTATTTGTGCTGAAGGGTTTCACTGGCAAATAGCTATCCTCTTATCCACATGGGCATACAGCAGTAGTCATTACATTACATTCACAGGAGAAGACAGCCATCACATGAGCTCTGAATGCAGCAGATGAAAGCTTAAATACTGAACCAGGGAAGAAAAGCAGGAGTTAAGATTGAAATGAACAGTAAAACTCTTCATTCCCCTTCTGTTTGCCTGAAGTAATCCCTAGATACAGTATAATCTATGTTCTCCGATGGTCTCCATGACAACACGACCAGGCAATGCTCATCCTCTTCTGTTAACCTCAGTGCTTAGGAAAAAACATGCATTTCTGCACAGATGTCACACTTACGCCCACCTCCAACACATACAGTAGCTCATGTTTCACTGAAAAGCTGCTATTGAGTTGCAGTTTTGTGGGAATGGAGCCATTGCAGGATTTTACCATGAAGAACATAAACAAATGAAGTTGCAAAATGTCTGCTCTCACAGAAAGACTGAGACTGACTGGCATAAACATCTAACGAATGAGGGGAGTGAATGAGCAACCAACTCATCCACTGATTGAGACCAGAGAAAACCAGCTGTAGGTTTGAAAATGCCCAAAGTCAACATGACATGACATGAAGTTCGCCCCTATTCCTTATCTACGGTAAGCGTGAAATTAGCTTTGAAAGGTATCGAGGAACACGCAACACGGGACTAGCCACACAAATATAAGGGTAGGGACATAAAAAAGGTGAAAAATTCAGTCTGCATCCAAGATATTAGATAGAAGACAAAGAGAAACAAAGTGCTTTTTGGCACAAAGTCATGTATGTTGTTGGAGAGCTACTTGTTAGTTTGCATGTATTGAGGTTCTACGATGATAGAAAGATGATATTATTTTAGCTTTGAACACTCTTTCAGGACTCTGTGGGCTCCATACCCAGCAATATTAACAATTCTCCACCATTGATCACTATTTCTTTACCAGAATTGTAATCCTGGCAGTTTGGAGACGGCATTTAGATCCTAAAAGCCACACAGTTTCTGAGACGTCTGCGCTTTTATCGGTTCATGCTTGTTACTTTATCATCTCACAGAGGTACAGTAGCGTCTGCTGCACTCAATCGATTCTGAGGCTACTTCTGAAGATGCTTTGATGTTCAATGGTGTTACAGCTATGGAGAGATGGCCAAATTAGCGAATTGGTCGGCCCTCATCTACAATGGCAGCTGTCATACCAATTATCCATCAAGCAGGAATAACTGGAAAAGACAGACGCCTGTAGCCAGGGTTTCAGGAATACTGAAGTCATGAGTCCAAGTCCTTCTATTGTACCTCCAATTTTATTTATTTAGTTAACTGTTCAATTATATTTTCTTTAATTTTTTTCCACCATTAAAGGACAGATTCACAATTTTTCAAGTGTGTCTTAAAACAGCAGTCAGGTGTCCATATGGACACTGAAAGAGGTTTTCCTGGCTGTAATCATTCCTCCTGTTCATACTGGCTATTAAAAGATCTCCTTCAAATGTGCTTTCAATGTAAGTGATGGAGGCCAAAATCCACAGTGTGTCCACACAGTCATTTAGTGCAAAAATGCATTTAAAAGTTGATGTGAAGCTTATATGAGGCTTCAGCAGTCTGAGTTAGTCATATCAAGTGGATATCTGCCAAATTCCCTCTTTGTGTTTCCTCAGTGTTTTCCTGTTGAGCTGTGGTGGAAGTATAGTAACAAAGAGGGACTTTGGCACTAAAAAGACTGTAACGTTGAAAGATATCTACTTAATTTGACTCATTTGGATGGCTGAAGCTTCATATTAGTCAAGTCAAGTCAATTTATTTATAGAGCACATTTAAAAACAACAAAAGCTGGCCAAAGTGCTTTACAGAGACTGAGAAATACAGTCAAATTAAAACACAGACATAGTTATGAGGATCAAAGGGAAAATTAATAAAAGAGTAGAATAAAATAAATAAGGATCTAATAACAAGAGACAAACACAGCAACAATGGAAAATGCCTGATCACCTCTGGATTTTAACTGGGAGCGTGTAATGAGGAGCAGTAATTAGTCAGCAGATCTGAGCGGTCTGGCAGTAGAATAGGGGGTGAGGAGTTCAGAAAGCTAAGCTGGTGCCAGTACATGCAGTGCCTTAAAAACAGATAAAAGAATCTTAAAATCAATTCTGCATTTCACTGGTAACCAGTGAAGAGAGGCCAGAACAGGAGTGATGCCATCTCTCTTTTTGGTACCAGTGAGGAGTCGTGCTGCAGCATTTTGCACCAGCTGCAGGCATGATAAAGCTGCCTGAGTAATTCCTATATACAGAGAATTACAACAGTCAAATGCGGGAGGAGATCAAAGCAGAAATGATTTTAGTTTTGTAACTGAGCTAAGATGGAAGAAGCTGGTGCTGACAACAGACTTGTCATGATATAATATTAGCTTCAGATAAACATTTAAATACATTTTTACACAGAAGGAGGACTGTGGATTTTATCCCCCATCAGTTACATTGTAAGTGCATTATGAAGGGATCTTCTAATGGTCAGTATGAACAGGAGGAATGATTACAGTGAGAAAAACTTGTTTCCGTGTTCATTTGGGCTCCGGACTGTTAAGACAGACTTGGAAAAATTGTGAACCTGTAATTTAATGATGGAAAAACAATTAAAGAAAATATAACTGAACAGTTAACTAAATAAATAAAATTGGAGGTACAATAGAAGGACTTGGACTCATGACTTCAGTATTCCTGAAACCCTGGCTACAGGCGTCTGTCTTTTTCAGTTATTCCTGCTTGATGGATAATTGGTATGACAGCTGCCATTGTAGATGAGGGCCGACCAATTCGCTAATTTGGCCACGTGAAGCGTCTCTCCATAGCTGTAACACCACTGAACATCAAAGCATCTTCAGATGTAGCCTCAGAATCGATTGAGTGCAGCAGACGCTACTGTACCTCTGTGAAATGATAAAGTAACAAGCATGAACCGATAAAAGCGCAGACGTCTCAGAAACTGTGTGGCTTTCTGTGAAAACAGCCCAGCTAACATGGCAGCATGGAAATAAGATACATCTTCAAAGTTGAATGTCACAAGGTGTTTCTCTCTCGGAAACAGGAAGAGGCAGTTATAGGATCAAAAGAAGAGGGGGCACTTACAGACCTTGTGCGTGGTCTAAATTTAAAGTCCTGGGTTGTATAACCGATGGATTTCCCATATCTCTTTGAACACGGTAAGAAGCATTCCAACACTCTTCACAACTTTTCATCATCGCCAAATGGATTTTCTTACCTCTCATGTGATCAAAGCCAAAGGCAGTGGATACAGATTATTTATGCTTATGGATTTTCTTACGGGACGAGAGAATCAGTTGCGTTCTTCAGATGAAGCACTTTTCATGGGCCAGGAGGTTTGTATCAAATAAACACCTCATTATCAAAGCACTGAACAACACATGCCAGCCACACATCATGCTGCAGTGTTTTTTTTTAATGAAGGGGTAAGCTATGATTAATAGATTTCAGTTGGTGTGTGAGCACGTGTTGTGTTTAACAACGCACCTCTGTTAGTGTCTAGACGGTACATTTTTAACAAGGTCAGTCGGACGTAGCGCTCGCTTGATAAATCGAGCTGTGATGTTTTTGGGGTACGTGCGCTCTCCTCAGTCTGGCAGCTCGGCATCAGTGACCCAGACAGGACCAGAGGGCCTGTGAAACCTAACCCCCCTCCGTCAGTCATCCAGTCACCCTCGGGGCTATTAGCAGTATGTTAATGTGGAGCCTGCAGACAGAAGGGGGTTCTGGGAGGTCTGGCGGTAGCTAGCAGCTCTCCGAAAACAATAGATGTTTCATACACACCATAATTGGAAACAGATTTCTGCAGAGGTCTGTGGGTCCTGTCAGTCAAGCTGAGGTGCTCAGACACGTTCGAACAGTGTGCCACAGTGAAATAAGGGACCTCAAATTGCACCACAAAGCAAAGGAGCAAAAGGTTTGTGAGGGTGACACTGAAACCAATCAAATCATAGTATTATATGGTTTGTATCAATGTATTGGGGGTTTCAGCAACATGCTGCCAGAGGAGGTCCACAGCTGTTAAGACCTCAGTGTGGTTCAAACAAGGTACTTGTCAGATTGCCTCAGACAGACAATCCAAGCTCAAGCTCTCTTTCTTTCATTCCTCACACAACATATTTATATCATGTGGACAATATCAAGTGCAACCCTATCAATACCTGAGGACAGACTGTCTGCAAGTGTTGTGCCACTTATTCCCATTGGTATGATTCATCACTTAGACCCTGCAAAGACACACAAAAGAAACCAAGTTCTTGGAGAGGTTTTCAGGCAGTGTGATGCAGTAAAGAGGCTATGACAGTTACTTTTCGCCCCACCCTCCAGTGTTGCCATTCAGAGCAGGTATAAACACTGCCGCTAGGTTAGCTGGCTAAGTTTGACTCTCGTTGTATAACCTAAATCAGTGCTTCTCAAAGCCAATTTAACCAATTTGAATAGCTAATAATAGTTAAACTTTGTGAGTTTTTACACACAAAAGAATCAAGGCTGACATTGACAATTAACCTGATATTTAGATAATTTTATCAAATTTTCTTGACTTTGTTGACGTTTTCGCCGAGGTGTTGGCTTGACAAGATTGACCTGTCAACATCTGTATGTCAACAAAACAACATGAAGATAGATGTAGATAGCCTTGCTATTATAGAGGCACTCTTGCTTGTTTGTGCTTTCCACATGAATCAGATTCATTTAACTTAAAGTTCTGCTTGCCAGTTTCCCCACAGGTCATGTGCACCTTACAGGCTGTATACCCCACAAAGTGTGTCACCCCACAGTCTGAGAATCACTAGCCTAAATTACATCGGGTAAATCAGACTATGGCAGCCTTTTGGCTTCATCACCATTGTGACTTCATTAGTTTTAGAACATCTTGCCAAAGGGCTGCAGTTAAAAATTAGCCGGCTGGCTAACACTGGCACATTTACAAAAATGTTGACTTATGTGCTTTTCCCTAATAGATAAAAATGAAAATGAAATGTTCTTGTTGTAAATAATAAGTTGGGGTTACCCCGGCCTCATCAATTGTGGGCTGGGGCTCTAATACTGTCAGACATCATCAAAATCTTGTTATAATTGAAATCTTAAAGTCCTCCATTCAAAAATATGTTTTTCTTGTTCCTTCAGTTGGATGTTTGAGCTTCACTGTGCAGAATGATGCATGTGCAGAGTAAGGACCTACGAGCAGGATTTGTCACAACTAGTTTTAAAGCTGATCCTGGTCTAATATTCAACTTACACAAGTGTGATGTGGAAACTTGAAGGCTCCTGTGCACATACACTGAGAATGGACTTTACAGCGAAGTAGGAAAAAGAAATATATTTGCATATTTATACATTCTGGAATTTTTAATGAGGAAGAAGGAGTAGATGCTATTTTTTTTAACATTTAATGTGTTTTTTTTCACACATTTTTGTTCCAAGCAGATCTTTAAAGGTACCCTGTGGGTTTTGTGGGTTTTGATAAACACTGAATGTAAATATAACTTTTGTTTGTTTGAAAGAAAATTCCAATGAGCTCAGTGAGATGCTGTATGGCATCAACACTGCCAGGGTTTGTAGTTTGATTTCCCCCTGGGGCCAAAGATGCTATATGTATATATATGTACATGTACATCCTGTCATGGTACTAAATGGAATATCAGAGTAAATCTTGTCCCAGTAGGTTGCTGGTGCAGAAACAAGACTGACCAAAGCATCTATGTGTGCTATTGGGTAAACAGGGAAATTCCTGACACCCTGGGGTGACATTCCTCTGGTGTCAGACTGTACATACTCTGAATGTTTCCTGGTTGAATTTATTGAGTTCTCATGTTGATCTGCATTGACCTGCAGTCCCCTGTCCTCTTGAAAGGGTTGTTACTCAAACAGACAACATCCCACTGTCTCAAATGTTGAGTGATTTCTCAGAGAAACCCTGAGACAGCTGGTAGTTTGCCTGGATGTGACCTCTGTACCCCCATCACTGTGTCCTCTATCTTTTACACTGACAGTGACTGTACTTTCGACAATGGAAGATCGATAGCGCTGTTGGTGAGGACGGATGACTCAGCCTGTAGTGGATGCTCAGTGATCTTGGAGTGAAACGCTGGTCAATCTGTCTTTATTTAGGTGGTTATTAATTTCATTTGGCAGCAAACCCAAACTGAGACAGCAGGAGGAGGCTGACAGCCATTACTCTGTGGGGAGATTCACAACTGTGCCACCTTATGAACACCCCAGACACTCTAATTGCCCACCACCAGAGAGGAACACTGAGTGAGGCCACATTTCAGGCTGAGTGATAAGTTTCCTTTGGTCTTCATGTGTCATCACTGGACTTCAGTCTAAAAAAGCGGCCTGTAACTGTCCTTCATCCTCCACCCAACCATGACTGAGTTTAATGTTAAATGACACTTTCCCTCCCCTGGGACACTTTGGCCTTGCGGCACTATTTTCAGAATCACTTATACTCATTCTGACTTTTTGGTTGTAAAATTTAATTTACCTTTTAAATGTGACCAGGGTTATGACTGTAATCGAAAAGGGTTGAGATGGATCAACACATATGCAACCTGTCACAGCTAATTCTTCATGACACACCGCACATATCTATTCAACAAAAATGATGTCTTTAAATTTTTTGGCATGATTACAGCATTGTGTAGCATTGCTGTCTGCCACAGTGTCATTCTTGATACTGAATGGCGGCAAAGTAAGGATACCACTCCTGCACAGCACCTGGTAGCCCAATGGTTACTAAACATGCTACATAACGGCAATGTCCCTGGTTTGATTCACCCCAGGGACCTTTGTTGCATGTCACACCCATCTCTCCTTTCTTCCTGTATCGTGCCTGCCTCTTCACTGCCCTCTGTCCAATGAAGGCAAAAATGCCCCAAAAAATAATCATTAAAAAAGCAGCACTAATCATATCTTCATATTAACAATGGACAATGTGTAACATGAAAAGTGTCACTAGTAGTGACAAACTCACAAAGAAGTATCACATGACTGCAGTTCCCCTCAGCTCTATGGAGCCTTTTAGTGTCATTATTTTGGTTTTCGGCTACTACTTAACTGTTTTGGTTCAGTCTCGTTGACCTTGTTTCTAGCAGCAGCTAGCAGCTCTTTCTAGCAAAAAAAAGCTCCATAAAAACCCAACTGCCCAGCACCAAACAACATACAGACAAAGTTAGCATCTAGCAGGTGAACATAGTGGAGCATTTAGGAGCTGAGATATTTTACTCAGGAGTTGGCGGAGACCAAAACAGAGCTAAAAGCAGAGTGAATATATTCATCAGGTGGTTAGAAACATGACTGCAAATGAATGCTAATGTAACTCCATGTCTGCCGGATGTGTAAATGGGCAACTGTTTACTGACACGTTCACTATATTAACTTTATAATATATATTGTGTTTACAGCTTTTAGAGCTGTCTCCAGGGGGCCAAAAGAATTCATTACTGCAGCTTATGTAACCGTTCTCATGCCTCTCAGTGATGTAGCAACCGTGGTACATCAACTTCACATCAGCAACATAAGTCAGAAACAGAAGTGAAAACGCAAAAGTAAAGGCAAACTTTGATCAGACACGTCCTGTGCCTCCTTCCATACATCAACTTAAGTGCAGACTGGCTGCTCTCACCATCTGTTTGTCCAGCGCCTGTGGTGTCTTTAGCTCAGCCTCAAGCTGGAAACTGTCTCAGCTCAGACAGCTCATCAGGATGAGTGGCATATACAGTGCAGCCTGAAGGTGACAAGTTGCATATTATAGCTTCTATAGTAATTATTCATGCTGAGTTTGTCGCTGTCCACCCTCATATCCAGTCTGGCAAACAGCTTGTAATTGCAGATCTGCTGCTCTGGGATTCTGTCTCCTGTCTGAAGTTTAATTCATAGGAAGCAAAGAGCCATAAAAGCAGGTCTAGTCCAACAACACCATTCCGTGACTGTCAATAAATGTGTTCTACCAATATGTGACTTGTCCCCACTGGAAGATAAATGTCATTTGCTAAACTTTGTGGTGGAATGCTTTTATTGCTTCCTCCTTTCTAGCCCTCCTATTATCTTTGACCCCATTCAGTGTTTAATGTCTCTAAATAAATCTTTTTTTTTTTTGCTCCATATTTAATGACTTTTCCTAATTTAATGGGGACAACTGGTTAAGCATAAAATGAACAGGATAGTATGTTTCCAATGTCCTATACACATTTTGTATGCATCAGTGTTCTTTGGGGTCAGTTTGACCCCAGGCTGTTTGAGCTGTATAAAACATATAAGAAATATCAACATTTTACACACGTGTTTTAGTTGTTTTGGATGATGTTGAGGTCAGTATAATGTGCAATTTTATAATCTTCAAAAAAACTTCCCTCTGCTTTAGGGCCATAACTTAACATAACCATACCTGTAGTACTGCGAGAACCACTGATAGTTCACACGAGATGGGGGAGGGCAAAACATAATTCCCATGAGATATTTCCTGCGCCGTGGGAGTGGGGAAATTGATAGTTCACACAACATAGGGGAGGAGCAAACATATAAAAGCTTTCACAGCAGCCTTCTAAACAATTTCTCTTAGTGCTCTGTGTGCTCTCTCTTCATGCCTTCTCTCAATTGAAAATGACCTTCAAGCAAAAATTTTCTGCCAATTATGTTTTGTCACAGCTCTTTGACAGTGAAAGTCACATAGAGGAGAATGTCTGAGACAAAGGATAATGTTGAGGAAGACCCTGATTATGAGGCATCCTCCTCTGATGAGAATTAGACCCTTAGTGTTGACCCTCCTGTTGTCTCTCAACGACCAGCAGACACGTTACCTTCCAAAAATGGAAAGTTATTATGGTCCCTCTCTCCACTTGAACGACAGGGTAGACTTAGTGCTGCTAATGTCATCAAAATGGTTCCAGGCCCCACCAGATACGCTGTCAGCCATGTCCAAGACATAAAATCAGCATTTGAGCTCTTTGTAACACCATCAATCGAAAAGGATATACTTGAGATGACAAAACTTAGAGGGAAGGCGCGTGTATGGGAAAGTTGGAAAGTTGCTCATTTTGGCAGGAGTGTACAAGTTAAAAGGCAAAGCGCAACAGCAAGCCTTTGGAAAGCTGACACTGAAGGGCAATATTTCCAGCCACCATGTCTCTAAACACATTCCATGTTTTCTCCCATGTCACACGCTTTGATGACAGAGAATCAAGGCACAGCCAACAAGAGCATGACAAACTTGCAGCGATTTGGGATGCATGGGACAAGTGGGTTCAGTGATTACCCTTTCAGGCTCCCACGTGACTGTGGATGAATGGTTGCACTTTGTGGGATGCTGTCCCTTCAGACAATACATACCAAGCAAAGTGGCCAAATACAGTACACTGGTAAATCTCCTGGGGAAGCACCTGAAAAAAATATTACAGCCCGACCGATATATCGGTCAGCCGATATTATTGGCCAATATTGGCCTATCACAGATATATCAGTAATGGTGTATATATTATCCAATATGTGCCGATATTTCAAAAAAATTTAAAGTTATATAGACAGCATTTTATGTATATTTGATCTTTTTTGTAATTCAAGTTTAATATATATGTTCACGTTTTTTTTTTTTTTAATTTATAGTTATTTATTAATATTAAATTCCCAGTGAAGTTTACTGTTTCAGTGTACTGATATCATTTTATACAATAAAGTTTATTGTTAAACTGTAAAATATCATGCCTCCATTATATATTTTTGTCATAAGTGTTTGATAACCACATTTGAGGGATCACTGCAAAAAATGTGTGTTTATACATATATTCTGTATATATAAGATTATCAGCCGATATCTCGAATTTTTTTACTCGCAATATTGCTATCGGCATCGGCCCCAAAAATCCAGTATCGGTCAGGCCCTACAAGACATGGTTGAAAGACTGAATGGTCATAACATTACATGTGATAATTTTTTCACATTGTACACCCTGGGTGAGGAACTGCTGAAAAGGAAGGTTACCATGTTGGGGACAGTGAGAAAAAACAAGCCGGAGCTTCCCTCTGAGCTTCTTGCAATTAAGAACAGGAAGGTAACATCTTCATGGTTTGCCTTTACTAACAGAGCCACTGTCGTCACTTATTGCACCAAGAAAGGGAAAAAT
This sequence comes from Scomberomorus guttatus, assembly GCA_038419695.1. Classification (NCBI taxonomy): domain Eukaryota; kingdom Metazoa; phylum Chordata; class Actinopteri; order Scombriformes; family Scombridae; genus Scomberomorus; species Scomberomorus guttatus. The sequence goes on along the minus strand of CM076466.1, from coordinate 20,333,666 downwards.
GTCCTGCTGATGAGCACCATGTACAACGATGCTGTCCTGAGCACCAGAGAAGACAGACAACCACCAATGGTCTACAACGAGACAAAGGGAGGGGTTGATAACCTGGACAAGTTCACAGCCACGTACAGCTGCTGACACATGACTGCCCATTGAATCTTTGTCGTTTTCTTCAACATCATTGATGTGAGCGCCTGCAATGCCTGTAATATGGAGAGAAATAAACAAGGACTGGAACAGCAGAAAACAGTCAAAGGAGGATTTTCCTGGAGCGGCTGGGTTATGTGCTGGGCAAACCTCATATTGAGAGAACACAGTGCCTTTCAACTGTATCAACAGCTGCTGCAACTGTTGTGAAGGGTATCCAAATGGAGACACACCCCTCCAGTGGTTCAAACTGCAGACAGGAAACGTGGCAAGTGCCAGGTCTGTCCCAACAGAAATGACTCCAAGACCAGCAACACTTGTGTGAAGTGCAAGAAATACATCTGCAAGAAGAACGCACACACTCTCTGCACATCACATGTACAGTAGTGCAGACAAAAGGCTGCACTGTACCTTCTGGTGGCCTGTAGGAAAAATAATATGTTTTTCATATTCTGTCTATGCTGTTCGTATTCTGTCCAACACATTTTGGTGACCACATAGCTTTTTACTGTCTCACATACATGTTACATACATTGCACTTACAGGAGCATAGAACAATCCCTGTCACAATGCTCAAATTGACTTTTTATAGGTGTTTTTGTTATGTGTTCCTTACTGATGTTATGATGATGACGATGTTATGTTTTATAAAATCCTTTTAAATGTTTGAAATTGTGTTTGTTTTTCCTGGTGTCAAATTGACCCCAAACATGTTACAATCCTTGATAACAGAAGTTGTTTTTCTTTCCAAATGTTATAAATAACAATAATCTGTACTTATAATATATAATATAAACCAATCAAAACACCAAAAAGATCTTTCTTTCCAATTTTAGCTCACACATTTTAGCTTGAATGTATCAAAACAGAATAAATAAGTAATAAATATCAAAATCACTGTATTAAAATCTCTTACTATGCAGGTAGCTGTTAGTCACAGCTGACATGACAACTCACAGTTGCAGGTTGTCATAGAAACACAACAGGCCTTCCGGCTCGGGAGTTTTGCAGGAGCTCAGCCGTCAGAAAAGAAAGTGAGCGTCAGAGCAACGATGGAAAGATTTGAGGTAAACAGAGCGCAAAGAAATGCTGAAACATCTCAACACACAGATGACTGAATCTGATGGTTGACGGACAGGTTTTGGCTGCTTGTGGAAGATGGATATCCATCATTGTCTGTGTGCATTCACTGTGGTGTTACACAATCCCAAATTCATATTTGTATGATGTGGCTCTCTCATTCCTGGTAAACATGAAAACAAGACAAGAGGAGGTCTTGTCAGAGGAGTCAGACCTGCAGGTTCTCTCTCCACATCAACAGCTCACATGTCCCATTAAAATGCCTGCAGCCTTTTTGGAGTTTTGTTTGTTTGTTTTTCCTTATACATCTTAAATATAAACTCATTTTAATTGAAGAAAATGAAAGAAATACATTTAACATATTAACTTATTTATTATAAATTACTAATCTGTAAATCTGCACAGCATCTGTTGGCTTTTATTCTGAGTGATTGAGAATGAGCCTATATTATTTAACTTCATATTGATATAAAATAGCCTAATATAATATAAATAATATTCTGTGTATATATAGGCTATGCAAGTTGGGGGTTGGGTGGCTTGGGGTGCCATGACAAAAAATGTCCTTTGGTGCCCTGCTTTGGAAAGCACTGTTGGTATTTCTGCAGGACCCTTCTCTCCCTATTTAACCCTTCATTAACCCAGGTTAGATCAGCTGTCTTTTCAGGAACGGCTTTCTGCACTATACACTCTGCTGCACACAGGGGTTGCAGGTCTTGCTCAAAGGCACCACATGCAGCTGCAAACAGCTGTTGCCCAACAGATTTGTTCTGCCAGTCTGGGGATGGAACATTTCCAGTCTGTCCATGCAATCCTGTAAATGTTTGACCTGTTGCAATGCAACAAAAAAGTCACTGTTGTCTGGCTGTGATTATTCTAGTCAAACTTTATTACCGTCTACATTATAAAAATAGATCAATATTTTTTTCTAACCATCACAGCAAGAATTCACAACAAACAAGTTATCAGATGGTTTGAGATATGAGATGATAAGTGATTATTTCTCATGTGATCAGTATTTAAAATATAGGCCTGATTTACTCCTCTGTTTGTTTGTTTTACATTTTTTTACAGCATTACATATTTAAAACAATCCTTCACATCAGAAAAAAATCAAACAATATTTTGATTTAGTAAACCAAAAAAATCTATATTTCAGTGCACAGCAGGATACTAAGATTGACACTTTTTATTAACAAATTACATTCAAAACAAAAAGGAGCAAACTACACATCTCACATGTTGCTTCATCAGATTCACCCTGTGCTTGATTGCCATCAGGTGCTGATTAGTGGAGAATCCATTCACATCCGTTCACATTCCCCAATACAAATGCACTTCAGTCAACAATAATAGGCAATAGCAAATATAATTCTACTGTACAAAATTAGATATAAATATTATATTTCCATTTCCATAATAATGATATAATTAATGGCCAAATAATTAATGGCTATTCCAACTCTAATATTACAGAGGATGAGTAGATCCAGAACACATACATTTCCATAAGATAAATATCAAAGTACAAAGTACATTCATTTCCTCGTGCATTTGTATTGGGGAATGTGAACCTGTAGGATTCTCTGCTATCAGCACCTGATTATATAAAGACACACTGAAGCACAGAGTGAATCCTTTTTGTTTTTAATGTAATCTGTTAATAAAAGTGTCAATCCTAGTATCATGGTGTCACTGGAATATTGATTTTTTTGGTTTACTATGCTGCACCAGCTGGCACCCAGGAGAGCAGCACTGCCATGGTACCTTCAGTTTTTTGGACCACATATGGAAATATTTTGATTTAGTTGGCTGAGTATTAAAATACCAGTGGATTAATATGAGAGCGATAGAAGGTGCCAGTCCTGTGATTTCTAGTGGTGAGTTTTACTTTTTATTTCTGTGCCTTTAAATAAAAATAAGGTATCAAACACTTTAACATAATCTGAGCTCTTTATTGTCAAGTGACCAATTAGTCGACATCTACAGTGCAGATGTTAATTTGCTGAAGTGGAACTATTGTCTTATAAAAAGGGCAGACAGGGTTAATCACAATAATCAGATGTCACTGTGAACAGTTTACACAATGTTATGCCAATATACATCTACATCCAGCAACTGTGTGTTTCTGTGTTGAAGGAAACAACTGGTCTGTCCTGTCATTGATCATTTAAAAGAGTGATGTTATTGTTGGGGTTTCAATGTAACATGTAAATGTAAAAAAACTATTTCAGCACATTAACATCAGTTTTATTGGAAATTACTGTAATAGTCTGTGTGAAAATGTGTGTGTGCGTGTGTCATAGACATGAGTTCTCGAACGTCGACTCAATAATCAGATTCTCTCTGCAGATTTCACAAACTCTTCATCCAGAACTCACTCTGTTCATTTGCATCTTGAGGACCTAATGTGTTGGACTACACTCGATTCTGTCATCCATGTTAAAATTGTCATTATTGTGTTGAAGCTTCAAGCTTGCTGTGATGTACAGCAGCAACAAAATACCCTGGGAGTGCATTGAAGGGAGTGGAGGAATGTACACACCCATCTCTTGTTTGACACACCCATATATGCTCAGCAGGTCGTCTGACACACCGGCTCTTATATGTGTCAGGTAAGATCCACTATAGTGTCAAGTCCACTTAATATAAAATAGTAAAAGCTCATAAATTGTGTCTTGTACTTCAGCATAAAGACATGTGATCTCTTGTATGTTCTTTAGATTGCACTGATGGCAGAAATGTTGTGAAAACAGCTCCCATCTGCTGTGACTGCTGAAGACATGAGCGACCTGCTGGTGAAGGAGAGCGAGAACACACTGAGAGTGAAGTGAGTTACTGACACACACACACACACACACACACACACACACACACACACACACACACACAGTCCAGCACTACACCTGCCCTTAACCCTGCTCATGTCACATCAATCTGTCTCTAATGAGGAAGAGAGGAACAGTAAAGATGAAGCTTGTGTTTCTGTTTGAAGGCCTCTGGGAGTTTGAACTGGAAGATTTTGACGCTGATGTCGAGCCTCTTCTCAAGCTGGTAAGACAAGAATCCTGAAAAGACTTCACAGTAGTAGTTTGGAGTTAAATATGTCAAATATGCTCAACATATCTTATTCCTTATTTCAGGCGTTTGAGCTGAACACCAGCATGATGCGAGACGTTGAGTTTGAAGCCAGACAGCTCCTCAACTCTCCAGAGAGCGTCCCTCCTCAGTTTAAGTGAGTCTTATTTGACACACATTTATTACCAGTTACAGTACAGTGGCTGTGATGTCTCTGTGGTGTTCTGACGTGTTTTTAAAACAAACTTTGAATGACTGTAATCTACAGACATCATCAGCCAGGCTCATCAGTACACCAGCAGGCTGACAGAGCAGCAGCAGCAGGCCTCCAGCTCCCAACAGCTCAGCCCACAGGAGGTGGTGATGGAGGTGGTCCTGAAAGTCGTGCAGTGAGTTTGTTTGCCTCCTTCAAACACCTCCTTTAACATGAAGAAGGGTGGAGTCAGACGCTTCTTGAGTTGGTTCAGAAAAACATTCTGCTGCTGCTGCCTGAAGACAAGGACTGAAACTATTCCTGTCTTATTATTGTTGTCCATATTGTTAATGTTTCTGTTGAAAACAATGCATTCATTGATGGACTGAAGTCAGTTTAATTTATTGTGAACTAATGCAACATAAGATGAAGACATCATCAAACAGGAGGTGTAAGTTAGATTCACTGTATTTTACAGTACCGCTCTGTCTTCATAAAGGTGTAAGTTGTAATATAAGTTGTAACTCATCTAAATGTATAAAAGAGAAGTGTGAAAAATCATATTTCAAAACAGTCATTTTTCAGGTAGACATACACAAACAGCAAGAAAAACCATGAAATTAAGGAGCCTGATGATGATACATCGACCTACCTTAAAACCTTTTTACATAATCATAGAAAACTTTTGATAAGCATCCATTAGATGAAAGATGCGGACTAAGCCGGGTATTTTAAAGTTACAGTAGAGAAGCACTGGAGTAGAAAGTACAATATTTCCCTCTGAAATATAGTAGAGTGGAAGTATAAAGTAGCATAAAATGGAAATACTTAAGTAAAATACAAGTCCCTCAAAATTGTACTTAAGTACAGTACTTGAGTAAATGTACTTAGTTACTTTCCACCACTGCTATGAACAAACCACAAAACAATAGTGGAAAGTTCTGAAAAGAAACTACTAAAGCCTGTCTCTACTACTTTAATCTTTAGAAAAGTACTGCATATTATGTTCCTGAAGTGTTACTATGTTTAGTTATGTTTACATTGTGCAAAACTGGAAATTCTCAGGGAGAAATTGCCCCTCTTCTGCCTACTGAAATACGCAGGCAAGCATATGAACAACGACACTTGCATTGCAGCAACTGCAACAACAAGTATACACTGTTAAAAGTATTTCATAAAGCTTAATATTCTGTGAATGGAAATATTTTCCAAATTCACCACTAGACACATTACTGGATGTGTTTTCCCATCAATGTAAGTCTTGATGCAGCTAGTGTGGTCTTTGCCAGTGCTTGGTAACACCAAAAAGTGGCAAACCAAAATTCATTAGCTTGTACTTTGCAAAATAGGCAGTGCTGGAAGCTTGGTGACTCAGACCCTAACTGGACAGTAAGTTAGTTCGAGGGAACGTATTTGTACCATCCACTCTGTCTCATGACTGACCATCTTTCTTTTTTTTTGCAGAGCACTGTAGAACACTGAGAGCTTCTTCTGTTTTGGACTATTTGGTTCTCTCCATTACCTCAAAGGTCAACACTAGCTAACTTTCCATACAAATTTTAACCATTTCCAGAAAATATGAATTAATGCACCTTCCCGTCCACTACTATTATGCAAATATTAGAATTTGGTCTCATCAAGACCAACAGTTGGTGGTGCCAATTCTCCAGTCCTGTGCCATTAAACCATTGCAGAAGAAGAGGGTGCAATGATGATGTAATTAAAAGAGCGTCAGTCAAACCTCAAATGAACAAAAACGATATGAAAACATGATGGAAATATGGCATTTATGTTTGTTTCATTTGTGTCTTTTTAATTTGTCTGTTTACATCGCACTTTGTCACATTTTGCTTTTATCAATAAATCCAACTGTTCCACCTCTGCCAAGCGTAAAAACATTTTTTGTGAAAATGTGACTTTTACAAACAATTTCCATTTCACTAGCACGGACCACACCATCAACAAAATGCGTTTAAATGATTAATAAGAAAAACAATCATTGTGCGTAGATCTGCTTGCTGACTGTGTTGTGGGGAAGCTCATAGGGAATCCGCCGTAGCACCCGGGCAACGACGGACCCCCTCAGGACCCTATGAAGGAGAGGAAGAATCAGGAAAAGAGAAATAGGGTGGGAGGGAGGGGATTACGGAATACGAGAGCGGAAGAGGAGGAGACGGTTAGGTTGTATTTCTAAGAATGCAGGAGGGGCGCAGTTGAGGTGTGGTCCTGCTCCTGAAACTTCGCTAAATAAGCTTCAATTAGGTTTTTTGATGTGCAAATTGAAAATGTGCATAAAAACAACTGGATGGAAACACACTGACTGTCATGATGGTTTACTATTGGTCAATGCCACAAATTCTTGTGTCACAGGAAAGATCCTTGAGGATTTACTTCACGTCTTTAAGTGAATTCAGTGTTTATATTGAAATGAATTGATTTTGTTAAGAGATGTTGCTGTTAATTGCTGGTGTCCGGGCCCTCAGGCAGTTATACAGCTTTAACATTTTGTGATAGTAGCTGCTTGGCAGGGATTCTGTGTCTTGCTCGAGGACACTTCAGCAGGGTGAATGCTCACTGGCTTCCTCAAGTTAAAGTGTAGTGTCTCTGACCACCAGGCCAACATTATACTATAAATTCTTCCTCATGATGACAGATGACATTTAGGAAGCAAAATGGCTGAGATCTGAGTGGAGCGATCCGCCTCTGTTCTGTTCATTTAGCCCTCAACCAAATGTCATAATTTGCATAAATCAGCGGGTGATTTATCAGCACATCAGATAATCCATTTAGCCTGGATATTCTGCCAACAGTTTTTATCTTTATGGACGAAAAATTGACTAATCATGCATAATGTTTTACAGCAACACCCTTCTGCACTGCCAGTTCTTTATTTCTGACCAGTGTGCAGCAGCTGGGGAGTAAGGGCCTTGCTCAAGGGTAAAGAAAAAGCATTTTAGTTGCTTTTTTAAGTAGCCTGGAGGTTAGAGAAGTGGAGTTATGACTTTAAGGTTGCTGGTTTAAGACTGGACTAGATAGGAAGGTGTTGGCTGGGTAGATGAATTACAAACACAGCTCTTGAGCAAGGCATTCTCGCACAGAATGCATGATGGTTTATTTGAATAACATGTTGAAATAAATCCACATCTCTCAGCCATTCTGAGGTTTGAACCTGCATCATTCTGGTCACGAGCCTGCTTTTCCCAGTTACAGGAAACTCAAATCAGAAACCTCAGAAAAACTGATGTTATCCGTGTGATAACGCGGCATGAAAAACTATCTTATCACGTTTATTTACAGCAGAGTGTCAGTTCAGGTTTTACACTAGTGTTCACACTAGAGGAATTATTCCCATCTCTGAACAGTAAATGTTTTGGTAGGATAATATGAGGACACAGAATGCCTTATATCTGATCTTGAATGAGACCTAATCTGAACTTTACAGTTTGCCCAATAAAGCTAAATGCTTCCATCTGACCTAAACGGAACTGATATATCAGTTAAACATTGTGAACTATGCTCCACTATGTTCACCAACTAGTCTACAGCTAACTGTGTCTGTTTGCTGTTTGGTGCTGAGCAGGTAGTGTACAGTGGCTTTTAGAGCTTTTACTCCGAAAATGATGCTATGAGAGTGCTGAGTGAGCCAAAACAGTAAAGTTGCAGCTGGACAGCTAAACAATGAGCTGAAACTCACTATAAACCTTCGTAAAACTGTGAGGAGCTGCAGAGTCGGGTGAGGTTCATCACTATGAGTGACACCTCTAACTAAGGACTACTCTAAACCATCAGTAACAAAGCCAGATTGAGTTGACCTGGCGTGAAAGCACACTTCAGTCTCTAAAACAAAGCTTGTTTTAAGAGTAACTTTTTTGGATTTCCTTCAGTTCAGATAGTCTCCTCAAAAATTCCCAATAGAGAGTGAACTAGTGATTCCCCCACATTCAAAAAGATGGAGACAGGAGTGAAAAGTTCAGATTTGTATCACATAGAATCTGCATCTTTGTATTTTTCAACCTTCAAGGGGCAGACAAAGATATTAAGATAGTGTCACACAGCATCTCGCTTGCCTCAGGGTTGAACTACATTGTAAAACATCAGACAGGAATTTAGAGGAATCACCAAAAAATATTCATCACTAATTTAACATAATTTTAATAATTTAATGTAAATCCAACCTAAAATGTCTATTTTGTTTCATGTCTGTTTTTATTTCAATACCCTTTCAGAACTCACATTTATGAGTTCTGCTGATTTGAAGTCTTTTGACTTGAAATGAAGAGTTGAATGGATGTACTGCTGAGAGTTTCTAAAGAAACATGATCAACATGTTAGCAGACATCCCAGCATGCATTGTTTCAGAGTCAAACCTCTCCTGAGACTTCTTTTTTGTAGTTTGAAGAAAACATACATGATGGAAACTTGCTGTGTATCTTTAATACATATTAAAATAAGTCATGGTTGTATGCATTTCTGTCTCAGCAGAGACCAGGGAGCCTCATTCACTTTTTCTCAGTTTGAATATGATGCTGCTTTTCTGTTTTTCAGTCTCCACTGAAACACACACACCAGTTGCAGCTGGCCTCCCTTTAATGACAGGGTGTGTAGTTAGAGAGGGTAGGAAGGGCAATGTGTATTTCAGAGCCGAGACCACAAGGTCAGCCAGGAGAAGGAACGCTGCCAATTGTGTGTGTGAGTGTCTGAATGTGTGTGTGTGTGTGCTGATGGGGGGTCAAGTAGTTTGCCCAGAAAAACACCACTCCCTGTCATTTCAACTGTTTACAGCAGGACACATGCAGTGTTTGAATATTACAGCGTCAGTGTGTTACTGTATGTAGAGTAAAAAGATGTTGTCACTGGTTCTATTTCAGACCAAGCACTGAAATATAAATGGACTGCATTGATTTGGTGCTTCTTTTCTAGCTGACAAAGCACTTTACATTCACACACACACACACACATTCCTCATCTGGAGAAGTTTGGGGGTCAGTGTCTTCCTGAAGGACACTTCAACATGTGACCAGGAGGAGCTGAAGACTGAACCACCTACCCCTATGATTAAAGGAATAGTTTGACATTTTGGGAACTTACTCAAGTATGGAACTAGAAGGGCGTCTTAGTGGTTAAGACTCACGTCATATACTGTGATTGCAATGTTCCTGCTTTGGATCTAGGAGGGGATATTTGTTGCATGTTATTTCCTCTTTCTCCCTTCATTTTTGTCACCTCTCTGTTTTCCACTTTCCAAAAAAAGGAAAAAGTGCCCATAAACAAAAAACAGAAGGAGCTAGAGCTAGAGTCAGGGTGTGATTAGCCTAGCTTAGCAAAAGATTTGAATCTGGGAAAAGAGTTAGCCTGGCCCTGTCCAAAGTTAAAAAATATACCTACCAGCACCTCTAAAGCCCACTAATTAACATATCTATAAACCAAAATGTAAAAAAAAAAGTGGTTTACAGAGAGTTACAAGGAGTGATAACAAGACTCCAGGAAGTTACTGCACCTCGCCACTGTTCACCAAGATACACCACATAGCTGCCCATTAGCAAGCTTTAGAAGTGTTGCTAGATGTATCTTTTAAAGACTGTCCACCCAAGAAAAACAACACAATAGGTCAAAATATCAGTCGCCCAAAAATGACACATAGTTCTGTTTGAGTGACAGATGCCATCTAGCAGCCGTAGTAATTATGACCCGTAGCAGTGGCGAGGTTGAGATGATGTCTATAGATCGATGTTGTCCTGCTGATTGCTGCCAATAGGGACCCCAGATTAGAAAATGCTCCAATGTGTCTCTCTAGAATCACATGGTCAAACAATGTATTTGGACTTATTTTTTTAACTTAAGCAAGAGCCAGGCTAACTGTTTCCCCCTGCTTCCAGTCTTTATGCTAAGCTAGGCTAACTTGCTGCTGGCTGTCGCCTTATATATAGCCAACAGATGTGAAAGTGGTATCAATCCTCTCAACTAACTTTCTGCAAGAAACTAAGATCATCACTGTTTTAATGTGTGATGGTTTAGTGATGTTCAGTGTGCTCATGTTTACCAGTTTACAATGACAGACTCTACCACTGTGGGAGCACTAGGAGAATACTGATTTTGTTTTTCATATTAGAACTGCATTTAGCTTTCTGTGCCAATACTGATTGTCTAAGAAGTGTCCTTGGGTTTTCTGTTTGGCCCAGACACATATCAGTATGTAACCACAGTCCCCTGAGTTCAAATCTGGCCCAGGGGCTTGGATACATTTCACTCCTGTCCCCTCCCACCTCCTTTCTCTCTGCACTGTAAACTGTCCAGTGAGGTTGAAATGCCAAAGATCTGCAACATTTATGTTGATAATCCTCTGGAACTCTTTGTAAAGTGGGAAGGAGTTTGTTGAAGGGTTAAATTTGGCCTGCACTGTGACACACAGTTTACTCTGGGGGTCAGTTAGTGGGTTGTATATTTAACTAACAACACTCCAATCTGTGGTGTTTCATGGATGAGAGCAATCTTCTTTTTTAGTTTTTTTCATGTGGTATTTTCTGGACTCGGGGGTTTTTGCTTTAAAGCAGGCCACTTTAAAGGAACCACTGAACGCAGCAGAGCACAGTGTTGGCGTAATGAGAGGGATTGGGGTCTTTGCATTGAGCCTGGGTAGACACAGATATGGACAGAGATGTAGGCTCAGATACAAACACAGCTGCTGCAGCTTTAATGAGTTGTGGCTTCAAACCTGCAGGTGTATCAGAGGCAGGAACATGATGACTACTGGAGGCTCCAACTTATGCTAAGATCTACCCAATTGCGACCTATCAGAAACTGTATGAATGCTAGAACAGTTAGCCAAGTGTTGACAATTCTCTTTGTAGCTGTGTGTGCTCTCTTTGTATGCTTTGTTGAAAGAAGCCGCAGTACTACCATGTAATCTCACTAATTTGTCCTTTTTTGAAAGAAGTATTTCAACATTTTGAGAAATATGCCTACTGGCTTTCTTGCTGAGAGCTAGATGTAACCAGTGGACACTCCAGGAAGTCACTGTGCCAGGCCGCTGCTCGCCAAGAAATAGTACATAACACTGTTTGTCTCTGAATTAAACAAAAGAGGATGAACGTGATAATTAATAAGCTTTAAAGGTGTTAGTAGTTGTATTTTTTAACTTTGAACAAAGCGGGGCTAGCTGCTCCACAATGCTTCCAGTCTATATGCTAAACTAAAATAATCTCCTCCTGACATGAGAATGGTATCAATCTACTCTTGGCAAGAAAGCTAATAAGCTTATTTCCCAAAGAAACTCTGCACAAACATCATTCCGCACAGTGAACCTCAAACATCCAAATGTAGGAACAAGAAGACAAACATATTTTTGAGTGTAGGGGGACTTTAAATACCTGTATGTGTGCACAGAATACATTTTAAATCAATTTAACCGAACCTAATTAAATAAAGACACCCCATCAATTAGATCACTTTGTAGGGGTTTAAACCTACGGCCATTCTGACATCCCCTAGGGAGTCATAGTCAGGGCCTTGACTGTAGCGGTGGGGTGGTGGAGGGGTGAAGTGGCAAACTGCAATGACAGCAGAAGTAATAGGTGGTGGAAATTAAATTAATTGTCCCTCTGCTTGAACTTACACTAAAAGCTTAATTTCTTATACACTTACATTATATGTACCAATCATCACAATAAAAAAATGCGCTATAACCTCTTGAGTTCCATCACCATTATCTTTAACATGGAGGCAATTATGAAACATCCATGCATGAAATAAGCAGTCAGAGGCTCTGGGAGTTTCAGTGTTTTTTTATTGTGAAAACATCAGACAGGATGAGCCGCAGGTCGTGCTGCTGCAGGATCGACACCACTCTCCCACACTCAGTACACAGTCATTTATTCATGATTGGCTGTGTGTACGCCTGAAAATGAACCGAGTACAACAGCACAGCGAGAGGCTGTCCCAGGAGGAAAAGAGAGATATGGAGAGTTTGGGTGTGTTGCCATGGTGATAGCGAGGAAGGAGTTAGGGTTATTGTCTGAGAATAAATAAATAAATAAGTGGCGCCTGTTTGAATGAGAGTGTTGCCTTCCTCAGGGACGTTCCCTCTAAGGCAGAGCGGGTACAGCACAAAGTGTCCACACACACACACACACACGAACACCACCTACACACACTCATGCGGTCATGATCCAGCCGCTCCACTTGTAGATACAGCACATGAGGCACTCCGATACACCCAGTGGCGAGAAATGCTGATGATATGGTATAAATTCAGTAACAGACACAGCTGATTTAGGAATCATTCCTCAAAAGGTCACACACACACACACACACACACACACACACACATTACTGTACAGCAAAGAGTGTGTGACCTCTGCTTACTGAAGGAGGACATACAACACGTCAAGGCAACGCAGAGACGCATGAAACCTGACAGGCAATCTGAGGCCATGGCCGCGCTAATGTGGGCAAGATTGAAAAATTCTGTTTACATGTGATACGCTGTCAAACCAGATCAGCGTCTCCAGATTGTTCTAGAAAATAAAAATACTTCAATCTGTTCTACTGGGCATGTGCGGGATACAACTTGGGTCTTATTTAAGGTGTTCCTCTCCTACTCCTCTAAGTGTCCAGCTGTCAGAATCCAGATGACAGAAACTCTGAGATAATAAAATGTTACACTCATCCAAGCAGCTTTTACAAGCAGTAGCAAGCTAAGTTTGCAGACTTTTATTTCTCTGGTTTTGTCTACATACAGGCTTCCCTAGCCTGATTGGTAGAGTTTGGACATAATCCAAACTAAATCTATATTTTAATTTACAGTTGCCATTGTGTAAGTATATAATTCTCCCAAAAATATGTAAGAATAGAACACTAAACAAACACATGGTTGGAAAAAAAACCCAAATTGTCTTTTTTTGTCCATTCTGCTGTTTTTGAAAAACAGTTGTTGAAAACAACTGAAAACTGATCACATGCTATGCAGAAGCTGTTTTTTTTTTTAATTTAAAAAGTTTCAGATTCATCCACATTAGTGTGAACGTGACCCAAGAGCCCAGGAGGCAGCAGGAGAATCAGAGCTTCCCTCTGCTCTCTACATGTCTTGGTGCAGTCACATGGGCCTCTGCAGGAGCTTAGCAGAGTGAAACCGCAGTGTGTGCCTGTAAAAGTGTGTGTGTAAGTAGTAATGGGCTTGCCATGTGAGAAGTGAATTTTAGGAGTGTGAATGGAGTTCTCTTCTAGTGAGAAACATCCTTGGTGGTGTTGGAGTATGTGTGGTTTCCTGTTGCAAAGTGGGCGTTGTTACTTTAGAAGAGTAGAGAACAACAGCCAAAAACTGCTTCTGATGTCAGATAATGTTCATTTACTATTTTGTGCTGTTTAATAATTGTACTGTTGATTCCAGATGAATGTATTAAGGATCAACTAATTATAAAATCCACAGAAGAGAGTGTGAAATAGCTCAGTGAGAAGCAGAACCATCTGTCCTGCTGGCAGACACGAGTTGTGGTTTGAGAGAAGTAAAGAATCATCATTACTAGTATGAATGCTCTCTCTTTCTGTGTGTGTGTATATGTGTGTGTTTCAGTATGGAGGAAGGCCCAGGTGACCACAGGGGAGATGACAGAGAGGGAGTTCTGAATCTTTTTTCAGCGGCTCTGTGTTGCTGTAAATGAAAGGCACAGAGTAACAAGAGTGCCATGCGTTAGTAATGTGTGTGCGTGTGTCTGTGTGTGTGTATGCATGTGTATGTGTGTGAGGCAACCGGAGTAATTAATCGATATAACATCCAAACATGACAGCTCAAAAACAACAGCAGAGTGAATGACATCATGTCTACACTGTACAAAAACATCTGCTTTGGGCTTGTGGATATGTCAGAGATGAAACAGACAGAGGAGAGAGGTCGATAAAAAGTTCCTGGCTTTGTCCCTCTGTGCTGATGACGTCAGATGTGCTGATATTTCAGGTGAAACATATTTTCAAATGTTGTGTTTTTGGTGCCAAGAGGAACCAAAGTATAAACTCAAAACTATAGAAATACTCCAAGATATCTTCTTCCCTTTGAAGGAATAGTTGGGAAATACACTTATTTGTTTTATTGCAGCGTTAGATGAGAAGACTGATACCACTCTCATTAATAGACATAAAAAGGTTAGCTTAGCTTAGCATACAGAGTTGAAACAGGAGGATACAGCTAATAAACAAGCTGCAGAAGTGCTGGTACACAAACGGTTAGCCACACCAATGACGTGGCTCACCACTTTGGTTCAGACTGAAATATCACCACAACTATCGGATGGGTTGTCATGAGATAAATTGTAAAATAAATTGTAATAATTTTCCTTTATCCCTTAATTTTCCATGTAGCGCCACCATCAGGTCAAAATTTAAGTTTGCTCCATGCTTTAGTTTGATGATACTCCCATCAGTTTATGTTCAGCACTGATTGACAAATGTTATCAAGTTAACACAGTCACATGAATATGGTACACTTTACCTGCTAATCATGCTAGTGTTGTCATTGTGAGCATGTTAGCATGCAGACGTTAGCATTTGACTCAAAACTCCTACTGTGCCTAAATACAGCCTTACAGAACCACTAGCATCAATGCAGACTCTTAGTCTTGTTTTACCTATTGACATAGCCAGGCTAGCTGTTTCCCTCTGTTTCCAGTCTGTATGCAAAGCTGAGCTAATCAGCTACTGGCTCTAGCTCTATACAAGATATGAGACAGATATGAGAGTGGTATTAATCTTGTCATCTAACTCTCAGCAAAACAACAACAACAACGTATTCCCCAAAGTGTTGAACTCTCCCTTTCATTGGTAATGATATTTACGCGCCATGAAACTAGTCTTTACTACTATTTACAAAATGTGTTAATTTGTGCATAAATAACAAAATAAAGGTCTAAGCACAGATCATCCACTCCTCCTTGAGAGAAACACTCTTTGTTTCTGTCTCCTATGTTTAGGAGATTTCCTTTCAGCAAAACAGCAAATATGTAATTCAGTCTAATAACAGACATCGTTCAAAAACAACATAAATATACCCGTTGGCTTGACTTGAATATAAACACTCCTACAGTATGAAACAACTGGGCAGTGAACAGGCCTGGATTCATGCAGAATGTGAAGTTAAGAATGGGGACAAAAATGCTCAAAATGCGCTGGTTTGTTTTTATCTGAGGCAGAATGTCAGCCGGGGCCTCTCAGTGCTCGTTGTTTCCCTTTGGGGCTTTTTTTTTACCAGCTCTGTTTGTTTAAGCAGGCTGCCCTTTCCCTACTGGGACGGTAGGGATCATTGACACTGACTTGCTTCTGTTTTTTTTTTTTTATACAGGAGGCCACTTTTGGATTGAGGTGGGGAGGAGAAAATAGAGCGAGGCCTCTGTAATGGCTTGTTTGCGGGCTAAGAGGTCCTTTGTGTATCGTTCGTCTTCCATTCTGGGGCTAAATGAGCAGTTTAAGCTGAGGCCCTGTCAGTGTGTTAAAGTGGCGAGGTGCTACCCGCCCGTGCCTCTGCTTACATCTGCTGAATAAGATGCTGCGTGGCAACAACATCAGCAGGAGTGCTAATGTGCGAGCTGAGTGTGTGTGTATTTTTGTGGGCCTGACCCAGGAGGAGGCTGTGCTGAGAATACAGCCATTGTTTCTGCAGCAGGATGACAGCCGGGGCCACAGGCCAGGCTATAGGCTTTTCTCCTTTATTAGAGCCAGATGTCTGTGTGGGGGTAGACCTATAAAAAAAGAAAAATAAGGCTGTTCTCTCATTATAACTCTTACATACACACATGTACACACATATGTACACTAATAATACTTCAAAAACTACAAGAGAAGGAGGTTTGCAGCTAAAATATCCACAGTGTTTCCTGTGGTGTCTGTCATTTACAATCTTGTTTTCATAGATTGGGTTATCATTCCTCAGTTATCCTGACATTTTGCCCACCAGCTTCATTTTAAAGATGCATGGACACAGCTAGACAGTGGAATTGCAGGTATAGTTTACTTAACTATCAATTTGGAAGTTCAAAATTACGTTTTAATCACTGGGTCAGGAAACATGCTTTGAGCAGCTATCTGTCAGACATACAACAGAAGAAGATGAGCAACTCTCTATCTCTAGATTATTTATAAAATTCACTGGAAAATTCTCTCTCACATTTTGTGCAATGTACACATGCCTCTACTCTTCTGAATGTGTCCAGTACACAAATATGTTGTCTCCTGTGAATCCCTTGTGCGTGTGTTTGCCTGTATACACTACTATACTACTATATAGAGAGGGGTAATGAGTGTGAATGCATTTAATGGTTATAGCAGAATAAATGCCAGCCACAATTAGTATCAAAAATGGGTCTGGTATGATGAAAATCTTAAGGATAATAACTTTAAGTACAGCAGTTGAAACTTGAACCAGTAAAAAGCTCTAACATTTACAATAGGCAGTTTTAGTTTGAATTAGTTTGAATGTAATCATAATAATGTTCTATTGTAATGGTTTATCTTCTTTTAGTATTTTAAAGCTGTCTTGTGGCAGGGCTGAATTTACCTTCTAGGGGGGCCTGAGGAAAAAATGGGAACACCCTTTTAAACTCCTTTGTCTCTGTGCTTTATGTACAATATTACAATACATGGCCCCAGGATTGCTGTGAGGTAATTTGAGTAATCACAAATACATTTCAGAATATGCATTGTGCATTAGCTGAAATAATGAATTTGATAGATTTTGATACAGGACCCCTCTTCAAGACTCTTTAACTTATCACACTTAATACTTACATAATATTATATGATAGCGCTGTATTTACATAATATTGTAATTCTGTTTCTCCACATTGTAATTCTACAACACACCACACCTCTTGTATGTCTGTTGCTCTGTGGATTTTTCCTTTTTTACAATTAAAAGGTTTGTTTTTGTAGAGATTTTCCTTATCCGAATGGAGTTTCCGCAGACACATAATGTCATACTATCTGTTATACAGACTGCAAAGTCCTCAAACAAATTTATGATATGGCTATATAAATAAATTTGACTTGACAGGGCCTCAAGATAAGGTAAAGCATGATCCACCTTCAGGTTCTAATCATGTCAGCTGCTATTGTGCTTTAGTAGTGTATATTTGCATATTCCCAAACAATGTGACAATTAAATTACCACAAATCAGTCCCTAAACACTGAACCTTGGGGGTGCTGAGGATCTAGCACCTCAGGGCAAATGAATTGCTTTAGCCTAGTGAGCACAAAAATGCAGGTCTTAATACCAGATTCTGACAGCAACCCTCTTCAAGACAGGACTTCAAGTCACTTCAGTTCTTTTGTAGCAGGATGACACATTAAGACCTCTGAATATTTCTTTAAAACCAGAAAACTCTGGCTAGCAGACAAAGAGGTGCTGTGTACATAAATACATGAGAAAATGATTATTTCTGGTGTAGTCAACTGCAACAAAGATATGCAGCTTTCCTCCCAAAAATGTCTTTTTTACTTTGAAGCTTGGGTGGGTGAGAATTTACAAAGAGGTGTAAAAAACAAAATGACTCTCTCGCTCTTCAGGATGAAAGAGACAGGTCAGATATTGTATCCCTCCCTCCCTCCTCCCTCCCTCTCCTGTATAATGCTTACACAACAACCTGTAATCCAATTCACAGCATGATGGAGAGTGCAGTTATTAACCTTGACATTGCTTAGCATCGCTGACATTAATCACATTACAGTATGAGATATAGTATCTGATTCTGTGATGTGGGCAGTAGATTGTTGATATGAGAGGAGCAGCTAGTTCTCATGTTCTGGTTGGGGGCTGGGGAGATGCAATCTTCCCATGAATTAGTGAAACAGCAATGATGTGCACTGAACATCGACTGTGGATCTCTGAGGCTCTCACAGCCATTTTGGCACCAAATGTTTGACAACAGGAAATGGAAGATAACCCATAAATCTCTGATGAGCTCAGACACAGAAGGACAAAGCCATTGGCTGAAATGTACCGTACGTCCTTCAGAAATGAAAATGCTGTATCGGAGGCAAGTTGTGAAGGAAGAAATCAACATGACAAAACAGAACTCCTAACAACAGTTCAACTTTTAAAATCTCCTAAATTGTTCATTAGCCCAGAAAAACAAAATATTAAATCTGTCTCTCTTATTTTAATCAACAAAGCAAATTAAATAATCTTTCGTTATTGCTGCTCGCAGCAATGCTTCATAAGACAATAAAAACAAAAATAAGCACAAGGACAAAAGAATCTTAGTTTAGAGAAAGACATGTTTGGTCGTCGGAGCAGGGGCTTTGTGGGTGTGGCCCTGGGTGTGTCCACTGAACCCCTGGGTGGGGCATGGTGAGGGCGCAGCAGGGCAGGGTTATGGGATCCAGTGCCTTTAACCCTTCACAACCACACAAGCTGTCTCTTTTCTTTCAGCTCAGGCAGACTTGTCACTCACAGCTGGTGCGCCCAATCACATCTTGTACCTTCCTGACCACATCCTGTGGCTCAAAAGTGTTAAGGATGCTTGGTGTTACAGGCGATGATTTATTTAGCACTTCCATATGTCACTGCTGCAGCAGGACTCTCTGGTTTCACAGGGTCCTCGGGGTGTAAAGCAAGAGATCCCTTCCGCCAACATGTAATGACTGAGACCAGTGACAGAACTTGTTTCCTTAAAATTGTCGGCTGAAAGCCATAGTTACAGTTGTAGAGGTCTTGAGAGTGAAGTCAGTAGCCAACTATTACGGGGCATCCTTGAGGTGTCAATGAGCTGGTTTCCCTCTGAAATGTATGAATCTAATGAGGGCAAGGGTGACAGGTGCTCACACACCACGCTGTCAGAGCAGCGAAGGACATGAAATGTGTTTTACAATTTGACGGAGTTTCTCTATTGATCAGGGGAAGGGGGAGATAAGCTTAGCTCCCACAATGCATTGGGGTCAGGGCACGTGCGAGGCCGCTGTTTGCTTTGCAGAATCTGAAGCAGCCTAATTTGTCAGCAGTTTGTTTAAACATGTAGGGAACATCATCAGGAGAATCTCTCTTCAAGTCCGTCCTCTGAGGATAAGTTCCCCTTTTAAAACCTTGAAGACCTGCTTCACCCACACATTTTAGTCTTTGCATGCGTTTGGTCTGTTCACCCACATTCTCATCCAATCATAGCTCTCTGTGTCACCCACAGTTGATTGGACATTCTTCCCCTTATGCCCAGACAAGCACACATTACCTTTCTTCAGCATCTGTTTATATGTCAAATTCAGACCCCACGCCTGCAAGGTACGAAGACAGTTTTTTAAATTTGCTTTCGAAAAATTCCACCCTTCACTCATTGTTGCCTCTTCTTGAACAAGGCAGCCATTCCCAGAGTCCCAGCTCTGTCCTCCGTTAGTCCAGCCGGAGGTAGCTGGGTGTAGAGTAGTTGAACATGAGGAAGTCCAACTTGTAAAGCTGGTAGAGTTGGACCTGCTGCTGAGTGCTGATATTGCTGAAGAACTGGGCTGCCATGGCATCCGTGGTGCGGGTGGACTTGGCGTAGCTTGGGAAACGCAAGGAGTCGCCAACACCCACCAGCCTCAATACGTAGTTAGCGTCCTCCTCCAGCGTTTCATATTTACCCACCAGGTCGTAGTGGATGTGACATGGGTGGCAAAGCTGGTAAACAGTTTGCCAGTGCTCATTGAGTGGGCCATCGCGCTGTGTGGCTGGATCGACCAGGTACTCAGCAAACTCCTTGAATTTAACATCAGCACCATTGAGCAGGGCATCCTGTGTGGCGTTCTTGCGGTAGCGCCGGACAATACGGGTGCCAAAGCGCTTGTGGAAGGATGAGTTGTACTTGAGGGTGAACTTGTTTCGGTATGCGGAGACCAGCCTCTCGAAGGGCTCACGAACAAAGAGGAACTTGAGGTAGTTCTTGAGGCGGTGGTTGATCTCAGCAATGCTGTATTGGTTCAGCGTCTTAAGGTTGGAGGGAACATGGGCTTCATTGGAAGGGATTTCCATTGGGTCACTGTGGAAAAGAGGCATGAGGACCATAAGGACCAACGACAAAGCACCAATATACATTCCCATCTATCATCACAAACATCCTGTGTATTGAAGGCATCCTGCAGCAACATAACTCACTCTGAGAACAAATGTCCTCTGACTTTTTTCCACATTTTTCAAACAGAGTGCAATGAATCCATCAAACAGTCACATCTAGACTCACCTGTATTTGCCCCGGCCTGTGAGCACCATCATGACACGTTTCCAATTGGTACAGGCCACCTTGGGGACATAGCAGTAGATAAGCTCATGATCTTCATCCACCACGAGGTGTTTGAGGTCTCCTGGTGTAAGGACTCTCCGCTTACGGCTGGAAGCACTGTAGACTCGACATGCATCCACTACCTGATCCCTTCTGGTCTGGTGGAGGACAGCTGCTCCTGACAACTCAGGCTGGTCAGGGAAAGACAGAGATGGGGAGAGAGAAGGGGACATTGCAATGCAATTTAAAAGAAATGTTTTTCTGAGGTAGTCATCTGAATCTGGAAGGTTAGAAATCTTCACCCTTGGGTGGCAGTGATTTTAAACAACAACAGCATACTGTATACTGCTTGTACTGCTGTTCATTTCAACAGCTAATGTACCTGGTAGAAGCTAGTAGGTGCTAGTACTGCCTTGTGAAGCACTTTATAACATCTTGTAATATCTGAGATGGGAAATGACATGTAATAAAGATCCCTGGCCAGACTTGAACCAAGGACGTTAAGGTCAGTATCTTAAACCCCTAAGCTAACAGGACATCCTTTATTCATTATCATTAACAGTTGCACTAACTTTGTCGCCTTGGAAACCAAATAAGCTTGATGGCTAAATGGCAAATAAACCCAAAAAGTTTCCAAATACATTGACATAAATTTATTTCATATCTATATATATATATATATATATATATATATATATGTTCCTTATTCTTTTATGAAGACTCTATACAACTATTATATTTAGTTATATATTTTATATAAAAGATATATGAAAAGCAGCAATAATGGGCACTACATTATTATGTAATAACTGCAAAAACAGCATGGATTCCACAATATCTTGCACATACTGTGTATTACACAGTATGTGCAACATATATTAGATCCCAATTGATGAAAACTATATTTTGTCCATTTTGTTTGTTGCTGAGATTTGGGACACATTTACTGTTTCTTACTTACTTACTTTTTTATTATATCTCAAAATTCTTTTATTGTCTACACACCTTTTTCTATATGTGTTACTTTATAATTTTCTTGGCAGGGTAAGGAAAATCGTACAGTGCCAATAAAGCACTCTAAAATGAATGAAATTAACCATGGAAGAAAGAGGGAGAGATGAAGAGAGAGATAGACGGGAAGACTAGCACACAGATAGTGAGAGTGTTATTAATCTCAGCCTTTATTATCATACTCATCTCTTTATAGACTCTATCTTATTTCCCTATCTTAGTCGCTCCACAGACTATGATGGAGATTAGTCCATGGATATGGAGGAAAATAATGATATTGGAGAATATTGCAGATATTGAGTGTTCAATATGCGCAGATCCAGTCAGCGATCATTCATCTGAGGCATATTTCATATTCACCGTGACACTATGATGAAGTGGACCATGGCAGGAGGGAAAGAAGGAAAAGAGTCTGAGGGGGAGAGCAACCTGAGGGCTTCACATCTGAAAAGCAGGAATGTTCTCTTATGCCTCTTGATTATTTTTCCTCTGGGTCTGAATTCCCCTCCAGGGCAGTGCCCCGGTTTCCTCACGGAATCTAAATTGATTGTACTGTGGCCTGCATCTTCACTCACAACAAGTGTGGCCTTTCAGTGCTGCACTAGCCACGGCTGAGAGGGAAAGAGAGCTGCTGACATGAAGTGCTGAAATAACCCAGGGACCACCACCATGCGCAATACATGAGGACAGCTTGACTAAAGAGGTTTGTATGTGTTTCTCTTTAAAGTCACTCTTCAACCATGTCTCCATCGTGTTTCAGCTTGCTACAAGAACATGGCAGGAAACCAATCTTTTACACCTTTTTATCTGATGACAACATACAAAAGCAGTTCTGTGACAGGTTCCACACCTGTATGTCAGTCACCCCGCAAGGAAGTACCGTAACTAAGAACTTCTGAAGGTCAAACACATGGCCAGAAAATCATAGGGTTTTTCCAACTGCGAATTCCCTTTGAACAATATTTTCATTGCTATTCAACACAGAAACAGTCTCATAAATAATTTAAAGATGTAATAAAAGTGCTCCAAAGGCCAGTCACCATATGAAGATCCCAAAACGATGGTACTTTTTAATCTTGTGTGAACAACGTAACTTTTAACAAAAATGCACAAAATATGTTTTTTCCCCAAAGAAATATCTTGTACACACAACACATTCATCTTGTTCCTACAAGATAATAACCTGCCAACTCTGAAATACTTTTATATAAGGTTCTGTTTTGCCTCGATAATGTTAGACTTTCTTCATCCGTGACTTATTTACCTTAGAATTAAGTCGTTTTGCTCATAGCACAACCAGTTTGTGTGTGCAGAGTGTGGCCAGTTTTAAATGCAGTTCTGGTTTGTTAAAGGGGACATATTATACACTACATTTCCAAGTCTATATTTTTAATCTCTACTGAAATATCTTTGTATGATTTAAAGTAAAAAAAAAGTCCTTATTTAACCCATACTGGTCCTTTACAAAGCCCCTCAGTTCAGCCTCTTTCTGAAACAGGCTGTTTTAGCTCCTGTCTCTTTAAGGCCCCCCCTCACTGAGCCCACTCCGTTCTGATTGGCCAGCTTCTGAAAGCTGCATCTAAGCTGACTTCTGGTGGCTTGGGAGGCTACGTAAACAAACTATAGAAGTAGGATTTCACTTCTTTTTTTCATTCTTTACTCAAAATGTCAACGTCTCAAATACATCTGTAGATGTTCGAGCCAAAATCTGACCTGAATTATACGAGTGGACAACGCAAACAACACATGGAAAAACCTTAGCAACAACCTTAGTAACCAAGGCTACGGAATGGATGGCGGTTAATGGGCATGTGCATGTGGGAAGCTCGTTGGCAAGGTAGAAAAAATCATTGCAAACAATGTGTTCAGAGCAGGCTGAAGCCGTGGCTTTTGACTTGCAGGGAGTATTTCTACATACATTCACCTCAGGTTTTGGAACTCTGACCATGTCTAGCATAGATATCCGACATCATAACAGCATATATAAATAACAGAAAATGCATAAAAAAGCATAATATGCCACCTTTAATCTGAATAGAAGAAGGGGAGGATGTACATTTGGATCTGGTTCCCACCAGCTTATAACTTGTGTGCATAATATTTAGATCTTGTTGCGCCCAAAATATGGATCTCATTCCCACTAGAAAACAACTTGTACACACAATATGGCTCTTGTTCACACCAGATGAAAATGAAACAAACTTTTAGTTTGGAACCTTGGCTGTCAATACAACTTTATGGCTCAAATGGTTTCTTTATTTCTAAATCGCTTCTGTTCTAACCTTGTTCCTTTCCCTGTCATATCAAACAGCTCTTCAAAGCATTTTGAGAGACGTGCATGTCGACAAGGCATGATGGATTATGAACGTCCCTGCTTGAGGAGAAGGTCTTATTTTGCAACCCTCCCTCTTTTCTCTTTGTGAGCTTCCCACTCCTCCATATTCACGCTGACGCCGATACATCAAAGCCTGCTAAGGCGTAACAGCGCAGTGTGAAAAGCAGCTCTTTGTTGATGAAAATCTCTTCTGTTTTATCCACTCTGAGACATCAAGCTACGATTTACACAAATGTCGCAGCGAGCGTGCGGCCCTCCATCCCAGAGGAGGACAAATGCTGTAATTAACATAGGAGAAAGAGACCAGGGAGGGAATCTTGTCATCTCCTGTTCTGCCTCAGTTTTCTTCTCCTTATCTCTCTTCTTTTCCACAGGATTGCTTTCTACCATTTTATCTCCTTTTCAAGCCACTCAGTCAAGTCTCTTGTGCAGTTTGGATGAAAGCATGCGGATGAGAGGGAGAGAGAGAGGAAGAGGAGATGAGACAGGAGATATGTTGATTCAGTCTGAGAGGAGGCCGTGATGGAGGTCACTGACCTGTGGCCATGTCAAGCGGTTCCCATGGGAGCGCAGATATCATTACCAGCCTATTTGCTAGCGCGTTCCCACCCTAATCCCCTGCGGACATGAACTAGCAGGTCAGCATCGGATAAAAGCTAGCAAAAGTCATAAAACCACAGCTATAAAAGTAGTTAGCAGCACATCATATGGTCAATTTAGTTTGATATCTTCCAATTGGTCAAGGTCCCAGAAGGGCCTCAAACCTTCAGCTCAGCAGTTTCCCTGTGCTGCTGCGCTGTGTGATGAATTGCTTAGCGTTACAGAATACAGATACTATATATTGATTTAGATGTGAGGGTGTGTGTGTGATTTTGCATCCATTCTCTTTGGCAAATTTGTCAAAACTGGAAGAAAATTCAAATGGGAGGAGTAGGGACAGAAAATCCTTATGCATACATTTAAACCTAATCTCACCATAAAAGTCATTATCAGTGTGTATGCAGATAGAAAAACCTCTACGTTTCTTATCTCCAGATGCCGGTAAGAGTTCAGGACGAGCCCATTGTGCATTCACGCTGCCGCTCGGCTCCTGTCGCTGTACATTTGTTGTTAAAACGTGTGAGAAACTGATGACAGGGGAATGTGGAGATTGTGTTTCCATATTTCAAGTCTTCATTTCCTCGCCACGGCTGTGTTATTCTCACTGAAAGTTGTTATGAGTTTGAAATATGATCTGAGAATCGGTGCGGAGCGGACTCTTCTAGACGCGACAGCGGTAATGAATAGCTTCCTCCTGATCTGCTGATGTTTGCAAAGAAAAAAAGAGACAGAGGAAAAGAAGCTAGAAAAGGATTAAAGAAGGAAGAAAGGATGATCTATCTAATTACATACTCAAATGAAATCCAACTGGACAACTACTCTGGCACCCCACATCCCCAGGAGCCTCCAAAGCCTCATTCAGTGTCAATTAATTTATTGCAAATTTCTTTGAT
Source organism: Scomberomorus guttatus (assembly GCA_038419695.1). Lineage (NCBI taxonomy): Eukaryota > Metazoa > Chordata > Actinopteri > Scombriformes > Scombridae > Scomberomorus > Scomberomorus guttatus. The sequence continues at coordinate 20,308,105 of CM076466.1, read as the reverse complement.
AATTTGCACCATTAAGTACAATATCAACTAAAATGTGTCTGTTATTAGTTGCTGTCATCATTTTAAGGGCATATTGTTTTAGTTTAAACATGGTACACATTCGTAAATGTTGTTCGATTTGAAAAAATAGCTTGTTATTTGCAACTCTACTACTGGGAAGCTACTGGGAAGTTTAGTTAAACCAGTAAGTGTTGTCTCAGGCGGAGTAACGTTCAGAGAACTCAAATCACAGATGGGACTGAAGCAAAAGCAACAGCTAACAACGTCGGCTCCCCAATCTGGTAAACTGCCTGTGTGCACTGTAAGCAATTTTCATAATTTGCACAGTATTTTACTTTAATGTGCACAATAGGATACTGTGAAAAGCCATGTTACTCTAAATCTCAAAGGATTGTGGGAAATGATGTGTAAAGTACAGTAGAGTACTGTAATTCTTCTCCATTGTGAATCCATTTACAATAATATATCTGCCCGGGAAAAACTGACCAATGAGAAGGCAGAATTTATTTTTAGATTTTTTTTGGTGGAAGTGGTGCTAAAAGAAACATGTTGAACTCAACAGAAACCGTAAGTACTCATTTTTCATACTTTATATTAAATTGAGATTTTATTACATTTTATGATAAAATCTAGGTTTTAGATACAGATAGGTTGTGTTGTCTAACACATTACGTAACAGACTTGAATCATATGCTCTCTCTCTCCCTCTCTCTCTCTCTCCCCCACGCTCTCCCTCCCATTCTTTCCATGAGTAGCCTAAGTTCATTTATTCAAACAAGTTCAGTGTATTCATAAGTGTGTTGCTCTCCTTAATGTAGAATGAAGTGACTGCAGACTCAGGGAAGACAGAAAGAGACCAGAGAGTTACAGGTTAAGGAAATATCAGTCAGCTCCAACGTGTAGGATAACATAACAAATTCACACACAGACTTGGATCATATGCTCTTAAAACTTACATTTCTTTTTGGTCGTTCCAATTTTGACCAAATAAGTACACAAGCCAAAACAAACATATACAGTATATGCTGATTTTTTATTAAAAAATATTTTAATTTCAGTTTTAATTTGTTTTTGCCCAACAGCAAATATTCGCCTGATGCCCCTTAACAGCTTCATCTGGCCATGAACAAATCTCAATATCTGTTGAAATGATTAATGGACTAAGAATCAAAGCTCCATGACAGTGACCAAAAATCATGCTGAGATATTTCTGCTGCATGTTGCAGCTGCAATTTGAATTAGCATACATATGGAAACAGCTTCCTGTTGATTAGTTATTTCTCAGAACTTGAAAAATATGTTTTAAATACTGTTGGGGAGAAAATTAGATGCAAATGCATTATGATTTATAGCCAAGGGGTTCTGCAGAGCATCAGAACACTTTGTTTAGAGAAGCTGCCTGAAACATCTTTTCCTCTAAGACATAAAAAATGCTTCCTCTTGCAGTTTAAACACTGCAGCAGTCAATATTGCTATTTAGATATTTCCTCAATTAATTTTGCAACACTGTTTGTTTTCTGTAAGGCTATTCTGGTGCTGCTTCTCAAGTATTTGCACTCTTCTGTCTCTGGAAGACTTAGGAGTGGCTGGAAACAGGCAAAAGAAAAAATGACTGTCTAGGAGAATTGGTGAATTTATGTCCAGTAAATACGGTGAAAGCAAAGTGCTACTGCAGAAGTTCCCCTCACTTTAGTTTGATGTTGCTAATGTTGGCACTATGCTATATTTCCGGTGAAACTGCTCTTACATTTTGTCTCTTATAACCTGATCCATCTGCACGTCCCGTCTTCTGTTTGTGCATCAGCTTCTCTCTTTGCTTCCTAGCTGTGAAGTTATCTAAACAAAGATCAATAGGATTCATCAAAGCACCTCTCTCACACACACACACTCACACACACACACACACACACACACACACTGAATACTAAAGGCAGTCTGTCTCTCGGACCCTCTCTGCTTACAGACTGGCATTCAGGAGAGCAGGCAGGAATAAAGCCGCCAGTGTAGCACAACTGTACCCAACATACACACACACACACACACACACAGACATACACACACAAACACACACACACATCTGATTTTCAACTGTGTAAAGCTCTGTGCTTCACCTGAGTCTCTGTAAAAGGCAACAAGGCGAGGCCCTTCTATAAAACCCTGACAATGCTGACAGTTTATGAGGTGGATTCATCCTTTCCACAGAGGCTGGCGGCACATTAACTTTCCATAATGTCATTTACGAGCAGTCACACCAGCAGAGGGAGACTGGGCCTTGGCTGGGACACGCCGGCCGCTGACCAACCTGCACCCACCGCAACACGGAAAAGACCCCAGGAAATGTTTCTTTACCTTTATTTATCCAGGAAAACGACTGAGAACACACACTCTTTTTCTGTGATGCCCTGCTTCATATTCATGCAGCTCCACACATTCATACCTGGAAAAAGCTCAGAACAACCACAGACGTCTACTGAGCAGCTTTACTGTTCGTGAGGGTTAATGTTTTAAAGGAGTAGTCCACAGATTTATTATTGCACTTCTAGAACACTGTTGGACTCACAATTGACAGTTTTCTTTAAAAAAGGGGTCAAAATTGCTGCAGCAGAACCAGAGATATCGTCATCTTTAAGCCACACATTCTTCTTCCTTGTCAAAACCTGGCACCTACATTACTCACAATGCAACTCAGCTGCTGACAGTCTGGTCAATGATTCTATGCTAATAGCAGCTAATGTAGCCCGGAGCTGCTAGTCTCCAGCAGAGATGAGGAGTGGGCTACAGAGGTCTGCTAACATCACTTCTTTCTAACTCCACACCCCTACATTTTTCTCATTTTCAAACTTGTAGTCTTCAGCCCCCAGCCAATACTGACTCACGTGACATCACTTGAGGCAAATTATCAGATTTCACACAGCTCCCTCCGGAGAACCTGGAAACAAACATTGATGTGTTAAATCCTTTAATCAAAAGCACCTCAATGGTATTTTGTAGGAAATAATAAGAAATTTGATAGGAGATTTTAATCAAAAGTCCAGTCATTTGAACACAAAACTTTGACTATGATGCAAAAACTATTTTAGATAAACTAAACAGTTGTTTGTGAACACCTCTGATGTCTCTGTAGTCACAAGCCAGCCTTTAACTTTTCTGAAAAGCAGCAAAGAAGAAAGCTTGAAAGCTGTGAATCTACTGATTCATGATTTTTGTAGTGATGCCTGTTACATAAGAGCTCTGCGGGGAGGCAGTGAATGGACACAGTGTGTATACGGGGGGCCAAAAGCACTGGGCTTCCCTGCAGGGGTCAACACGGCCAAACAAACACACACACACAGACATCCAGTACAGTACCCATAATGTGATGCTTTTTTTGCTGTAGGGCGTCTGTTCAATTCCTTATTGATTCTCAGCACCAGTTAGTGATAATAATGATAACAATGTGATCATTTGCTAACTCTTGCTATTTACCTTTCAGCAAACATCTGATGTAAGTGAGTCAGTGTTGCTTATAATAATGCGGAGAGATGTATGGGGATTATTTTACTCTAGGCACCTCAGGGATGGTTGTCTGTAAAAGCTATGATGAAACCCTGAGGCCTCACCTCCCCTAAAGAAACTGTTAACAGACCATCGTAAGAATTTCACTAGCAGGGTTTTAATGGAGAGTTTTTAGTGCTTCATAATGGTCTGAGGCTTTTCCACCCGGACAGGAATAAAACTCTGGGAGAAGCACTGAAGCCTTGGGATTTTTTTTATTTGACGAGAATGTTCAAAATTAATAGAACAAAATAGCAGCTCCAGTCAAAAAGTGTGTTGTCCTAATTGGTCCATCTGGGAGGTCAAAGGTCAGAGATCAGCTCAAAGTAGCAACGCAAAAGCTAACTTGTTCACCATACTGGAATATTTGCATCATTTAGATTAATACCTGCAGTACATTATATGGGTTGCAGGACACTATGAAGATCTTCATACAGAGATCATCACTGTCTATTATTATCACTGTTTGTGGATGCAGTTGTAAGCAGGAACTGTTCTGACAAAACTCCCATGTTGGTGCATTTAGGGTGCTTCAACCATGCAATGCAATGGCATTTATACTGTATGTGTAATGGAGACTGTCCTCCTAAGAAAAAGCATCACAATAGGTCATAATGACAGTCGTGCAAAAACGACTAGCAGCTGTAGTAACTGTGACCTGGAGCAGTGGTGCAGTTTAGATGACGTATATATATGTGGACAGATTTCTTCATTTAGAGGAGGAGGGGTGGATGGAGGCATCAACCCAACAGTGGACTTTGCCAGAGGAGACTGCTGTTCATTTCAGCACGTTTCTCTAACGTTAACAAAGTCATCATCTTAACCCTCATTTTTCCCTAAACCTAACCAAGTGGTTTTTGTGCCTAAACCTAACCAGACCTTAACCACAGCGTTGTCACATAATATAACATCTTTTTTAACAGTGACTTGTAACGGTTTTGGAAAGCACAGACAAATGATGTTGTCCTGCCGATTACTGCTGATACAGTAGGGGCGCCAGATTCTGCGGTGCACATGGTCAAACGACTTATCTGGTCTTTTAACGTGGACTTGTTGTAATGACTATGCATAAAGACTTGTAGTTGGAAATGTAATAGTAAAAATGATTGTGTTTGCTCATTTGAAGGTGTATGTTTTGGTATGTTTTAAGCAGATTTGACCAGTTAAGTGCCATTAGCACACTCATCCGAAATATCATGACAGGCCCCTTCAGACTAGAGCCCTGGTGCTGCTGCTCTGCCTTCACTGGCTTCATCATCTCATATTTGAGCAGCAACCTTCACTGCAATAATTCTTTCTATGACACTTACAGGTAGGCTGTCCTTGTCTTTTGTCATCTGAATCAGATTTTCTGGAAAAGTAGCTGGTGAATGCATTTTTGTCTTGAGTAGCCAAATGCCAACCCTGGGATGCTGGTGTGTCCTTGAATGCACCGCTGAGAAGAACTCTTAAAAACCATTCCTCTCACACCTGCAGAACCACGTCATGCAACTTCGATAAAAACTGAAAAATGATTTTTTTTTTTTAACCCTCCAGCTGACTGTTGATGCTGATATGTGCACATAAACACACATACAGCATAAAACATGTAAACACAGAACAATGTGAGGACACTGAACTCTGCTGTGGTCACTTCAGGTTAAATCTGCAGGATACGTGACACCTGGGTAAGCCCGACTCTTCCTGTCCCACGGTAACATTAAACCTGTAACCTGAGCTCAGATACGCCGGCTTCCCAGGAGAAAGTTAGTTGGCCTGTGAATGCACTATGAAACCTGTGATAAACATTTACAGTGCTCCCTCTTTAATTCCTGCACAATACATTTGCAGTGTCGTGTGAAAAACATGACAGAGAGACAAAATTACATTATGAAGACTGGATCATATGTGTTTACTATGTGTGAACTTGTGCTGCTGCACGTTCCTAGACCACAAAGTATGTACTGTATATTTGTGTGTGTGTGTTCGTGTACGACTGCTTGTGTAAAGGCCAGTGTGCCTCTGAGTGTATCTCTGTGTGTGTGTGTGTGTGTAACTGTATATCAAAGAGGAAAGTGGGGGTATAATTATAGCACCACAGACAAGATTATGACAAACTGCTCTGACTTTCCCTCAGAGCCATCAAAGTTTCTCTCTTCTTTTCTCATGAGCACTTTACCCTTTTCCTCTCTGCATGGCGTGTTTTATCCCTCAGGGAACAAAAACCACAGAAGAGAGAGGAGGAGAAGAGAAAAGTGAAATAGAGGGGTTCTCTTAACGCTCATAGGCAACTGAACTCTCCCGAAAAATGAGTTTGAATTTTACAGGCTTCATTACCCTGAAAGGATGTCCTGTGATGTAAGGAAACTGCTAAAAGGTGAAGGTGATTGTTTTTCTATTGCTCAACCCAAATACACAACTCAGGGCATCTTCAAATATGTCTAGTTTAGTCGGGTTGAATGGGGCTGTGGTTGCTTTTCCTCCTTGTTTGGGCAGATCAGAACACAGCAATCGTACCAAAACAACCGCACAGAGACCCTTTAGAGGAAAGTGGTCTTGGTCCGGTCATAAACGAATTCTGAAGAGGTTCGTTTGTGATGGAAAAGCAAGGTGAACGGTCTTGATCTGACCCGACTACCTGCTATACAAGTCCTGTAGCCTGGTGCGCTTTGCATGCTGGAATGCAGTTGCTAGCTGCTAGCTGGAGAATGAATTGACCGACCAAGGACCTGACCTGACCGACCTGGACTAACAATGAAGTGCGCGGTCTTCTTGATATTAGGCCAGAGAACCGTCTTCAGGACCTTCTTGCTGTGTTTACATTCTTGCCCCCGCCCCAGAAACATCTGACCAATGAAAGGAGAGAACATTCTCACCTGGCTTTTATTGATGCATTTTGATTTGTTGGTTTTTTTCTGTCTGAACTGAACCAAGCAGAAATGCAAAAAGTTTATACTCATCTGCTGATTCAGACCAGAACAAACCAAGTGTGGACATGAAATCCATATCAGCGAGAATTGGTAACAGATCAATGAACTTTCTAGAGAGAGACACATGAGGACGACGGGGATGCAGCAAAGATCCCCTGCCGTATTTGAACCAGATTTGAACTGTGTATATTGTGTTGTTTCACAATGTAATTATTTCATGATCTTAAGAAAACACGCTTGTAATATCAAAATCATAAAACAATTTCCCTTTGATCATAATGAAACAAAAAAACATCTTATTCTCTGTGGCCCTGTGCACTATACAGTCTCTCTGCACAGTTTATCTTCTCAGAGAGCAAAACAAAGCGCTCGACTCCTCTAAATCCCTTTGTCTCTCTCCCTTTCACCTCCTTGCTTCAGCCCTGTTCATATGCAGCCTCCAGAGGTAGACAGAGACAAAAAAGAGTAAAGCCTCCTCCTCTAAATCCCTTTGTCTTTAAACCGAGAATGACTTATCCAGCTTCCCACATACACACACACACACACACACACACACACACACTCATCTTAAACTCACAACCACAGCGTGTGGCTGTGCTCTGGTCTGATGGTTTTACAGCAGAGCAACACTCGAGACAGCTGCTTTGGCTTCTTTGTGGATGAAAGGTGCAATGTTGCTTTCAAGTCCGTGCCAGTCTCTGCCGCTCTGTTCCTGCATAATCTGGGAGGGTGGGGGGGGGGGGGCGTGAGTGGAACTGTTGCCATTATATTGTTTACATAATTTATAGAATTTGTTTACTAAGACCAATATCATAACTGAGCATTTATTTAAGTTGCATTTGTTATTCATGCATTATTTCACTCAGTATAAGTAATAGTAATATTATGTTGAAGTCTGAGCTCAAAGTTATGTGCAAGCTGCTCTTGTGTGAGGAAGACTCCTAAGCAACACCTGCAAGCAAGCAGCAACACACAGACATCTTATATGCTCCGGTGAAAATTTTTATGCTGGTCACAACGAAATTTAATTTGATATGAACAGTTATAAGGAAATCTCTGAAGACTTGAAGACTATTCCCTTTTTCGTAGCATGCAGCCAACGAGTATTTGTTTTGTTTGCCTGTATTTTACTTGGGTAAAATGTTATTCCACATGCTGTGTATGCTATTGTTTTATGTTAAGCTAACATGGTCTATATTTTCTCACCCATACTGTGTGTTTATTTTTCACAGTGGATTTGGAGAGAAGCCTTCAAATAAACCAGTAGCAAGAAAGCCACATGTGTCTGCCTGTGCTTCGAGGGAATTATAATAAGAAAACACACACACACACACACACACATGACTGAACTACAGGGATTGTGGGGTTAGCAGGATATTTGCAGCTGGTGAAACATCCTAGACAGGTATTATCTAGTGGCACAGACACATGGAGACACACTTTCCTCCCTCCACTGAACACATTCATTTATGAGGCACTAAAATTACCCCTCTCTCCGCAACATGATGCATAATCAGAGTGTATTTATTTCAAACCATTTCCAATGATAGCTGTTGGTTGTCCTACCAGGGCTGATGATGTGTTCATCTCCCTCAAACTACGTGATCAAACCCTCATGATCATGAGTTCTGAGTAATAACTGAAAGATGCAAGCTGATTTGATTTGAGTTTCATTCATAAAGTGTGTTTTATGCACAGGGGAGGAGGAGCCATTGTCAGTTATTGGTCAAGCAGATGAGTTGTCACACCTCAACTACAACAGAGTGGTGGAAAGTAACTAAATACATTTACTCAAGTACTGTACTTAAGTACAATTTTGAGGTACTTGTACTTTACTTGAGTATTTCCATTTGATGCTACTTTATACTTCCACTTCACTACATTTCAGAGGGAAATATTGTACTTTCTACTCTACTACATTTATTTGACAGCTTTAGTTACTTTTCAGATAAAGATTTGACACAATGGATAATATAATAAGCTTTTAAAATACAACACATTGTTAAAGATGAAACCAGTGGTTTCCAACCTTTTTAGCTTTTGACGTCTTACAAAAAGCAGTGTGTAGTCAGATGTCTGAGTTGTTAACAGCTCCACCAAATAGTGATTTTTCCCTCTAAACTTCTCACATGGTTTCATTTCAATAAATGTTCAAATGATCCAATATTTCAGCAAAAATCAAAGATTAGAGAAAAAGTCCAAAAACTGAAAACAGATTTGTGTATCAGAACTTTGTTTTTTCATCATTTCCTCTCCCATTAATCATCTCACGACCTCTCAGACTGGACTTTTTTATAACAAAGAGAGCCTTTTTAATGACATGCAGCTGAAGAGTGTTGGTTTCCTTTTCAATGAGGTTTATCCAATCCTTCCTGGTTTGTAAGATACAATGGGAAAGCTAGGCAGAGCCAACCACCTTTGCCCTGCAAGTGTTCAGGTTATGGGAAGCGCCAGTTTACGGGTCAAGTCCTGGTAATGTAAAAACACCATTTGAGGCCTTTCAACATTTGTCTTAGTAGAAGTGTCATAGAGACGGTTGACAAATTAAAGGAAAAACCTGAATAAATGAGTGTAGAAACAGGACTGATGTAGATGCTTTAATACAGGACATGAGGGCTCATTGAATGGTTTGATGAGCATGAAAATGGTGTGAGTCATATAGTATATTATTGCTTTCACAGTCACTGGATCTCAGCTACTGTGAATTCAACACCTTTGGGAGATTTGGGAGGTACGTAATAGTGGTGGGGGATGTGGTTTCAGTTACTGTCAAGACACTGACATATGATCCAGAAAGTCTTAGTGGTGTATCATATCAATGAGTTTAAAGCTTATCTCTGCACAGTATTTTATAATACTCTGAGGCAGGACTTTACAGCTCTGGGTGGCATCAGGGCGGCAATTATTTTGTCTGTTGCCACAATATTTCTGCGTTTAGAACCCCACTGACCCATTGCAGTGGCCTCTTTGAAATGAATGAGGGTTTTTTTCATGCACTAAATGAGTATGAGAATATCATTTAGTGTTCATCCCTCCAGGAGAGTTCCAGAGATTTGGAGAATCCATGACAAGGAGCACTGCAGCACCTTAATGAGACACTTTGTGTTGGTTTTTCCTTTCACTTGTCATCTATCTGTATATAATCCAATTTATACTCAGAGGATTACAAAAAATGGAGAAAGCCTGGTATAATATTGGAGTGATTGCTGATTTGTCAGGCCTGTTTTTTATTGATTTCTTTACTGTAATCTCATCCCTCATTTGTCTATGAAGTAGCTCTGCCAGGAAAAGCGATATGGCGTTGCTGTTGCTGACATGTTCAAATCTATTGGTCAATAATAGTTTTCTAAGAGTTCAGTGTAGCTGTCCCCTCACCTAGCATACTCCTAATCCTGATTCTATTAAATTATGTACATACAATTTAAATTAAAACATGTAAGGATGAAAAAATAGGAACACATACAATCAGTAGCCAGTACAGAGTGTAATGCCCACCATAGTTGCACCCAGCTTCAACCTGACCAGACTTTTAATTAGCCAGAGTAATTGAATGAGTAATTTGCCAAAAGTCACTGTAATCTTCTGTAATTTAAACCTAATCCTAACTGTGACCTTAAACCCAACCAGAATCATAAATCCTCAAAATGTCTTCACTCTGGGGGATTTTCCTCATCTCTCTCTCCGTGTGAGGACATTTGATCCTCAATATATAACAAGAGAAACATAGACTCCATTCCATTAGTGCCCACATTAGCCTTGAGTCATTCATCCCTGATACAAACCCACAGCAGGACCTTGCACAAATCTGCACATTATTTTCACCGGCCCCAGTTCTGATCTCTGAAACAGCATTTAACTGTGAGCCAGGCTCTGGCTTGGTAATAATGGTGTCTACATGCCTCTGTGAGCCAGCCTGTTATTACTGGTAGGAAGAAATCATTTCCATAAGGAGGAACGATTAATACCATGAAGGAACAAAAGGGAAACTGGTTTCTTTCCCTGTATTTAGATGATATCTGACCATGTGTGTGGCCACATCAAATCACCCCTCCTGCAGGCTTATTGCATTTGGCAAATCACTGATTCTGATTTGGGGCCTGGGGACTTCAGCTTCACTGTAATGTATATCACGAGAGGGTAAAAATAGGAAAGAGGATCTCTGTGCACTTTTCCAGGCCTCAAAGACACCCTGTCCCTACCTACTGTACCTTCAGGCCTCAGCAAGTTGGAGGTGAAGCCTTAAACTGAAGACTTCATTCCAAAATGTTGTTTTTTTTCCTCTCTCAGTCTGAGTCTGAGGTTTGTAATTGTAAGAAAACCACAGAACATGTATTAATTGCATGTAAAACATTCTAAACAGAGAAAAATCTCAGACAAAGAAGTACAGAGTGGAAGGGGGTGGAATATTAATGGGGGGTGACAGAAAGAGGGTTAGGGAGGGTTTATTTGGGTATTTACTGTAAGACACAACTTTAAAAAAAGACTTTCAGCAGTGTTAAAGCTGATGCCATACACTCAGGACAGCATTTGAAAGCAGCACAGAAGAAAAATAAGTAAACGACGAAAAACCTACAGGCCTCTACAGGCATGAATATTTGTCTTGTCCTGTACTTGTGAGGACTGCGCATTGACTGCATTCTTTAACTTCCTGACACAAAGGTAACGCACAATGTTTTTAGCAGACGGGGAAACAATGAAATCATTCACTTTTGTTTTGGTTGTTACAATGCTGTTCTATGTGGTGGTGAATGAAATAATCTACTTTTTTTAAAAATTTGAGCCACAGCCTCTCAACATTTGGTCTTCAAAATAGTAGACTGCTATCACTCAACATTGTGTATGTTAAAGGAATAGTCTGATTAACACAATGTATCGTATTTGTTTAACATGCCCATGAAAGGAATTGCAAAAAAAGAATTGCGGTTTCACTGGGAGTTACACTGTGAAACTATGTCTTGACGACTGTTTTTACAGTGTCTCTGGCTATAGCTGTGGTTTGGCTGGTGGTTCCACCCTCTCTTTGTTCTATCACATCAAACCAGTCTACTGCCTCATTCTCTCCTGAATCAGAAGACAGGGAGATGCGGGAGCAGATTTTTAATTATTCCTAAACTCTTTTGTTCTTCAAGAGAAGAATAAAATAAAGCAATGTAGAGTTTCATCGCGCTACCCTGCTACTTAGTGGAAAATCTAGCTTGCTACTGAAAATGTTACATGATTTTAGAAGTATCTACGCCACCTGATCACTATTGTGAATTGTGATTGTATTGTAGTTAAATTAGTAGTATCACTACATGTAGTGTTGCCACTCTCCAACACTGGTTCTCTGTAAAGGGAAAATGGTACCACACTTGGCAACATCACAACATCGAAATGACACAACCTCCGGAAGCTTAGGTCTAACCTCCTAAAACCACATGTTGTTTTTGAATTACTGTTTGTGTAAGGATTAAGCAAAAGAGATACTGCATACTACTACAAGTAGACTTCTTTGAGCTAGGCTAGCTGTTTCCCCCTGCCTCCAGTCTCCATGCTAAGCTAGGCTAACTAACTTCTGGTTCCAGAAGATTGATCATTCTTCTTATCACATTTTTGGAAAGAAACCAAAAGAAGCATACTTTCCAAGAGGTTGAACTATTCTTTAACTTTTTCTTTAAAGCACCAACGCTATTGCAGGCCCACATTAATTACATCTATTGTATGGATGGTATCTGTCGTATGTTCTCATTATTTTACAACTATGCTGATGGGCCATTTTCCCTGATACTCTGTTCATTCTTTTAACTTGTACCATTGGCTTTCCTTTAGTCCTAAACCCAAGTCTGAAACCTAAAGTTAACCACTGCAGAAGTCAAAATGTCCTGGCCAAAATATGGCAAAAATGTCCTCACTCTAAAGGCCTACAATTCAGCCTGCTTCTCACAAGGACAGAGGAACACACACACACACACGCACACACACACACACGCACGCACGCACGCACGCACGCACACACACACACACACATACACTCACGGGAACAACTCACTCTTGACCACTGACCCCAAGTACCCTGCTAAAGTTTGCTCTGGCTGCAGCAACACCCCCCTGTGCACACAGAAAAATATATCAATGGGACTTCACATGAGTGAGAACGTGTGGAAAAATCCTCCACGGAAAATTAACCTACAGGGAGTCCACGTTCACCTGGTCTAATCTTAGCTGTCCAGAAAACCACTTAAAGCCCCCTGTATACTTTTAAAAGGTGCATGATGATAAATGGCCGTCAGAGGACAAGAAACCAATAGAGAGATCGCGAGAAAGAGGGAAAGTGCAAGCTCGAGACAGGTTGCTGAGAGACAGCAAAGGACAGAAGAGGCAGAACAGAGGGAATAAGACAGCTGGAAGTGGGAGGAAAGAGACAGGCCAGGGTTCGTTGCAAAAGAAAGAGGCAGGCAGACAGTATGTGATAGATAGTGAGGAGGACAGTGATGAGAGAACAGAAGAGGAGCAGAAACTATCCAATCCATCACTGTGATAGCATCACCTCCAGCAGTGTCCCCCTGTCTCACTCTTCCTTTCAGCTCCTGCACCACACTACTGATAGACTGTGCTCAAACACAACATCCATACCTGCAGAAAGGATTGAGTTTCAGCTGCTCAAAAAATATATATGCTGGCTTCCCTCCCAAATGCTCTAGATCCATTTAGGGAAAAGAGGGTTTTGCATGATTTAACCCACAAACTACAAATTGTGTATACTTTACATCATTGCCAGCCATTTTTAGAGAGTTAAGTTGTTGAATTGATTTTCGACCTTCAAGGCATCCATTGGTTTCAGTTCACTGCTTGAGATTGGTAATCAATCACAGTGAACATTAAGTCTGCTTTGCTTTTTGTCAGAATTACATTATCATTGCAAGCAGGGACTGTTTTGAAAACTCTCCTCATTGAGGCGTTGAAGGACACTCTAGAGGTTTATCCCAAAGAGCATAATCTTTAATGGAAAACTGTTACAACTTGGGTTTTATATTCATAGCTCCAACCATGCACGGGTTCTATCAATTATAATGACATTGCACGCACCAAAGTAAGTGCAGCAACATCACGAAAACAGGTCCAATGGGGCAACAAGCACAAGCAATCAGATAATGATACCAGCTAAAGACAAACCCCCACATTAGCCACAATTGTTTGGGGGAAAAAGCATTTCAATCCAAACTTGCTTTTTGTCTCCCAAATTTGATTTACTTACAGTGTAGCTTATGAATGCAATACCTCTTAGCTGCCAAATAGAAATTGCCAGTGGGTTGTTTTACCCTTAAATCTAATGGCTGCCAAAATATACAAGATTTGCATTTAATGGGCTCAATTGTGCAATTGATGCAAAACTGCCAGTATTGCCCTTGAAGATGATTAAGAACTTTTAAGAACTACAGTGTTGATGGGATTTTTCACACTTTGTGATTTGTAAAGTTGTTAATATGGGTTTCCATTTACATCATAATCTTGTTTTGTGCTGCTTTAATAGTAACCATTAACAAAGAGTGTCCTGCGAGCTCTGTCTCCTCACTGTAAACTGCCTAATAAAGCAGACAGCCTATAAAATCTGCAACCCATAATATGCTTTAATTTGATGCTGACAATCATGTAGTTAAAGCAGGTGTCATGTTGCCAGATGATTGCCATTAGTGAAGCTCTTTAAATTTAAACAGTGAAATTCGGATGCTAAATGAAGTGAGGCTTCACTGGCTGGAACAGACACTGACAGCACAATAATAGTTCTGCTATTCATTGAGACAAGTGAAGAATGCTACCTGCTGATGCTAAACACTTTATTATAGTCCACTGTTCTTTCCTTTCTGTCCTTGAGAGAGGAAAGTTGTTAAGACTTCAGTAAAACCTCTGTTCTTCTTTGTCCCCTGTTGTCCGTTCTCATTCCTGAAAGACTGAAGATGGCTTTATCGCCTCGGGCCTGTAACGTTCCCTGACTACCGGACGGAAGCCATTATGCTAATGCTGTCCCCTGGAGTTTTCATGGGACAGTCAGTGTGGAGGGGGGGATTACTCAGATTGCTGTCACTTCCAGGTTGACATTCAGGCACTGATGCAGGTGTCACATGGTACATGTAGAGGCTGAGCAACAATCCATATTTAGGAATAGGGAGGCTAAAAACAGGCTTGCACACAGCCAGGCATACACAAAAATGCTAAACTAAAGCTAGGGTCAGCACCTCAGAGGTCCTTGTTGGGTCAGACCTCTGACAGCTGGGTAAGACGGAGAGCACAAATAGGAATCAATGAGGGTTTAAAGATAGACAAGAGACATACAAAAAGAGAGAGCAGTTGTGTAAGCATGTTACCCTCCTACCTGTGTGGGGTTGTAGAGCTCCTGCAGGGCGTTGCGGGACCCTTTCCTACAGCAGCTGTCTACCACAAAGGGGTTCCTCCGCATGACTGCAAAACATAGAGGAGACACCAATAAGAACAAAAGACTTTCAAACCATGGAAGACAAACTAGTAGACCTTTGCCTATGCAGTCTTCTCCCACTAAAACCTTTCTGTTATCAAAGAATGGGTCTCACATTTAGTCTTGTGTTGGCACCAAATTCACTGTCAACAAGTCTATTAATGTTACCACATCAGATAAACACCTCTTAGTAGGAATTGTTTAAGAGTTGTGATTTTTTTTGTACATTCATATTGTGGTGACACATGGACAAATATACTAAAAGTATCCCACCATAGAAGACACTGATTTCATTTGGCTTTTGGCTATGCCCCCTTTTCTTCTTGGTAGATTTCAGTATCTTTATCCTATAGAAGAGGCTTGTTACTGATTTTTTTTTTGTCTTTTTGTAATGGTGGAGAGAAAGAAACTTATGATCAAAAGAGTCCCTCCTACACTGGGCTAAATTCCTGTGATTGATACCAGAGTGAAATCTAACTTCACTTTGTTTTGCTGTGATCTAACTACACTTTGTTTTGCTTTGGACCCCCTGGACCCATCCTCAAGGACGCCACTTCAGGAACCATTGTTTTAAACGACCAAATGCTGCAAGTAGGAGGCAGAAAGCTACAGGGATAAATAATGAGAGCAGTGACTATATGCCAAGGGCGAAGCCACAATTTAGCGTTTGTTTGGCTGGATCTCAGCTCTTTACACAACCCGATACAGAGCAGTAGCTGCTGGCAGCAGCTCAGTGGGAGCAGGCAGCGCAACACTCCGCCCCCGCCAACACACTCTCTCCAATTACTCTGGATGGAAAAGCGCTGAAAGACGGGACAGAATCGACAGGAAAGAAAATGAACCACTAACTGGAAGGCCAAGGATTTAATGGCAGTTTATTCCACTCGTCATCTGCCTCATGTTCATGGATGAACATGTGTTGCATCCATCAGGAAACCTGATGATGAGAATAACAAATGATGCACATTCACACTTCTGGATACGTTTCCATACAGTGTCTCCATCAGTAAACTTCACTAGTCAAATTTTACTGCACATTGGTGATTCACGTCACAAAGAATTGTGGTTATACAACAATATGACCAACAAATTATTCTTATTTATACTTGTTGATACATTGTTATATGCACTTCCATTAGTAACGTGATCCTTATGAGTAGTGTTGAATCAATTATTTGATAAATTGATTAGTCACTGAATAGATGATAATTGACAGTAATTTTGACAATCAATTCATCTTTAAAGTCATCAATCAAGCAAAAAGCTAACTTTTGGCATTTCTCAAACATGAAGATCTGCTGCTTTGTCTCTGTTTTATATAATTGTAAACTGAATATCTAGTAGATGTTGACCATCCAGTAGATGTTGTTACATATTTCATTAGATAACTGGAAACATGCTGTTGACACTGGATGAAAAGTCAGGGAATCATTAAAGTCATTAGGATTCATCCTCTGGGGTCCATGCATATCTGTGCCAAATTTCATGGAAATCCCTTTAACATTTGTTGAGATATTTCAGTTTGGACCAAAGTTGGGGACTGACTGATTAACACCATCTGTGACAGAAATAATGTGATCAAATAACATCATAGAGTACAGGGTCAGGAGCTAATTATGTAAATATGCACATGTGGACATAATTCTGTATATCTATATAATATGTTTGCTTCTAGTTAAAAATGTACATTTAGAGAGTAGGACAGGATTCAAATTTGCACATCTGCTGTGTAAAGCTGATAAATGTCAGAAGCCACATTTGTTCAATCCACACACCTGCTCATGCACTGAACTGTAAACTTACAAATCTGTTGACTACAAACATGTAAATCTGTCTCTACTCTCTAGCCAGAACACACTCATTATCAGCATGATGAGGATGTTGTCTGTCAGTATTTTCATCTATTACATCCTATTTTTTGCTGCCACAGTGGACAAATTTCCCTTCAAAAATCAATAAGGTTTCATTTTCGTTTACTTTCATCTCACATGCCAGAAGAACATCAAATCAAAGAAGAGGATTCACAATTCGCAGCAGGCTGCTGTTTTTTTAAAATCCTGGTTAAAAGTTGAAGAATGGAATGTGCTGAGGTTGGCATTGACCACAGATATACCCAGTGTCTCTGTATGTGAACTGTAATCCCTCTATTGGCCCAAACCAGATCCATTGACGGAGCCCTGGGGAGCAAGTTGAGCGCTTGTTAGTGTAACAAGCCCCAACAGACAGCCGTGACCTTCAAACGCCGAGGGGAGGATAGAAAGGCGAGGGATGCCTTTACACCCTCAACACACAAACACACTCCTGTACACGCATGATTAATCATGCACACACACACATAGAGAGTGATTGATAACCTTGTTGCTAAAGCCGCTCTTTAATAATGCATGCAATGTCCAGCACTCTGTCCTACTGTGGACGATGTAACCAGGCAATTACTTCTTTCACAGAAGACAAGAGCTCTCGGAGCAATAATGCAATCATGGAATATTTGCTTTTTAGGCTCGCTTACGCAGTAAAGCCCATACACAAAGCACAACAACACAACATCCACTCCCAGCAGGCTGAATCAGCAGAGCAGTGGTGATTACTGATTGCTGTGGACACAGGCTTGAGGCAGAGCTCAGGGTAATGAGGATTCAGTCCTGGTTTGTGAGTGTGTGTGATTGCGCCGCGTGGCACTGATGGGTCACAGAGCTGTGGTGATATTTATCTGCTAGCACCAGTGAGCCAGCCGCTAATGACGACGGATGCCAAAATGAATCAGGTTGAAAGCTTGTCTGTGCTGAGTGTGAACACCAGCACATTCAATACTTCCAGTCATCTGTCCTTCCCTCGAGGGACGGTCAAGTTAGTCACTACAATGAAAACAGTGTTTTGCTATGTGGTGAAAGAGACCATGGTATCATTTATAATTAATGGCTTTCTTAATGATTGTCAAAACTTTTACTTTTCAGTTGAGTTTTAAATCAGTAATCAGCCATTAATAAGAACAACTTATTATGGCTGACGTCTATCTTCCTCTAGCATGACAACTACTGGTTACTAGCTCTTTAGTTCCCAAATGCCCCAGTTGAACTCGAATTGAACTAAATTGGGCAGATACTGCACTTATCTATTAGTCTTGTACTTTACGTTAATTCACATTGCATGTTTTAGACATGTTTTTTGATTGTTTAGACAGTTAAACAGCTATTGTGACCCCCACCGCCCGAACTGAATGTCAACTGATTTGGCAGAAATATGAATAGAAATATGGCCCACTTCTAAAATTAGTCAGGGGTGACTCTGTTCGGGCTTAATCTGTAGTGTGATGGCATGCTGCAAGCACACGACTCTGTCCGGTGCATTACCTCGCTGAAAATGGTTACAGAGCATCTTTACCAAAATGTAATAAGTGATGAAGTCTGCAGTTAACAGTTCCCGTTTTCTGGTTTCAAACACTCCGAGTTTCTCCTGTATTTCAAGGCCATCTCCCAGCGCCCTCCCATTTT
The DNA here is from genome assembly GCA_038419695.1 of Scomberomorus guttatus. Classification (NCBI taxonomy): domain Eukaryota; kingdom Metazoa; phylum Chordata; class Actinopteri; order Scombriformes; family Scombridae; genus Scomberomorus; species Scomberomorus guttatus. The sequence goes on along the minus strand of CM076466.1, from coordinate 20,289,722 downwards.
ATTGTTTCTCCCAGGAAACTCCTGTAATTTGCATGACCCTCACACTTTACTATGAATAATCGTCATACAGTACATGGATCCATAAGTTTTGTATGTTTGTCTGACGTTACCCAAGTTGCCAGATCGTCTAAGAAACACAGTCTACACACACTACATACAATTTCAACCCATCTGTCGCCGCAACCTGGCAACCCACAACCTGATTCAAGAGGCGTGTGTGCAGCTGCTCTCTGCGCAGACAGGCCGGCCAGCTAACTTAGCTGTTGTCAAAATGTCAGAGCAGGACGGCGTTTCATCTAAAAAATCCAAATACTCATATGCACTTATACACACAAGCATACAACAACAACAACACACACACACACACACACTCAGAAGCAAATGCATACATAGACACACTTATTAAGATTATGTTCATGAAATGATAAATGTTAATATAAATTATGTGTTTTGTACCACAGTGTTAAACTGCAGTGTTTGATACCAGAGACTGGAGAGCTTTCAGTGTGAAGGAGTGCTGCAAGCAAACAACTCAGAATGCTAATTCAAAAAAAAAAAAAAAAAAAAATCTGTGCTTTTTTTGACAAGGGTTCTGTCAGAAACATTGAAGTACACAGCTCTGACACATAACAGCAGGGAGCATGAGCAACTCACTTACTCACTTTATGAATCCCAGCTTTTCAGATACAGCAAACCGTTGTTGGCAGAGTTATTTCAATAACAATAAAAATACAGCCCTTATCCAAAACATCTATTTGCCCTGCTTGTGAAAGCGCGTATGTTAAAGTTCAACTCATTGAGAAAAATCAATTGGAAGCAACAACTCTACTCATCCTTCATGGTGTTTTCAATCAATTTCACAGTTAAGCTAATTCCTGTGTAGGTTTATGCTGATGTGACCACCCCTAGAGGCAGAGAAGAGAGAGAAAAGCTCATCTGTCTAAATCCCTTTGTCCTCACATGGTGCATAACTTCCCCCCCACACACACACACACACACACACACACACACACACACACTGACATACAAGTCATTTAAATCTGTCCACACAAGCCTTATCACTGCACTCTGGTCTGCTCTGATGCCCCCAGGTATGTACACAAACACACACACACATCATACACACAGACAGCAAGCAGACATAGGCTGAACTGTTTAATCTGCCAGTAATCCTGCCTGTGGTCTGTCTGGTGTGTGCAATACAGCCTTCAACTAACTGTTCATCCCACACAGACACACACACACACACACACACACACACACACTGAAACCAGTGGGACCTATGAGACAAAGCTGAGTGTGTAACCAGTGTACGCCCACCAAGTCAACGGGAACATAAGGTCACCCGAAAGTCCCCCGCCAACACCTGGCTCATTGGTTGGTGGGAACTGAGCTGTAACCATGGAAACCTCTACCCTTCACCATTCTCTCACCTGCACCTGCTGGCTGGATTCCTCAGGTCTGGAATCAGGTAAGGTCATGGGAAAGTAGAACCTTTTCATTTCCTCAGTGCTGACAGGTATTGACTTTGAGCTACTGCAAAGTACACACACACACAAACACACAAATACACTGACGATGATGTGCTAATAACCTCAAGTATTACAATAAATATGAGGCCAAATTTGAAAAGTTACCCCTATACTCTGCTGGGTTTATTCTAATGAAAATAATAAAAACTGCATTCAATAATGTAAAACCACGTCTTTGGAATAGAAACATGAATGGTGAAATTGAACAGCAATGCCCTTTCACTTCCAGAAAAAGCTACTAGTGCCGCCAAATCCCAAATCTCTGCGAAGGGAGGAAGCCAAGAGCTGAGGAGGGACAAACAAGCTGATTCTCAAGAGAGGAGTTGGGGTTTTTCCCATTGACTTCTATACAGTCTGATGGTACGGCCAGAGCAAACGCAAAGCTCTCACTTCGTACTCATTTTCAGCTTTCAATAAAGTCATGTGATCTTTCAACAGCAGATTGAGTTTCCCAGTTGTCATGTTCAAATTTTCATTTTTTCTGAGCACTTATAGGACTTTTTGGTCTATGTTGGCTTAGAAGTTAAGGTTCAAAGTTCATTCTCAACCTTCTCGCCACAAAGTTCCATTTAGTCGCTGCTCAACAGCTTTCGATCTTATAACATAATCTTCATTACATGAATTTAAACAATTCCGTGATTACTGGTCCAACTAGTCTAATGTTAGTCATGGCATGTTTAAATTTTATTTTCAAGTTGTACTTATTTATAAAATCTTAAAGAATATCCAACAGTTAACTAAAAGTTTCATTTAATAATACAGGAAGTCTCTCAGTGTTGGTTTATCACACTGTGACAGATACATTTAAATCTTTCATTGTTGTTGGTTGTTTTGTTATCTTTTCATGACATTACATAGGGGAACAGGTAACCTCGCGATGGACAGAACAACTAACATTTAAGGCAACTAACAGTATATTTGTCCATCTTTGACATTATTGTTCAGTTTTTCTTCAATGATAAAAATGCATAGTCATTTTTTATTTTGTTATTATGTTATATGCTACATCGATAAATGAATGTGAATATTTGCAGATATTTTGTCATGGATTTTGTTGATAAAATCCTCAGGTTGGATAAACACGTTCATGAAGTTTATCACTTTTTTTATCGCAGACAATAACAATTATGACTCAAGTGAGTGAAAAAAAATGTTGCAATAATTATAAAGGAAGCTTCATTAACACTCAACATTTCATTTCAGCCTTTCTAAATTGGCAACATTTGCAAAGAAGCTTTCAGCTATTGAAACATAACTTTACAGAATGCAATTTACCATCTTCTCCCTCCGCCTGGCTCTTCACCCTCCCTCCTCCTCCTCCTCCTCCTCCTCCTCCTCTGGCTGTAATGCTCTGCCCATGCCAGCCCAAACACCAGTAGCCCACTGTGTACCTTGGAGGTAATAGACGCTCTGTACACTGCACAAACATCTATGCACACCACGGAACACAGCACACACACCATTCAGCTTTCATACTCAGCTTCCATCAGCCTTAGCGGGACTACTGTCACGCTGACTCCGCCTCTGCTTCTGCCTCTCCATCGCCTCCCTGTCACCGTCCCCCTGCTGCTGAAAATACTGTGAAACACCTCCATTTCAAATTTATTAATCCTTTTAAACGCAGGTGGGGAGAAGCTGGGAAATTCCCAGCTCAATACCTCTCTGTCATCCACTGAGAACCAGAGGGAACTCTTACAGCGTGTCCTAGTAAAACTTAATGCCCCCACGCTGCTTCCAGAAGCAGAACTCCTCTAAATTAAGCAGCGTTGTGCCTGGGAAGGTCAGAAACGGATGGATTTCACAATTCACTTAAAATGTGGAACGAAATGTCTTTCTTGGCTGTGAAAGGAAAAAGAACAAAACAGTAACATCCCAAAAGAGCATCATCCAAAGCTGCTGCTGCTGCTGCCAAGCAACAAGATTCTAGGACGTCATAAATCAAGAGTGTCATGAGCCGACAAACATCAGAGAGCTCAGGATAAAGTGTGTGTCATGTGCATCATCCACCTTTGCTTTTTATTATCTTTCTTGTGACCATTCTGTCTAATGGCCTGGGACCGTTTTTATCAAATTCTGAGAAAGAGCCACAACAGTTCTGCAGTAAAAGTGAAAAGTAAAACACATCTATCAAGCAACTGGCAGCATATGTGTGTAGGAGGACACATGTTAATGACAAATACAATCACAAATACAATGATTTACCCTTCATCTGCCTACTGTTTATGCTTTCAAAAGCCTTACATTTTCTCAGTGAAATGTTATTCTGCAAAAACCTATTCTAAGTTATTTCTCTGTGTGAAATCCTTTATTTCTCCTGTAGCACTTAACGTATAGACCAACAAGTAGCATATAAGCAGAGATGAAATGATAGGAAATTGGCTGCAACAGAAGCAAAAGGAAATCAAACTGGACCAGGGAGGAAACATCTAATATGAGGAATCTAGTATAAAAAAAATACATTGAAAGAGATTGCAAAAAAAATCAATGCCAACTTGCAAAGAAGTAGTATAAAAAAAAAGAAGTGGTATAAAATCTTTAAGTTTGAAATTACTCACAAGAAAGCTGCTGCTGCAACTGGTTAGCTATAAAACTTAATATTACTATATTGTTCAGCTTGGTCAATACTACAAAACATCTCTTAGAAGGTGTGTGCTCGCTGCTGTGTCTGTATTGCAGACATGAAGGCTAGCTACTCTTAAATAATTTAAGAGCTCTCCCACAGCACTCCTAAATAGTATTTTTGAGTAAAATGAAACAAGACCAGTACATTTTATTTCTAAAACTGCACTAATATGTATTTAATTTATATTAACATAGACTCCAATGACTATGTGTAAGGTCTGTTGTTGAAGACAGAGCAGTAGTTCCCTTCAGCTCTATGGACTGTGTTAGCATTTGTCAGCTAATTATTTTGGTTTTATAGCCCGCAGCTTAATTTTTTTTTTTTTTTTTTTAGTTTACTGTTTCAGTATCAGCAGCTGGCAGCTATTTTCAGTGAAAAAGCTCTGATAAACCCTCTGTACACTACCTGTCCAGCCCCAAACATCAGACAGATAAAGTTGGCTACTAGCTAGTGAATTAAGAGCCAGATATTTCCTTTAGGAGCTGGTAGAGAGCAACAACAGAGCTAAAAGTAGAGTTAATATAGGCCTTATTTGTCAGGTGGACGACACAGCTCCAAATGAATGCTAATGCTGCTGTATGTCAGCTGGATGCGTAAATTGGCAACTGTTTGCTAACATGCTAGCCATATTATCTTTGTTGTGTAGACAGCAGACTCACAAAGTTAGCTACCAGCTAAGTGAACACAGTGGAGCGTTTAGCAGCTAAAGAGCCAGATATTTTTCTCAGGAGGTGGTAGAGACCGAAAACAGAACTAAATGAAAGAGAATATAGGATTTTAATTTGTCAAGTGGACACAAACACAACTCCAAATGAATGCTAATGTCTCTGCTGGACATGTAAATAGGTAACTGTTTGCTAACATGTTAGCCATATCAAGGTGATAATATGTACATGTTGTGTTTACAGCTTATTACTTTGCCCCCAAGTGGCCAAAAAAGTTGGCTTTAAAGTTTTGAGTAGAATTTTTACTTTTATCAAAGTCAAAACTTTCACTTTTAGCAGTATGATAAGGCTCTGACCTTACTTGACACGTATTATGAGGTGATAGAAAAACAGCGATTAGTAAACACCAATTTGGTAGACCTCATGATGTCTGTTTTCAGTCAAGACTGTCGGTTGTTGATTCAACTCAGTAGTCAAGTTTAAAAGTTACCTAATGCAAAACTAGCACTGCAGTAAAGACCACACTGCACTATATTTTCTCAGTTTGATTACACACAAGGCGCCCTGTAAACAGCAGGTCCGGTCCTGCACATGCGTAGTACAGGCCTGCAATCACACACAACATCTGCCGCCATCTATCAGCAAAGGATTATGAGCCGCTGGAGGAGGATTAATTTGTCGCTAATCTTACCTTCACAGTGGGAGAGGGCGGAGATCCACTTCACCCTGAGCTGCACACACATCAGCCAACACACACACACACAGGGTTGATTGCGTCTAAACACTGACATACACTACTTCTTCATAGTTTGTGTGTGTGTGTGTGTGTGAGGGTTGTTATTATCCTACGAAAGCTGAAGTACCGCAGCCTAATTGGGATTTAAATGAACAATGCACGCGGAGCAGAGAAGTAGAGATACAGGTGATTAGCAATGTTGGCACAACTTCATTAAACAAAACTCAATAAGAACTCGGAGAAGTGATTTTCTCAATGTGTGTGTGTATAAAACCAATCAACTCCCCAGTGATGATTGGCTGCGTGTGCCTCTTCCTGGTTAGAGTGCTCAGTCTAATCCCCTTACTGATGATTAGTAACATGGCGATAATACACAAGCAATTACTGCTTTGGCAGTCCTCACCTCAGGCTCTGAGACAGAGTCGGCAAGAGAGAGACGATCAGATATTGCTCTTAACTTCTTTTCTACTCAGCTTTATCGTCATTCTGTATCATTATAATCCAACAAGCTTTTGAGTGACAGCTGTGCAGCAGGAGGCGAGAAGTGTCAGTCAATGCACCACAGTTTGACGATATGATAAGTTTTGCACTGAGTAGAGAGGAATATTTGTCACAAAATGTTGCACTTTTTGAAAATTATATAACATATCATGAAGGCCATCATATCATCATCCTTCTAAAATGTTTGCTTCTATGAACATGACCTTAGAAATAGCAGTTGACAAACTTCAAGGTCCATTTAGTAACTGTTCTGGAGCTTTTGATCATATCACATGATCTTCATCCGCAGTTCCAGTTGACAGAACAATCTCAGCTCAAAGTCCATTTAGTAGCTGCTCAGAGGCTTAATGAAGACTGTGTGACGTGATTGAAAGCTCTAAATGGACGTTGAGGTCAAGAATGAAGTTTGAACCTCAATTTTTAAGCCAACATGGAAAACAAGTTCTAAAAATGCTCAGAATTTTAAAGATCTATAAATCTAAACTTTCATTTTGTAATGAATCACAGATTAAGATTCTGAGTTACCTTAACTCTCTCACTTTTGTTGAAGCAAGAGACTAGCTTGATTTGTTGCCACTATTTCAACAGTATTCAACACTATTCATGCTGATAATTAAAGTATAACAACTTGCAATTGTTATTGCCAAAGAATATAAGTGGGTGTTTTTACAGTAATGTTCCTGCACCAATGTCAATGACAAATCCCTGTGTATTGTTTGCAGCTGGTGAATGAAGTGATTCTAACTGTGTAAGTGCTTGTGATAATAGGAAAGGAGAAACACTGACAGAATGCACAAGCAGCTGAGACAAAGATAGCACCTGACAGCTTATAAAACGTCTACATCGTATTACAAGAACAGCAGACCAGACTTTTCAAGCCTATTTTAACACATCAGACCCGTCACAGAGCACACTGGAGCATAAAACACAGCAGCAGAGCCAGCAGGTCAGCAGGAGGCTACTGGAGCTAACATAGAGTCACTGAGTTTCACACAGACAATCTCTGCATTGCTCTGCCATGGGCTTTCATTCATTTAACATGAGGGATCCCATTACTGATGCATTATTCCTGCACACACACACTGCAGTAACATGTTCTAGATGTATGCTACAGTATAGATAATGAAAATGTAACCTGAACTGTATCCTGCTGGGTATTTTTAATGTGTGTTTATCATTCATCTTACTTTTTTGTTTATAGGATCAGGATCATCATCACTTTTCCACTGGCAGAACAGAGTGTAACTAGGGTTTTGAGAATTGTTTGGGCAGATTTTATACAGGCAGTGAGATAATTTATGGATCCTGAAAAACATGTTTAATGAATACAGTCATTATTATGTTAGAATCTTTGGGATAAATGTTGTTTCTGAGAAATGATAAATAAAACATTTGCAGCTTCAAGGCTTCTTCCATTAATTAGCTTAATAATTAATGCCTGATGAGGGAGAATACATCACTTGGTATTTAAAAAATGATTATGTTGAGAGATTATGAATGCAACAGGGGATGTAAAACAGGTAAGCTTCAATAACACATTATTATTAGAAAATAACACATTATGATAGAATAGAAATAATAGTAGAACATAAATTGCTGTGCTATTAATGCACTAACTCTACTTAAAATCACATTTAGTTGCATCGATAGCGACCAGATTCTTTATGATAGAAAATGTTTGCATCCTCACAAAAATAGCACTATCCTTTACTCTATAGGAGGTGGCAGTACTTTTTTCAACCCAAGTAGTGTCTGCAGGGCTTCTTCAGGCTGCACACAGTACTGACCCATCAAAAGTTACGACAGCCTATATGTAGCCTCAGAGGCAAAACCACAAAACCAAGGGCTAAAAAAGCCAGGAAAGCACCAATATTGCCCCTAAAGCTTATTGCTGTGAATGCAGAGTAATACTGAAAGGCAACCCAAATTAACGTATGAACATTTTTATCAACTCTAAGCTTCTCTCATCTGTTTTTTGTCAGCTGGAGAGTAAAAGATTCAAGACTCAAGAGAACTTTATGTCCACCCAATTGACAACAAATATATGCCTAGTAATATCTAGTTGTACAGTAGTGTTGGTTTTACTTTTCCAGGCTTAAGATACTTGTCTCAATGCAATTTTTCAATACAGCATTGCATTACATTTTTAAAACCTCTGGATACACTGGTTAACCCACAGAACTCACTGTCAGCAGTTTTCATAAGGACTGTTTCTGATAGTAGTTCCAATGAAACAGTGAGGTCTGTGGAAAGAAATCAAATTTTTCATGCTGTTACCATCACAAACTAAATTCAATTCACCTTCACTGTATTGTGGCCGAGACAGAATCTCAGAGACAGAAATCACACTATGTGACTACATACCACTAGACTTAAATGAGAAAATATGCTTTTTTTATAATTTAGGTGACCCTTTAAACCACTGTCTGCCCCTGTCAATGACATCATATCCCCACTTCCACATCTGCTGTATTCCCAATATCCCAGGACCCCTGAGTCATAGCTGCCCTCTCACTGCCTGACTCAACATTCCCCTCACTAAAAAGGAAAGGAATTCATACCCAGTAGCCTGGAAATTGGAACCAAGACCACACATGTTTCTTGAACACTTTGTGGCTCCTTGATGTTACCAGTAACACACATGGTCGATTACATGTCAGTACGGAAACTGTTAGCAAAGCATGAGTCAGACAGATAGTGGAAACATATACAAGCTATAGGTCAACTGATGGCTTAAAATGTGAATTTTCATGCACGAATGTAACTGATAGTCAGTGTTTCCTCCAAACGTAAATTCTTTACGAGGAAAAGCTTGTTTTAGACCATTGTGTGACTGTAAAAGTCTCCATTGAAATCCTAAATATAGAAATGTTGACTTTAGGGACATTTTATTGGTCAGAAAAGTCCAGAATATGTTTCTGCCTTTAAATAAGGTGTGTTTCTCCAAAACTATTACTGAATAAGTGTAGTGATGAAATAAAATATGCAAACAAAATAAAGTTTTATGAGGTATCTGCATCATATCAGAAGTCTGCAATGTGATAATGGTTTCAGTAAGTGGAGGGAGACCGAGGCCACATGGACTTAATGGAGCTCAAGGCTTTGATGAATTGCAGGAAGTCAACAAGTGATGACTGTTTATAGTCCGCCCCTCCCCTGGGGCAGACACACACACTCACATATACAATCTGACTGAGTGGAAATGGAGCAGCGGTGAAATGCGGTCAACCATGGGCCAATTCAGTCGGAAGGTGGCCAAGCGTGGAAGAGACCCAGTCACATGAGAGGGGCTGACTGGGGCACCGGAGCAGACGCCGCAAAAACCACGAGACCATGGGATGCAAACCCTACTGGGGGGGGGGGGGGCTGAGGATGTAGAGAGAGAGTGAGACGGAGAAGGAGAGGAGACACTTCTGCCTGGATACAGATGGGTGGACTGGAGGTTCAGTGAGAATGAACTCACTGAACCTCCTCACACACGCCCTGTGGGGAGTCACACACACTTCAACGCACACTTCATGTCATGCTGCTCTGTCAGTAACAGCACCCCTGCACCTCCCCACACTCCACCCTGCAATAAAGACTGAATGGAAATGAACAAGGACTAAGTGAAGGAGAAAAACGTGCTGGGATCAGACGGAGGTATCTGATCCCTGAGGCTTGACGGCAGGCTGACAAGTCGAGCTGTCATCTGAAAACCATCACAGACCGGCAGGCAAGGCAGGGCAAGGCAGGCGAACACAGTGCTGGGAGAAGAATCAGACGGTGCATGGCAGCAACAAAGCCACTTAATTCTCAACAAACTACAGAGAAAATTATCTTTGTCTTCCCTGGTCGTCTCTGTCTGCACTCCAGGGTCTAATGCATAAAACATCTAAAGTTCGAGAAACGCTCTCAGTTGACGAGAGGTCATGAGTAATTCATGAGGGTTTTTAGCCGCGAGATTCCTTCAAGAAAGGGGAGATATTGAGCAGTAATGATGAGGACATGTGGGGGCTGACTGTGTTAAAATGATTGGAGATATGCTTAAAATCTGTTTGCAGGGTGAGATTTAGAAGCACAATAAACATATTAGCTTGAGCAAAGAAAAAACAAAAATGGGTGCTGTTTACTAATCTGACATACTCCTAAAATCTTCAAAGTCAGTAGTCACTATATGAATGCATAATGTATTAATGTCTTATAAATCAGTTACAAGTCTTCAGTTGATGCATGAATAAAAAAAGTAACTCGAGTTATTAAAGTGAAGGATCTCTTTGTTTGGCCTATATATTCTGCCTCATATGCATCACAGCCTGTTTAATATTAAGTGGTTATTAAACATTAATGAGGTCATTATTAACAACTTAGAAAACCTTTATAAGAATAAGTGGTTTATTGTAAAGTTGTACGAAGTTACAGCATACATGTAACAAAATAAGAGTGTACAGCCATGCTAGCAGCTCTGTGAGACTGTACTGTGTCACAACAGTACTTTGAGCTAAACGCTAACCTCACTAACATGGTCACTATGACAATGCTAACATGCTGACATAAACCAGGCATAATTTTTATCATGTTCACCATCTTAGTTTAGCATGTTCGCATGATAACATTCACTAATTAGCTCTAAATACAAAGTACAGCTGAGGCTGATGGGAATGCCATTAGTTTTGCAAGTTTTGGACAAATCACAAAGTATTGGACAAATTACAATTTTGACCTGATGATGGTGCTAGAGGAACGCTTAAGGTATCACAAAAGTTATTACAATTCATGACTCAGTGGAACAATTATTACTAGAACTAAATTTCATGGCCGTCCATCTAACATTTGTTAAGACATTTCACTTAAAACCACAAATGTCAATCATATGGTGGTGCTGCAAGAAAAGTCAGGGGTCACCAAAGTCATGAGAATTTATCATCTGGGAACCATGATTGTCTGTACACAATTTTGTGCCAATCCATCTACTATTTCACTAGTGAACACAAGTGAAAACTTTGACCTACTGGTTGCACTACAGGAAAAGTCTGAGTGCTAAACTTCATGGTTTTCCATCCAACAGTGTTGACATAATTCAGTCTGGACCAAAGTGATGGACCATCCAACTAACATTGCCATTGATAGAATCATGCTGCTAGCATGGCGAAAAACATGTTACCTGATTATTTGAGCTCAAGGTCTACTTGCTGGTCTTTTTGAGAGCAACATCTCAAGGCTTTAATCAGCAAATGGAGTTCAATTAGTTGTCATCACCTCAGTATCGAACTGCAGTCAAGTGATAATAGGTAGTCAAACATGGCAGGGAGATTGTAACCACTGTCTCTGCTTAACTCCTGGTTGGCCCCTTTCAGATCAAACTCTCTCACTCATAGTAACAAATATCCAGATTAACATCAGAGCAAAGTCTTGTCATTTGGGAGGAGGGTAGAGGGAGATGCAGCATGTTGGGGTCACTCAAGGCCAGAAAGAGATGATGAAAATTCCACCCCAACTTAAGACGAGAACAAACAGTGTTAAATCAATGGAGACCCCCAATGGAGACTCCCTTAGCACCTACCACAAACCATTCAACACTTTAAGTTCTCTGCTGGTACCTTGTCACCAAACACTTCCTTGCAACAGCAGTGGGGAACACTACGATGGTGAAAATAGCAAGAACCATGGACAAGAGACTGAATGAACACTGGAGAAACACTAAATCAGCTGTCTGTGAACATCAGACCAAAACCGCTCATAGCATCCATATGGAAGAGGTCGAAGGTAATCAAGAAGGAGCCAGTAGACAACCAAAAAAAGATCAAGGAAGACATTTACATCCAACACCAGAGATCATATTTGAACAGACAGAGGTTACCATCTGCCCCCAACATATGGTACAACCACCTGTTATGATGGTAACCAAAGTTCCATACTTTAGTCACTTGATGACAACTGTTAGCTGATGTTTGCTGCATAATATTAACACAATGAAAGGTGAATGCATTCTCTAAAGATGGCACTGTCTCTGAATCAAAGGGTTAATGATATAGTTATTATCTTCAATAATCCCTTTTACTATCAGGCTTGCGATTTCCTCAAAACAGGGGTCACAGTGTGCAAAAAGTAGATATTTAATTGTGGAATGAAACTGCAGATATTCTAATTCTTGTATATATTCAACAGAAGGTCACCTTGAGTCTTCAGATGGGAAAGCTGTTCTTCACTGAGAGAATGTCAATGAATAAATTCTGTACTAAACCCCCCAACTAACATTTCGAAAAAGTCTTTTTCCTAAAGTTTGCTGTGAGGCTGGAGGCACAAAGCCTGAGGTGATTATAGAACTACAGCCGCTAATGCATTTACATTACATTCTAGCTTCTCGCCTCTACAGTGTCTTGAGAGTTTAACAGTAACTGCAATCTTAGAAAAGCCTTCCAATTCTTAAAATCACCAACCCACAGTAAAGAGGCCAAGGATCAAAAGCAAAGGAGCCTGATAATAGATGTAAGAAATAGATTAGAATATTACAGTCCTTGGTTCCACATGAAGGAAGATGAGTCAGACAGCTCCATCAGACACAAGAGGGGAGATGGAGGAAGAGTGGACGTGAAGTGATTCTTAAAGAGTTGAGTTATCAATTCAAGCTGAACATAAGGAGTGACTGCAGCCCTGCCCGCAGCAACACACTCAGAAGAAGAATGAGGCCCAGGTGGAGCGATGCCCCAGCTGCTGCAGGCGAGGGAGGGCTGTGCTCGAGCTAAAAGCAGGCTCTACAGGGTGGTTTCCAGGCCAAACTACGACTGAGAGTGTGAGGTTGCAGCTCACTTAGAGGCACATTGAAGAGCCAACCCCTCACACTCTCACACTGATAGATAATCAATGTGTGCTGGTCAACATACTCCAGGAGTTCTTCTGGGATGAATTGTGATCTACTTTCTCAATAAACCCACTTTCTGTCAACCTACTTTAACTTCAGTTAGTGGTTTCCTACATTTCCTTGAATGCCTTTTCAGAAAAAGGTAGAGCAAAACATGTATTCAGGTAGGTTTTACGTGTAGTGGAGAGAACATAGTTGGGGAGGTTAATAAATGAGTCACACCACTGAAGAGTGGAACATGCCAGTTCTATCTTGTGACTGATTTGACCAGTTTGGATCAAGTTTAGTCTTGTCTTGCGAAAAAGCTGTTGACAAGGTGAAGGACTTTTGACTTCTGGCATACATCAAGAGGATTCACCCTTATCTGGCCCAGGTGCTCATCCAGGTGCTTGATACTCCCTCCTTTTTAGCCCCTGCATGGACCTGCCACCAGATCTCCAGAATCCTGCCACCTGCCTGGTATTCAACCTCCCAAAAGTTCACCACACTGGCTTCCTGTTGCAGCTCACAGCCTCTGGATAATGGCTCAATCAGGTCAAACTCTCTCATCGTTCGCTCATCATGGTCAAGGCTCTTCTCTGTTTTGGCCCCACAGTGGTGGGATGAAGTCTCTACTGGAGTCAGGATAGTAGAGTCACTGCACATCTACTTCTGCAGGTTGAAAAAAAACACCTTTTCATTCTGCACCTCCACCCTCCATGCAAGTACCTATTTACAACTCTAAGCACTTGAATTGTAGCTGTCTAAACACACCTTTAGCTATTTATTTGGGAGGGTTGCACATTCAGTTTTTTTGATGACATCTTGCTCTTGCTCCTACTGAGTTTGAATCCACAAGTCGCATTGGACAAAAGTTTCTGTAATGCAATGTAAACTAGTCTTTTCCAGTTGCATAAGTTTAAGACTGAAATCAGGACAGTCAACCCTGTGTTATAGGTTTTACTGCAGACCAGCAACTCATCTGAAGTTAAGCCCATTCACTAATCTAAGCTGTTCAAAAAGGCAAAAAGTTGAACCATTTTCCAGCCATTTACAAAGTGTAGCTCATGTAAATTGAGAAAGTCTTCCTTAGGAGGTAAATGTGCTGCTTAAAAAAATTAAGACATATTAATTTAAAGGTTTTTAATTTTACAGTATTTTATCAATTTAAAGCTTCTCTTCCTTGTGATTGGGTGTCATGTCAGAACAATGCAGAGCTGCAACGATTAATCAGTCAACAGAAAATTAATCTGCAACTATTCTAATAATCTATTCATCATTTCAGCCATTTGTCAAGCAAAAATGCCAAACATTCTCTGGTTCCAGCTTCTTAGGATTTGCTGGGTTTTTTTTCGTCATACAGTGGAAACCGCTTATAGTGATCACAGTTACAGTGATCAACCGCTTATATGGATCAAAAAGCTTTGGACAGAATCATTCCTATACAAATGCTGTTTAAATAATTTGCTTATAGTAATCAAGTAGCCTGCTTACAGTGTTCATATTGGGTCTTTTCATATATGACAACATATGGAAAAATGTTTAAAACTACGGTAATTCCGTTTTTTTTTTTTTTTACTTTTGTCCCATGATACAAGAATGTACTTAGTGGCTGCAGCACCATTATTGCCTCGCGGTAACCTGTCTACTTCCCGCTGGTTACCTGAGGCTGGTGCTGCGGGCACATTGAAATCATGGCGGGAAAAAGAAAGTCCTTTTCTCTCAATGAAAAACATAGTCTCCTTGAAGCTTATGACAAACTGCCAAAAACGAGTGAACGAGATGCAGCGTTTGAAACAGCTGTACTGTATTTCGAAACAACCAATAAAATTAAGTAAATATCGAAGCTGTCCATTTCAGTACTTTATATTCATGTAATGAATATACAAATATCAATTAAATCGTAATCTGCATGAGAAATAAAGGAAAAGAAAATAATTCGGTTATAATAATCATCCGCTTATAGTGATCAATTTGACCCAGACAGACATGATCACTATAAGCAGTTTCCACTGTATATACTTCAACTGTTGGTCAGACAAAACAAGGTGATTGAAGGCATCACAGAGAGATCTAAGAAATTGTGAATGACATTAAAAAATGAATTTACCAAAAAATTAATCAATTAATCGAGGAAATAGTTGACATATTAATTGATAATGAACATAATTGTTAGCCCTACAACAGTGTATATTGTGCATGCCTTCTAGTCCTTGGGTTAAAACCCAAATCCATGTTGCTGTAGAAAGCAGCTCTGGACATGGTATTAACGTCAGCAAACAACAAAATGGGCCCCAAATAGCTGTTTTTTAACAGTGTGGAGTGTTTAGGGTGGGTTCCTCTAACACCAACAACCACAGGAAACCAGTAAGAGAGAGAGAGAGAGGGAGTGACTGCACAGAATAAAAATGACTAACCACAAGTAACAGCACAAGCTATTATGAATCACAACAATTTGTCTTGATGATTTACGGAACATATTTTTACTGTGCTATTTGTAACCTGTATCAACACCCTGACTAGTTTAATTTAAATCATAATTCTGCTGTTGTGAAAGGCATGTGCAGCACAGCTTAGCATGTCACAAACAGTCAGGGTTGGTAAGAGGTTTGTTTCCATCTGGATGGACTGAAAACAAGCAGCACATCCTGATGTAAACCAGGTGCCAGGCAGCAATGCAACATGACATGAAGAGAAAGAGATTCAATATGCTGAGAGCTGCTTCTAAAGCATTTGAATTTATTAGCATGAAATCATGAATAAAAGCACTTAACAGCGTGTGTTGTGACTAATCCTCAGGGCCCTGTTCCTCAGATCATTGGCCCCTGTACATGGATAAATGAGTTAGCTTGATTTGATTTCAAAAACTACACATAGCTTTAAAGATGCTCTAATCAATATTTTTATATTAACAAAGGATTTAATGACTATGTGTAATGTGAAAGGGGTAGCTTGTGGTGAGAATTATCACCCGACTCTGCGGTTAGCCTCAGCTCTGTGGAGCATTTTAATGTCTCTCAGCTCATTGTTTTGGTTTTATGGACTTTGCTTTTTTGGTTCAGTCTCACCTCTCATCAGCATTGTTTCCAGCAGCAGCAGGCAGCTGTTTTCAGTGAAAAACCTCTCATAAAGCCACTGATACCTGCCCTGCACCAAACAGCAGGCAGACAAAGTTAGCCGCTAGCTGGTGAACATAATGGAGCATTTAGCAGCTAAAGAACCAGATATTTTTCTAAGTTTCCAAAGAAATCAATAAATGCAGGTTTTAGTAAGACTGAGTGCCTTTAATCTGAGTTTTTAGCAGGTTTTGTTGCATAGCTGGAATGTACAAATTTGGTTTCATAAGTTTAAATTAGGTAAAGCTGCAGTAAACATGTGCTTTTAATGGATGTAGTGCCATAGCAGCCAAATATGGTTAGCATTTATGTGTTTCATGTTTGTCTTAAAAGCACAATTCAAAACCAGTAACATTGGGAGCTTAAAGGAAGCTGGACATCGACCAGTTTGGACACCAAGCCAATACTGACAGTAAGAGCAGGCAGAACTTTCTTTTTGTTTCCTAGCCTGAAGGGCTGAAACAAATTCTTTTTAGATTTTCTTTGCACTTTTTAGACCATCAGTTAAAGCTTTTTTAAAAACTCCCAGCTTCTCAATATGACATTTCTAAGGATTGATGTTCTAACTTGCTGCTATACAGACTCCTTTTTCCTGTGAATAGCGAATTTATGAACATCAATACCTGTGTGATGTTTCAAACACACTCTTCCTCGTCTGTTTGCTCTGCATTGCTTTTGTTATTTCCACTGAGGCTACCCGTGCTAAAAATATATGCGTGTCTGTTACTGGGATGCTTTGGATGAAAGTGTTGGTAGAATGCAGCTTGTGTGACATGTTTCCAAAGCACCGAAAGTATTAATTGTTGAATTTTAAAGTGTTGCAAAATGATAGATGATTTACCCATGCAGCCCCTGACCACAACCCAGTAG
The DNA here is from genome assembly GCA_038419695.1 of Scomberomorus guttatus. Lineage (NCBI taxonomy): Eukaryota > Metazoa > Chordata > Actinopteri > Scombriformes > Scombridae > Scomberomorus > Scomberomorus guttatus. Next base: position 20,272,859 of record CM076466.1, on the reverse strand, counting down.
GAGGTCTTGTCATTACACACCACTGCTTGCAATCAGCATGGCGGGGCTGCATTCACAACACAGCAGGGAGGGACGCGCCTTCCAGCAGTCTGACTTGCTGCTAAATGCTCCCCACACTGTTGCTGCTGTTGGATCAGTTCACTGGGTCAGATTAAAGTACGGAATGAAAGAGGTCACCGCCACTGGAACACACACACACACGCACACACACAGCTGGGCTAAGAGAAGACAGAATGGAAATAGACAGATAAGCAGTCTGTGAAATGCAGATCTGTTATAAACAAAGACGCCCACAGGGTGAAACAGTCTACACGCAACAGAGAACCATCTTTAGTGTCTGGAATCTGAACACACACACACACACACACACACACACACACACACACACACTGTGAACCACTTTCATTAAAGTCCTAGATTTGATAGCAGCCAGCTCATCAGCGTAAAGACGACACTTGCTGGTTAAAACCCTTTAAAACCTTCCACAGCACACTGATCTGCAAATGGCTTAGCACAGGAAAGTACATACACACACACACACACACACACTACAGTTTACTTTCCTAGTAGGAGCAGAATTGACCTCTCTCTGGAACACATCACCCCTCAGTAACCCCTAAAACAAACACAGAGGTACACAATCCATTCTCCAAATGATCTCAACATCCTTGGAGGGATGGGGAGTGTGTATGCCATCAACAGTTTGGTTGACAGGTGGGGGTTTGTGGGGAACAAACCTTGACTGTGTGAGGTCTGCAGTATGTCAGTATTCATTCTTATTCAGGGTGATGGGTGGTGTGGGTGATGCTTGCTGCATAAACAAGCTCCATAGTGTGTATGTACAATTAAAAAATGTTTCAGGCACAATGAACACTGGATGGCACAAACACACACAAAAACCTCATAAAAAGAAAAAGCTGTAAGATCTAACATGTGAGTATCTAAAATGGTAGCAGAGCCAGAGTTCACAGGGGTTGCCAAGCTGAGACCAGTATGCAGTTTGAGGTAGTCCAGAAATCAGTCTCTTGATCATTTTTAGCCATGCTAGCCATGTGGCACCAGGGATGGACATGTCAGTCAGTCCACCACTTTGGTCTGGACTGAAATAGCTCGACAGCTGGATTGTCGTGAAATTTTGTGCAGACATTCATGATCCCCAGAGGATAAACCCTAATGACTTACCCCCTTACTTTTCCTTTAGCACCACTTTTAGCCTGGGGAGATGTCTCAACAATTATTGGATCGTTTGCTATGAGATTTTGTGATTCTCTGACTATGGATCTAGCGTCATCATCAGGTCAAACTTTCAGTTTGTCCAGTACTTTGTTTTATGACCAAATACCTGCAAGACAAATGGCATTCCCATCAGCCCCAGCTGATGTTTTTTGTGTTTAGTTCTAATGAACAAATGCTAGCATGCTAACACACTAAACTGAGATTGTGAACATAGTAAACATTTTAGTTGTAAAACATTAGCATGTTGATACTGTTATAGAACTCATTTAATAGTGAAGGTTGGTGAATTTTTGCTTAGGGTATATTATCTAAGAGAAGACCATAATATGTAGAAATAATAGTGATATAATAATAGTTTTTTTCCCCTCTATTCTGTTCTCTCTCTCTCTCTCTCTCTCTCTCTCTCATTAATTGCTTGCATGTAATATTATACAGAGCTGGATTGTAGTTCTCTGTCCAGATCTGAACATGCTTCCCTGCAGCAATATGCACCCCACTGTGACTTTTTACACACACACACACACACACACACACACACACACAGCTCTGGTTATCGTTTTTTGTGCTGTGATTTCAGTCCAGTTTAGCTTCATTCAGTGTGAATTTGGTGTACTTTTTTATGTGGGTGTTTCAATGTAAGATGATGTAAGATGTCCAAGAGAGATTACTTCAAATCTGTGGTGCTGTAACACATCCAAGGCAAAGCACAGACTTTCAAAAGCAAGTGCATACGTGCCTCTACATGTACAGCATGCACACACATTCGAGTTCCAGCAATTTGGCTTTTTGAATCACATTTTATGCCAATGTTCAGTATCTTTAATTTGGACCATTTTCTTGGCAAAACATGAATCGAAAACGGACTAAAGAGTTTTGCCCAGAAAATTCCTCTTGTGGAAAAGCTTCTGAAAAAGCATTTAAACGATTTTGGTAAACTAAAACCCTCCATTACAGCTGAAATCTGTAACTTTCCCAACATTGCCGTCCACTGGAGAGAGGTAATTGAAGTGATGTTGGAACTGAAGCAAAGACATTGGATTTGTGGTGTGGGAGCCTGCTGTTTGAATTAGCCACTGCAACACTTGCAAAATTGCACCAGCTAGTGAAGTGTGATACTGCTGGGGCTTATGCTATTGATTCAGATGCATGAAAATACAAACATAGTGTGGAGCTCCTCGCTGCCAGTTTGCTGGCTCTGTCCTGAACACATTTTGTTGGCACTGCCAGCCAGAACAGGTGTGACCTGACCAGCAATGACAATCCAATCAACATTTCTCAACAGCAGAGAGGATTCATTCACAATAAATATGCTTCTTTGTGTGTTGTGGATATATTTTTTAAAATGTATTGTAAATACAAACTTCAGTGCTAACTGCCCTTACAGGTAGGCAGTACCTGAACTGACCCTATCTTGAAATTACCTGACCTGACTCATTCAGTCATTATAAGCCCCATGACCCGAACTGGGCCTATAATCAAATACTGTAGGCTTAGAGCTGTCTGTTTGCATACAGTAGGCATTACAGGTGAATGCTCGTGGTGCTGGTGTACTGTAGGGCTGCTAATTTAAAAACAAAGCAGTGATACGTGCAGATTGTGACACCAAAAACATCATGTAGCACAACTGGCACGACATTAGTTTTCTAAATCTTGTGAAACAAGATTTAAAGCTGCATTCATTGGTTGTTTTGGCCACTTGGGGGCAGTGGAACAAGTTGTACACACCGCATTGACATATTATCACTTTATAAAGTTGTTTTATAAGAATGTGTTAGTAAACAGTTGCTTATTTACACATCCAGCACAGAGCAACATTAGCATTCATTTAGAGTTGTGTTCTGGCTAGCTACTAACTTCTGAGAAAAATATCTAAATGCTCCTCTATGTTCACCAGCTACTAACTTAATTTGCTGTTTGGTACTGGACGGGTAGAATACAGTGGATTTTTTTTTTTTTTACTGAAAACAGCTGACTGCTGCTGCTGTAAACAAGGTGAGATGAGACACGGGTCAGAAAACCAAAACAATAAACCGAAATGCTAAAACGCTCCTCGGAGAGGAGAACTGAGTCAGATGATAATTCTCCATGGGTTTGTCACCACGGGCGACACCTTTCACATTACACAGTCATTTGATTCATTGTTAATATAAGAATATTGATTAGTGCAGCTTTAATTAGCCTCTTTGCTTTTTTTTACACACTGGTGAGCTTTTCCAAAAAAGTCCATGTTTATACAATGAATCAATTTATAGGTGGTGAGACACTCACTGACTATGTCATTGACTCACTGCTGACTTTGTGTGGGTGCAGGACTCTTGTCTGGGATGTATCATTCAGATGCAAGAATGACTTTCTAAACAATATGCATAATAATGTGAATAATGTGAAAAGTAAAACCTAATTCAATTTAAGGTTTTACAGACTACAAGAAAAACATGTAGGAGGACGTACATGACCGCAACGGACACACACACACACACACGGGTCCCTGTGGATGGATGATTAAAGCTCTCTCTGAGCTGAAATGGAGCCTGTTGGAGACACAGCTTTATAACAGGCAGCTGAAAACTCACTGATGTACAGACAGATGGAGACAGAGGGAGAGAGAGAGAGAGAGAGAGAGATGGAGGTGTAGCTGTAACAGATGCTCAAGCGTGTGACTTTCCACCATTGGCTCAGTTAATTGGCTTTCTCTGTTCTCGTGGCAAACAATGGGCAAATTGGCAGCTGAGTCTGTCCCTGCTGTGCCCAAGGGTCCTGCTACAGAACCAGCTACAGCCTCACTACTCTTTTTCTGTATTGTTTAAATACAGTAGTTTTTTAAATTGCTGTGATATTTCAGATTCAGCCTTCAAAACAGTCAGTTGTTTCATTGGAAAATCGTCCTAGAGAGACTTGAGATAGGTGATCCATCACAGTGTACATCATGTAACCTTTACTTTTTTGTTGAAAGCACATTCAGCACACCAAAACACATAGTTCCTATTAGTGACCCTGCAAACATACACTCATTGGTTGAAGTCAGGCTTCTGTCTCTGTCAGTTTCATAGTTATGGAGAATGATTGATAATTGTCTCATGGAAGAAACAGTGGATCTGGATCCCCACCAATATTTAATCAATTGTTTCCTGGCCAGCAGCCTAACTGTTCTCCAGCATTCATGGAAATCCATTCATCAGTTTTGCGAACACTATGCTGACAGACAAACTAATAAAAACAAACACGCATGAATTAAGTAATGAAAAATGAATGTGATTTAGTCAACACAACTTCAATGTGCCAGTTTCTGGTGGCAAAATTGGAGCCCACAAAATACAAGTCAGTCTAATAAAGTCATACATACTGTATGTTTGTCAAAAGCACTCCAATGGTAGGAGACCACCAGTCTAAACTATTTCATTACTTGCCTCAATGTGTACCTCTGTGTAGCTGAGCTCTGACCTTTGACCTTCAATATGTCTCAATGTGGCTCATTAGACACATTGATTACAGGATAATTAAAAAATCATGCTGGTTAATACCCAGATGGAGTTTGACTCCTACACAACAGCTTCATCAGGCTGCTGATAAGCACTTTGTAAGACACAGGGGGTAACACACACACACGCACACTAAGCAATTTGAGGGAGGATGAGGGGGGATGTCATCCCCCTTGTTAGCAAAATGACCAAAATGCATCCCCCTTGTTAACCTCCTCTCCTCCTCCCTCCCCATCCCCTAGTAGCAGAGAGAGTGCAGGGGCAGAGGTGTTGTTTAGTTGAATATGTTAGTGTAGACTCATTGATCCTTTATCTGACTGAGGTTTGTGCAAGTTAGAATCTATGGTCCCGTCTATGGCTCTGAAATATCAGTAGCCTAACTGTGCTGTGTATTGATAAATCCATGGCACTGTCCGTGGTACTGAAGTAGCAGATGGCATTGTAATTGCACATTTTTCTCTCAGTCCTGCCCTTCTGTCAGTTTTGTCTTGGATATATAATAATCTCTAAACTATATACTATAAATACTCAATTCTATACTATATTGTATCCCATATACACTATAGAGAAGTGTCACCTTCATGATCAAAGTGACAAGTAGCAACGTGTAGTCGCAGAAGAGCGAGAGGATCATAGAGACACACTGCTGCCTGTAGTTTTCCTATAATATTCCTATAATATTTCTTTGATCATTCAGTAGCGTCTGTGCTGCTGAAAATACACCCACAGACCAAACCACCTCTGTAACTAAATATTTTAGGGGAGACATGACTACAGATATAGTTTTTACAATAGATGTTCGGTGTAACCTGGGAGTGGAGCAAGTAAGGTGACTGAGGAAATTAACCTGCACTGACTGCATCGCACTCAGCTGCTACAGTTACATAATTGGAGGTAAAGTTTATACTGTCAAAACTATGGTCTGTTTTGAAAAATAAATATTATTAAAATGCTTAATGTCCACATCCAGTAAAAGAATAGCCATACACAAAATATTTATTATAAGAATTAAGCTAGATCTATATGATAATCCTGCAGTCCTAACCCTAACCCTCCACACACACACACACACACACACACACACACAAAGCTCTATAATAGCTCAAATAATTTTCAATAGCATAATGGGTAAGGAGTGTGACCCCGGTACTGTGGTTAGAAATTCAATTCCCACTTGGGTGACCTATAGATAAAATGTATATATTACCTATGAGCTGTTTTGAATGCTTGGTGCCAACCTCATGATAATGCAGTGTAGACACATATCATTTAAGATTATGTTATTTCACAATGGAAACATTATGTGACAATAGTGTAAAGGTCAGATAACAGTTAAGGAAGGTAAAATAAGTGTGTTTAAAGTCAGGTTTAAAGCTGCTCTAATCAATATTTTTATATTCGCAACAGGTCAAATGACTACGTGTAATGTGAATCATCAGGGTTATTGACTAAGATTTGACAAAGCTCCTCCAGAGTCACATATTATTATACAATCAGGGGAATGCAACTTTAACGGTTTGTGGATAGGGTCAGGGGTAAGTAAGAAAGACTTTAACTACAAATTAAAACTGATATTGAGGAATGTGTTGTCATACATTCATCCGCCCCTCTCTTCCTGGCAATCTATTTCAGTATGAAACAACTGTCTCCTATAATTGTGTCAAAATGCATTTCTGTTACTTTTTGTGCACTAAGCAGCTTATTTGCATTTTATGAGGTCATGCGTATTTCCCCGCAAACACACATCAAACCATAGAGCTGCTGTGTTTATGACCTGCACCGTATGGAGATGTGCATTGTCTCATGGACCTCCTATGGTGCTCTGGGGCCCTGAACAAGTCAAAGCCATATGCCATGCGGGAGGTCTCCAAAAGAACCAACCCGGTAACATTGATTTTAGGGCAGCAGGGTGGTGTGGTGAGAAAGCGTCCTTGGTTCAAATTCCAAGCATCACCCTGCTGAAGTGTCCTTGAGCAAGACACCAAATCCCTGACCTCTGACCCCTCTGAGAAGAGAGCCTTTTAATTTTTAAGGCTGTTCCAAAAGCAGTTTTTAATGCGTGATATCAAAATAAGAAGTTTTCGTGTGTGTTTGGTATGATGTACAACCTTCCACCTGCACCAACCATCAAACTGAACTGATGATAGCCTGTAAAATGCACAGTGGGGACCATCTAATATACCACCATGAGTAATGGCTTCAAAAAGCCATCAACTTCAATCATATTTAATGGAGAGTCTTATATTCATCTTATATTCATGCCAACCATCATTTCTCGAGTGGTGAATTTCTCCTGGTGCCCCACACAGTGAAATCAATGGAGGATCCGACTGAGTCAGTCTGCCCTTCAAACATCATGTTCAAACTCAGTATGACAATTTACTACAAATTACATGTGCATTTCTTTACATCACAGCTATAAATATACATCACAGCTATTTAGGATGAACTGGATTTGAGTCACATTTTGGGTGATGTTTTTTTCATCTAATATATGTTAACATTTTGGCAAATCTGCACATCTGTTGCTACAAGCAACATAAAGACAACGAGGAACTGTATTAATGTATAATTTGATGATAATGAGATAAGATGTGTTATAAGGTATTTGTCACTGGACAACAGAGATCCTGCTCTGGAAATAGTAAATTACACTGAGTTTCTTTGAGAAGAAGGACTGTGATATTTGAAACCACATCACTATGCAACACTGACAAAAAATAATGTAGACTTGTCATTGACTGTAGTAAAGTTTTGAGAGTCTGTAATTTGATATTCATACTGCAGAGAAATGAATGGGCACCAACAGCTGTATGGAAGGTAGGAAAATTACAATATAATAGTAATAAATACTTGAGCATGATTTGCAAAATAGTCAGCAGCAATCTATTAATTTTTTTTGCGGTGTGGTGAACTGCAGGACACAACCAGACGCAGCACATGGCACAAGCTCAGTGTTTTCAGTGCTTCCAGCTAACCAAGCGCTCTTTGTGGAGGGCCTGTTTAGTTGACGTCAGCTCGGCGTTAGCTCCTGTTGACACAACGCCTTGATCTACGTCACCAAGTGAGGTACAGTGAGTCTTTCAACAGGAGAGAGTGAAAGAGAGAGAGAGAGGGAGTGGAAAGCCAGAGTCAGCAGAAAAAGCTGGGTGTAAAATAACTGATGACATTCTGACAAAGCAGAATGTGTGTGCGTGTGTGTGTGTGCGTGTGTGTGTGTGTGTGTGTGTAGACGGTACAAGGCTATGAAGCCGACAGTATTTCTAACTGTCAGAACCCAATGTCGTTCCAATGTCAGCTGTTCAGGTGAAGGGGTGGCTGACATATTGTTATTCTCTCACGCTGCAGCTCTCCTTTCTCCATTCTTCACCTGAAGGTCTCTTTAACGAGTCCATCACTGTCACGCTTATTTTATTTTATTATTTTAATCTAATTTATGTGTTGGTGTAGAAGAACTGGTCTTATCTGTCCGATGAGTACCTAGAAGAGCAGGAGAACCAGGAGGATAAACATTGACAGTGTGTGTGTGTGCGTGTTGTACTTTAGTCTTTGTGAGAAGCAGGTTGAGTTCCAGACTTTCAGAGACAGGTTGTTTTTGCCAAGTGAGGTCACTTTGGCTGATCCTCCTTCAAAGAGCGAGATTAAAGTTTAGACTTCTTTTAGATGTGTTAGGGTTTAAGGTCAGAAGTTTAATTAATTTGGGTTAGTGTGAGATAATCTGCTGTTGAAACTTGAAATAAATGTCAACAGTCAGTGCGAGTGCACGTCTGTTTGTTTAATGACATCCATAAAAGATGGGAGTATGTGAAAGTTTGGGAGAGAAGACATGATTTGTAAATTCATCAGACCAGGAGGTGCATGAGAACATAAAACCTGAAGGATTTACAAACTAAAATGAGATTGAAAGTCAAAAAAAAGTTTGTCCTGTGGGTGGTCCTTGCCATGAGTGAGGTCATTGAAATCAAAATGGGTTTTTTACATTGACAATGCTCAACACATTTCATTTTTGATGTTTATTGTGTACTACTGGAATATTGGGGCTGATGGCACTAGATGAAAGTTCAAAGTTCAAAATAATGAGGATTCATACTTGACCAGCAAATTTCACAGAGATATACTCAGGATGAGTCTAATACAGCTGTCTACACAGGCTGCATAACGGCTTGTACTTTACGCATGTAACCATGACCCAAAGTGTTTCTTTAGGCTTTAAATCCATTTTATTTTATTTTTCAAAACTGGAGCTGCTGCTACACTACTGACATGCTGCTTTCACTATGTTGCCGTTGTAGACATGAACTTAGGCCCCTGCACATGATCAGCAGTATAAGCTCTGTGCACTGCAAGGTAGGATGCAGAACTGTCTCAAACAGCTGTCATATCACTGGTTGCACATTAAAAGGTCAGATTTGATATTGAACTTTGAACGCATCGGTGAGGCATAAAATTGTTAGTACTGTTGAGAGTTTGGCATCATCACTTACTCCAAAAATAAAAAAGGCTCACACCAACACCAAGTAATTCTGCCACTGATCATGTGTAGAGGGCCTTTGTTTTTGATAGACTTATCATGAAGTAAAGTGTTGGTCAAGTGAACATTTTATCCATTTGGCAGCACTACACAAAAGGACAGTGGGTCACCAAAATCATCCGATATCATCCTTTGCTTACCGAGAATATACACACCAATGTTGGTATACATTTAAACAGTTGTTGTGGAGACCTTAAGTTGTAGCCTAAGTGGTAGATCAACTGACTGACATTGTCATTCTTAGCTTTAGACATTCTTTTGTGATGACCGCCACCTGCCAGTGCACCCAGTCTCACCTGACAACTTTAGAAAAAGTAAGGGTGTTTTTGATACATTATTATTACATTACATTATTATGTTTCTAGTCAAACTTTTGTCTTGTTTGAGAATGAATGTACTTTTTGTAGATTTAAAAGTTACATAGTTTTGCTTTAAGTGGCTATTTCCCAAGATGAAACATGTCCTATCGGCCCTCACCTAGAGGTATAGTGTATAGTAATATCACTTTTCTCAGCTCAAGTAAATCATTGAACTGTAGTGTATAATTCAGTGCTGACCTTTTGTTGATTAAAGCATGACTTCTTTTTGGTTGAAAACTTGCTATTTGTTCCTGTGCAAACTTGATTGCAGTGCGTTTAGCCTGCAGTGATAAGGGTTAAGAGGGAACCCACCGCTTGCAGCTGTACATGTCCTATACTGTATATCATCATTCTGTGATGTTCAGAAGTGAATTATTTTTGTCATGAAATGTAGTAATTAGCTTTTTTGAGTCACCCGCATGCCCTAAACCTGCCCCATCTGTTTCTGATTCAGTTAGTGGTTACCTACACTTCCCAGAATGCCTTTCAAAAACCCACACATAACCATATGTTAAAAAAAAGAGAGAACATGCATCCCTCCCCTAAGGATTTTTACCAAATGAGTGTGATACTGTGATGGTACTTCAGTGACATTTATATTTGGATGCTGTACCTCAACACAGTTTCCAATAATAACATTTATAGATGAGTGTTAGGACAGAATGAATACAGTTTACGTCCAAAACAAGGTTAAATATGGGTGTGTCACCATTTATTTATGGACACTGCTCTGTGTCATAGCAAGACTTTTAGCCTTGAATCTACACACAGTTCTACACATCTGGCTCCGCAAGTTTGATCCATTGAGCTGTGGGTGCGACATGTAGGCGGAAGGAATGGTAGTGGTGGCATCACAAAGACATGGAAAGCGAGTTTTCCAGTTGAGAGAAACAGAAGTTATTTACCCAAAACACACCTTGTGGCCGCTCTGCGCTCTGGTCTGGTCTGAAATGTGTCTCGGGCCCAATTCTCTAATGGATTCCTAACTGTATGATTGTTGACTGTGGGAGCAAAATGGTGGCTCAAGATAGAAGCTCATACCTTTCTCTGTGATCTTGACTGACTTGAAGCCTGAAAGCTGAAAAAGTTTTCTGCCGTCACATTGTCCACACTTGACCAGTATGTCACCTTGGAATAATCAGGTTCTATCTGGGATCTGAGTGGTTTTGAGATATTGCGGTTTAAAGTTTTCACATTCTCAATAGCAAAACTGATTATGCATGGCAAGATAACGGGCACCCTAAAGGTACTGTAAATACTTAAATACTAAAATATTATCACATTTTTAAATGGGGTTTTCTAGATCAGATGAATTTCAGATATACCTTTTTAATTCTAAGTTTGTTTTCTCTCTCCTAAGGCGGAACAGAAAGAAGTGATTTTGTTGAAAAAAGTGCGAAGATTGCCTAATTTGTCAGTGTCAGAGCTCTGAATGTAGCCGCAATCTTCCTTGTGTGTCAGCTGCTGTACACACAGACACAAAGCCAGTTAACACGGCACAGTTAGCAATAGATAACTAGAATGTTCAGCAACTATAGCAGGTAGAAACCTGAGTTTATAACGTATTCCTCCATATTCAAATGTTGTCCTTAATTGCTTATTGTTCTAGAAGTCACAATAACTTTCAGTTACTAAAAATAGCATTTATTTTTGTAAACAAATATTGGCATGAGATGTGCGATTAACCTTAGCAAGCTAGCGGTCTAGTGTGGTAGCCTAGTAAGGAAGTAGACAAGCCAACATTAGTGTGGTGGCAATGCACTTATAATCCTGTATAGAACACTGTAATGTATGTTATTTTTAAGTGCTTTTGCCAAGAAATCTCTCCAAGAAATGAGAGCCTGTTATACTGTATGTTTAAAATAAAGGCTGGTCATCAAATGCCATTAAAATGAAGGTTACAATCTACAAAACTTTTCAACCTAATTTAATTCCTGCGGGGTTTAGCTAGATGTTGCTTCACACACAGCTCTTTCACAGCCAGACTGTGAAAGAGCTGTGTAACAGGAAAGGCTGTGTAATAACCTATTTCACATTAGTGTTTTAAGACTGAATAACCTCCACATTCTCACAGACTACCTTCATCTGTCCACCGTGATTAACCCAAACATGAATCAGCCACCGGATTCGTCCATATAACCAAATTAGAGAATGAGTTTGGAGATAACCTTTTCTTTATTCAAATTATATGGCCATTTATGCACAAAACAAAAAAAAAATTGTGTAATAAACTTATACAAAATGTTTATAAGAATAGTAGTGTGAAAAACTACTAATGCAAAAAAGGTCAGATGGAACTTTATTATTCTATGGTCACGTTATCTGCAGCAAAAATAAACTAACTGAAATGGATGGAGCTTTTAAGGTCCTCACAAGAACTATTTGTTGGAGAACTTGTGTTTTTCTTGAGATACATTCTCATCTGTGTGCCAACTTTCTTTTCTCTTCTCTCTTTGTTCCATTCAGAGGCTGAAAATGAGATTTCTGCATGAAGCTAATGAGCTGATTTTATGGGCTAATTTTCTGCTTTGCTCTCACGCTCTTGTTCTTTCAAATGTACTTTTCAGCTTGTCCCGGTTCTACCCCATTTTTCCAGCATACAATTGTTTCTTCTGCTCCCCTCGCCAGCATCTCATTCATCCAGCTCCTCTCTGGGGTACAGCCCGTGCGATTAAGGGTTTTGTTGGGGAGCTGAGTCCCAGCGAGGGCTGCTCAGAGATCAGCCCCCCTCCTGAGCCACAGCTGGCCTCAGGGACTAAATATAGAGGAAAACACTGAGGTGAGAGAGAAAACAGAGGGTGAAACAGATACTAAGGCAGAAGGAAGGAAGATCGATTTAGATAAAACCCCAAAAGCTTGTGAAATACAATAAAGACGGTGAGAAGAGCAGAGCATGAGAGCATAACAGTGCATGTTTTACAATCCTAACCTCCACAGTGGATTGGAGTGATTTAAGATGCACCGCTGGGGATGGCCCCAGCAGTGCTATCTATCTGTGCTCTCTGGCCTGAGGCTGAAAAGGCTCAGTAGATCACAGCGGTAGCAACACTATGGTCAGTCCTGCTGCACACACACCTCCGAATGAGGCTGCAGCACCAGAGCAAGTGTGGCACCAGGAGAAGGACCTTTTGCATGGATTTGACCTAACAGGTTTTTCCAAAGCATGCCATATTTCTAGGTTGATGAATATGTTTTCCTGTCATCCAGATATAGCATTAGTTTAAGTTAATACAGAATTGAAATGAGCTTGCAGAGACATGAAATATGCTAGAGTCATAAACTAAATTTCCATCCAGATTTAGTGTAAATTTTAAATTAACTTTCATAAAAATCAGTAAAAGCAAATTAGGATTAATGTGTTTCCATTACTGCTGTTATGTGAATATTTGGGCTCATCAAGATAAACAGTTAGTGTTGCTAATTCTACAGTCATTAAACCATTGCATAAGAAGAGGACACAACAGGACTGTGGTATTAAAAAAGCAGCAGTCAAACCTCTGTGGAAAACATGATGGAAATATGACATTTATGTTTGTTTCATGTATTATTTTATGGAAATAATAGCATTTTTCGCTAAGTCTGTTTTATCAATACCTATCAATCACCTTTTCCACCTCAGCCAAGTGTAAAAAAAAGGTTGCAATATTTTTTACTTTTTTATTTTCCAGCATTTAAGCAAATAAATAATGTTTTAATAATATTGATGATGTTACAGTGTATATAATCTGTGATGGGTGTGGCCAGCAGTGAGATAGTCATGGCAGTTGATGAAGACAGCTCATGAAGATCAGTGGTGGCACAAACTTCCTTTGCAGCTTTACTGATGAAATTATTTTGTGTCAAAATCATCAAAGAGAGCTGGAAAAAAACAAGGTGAAACAGACTTTCAGTTCAGATTACATTACAGCCTCAGGAGGAGCACTTCCTGTGTCAGCTCTGTTTGTGCTTTGTTGCATGTGTGACTGATGCTGCTAAGGCATCAAATAGAGAAGGAAGGAGCCAGTTTCAGCCCAGTTCCACCAATCGAACATTTGTCGGAAAAAAAAAAAACATCTGTGTGGTGATGACGCTGACAGGAAGAGGAATGGGATTGATTTTACAATAACACTGGCTCAGCAGCCAGTCTCACTTTAGAAGAGGAGGGACTTCCCAATTCCCTACTAAATGTATACACAAGCCGTCAATGGCGATCGAACAGCCGGCCCCGCCGCTGGTCAACCAGACAATAGTGTGATTTGACCTGCAGCACAAACACACGCTTCATTTCTCACATAAATCGAACACACATCAGCTCAGTGTGTGTGTGTGTGTGTGTGTTTGTTAAAAAGCATACAGCAATAATGGAATAAACAGCGATGCACTGGAGGGTAAAACCACCTTAGCTCAGTTTTAAAGGGTCAGTTCTCCCAAATTACAGTCTTTTTTCTTCTGTTTTTGTAATTTGGGAGAACTGATCCTTTAACAGGGTTAAACCAACTTTTCAGGCAGGCACAGTGAGTTATAAAACAAATCAATACATGTCTGCTAACACCACAGTTTTCAATTCGCTACTACATCTCTGGATATAGAAGAAGGTCAAACTAATTTAAAGTGCTTTCAACAAACAGGAAGGTCATAACTTGTCTTACAGAGTGAAATAAGATCTGTAAAGCCAAGAGAGAACAAGCAAATCATATAAATAAAGGAAAAGATTTAAAGCTGCATTCATTGACTTTTGGCCACTTGGGGGCAGCAGAACAAACTGAAAACACAACACTGACACATTATCACCTTTTAAAGTTATCCAACATGTTAGCAAACAGCAACATTAAGAGTAATTTTTTTTTGTCAACCCCGCAAATGTAAGTCCAATATTCACTCTCATTTTAGCTCTTATTTGGTCTCAACCAATTCCTGAGGAAAATATCTGGTTCTTTAGCTGCTAAATGCTCCGCTATGTTCACCAGCTAGATGCTAACTTTGTTTGTCTGCTGTTTGGTGCTGGGGAGGTAGTGTACACTGAGTTTACCAGAGATTTTTGCTGAAAAGATCTGCCTGCTGCTGCTTCTGGAAACAAGGTTGACGATAGCAGGCAAAAAAAAACAAAAAACAATGAGCAAAAAGAGGCTAAAAAGCTCTGTTGAGCTGAACGGAACTGTTGGTGGTTAATGAGAAATTATCTCTGGCTTCATCACTAACACTAAAAAATAAAATATTGATGAATTAAAATATTGATGATTTTTTAAATTCATCAATATTTTATTCAAAATATTTGAATCATCTTAAAGACTTGCACTATGATTTTGCCTCTAAGCTTCTCTATTAATCTATGAGCATTTGCAACAGAAAGACACCAAAACCAAGAGAGCGAGGACACAGAGCTCTTAATTTAGCAATAAAACCAACTGTTAATTTCTGAAATAGCCTCTCTCTGCTGTTGCATCACAACCAGTGGAGTGTTTTACTGCTCTGTGTACAGTATGAAAAACAAAGATGGATGACATTGAGAGAGAAACTACCAACTGTTTAACCTCTATAAAATGCAAAACTGTAAGTCAGCCAAACCTTTTTTAAGTGTGCATGTGTGTTCAATACCGCATTAATTTATGAGTTTCTATCAGGGAGGATCTGTCTATAAATACACGTTAGGATCAGGAAAAAGAAGACAAGTAAAGAGATGATGACAGATTGATTGGACAGAAATGATAGGACGGCTCTGGCGTAATGCTGCGGCTCCTCCAATCACAGCTGGCCGTCTTTGAAGTGCGAACAAGTTGGGCACTCTGAGGGCTGTAATTACAAAAGCCTTAATCAGCAGGGAGCGGAGGGGATATGGTTTGGGATGATGTATGACTGTGTGTGTGTGTGTGTGTGGTTGAAAACAGATTTAAAGTGTGTGTGCATATTTGAAAACGGACATAAAACGAGTGTGTATGCCTATGGATGGTGTGTGGGTGTTTGTATGCACGTGCACAGCTGAAAATAGTTCTGAAAATTAGTGCATACGTCGACGATGTGCATGGGTGTGTGTGTGTTTGTGTGTGTTTGTGAGTGTGTATGGTTGAAAATAGCTTGAAAGTGAGTTTTTCCTCAGATTGTGTGTGTCCCTGCTCTGGCTAAAGAGGTTTGGAGTCAGGGTTGTGTCTATACAGCTGAAAATAGGTTCAGACAGTAAGTGTGTATGTCTTGAGATGGTGTGTGTATTAAGCTGGGTTTAAGTGTGTAGGGATGGGTAAATATGACATGTGTGGTTGTGTGTGCATCTGAATGGGTATTAAATATTAACAGTATGTGTACCGGAGTGCGTGAGTGTGTGTTTGTTTATGTCCATGCATTGGAATGTGTGTGAATATAGCGACAAGCACACTGCATTAGAAATTATACAATTATAAATTGTTTTCAAGGTAGGTAAAAAAAAAACCTGCAGTGTGTGTGTGTGAGTGTGTGTGTGTGTGTGAGTGTGTGTGTGTGTGTGTGTGTGTGTGTGTGTGTGTGACCAATATGAAACATCAGGAACATAATTCTGTTAATAGGTTGTTTATTGCACAGTGTTCCCCCTCTCATGCAAGAGTGCATGTTGTCATTTTCTTCTTCATTAGTTTCTTCCTCAGCAGCAAGTGCCACTTTGCTTTCATCTCTGCTTACATTTAGGGAAATCAATACCTTATTATGCCTCCAAATGAAATGAACCTATTACCTTTTGGCTTTCTTCTCAATTCCCTTTTCATTATACTTGGAGTTCCTCTCCATTCACACACACACACACACACACACACACACACACACACTATCTTCACTAACAGGATGGATGTTGCCTTTATAAAGTGATCTGCAGTTTGTTTGTATGACTGATGAAGTTGAAGAGTTACTTGAGTTCAGTCATGATGCATTACCGGGATAATATGAGGAGTTGCAAACACCTTTTAGTGAAGTTGTAGGCTGGTTCCAGAGCTCTAAATTGCCCCGCAGTGTCTCTGATTTGTTCAGTGACTCAAATATTTCTGGCTTTGTGCACCGCCAGTCTGTTTAAGAATCAGCATATTGTGAAATTTGCTGATGATTCAGTGATTGTCAGCCTTTTACAGGTGCAGGAACAAGGTCATGGTGCTTTAGTTGAAGACTTTGGATAATGGTGTCATCAGTCATTCTTTCATCTTAATGTTACCAAAGCAGATATGATTGTATCCATCCAGCAGTAACTGTCATACAGGGCTCCAAAATCAGCCTGGTCGATAACTACAAATATCTTGGGACAGTTATTTATAGCAAACTGTGTTTTGAATCACATGTTGATTTTATTTATAGGAAAGCTCAACAGCGTCTTTATTTTCTTAGAAAAATGAACTCTTTTATTGTTTGTGGATCCATGGTGACTCTGTTTTTATTGCAGTTTCATTGAATCCGTTTGATCTTTTTGCATTGTGGTGTGGTATGGAAAAAAAGTGTTCAGTAAAATGAATGGAGTGTGCCAGACTCTGCTCTCTGACATCTATAATAAGCATATTCTGAGAAAGGCTGAAGCTATTCTGGCTTGCCCAGATCACCCTTTTTCAGGCAGTTGGAGTAGACTGGTCAAACTCTTGCCATACTTTTTCTTAACTGGACTCTAGAAATGTTTTAGACTTTCAGCATTATATAATCTGGGTAGGCTGGCTTGTAAGGATATTTTTCCCTGGAAGGAAGGGATAAATTGTTTCTGTCATCTTGTTTGTGTTTTACTGTATTGTGTGTTGTTACTGTTTTTGTTTCTTATGACTGATGTCTCCTGGCTGCAAACCAAATTTCCCCCTTGGGGACAATAGAGATTCATTGACTGATAGACGGCTATTTTCTGCCAACTGGAAAAAAACTGGAATTCGGAAATTTAAAAATGGGGACATCCTCCCCATCATCATGAGAAGTATCATAAGAAAAAATGGCCACAGCTTATGTGTCGGACAGATGCGTCACTCACTACTGACTAGTTAGGGCATAACAAAACAAAATCAGTGCTATTTTTAGTCTGAACACCTGCTTAGACACTGAATGCAGGCCTGCATATGCAGCACATTGTGGACTCCTCATATGATGTGATACTAAAGACTTATTGTACTAGATTTATTTGCAAAATAGTAAAGCTACAGCAATTATTTCTATCAAAGGGTTGTCATGTAACTATTTAGTCTATATATATATATAAAACTGACTAAAAGTGAGGATGAGTAAGAAAGGAAGACTATTTGACTCCTTTTTTTCAAAAGGCACCAAGAATTCATTTTTAAATCAAACCCTCTCTCTGTCTGAATATCAAATGAAAAGTACAATATTTCCCCGGCACTGCTAAGCCATTTAATGAATTCACACCAAGTGTTGCTCTATAACCTCTATATCCTTGCGTCATCTCACATACCTGGCAAATATGCTAATTTAATGCATGCACAGGAAATGATGCATACAGAGTGTAGAAGACAAGAGCTAATGAGTTGGATCATTATCAAGCTTATAGCTGTATTTTTGACCTGGTTCGTTAAATGTGAGAAAGAAAACTGGCCTTTAGTGGCCTTAAGGTCTTTCAAATGTAGCCCACGCAATCCTGGATTTTCGTGGTTCTTACCAGTATTTTTAATGCTTTACAATAAGTATTATTTGCTAGTATGTGTGTCAGTTTTCACAAAAGCAAAACCCGTCTGTATATCCACATTATACTCCTTTTCTGTCAAGGTCTGGTGCAGCAGCCCTGATTCATCACCACCCAGCCAAAACAGATGAGCTCACAACTTCAATGGCTGGTTTTGCTACAAAAGAACTAGTTTGTAAAACGTTTTGTCCGACCATGTCGCATGGCAAAAGTGTTTCCAGCTGCTCAGAGCAACCTCATTCAAAGGTGGCGTGAGAAGCTGGCCATCGTAGAGAGAGGGGAGAAGTGATAATTGTTAAAATACAGGGATAATATGTCGGACTGACAGTTTCAGAAAGTTGAAGAAATTGTAAGACACAACCCCTCCTCAATTCTGATGGTAAAAAGGTAGGGGGAGGGGGCAGGTTTCAGAAACACTTTGAGCATCCAACAACTATTCTCACTTCTTCTTTTGTGTCACCTCCACAACGCCACACTTTCACACACGGAGACAAACACAAAACACGAGGGGGGGCGTGTGAACGGAAGGGCCATGTTTCTGGCCCTTTGTTTGATCTTTTGTTTCCTGCTGATGCCCGCACTGAAACAGGAAGACAGATCACTGGACAAGCTGCCGACTTCAGCCTTCATTTGTTTATTGCTGCACGCCGTCCTGAGCACAGAGCGCACAATGACAGCAGGACAGCCAAAAACCTGTGACAAATGCATCTGTCTCCATGTGAGCACTGAGCCATTCCAGCTATTTTAGTGGATGGCAATATTTTCATTTCTTTATAGAGCGACTGACAGGAAATGCAAAGAGCTAATTTGCAAGAACCTAGCATTGGCCTGAGTGAGAGATGAATGAAGGACACAAGTACTGAGTCATTTGTATGTGTGTTGTCCCGCTGTTTCTGTCTGGCCTTCTCTCTCAGTGCACTCAGATACCTTTAATGCCGCCTGCTCTTGCAACACTGCAGTTATGCACCACTAAATTATAGTGTGTGTGTTTTTTTTTCCAGGACTGCGAGTCCTCTTAAAATAGACAGCAGGGGAAATTATGGCCCTGTGTGCCCATGTGTTAGTGTGCGTTTGCGTGTGTGTGAGTGACTGAGCATGATTCAATGAGCTGCTGGACCCTGAGAGACACAGCGCAGAGATACAGAGCAGCATCTTAGGTGTCTGTGTTGTCTTTCAGATCTACAGCTGAACACAGCCATGACTTGGCAGGAGGATGTGTGGAGAAATCGATCCTGGGTGGCACCGAGACAGAAAACATGTGTCCAAGTCATCACAATTCAGAATCTGACAGAGAAGATATACAAGTGGGCGTGGATAGGTGCAGGCAGAAATAAGGGCTGAGAGAGAGGTAAGAGAGCCTAGTAAAGGCGATATAACAATAACAGTGACACTATAATGTAGGCTACATTTGCACATCACTAGTTCTATCAGTACAACATCAGAGTCATGTCACACTCTGCTGCTCTGAGTTTCTCCTTCTGAGTTTTCTCTTTTTAACTCTTTTTAATTACTTTGCAGTTTTTTGATCAGTGTTAAGCTGCTGTTGTTGAAACTCAACTTTTCCTGCAATTGTTTCACATTAAAAGCAAGAAAGAGAAAAACAAATATGCCTCTGAGCTGCTGAAGGCTTTTTTTTTTTGACAAGAAAACATTTAATGGTATGAAGCATAAAAAGATGTAACAGAACACGACTTCAAAATAACATCATAACTTAGCTGAAGATTGACAGAAGAATTTACATACTTGCTAAGGAATAGTTTCAACAGGGGGAACGATAATAACTGAATAAACTGAATGGATGAATGAATAAATTAATAATGACAAAAAAAGAGAACAATAATATCTAAAAATAATTTAAGGTGGAAGGCTTTTAATGTGAAACATCTGTCAGGAAATGTTGAGTCTCTTAAAAAAAACAGCTCAACACTGAAAATAGAACAGTATTTATATTCAAAAGAGTGACAAATGACTGTTGGAATCTGCTATTAAAATGTACCCAATGCTGAATTTATCAAGACAAAAAGAGGAAGTTTGCTTGACCAGCAAACAGCATAAACAGCAAATAAAAGTGGGAACAGATCAGAAAACTCTATAAAGTAAAATATGATCAAATATATGACTTAGTTAAAGGACCAGTGTGTAAGATGTAGGGGGATCTGTTGGCAGAAATGGAATATAATATTCATAAGTATGTTTTAATTGGTGTATAATCACCTGAAAATGAGATTTGTTGTGTTTTTGTTACCTTAGAATGAGCCCTTTATATCTACATAGGGAGCGGATCCTCTTCTACAGAGCCCACCATATATATATATATATATATATATATATATATATATGAAACGGGACAGTACAAACGGGAGAAACAACAGGACCAGACAATAACCCAGACAAAACAACAACATAAACAAAAAAGATGTGTGTGTGTGTGTGTGTGAGTGTGTGTAAGGATATAGAGGGCAGAGAGTGCAGAAGGGACAGAAAAGAAGAAGAAGAAAGAAAGAAGAAAGCTACAGTGCTGTTGGGGGGCATCTCTGGTTGGGTCCCAAGAATGAAGGGGCGCCAGGGTGAAACCAGGATGGGTCAAGACAGAATTGTATTTAAGACTGTTCTTTACTGTTGAGGTAAATAAAGAACTGACATACACAGAATTGCAGAGAATGTGATGCATCATCTTTAATCATTTCATTCAATCCTTTTTCCTTCTATAGCTATTATCTCCAACGCCACGTGGAAACCTTAAGACTCCAAATTTGGTCATTTTTTTATATTTAAACCCCAATTCAAGGAGTATAATGTTCTCTATGGGTTGAGAAAATTATACATGCTTTGGCTAATGAAACCCTTTCAAAACCCCATTGGATAAACTCAAAAATGCACCGTGGTCATCCAGTAAACAAGGCATCTGCTCTCAGTCTCTGAAAAGTTGACATGATGAGGGTTTTCATCTGTCAGTGATGGTAAATATAGATGTTTCTCTTTCTTTAGCCGTAATTTATTTATCATCTTCATCTCTGTACAGTGCAGACATATACAAACCCCCACAACAAAAACACAAGGTGAAAACAGACTCCAACAAAACTCTTCCAGACACGCTCACTGTCAGAAGTCACACTCATGCCACGCTACCGTGTTGGGCGGACCCCAGCCAACCGGGACGTTGGTCTGCTCCCATTGCAACCCTCCCTCCCCATCACCATGGCAACCCCATCCCGCCTGCAAAGCAAGCTGGTAGTAGGAGGGAGGTGTAAAAGCTTTGTGCATTTGCTTCCCCGCTCCTCTGCTATCTCTCTCTGTCATTCTTTGTTCCTCCTTCTACTTGATGCTCCCTCCATCCTTCTCTGCTTCTATCAGCAGGTAACAGATGCCCAGCTAGTCCACATAAATATTCTTTAATCACCATCACTGGTTTTCATGAAGCATACAGACGTTCGGGTACATATACCATTCGCACACATGCACACACAAGCACAGATGGGCCTTCTCTGGCGGACAGTGACATATCACTCCGAGGTTCTCCTGGGCTGCCTGGTGAAAGCACCTGAGCTCCAAAATGAGGGACCACAGGAGAGAAGAGAGGAGAGGAGCGGAGAAGAGAAAGGTTCGGTTTGGAGACAAGAGAGAAGAGAAAAGGAGAGGAGAGGTTTGGTTTTCAGATCCCTTTATTGGGCCACTGCAGGACTTACAAAATAAACAACAGAAATTTGTCAAGCCATAGATCTTATTTTCTAATCACAAATTAAAGATCAACTCCCCATTCTCCCCCACAGAACATAAAACCCCCCCAACAGCCCATATCTCACTGAATGACAAAACATTGTCCGTCATCTTATAATATGCGTATTCCACCCTCAGTCTGGCTTTTAGCAAGCCCTTCAGAGTTGGTACCGGCTCCACGCAACCAGCACCCTGAGCCTTGTTCTTGCGTGTCAACCAGATTGCCAACTTAGCAGAACCAGCTAGAAGGTTCATTATTGTGTGTACCCGCTTTTTCCTTGCACAATATTCTGGACCAAAGATAAACAAAGGAAAAGAAAAAGACTCCCCAAATCCCTGAAACCACCTTCCTAATACCCCAAACAGTGCTGACAGCCGAGGACATTGAACAAATAAATGTGCCAGGGTTTCGGTCTGACTGCAAAACAAACACCCATCCCCTACCCCTGGATCCAGGTGCGCTCTGTATCTGTTCGTGGCTATTGCCCCATGTACAGTTCTCCACTGGAGGTCCGCCGTACGCTTTTCAATGGGCACCTTGTACAAGGACCGCCAGCTGCCTTTCGGGGAAATGTCTGGGCCAAACAACTCAGCCCACTTCGACTCCCCCATTCCTGCCAAGGAACGCAGGTTCAGGACCTTGACACTGATGTGGTGCAGTGCCTTTCTCCCCGCGTCCTTAAACCTGTCCAGTTGAGGGATAGCGAACGTCAGCAGCTGACCTCCTCCCTCCTGCCACTCCCCCACTGCTGGGGTGATCCGCAGAGAGGGGAAGCTGTATTCACCCTCCTCGATCCACTGTTCACACAGCGTCTGGTTAGCTGCATAGGTTCTCAAGCGTGGTGGCAGTGAAACACCGACTTCTTCCACCACTTTTTTAATCAGCCTGGTGGAGGTGATGTTACTCCTCTCTCTCAGGGTGTCCATGAACGTCGCTGTCATCTTCATCAGATGGCCCAGTTTGGTGCAACCAGCTCTTCCAAAGCTGGCTCGCAGGCTGGCAGACTGCAGTGTGTGAGACCTAATGAAGCTGTTGAAAAACAAAGGTTCCTCAAACAACCACATGCCCGGAGTCTCATCCTTGTAACGTGAAAACTTGAGCATCTGCCAAGCCTGCAGTACCGAGCTGTAGAAAGGTGTCAGTTCGCTTTGGTCCACTTCTTCAAGCTGCGTAAGGAAAAGTTGTTTATCGTAGCCCAGGCGCCCAGCTCTTCTCAGCAACAGCCGAGCTGTATCAAGCCAGCCTGGGCCGGAGTCATACAGCAGCTTTTGTGCAGTCTGGAGTCGAAATGCAGCGATTTTGGACTGGATATCAATCAGCCCCTGCCCCCCTTCGGCCACAGGTAGATATAGGGCTGCTGCCCGGACCCAGTGCTTGCCAGACCAGAAGAAGTCCACGATGGCTCTTTGGATATCTTCGACCAGGCTTCTTGGTGGTGTCAAAACCTTGAACTTATGCCAAAGAGCCGAAGCAACCAAGTTATTGGCAACCAGAACTCTTCCCCTATATGACAACTGGGGAAGCAACCATTTCCATTTAGACAACTGAGCGCACACCTTCTCCTTAACCCCCTCCCAGTTCTTTGCCTGAAAATTCTGCGTGCCCAAATACACCCCCAGCACTTTCAGACCCTCCTTCCCCCACTCAAGCCCTCCAGGCAGGCTGGGCACCGCCTGATCCCTCCACTCCCCTACCAACAAGGCTTCACTTTTTACCCAGTTCACCCGTGCAGACGTGGCCCTTTCAAACAGGGTCAGGGTATCCTGCATATGTTGAACATCCCCCTGACTTGTGACAAAAATGTTGACGTCATCAGCATAGGCTGAAACAAAGTAAGAGGGATGATCAAGATTGGAGGACCCTGGCAGTGAAAGACCGCTGAGCCGATCTCTCAACCTGCACAGCAAAGGCTCAATTGCTAGGCTGTAAAGTTGACCTGAAATAGGACAACCCTGCCTTATCCCTCGCTGCACAGGGATCGGCCGACTCAGCCCTGCCCCTGTCTTTATTATACACTGAGCACCACTGTACAGTAAACCAATCCAAGCTAGAAAACCATCACCAATCCCAAACGCCCTCAGTGCAGAAAATAAATAAGAATGATCCACCCTATCAAAAGCTTTTTCTTGGTCCAGACACACAATACCAAAGTTAACATTTTTATGAGATGTGCAAACATCAATGATATCTCTAATGAGAAAAATATTGTCTGAGATTGTTCTGTCGGGTACACAATACGTTTGGTCTGCCTGCACAACCATTCCCAGGATGTTTTTTAGCCTATTAGACAAGGCTCTGGAAAGCACTTTGTAGTCCGTGCAGAGGAGGGCAACTGGCCTCCAGTTTTTAAGTAGTGCCAAGTCTCCTTTCTTAGGCAGCAAGGAAAGCACCGCCCGCTGACAGGAAACCGGGAGAGAGCCTGCTCTGTAGCACTCCAGCAAGACAGAATGCAAGTCCGCTCCTAGTACATCCCAGAATTGCTTAAGAAAGTCAACAGAGAGGCCATCGATCCCAGGTGCCCTCCCTGATGCCAACTGGTTTACAGCGACTCTCAACTCCTCCAGAGCCAGCTCACAGTCCAATGCAGCTTTCTCCTCCACGCTGAGCTGAGGGAGCCCTACCAGAAGCTCCTCACGACAGTCCATGTTGCATTGTTCTTCCCCAAAGAGATCAGTGTAGAAGTCCATTGCGTGTTTTCTCATCTCGCCAGGGTTCGTTGTTACTCTTCCTCCTGGAAGCTTGAGGCAGGTCATCTGCTTCCTTTGCGCCACTGATCTCTCCAGATTGAAGAAGAATGAGCTTGGGGCATCCATGTCCTTTAGCTGGATGAAGCGAGACCTGACGAGGGCTCCCTTCACTCTCTCCTTCATCAATGAGCTTAGCTCCGACCTCTTCTCCTGCAGCAGAGGACCCATGTTGGGATCAGGGTCTCTTTGTGACCCTTCCTCAATATTCATTATGCTGGCTTCGAGGTCCTGAACTGCCGCAATGATCTTAGCAGTCGAGTGGGAGGTATACTGCTGACAGAAGACCCTGATCTGTGCCTTGCCAACCTCCCACCACTGCTTCAAAGAAACAAAATCCCCCTTTCCTGTTCTCCAACACTGCCAAAAATGCCTAAAGCTCTCACAAAAAAAGCTGTCCTGCAGGAGCTTATTATTAAAAGACCAGCAGGACTTAACCCTTACACCTGGTGAACTGACCACATCTGCGCTGACAAAATGGTGGTCAGTAAAGCCAACTGGACTTATGCTGCTATTAATCAGTCTGGAGTTAAGAGTTTGTGAAATGTATATCCTGTCTAGTCTGCCTGCTGTCACCTCGTTGTTTCTGACCCTCACCCATGTGTATTGTCTAGAATGTGGATGTTTCACCCTCCATGTGTCTACCAAGTCCAATTGTGTGATGATGCTTTTTAGGCTCCGAGATGACTGTGGATGGGGTTCCACACCTGTCCTATCCATGGTAAAATCTATTGTGCAGTTAAAATCCCCAGCAATAACTAGCTGATCCTGATGGTATTTGCTCAGCTCCTTTTCCAGGAGAGCAAAAAAGACCATCCTTTCTCGTCCTTGATTTGGAGCATACACATTTACAAAACAGAATACAGAGCCCTCTATTTCAGCCCTGACAATCAGCAGCCGACCCTTCACCACTTCAGTAGAGGACAAGACTGCTGCATTTGCAGATGTTCTAAACAGAACAGCTACCCCTGCACTGAAGTTAGTGCCATGGCTAAGGGTGTGTGAGCCCTCCCACCATAAGCCCCAATCTACCTCATCCCCTGTACTAGTATGTGTCTCTTGTAGAAACAAGACATCAACCCTTTTCTGAGTACAAACTTCAGAGATGAGTGCCCTCTTATGCAAATCCCTCCCACCGTTGATGTTTAAAGACCCTATTTTAAGGCTATGCATAGAGAGTAGAGAGAAAGGAGACAGGCAGGATGAAACGAATAGAGACCAGTACAGAAGAAAAAACACCATGTGCTGCATGATCATGTTACTTTCTTGTCCTCCTGGCAGTTTTACCTATCTTTTCCTTTCTCAGAGTTGTAATGTGCTTTTTAAGGCGGAAGCGTTTCTTTTCGTCCAAAAGATCAAAACTAACCAGCCTTTTCAGCATGTCAACAGATTTGATGAACTTATTGGTGTCACTGAAATAGTCACTCACTTTCACAGACTTCTTGAAAGTTACATCCAGAAAATGATTAATGTCCTCCAAAGAATAAAGATCATCAACATTCCTGTTACTTTCACAGACAGAAACAGCATCTGACTCTGAGTCAAACTCTATGTCCTCAGCTTCGCCTGACGCCTGACTATGGAGCCCACTCTGTCCTTCACTGATGATAGCGATGTTATCTTTGCCTGAGAAACTAGTTGAAGCTGTCTCTTCTGTGGACCGTGATTGTGTTTCAGTGCCTGCAGACTGAGAGCTATTCAACTTTTCTGCATCCAGTGAAGCCCACTGCTCATGCTGACCCCGCTCCTCCCTAGCCAACACACATGCAGCACCGGCATCAGCCGCCAAAGCGGCATCGGCCTCAGCGGCACCGGGGGCAGCGGCAGCCACCCCGGGAGCGGCGAAAGCCGCACCGGGAGCGGCCGCAGCGGCCCCGGGAGCAGCGACAGCCGCACCGGGAGCGGCCACAGCGGCCCCGGGAGCGGCAACAGCGGCACCGGGAGCGGCAACAGCGGCACCGGGAGCGGCAACAGCGGCACCGGGAGCGACGCCAGCCGCCCCGGGAGCGGCCACACCGGCACCGGGAGCGGCCTCAGCCGCACCGGGAGCAGCGCCAGCCGCACCGGGAGCAGCGCCAGCCGCACCAGCAGCGGGCCCACCTGTCACTTCCTGCTGCTTATGCGGACACGCAACGCGCTTGTGTCCCACATCTCCACACTCAAAACATTTGAACTGCCCTGAAGTAGCATACACCATGTAAAACCCATCACCGTGCTTCACTCTGAAACTCACCTCCAGTGTTTGAGTGGGTGAATCCAAAAACATAAAGATCTGCCTCCTCAGAGACTGAACATGCCTCAGTTTCGGGTCCTTACACCCTAAACTCATTATCTTAAACCCACTGGCAAGTTTACCAAACCTCCGGAGTTCATTTTCCAGCAACTCATTGGGTATAAACGGCGGGACACCGGAGACGGTGATCCGTGTAGAGGGTACTGACAGCGGGGACACCTGTACAAACACATCCCTGATAAACACACCTCTCTCTATCAACTCATGCACATGGCGCTCCTCTTTTAAGAAGACAACCACTGCTTTGTTCATTCGGGAGGCAAAAGACAGATTTTCATGTCCTACCTGCTCACCTGCAGCCAGTAAAACCTCCTCCACAGTAACATTACCTTCCGGAGGGACTATCCGCACTCCCTGTCTGATAGACGGAGGTGGCGTCCCGGCTGACGCCATTCCTCCCCGTAGGGAAGACAAAACACCGGACAGCACCAACAATCACACCGCTAACACACAATACAAGCGTTAATATAACTTACCTGATCATGCAGTTAGAGAGAGAGAAAGAACAGTTGAAAGACAGGATCAAAACAAACTCAAATTCCGCGCCACCACCGCTCACGCTCACACTCACGATTACCGGAAACGGAAACAGAGGAGAGGAGAGGAGAGGAGAGTATAAGAGAGGAGAGGAAAGGAAAGGAGAAGAGAAGAGAATTATAAAAATGGGAGGAAAAAAAGGATCAGGATCAAAGTTGAGATGAGAAGAAAGGACAGGAAAAGCCAGAGGCGAGCAGAGAGGAGAAGAGAAGACAAAGTAATATCAGTTTCACACACCAAACACATCCTGTATGAGTATTGAACACACATGTATACCCTGTGTTTGACCATTCATGCCAGACTACAGTATTAGCCATAGAGGTAAATACCTGGTTGTCTCCATTCACTCAGACCTCATCTGCATCTGTATTTCCAAAACACATCACTGTGAAAATCTATCTTTTGCATCAAATAGCAAATAACCTGCAGGCTTGATGTGGCCCCAAAAAGGTTGAACTTTCATGGTGTAGGACAACTGTGTTCAATATACCATTACTAAGTCCATATGAGGTGTCTGGTGGCTTTAGATGTGTACCGTATAACTCCAAAGTCCCTGATTCGATTCTGACCAGGGACCATCTTCCTCTCTCTCACTCTCTCTCCTGCGACTTCCTCTCTGTACCTCCACTCTATCAAATAAAGGCAAAAGAAAGGGGAAAAAAACTGCACCACTCCTGCACTACTAAATTGAATCAATTCCCTTTTAAACAGTTCAGCTTCAACTTCATCAATAAACCTGGTTCCTGCAGTGTTGGGTTTATCTGGAGTGTCTGGTGTAACAGGATTTCTTATATTTTATTCAGTCACCATATAAAGAGTTGATGCAGCAACTAAAGCTCTATCATCATGCAGCAATCTCTGGGATCAAGAAGGTAATTTATGGTGGTATGGGATAAAATTTTGCTGGAAGTACAGAAGCTACACTTTTAGAGTAGACACAGTAAGTTACCCTTTCTGTGCTCCATTAACCTTTCATACCAAATCTGATTCATGTAAAGCTCAGGACAAGATTCGATAACCTGTGCTGACCCATTCATATCAAAGAGAAGAGAAGAAAAGAGAAGAAAAGAGAAGAAGAGAAGAGAAGAGAAGAGAAGAGAAGAGAAGAGAAGAGAAGAGAAGAGAAGAGAAGAGAAGCAGACTACAATGGAGATCTAAGGAGCAGACAGCTGTCATTAACCCTCTGGTATTATGACGTGTGCTTGTCTGGATGTGGTTTGGCTGGAGCCCAGCACTGACTCTCCAGTGCAGTAAGCAGACTCACAAACAACTCTCCCTTGTCTTTTAAAGGTGCTACATGTAGCCTTTTCAAGTCACAAGTACATTCATTTTGAGACATTATTATAATTACTGTGAAGAGTAGCTATCACAGAGGAGCTTGTCTGCCATTCAACTGTCTCTTACTGTGAGCATTTGATTTTGGAGGGAAATCAGCACAGAGATGCATTTTTACAGCACAAAGCAGGAGAGGAGGCCGTCTTGCTGAGTTAGATAAGAAGATTATTATCACCGTCATGTCTGTGTATTAATTATGGTGCTGGAACCAGGAAATCATTAGCTTAGCATAAAGACTAACAGGTGGAAACTAGCAGGGAAACTAACAGGTGATGACAAGATTTCAGGAAGTTACTGTATGAGGCAGCTGAGACCAAGAACCAGGAAAGTTACAAGAAATAGTTACAGCATGTAACACCCGGTAAAGCGGCCGTCAAACCACAGTGACAGTCACTTGTCCACGTGAAAAAGGTGGGTCTGGAAGCTTGGTGAACTGCTGTAGCTGGAAAGCTAATCGCTAACTCGCTAGTCAGCCTGACTGGCTAGCACTAATCAGTCACAATAGCTCCCGAAGCTTCTCTCTATTTTCTTTCTACTGTTCTTTTTACTTCCTTCAAGCATTTTGTTCATCGTTGCACATTAATTTGCTCAATAAAACATTATTGAAGTGGGAAAAT
Organism: Scomberomorus guttatus; assembly: GCA_038419695.1. Classification (NCBI taxonomy): domain Eukaryota; kingdom Metazoa; phylum Chordata; class Actinopteri; order Scombriformes; family Scombridae; genus Scomberomorus; species Scomberomorus guttatus. The sequence continues at coordinate 20,243,414 of CM076466.1, read as the reverse complement.
AAAGCTCTCTGAGCTAACAAGCTTGCTAACGGTCAGTTAGCTCTCGCGTCTGTCTAAAAACCATTCATTTTTGTGGAACAGTTTTTACTGCGATAGAGAAGGTAAAATAAAAGTGAATGGTACAACACAGTTAATAAGCCACGATAGCTTCCTCCATTTTGGACTCTCAAATGTCAGCGCTGCCAAGGCTGCTTGCTATTGGTCAATGGCACAAATTCGCAGATCAGAGTTCACAAAGATGAATCTTTATGGGAAACATACGTGCAGATTTACTTGAATCCACTGCTTACAGCGATTCCACTAGAATGAATTGAATTTGCAGTGAAATTTTGGTGTTTAAATCATAGTGTGTCCAGACCTTAAAATCACAAACTGACGTTTTTACTTTTCTGTTTGTGTACGGCTAAAACAAATGCAATAGAACTTGTTAATTAATCCACTATAAAGGTGTTGGTTAGCGTATTTTTTAACTCTGAAGCAAGCGAGGCTAGCTGTTTCCCTTACCTCCAGTCTAAGCTAAGCTAATTTCCTCCTTGTTCTAAAGCTATAGCTGTGATTCTGCAGCTAATCAACAAGAAAATACGACAGCACAAAGTACAATGTGTAGTGCAGGGGAATGGTAATGGAAAAGGTACGCAGCAGCTCTGTGCTTGATCTGAACTGGTTATACATTCTGGCACTCTTTTATAGGATATTTACCAGCTTTAACTTCTCTCTTTGTGAATATTTGATCTGAACTGGTTGTTAGAGTTTCTCCATACAGCACATGGCAGAAGGAGTGAAATCTGGGAGATAGAAAATCACTTCCTTCAGGTTTATCTGCCTTCACAAAGCCAAAGAGAAAACAAATGCACCCAATGTGAGACCAGAGGTGGGAGACAATGTTAACATCCTCTTCATTACAGGAAGCAACGGGGTTTAAGGAAAATGTGGTCATGACTGATGCAAGCACTAACAATACCAGGGGAATGAGACAGAAGCTGCCAATCATCTCAACCAGGGGTTAAAGGATTACCTCAATCTGTAAATCAGTTCATTTAGTAAAGCTTAACTACAGTCAATTCTAATAAAGAAAACTTCTAAGGGAATTGGAAGGACTGTCTGCTCTGCTTTAATACTGTCCATTAGTTTTGGGATCTATTTTTTTCTCCCCATCTGTTATAGCTGTCTTATCTTCTCTCTGCATCCTCAATGCCATTGCGTGATCTCCATTCTCTGAACTGCTGTCATAACTTCCTGTGTCCTCCTCTGCTTCCTCTATTTCTGCATCTGTTTCTTTCCACTTATCCCTCCTTTCCTACTCCCTCTCCTCTTATCCATGTTCAGGCATGGTTTGTCCTAGCGTGACCCTGCCAGACACTGCACCACAGACGCTACGTTCACAGCGGTTTGGAGGGGAGGTGGGATTGTGAATGTGTGTGTGTGTGTGTGTGTGTGTGTAATTGAAAGAGAGAAAGAGGCAAAAGGGTTCGTGGGAACAATTTTTTTGTTCATCAGCTAAGCTGAAGAAGGCATTGTTGGTCAGTCCATCTGTCATGTCAAGCAGTTTTTAATAAATTTAATTGCCACGTACAAGTCTGCTCACTCCTGAAAGCAGCACTGCAAATTTCTTTTTATACCCTCTTGCAAAATTTTTGGTGCTGTAAGCTTGGTGACAGAGTGACTACTTGCAGGTTAAGATACCAAATTTGTATGAGAGCGCCTCCATTTTGGACTCATTTTGTTCTGTAAGAAGTCAGCATTGTCATTGCTGGTTTGCAATTAGTCAACAGCGCAAAATCACGTGTCAAAGTCCATTGAAGTGGAACTCTACGAGAAAGCCCTGCTTAAAATTTACTTTGCTGCCATGAGCAAATCAACACTAATCAGCAGAATGTTGAAGAGTTTCCTTAACAGCAGCTAGAGTAGCTCATCAAACAGAATGGTAGTGACATGTACTTGGTTACATTTGGGGTCATTGTTTTAACCTGGCTGAAGAATGGCATTGTCAGTCCAAGACTTTGGTCTAGAACGTCCTTGAAACTATATTCATGATCCAAACGGTTGATTACTAATGATTTGGTCTCTGTCAGGCCAAATTGTAACCTTGACCAACACTTTGGTCCATGACAAGGTAACCCAAAAACTGTTGGCTAGATTTCCATTCAATTTGTGACACGCTTGACCTTTCTATAGCACCTTTCCACAGGCCCCAATTTCCACTTATGTACATGGGATATCAAAACCAATGGTCTTATTGCACAGTCATGCTCCCCAGAGAATGAATCCTTTCCATTTTGGACACTCCATGAGCTCACCTCTAGCGCCACCTTCGGGTCAAAGTCAACAATCACATAATCTAACAAGCACATTGCCATGAGCACATTTACGCCCCCAAAGGAATCAGCAATCTTTCTGAGAGAATAAGCTCATTTGTGTAGCAAGATTGCCTTGTCAAACCACACTATAGCTTCATCTTCAAGGTTTGTTAAGGCAGATGTGTGTGTGTGTGTGTGTGTGTGTGTGTGTGTGTGTGTGTGTGTGTGTGTGTGCGTGTGTGTGCATGTGTATTCCCACTGCTTGCTGAGTCAGTGATGAGGAGAGTTTTGTTTGCTCGGCTCTGCCAACATGTCCGCCCTGACCCCTTTGGAGGGACATGAGAAGAGTCTTTGAGTCTCAGTTGGAGCAGCCAGCTGACCAGGCTCTGTGCTGCCCTGCCATGCCGCACCGTGAAGTCTGCAGCAGGCCGGTGGCAGCATCCACCGCTCCTCCAGCCAAACTGGCCACGCTGGCAGGGGAACCGTGACTGGAAAAACTCCTCCGACACTGAGCCCAGATGGACGGATAATGGGAAAGAGAGATGCGTAAAGGCAAGGAGAAAGAAGAGGGAAGGGTATTGGGAAAATGAGGAGGAGGTGTGAGGAGGCTGCACAATTAATTAGGTAGAACTGCACCTAATGGTTTAATCTCTGCAGATTTTAATTGTCATGTCAGCAATTTTGAAAGAAAAGTAATTTCACTTTTCACATCAGAAATTGTGGTGGAATCTAAGAACTGCCAAGACATTGACACAAACAGCAAAAAGAGAAGAAAAATACTAATCGAGGTAACTAACAAAACTTAAAACCTAGCCTAAAACACCTCCCTGATACATTTTGCATTCTGTGTGTATTGGAATGACATTGGTATTTGTATTTTTCATATTCCTGTGAATGAGCTGGCAAACTGGAGACATCGCAGCTGTCAGGTTTTGGTGTCAGTCTCTCAGAATCAAAGAGGCTTTTATCTAGTGCCAAAAATGACCTTCAACACTCACAGGGAGAAATCCGTCAAGAAAGAGACATTGAGACAAGTTCTTACACCAACAGTAGTAGAAATTAGATTACAATGCAAGCAGGAAAGTCTTACTTTTACTTTTTAACGGGCACTCCAGGATTCAGAGTTGAACTTTTAAAAAGTTGGGGCGACTCACAAAGGACAGATTCAAAAAGGAATGATATACTGGATCCTATATTTGCCATAATGCAATTGAATCTTTTCATTAAAGCCCCCTTGCCTGTTTTTTCAAAATGCACACCCAAAGCTTTCTGTTATAAATGTGTAGTCTACAAGCTGAGATAACCCTGATGACAAAGGGTTATAGTTTTAGACTTGACAAAGCTTCCCCAGAGCCACAGAAGACATTATACAACTTTTCTTTCAGACGCTGAGTAATACTCTCCAAGACTAGTAAATTGACCTTCATGTGTAAAATTGTTAGAATTCCCCTTTAATGGGTTTAAATTTATCCCTACTATTGCTCTTATAATCTGGAAATCTCTAACTGAAGTAGAACAAGACGAGGCACATTGACAGAAAGTAGGTACACTGGAAAAGTTAAGTGCGATGCTCCGTCACAAAAATCCCTCTTAGAATGGCCAGAATACCAAAGACTGATGACGTTTAGCAGTCTTTAAATATCCAAGGGTGGATTATTTCTCTCTGAACAGAATGAGTCAAAATCCAGAGAGGCAGGAGGAAGAAGAGGAGGAGTGGAAAGTTCCTCCCAGTTGATCTGTAAAGTGTCCCAGTAGCTGGTGTAGAGGCAGGCAAGTACAAATGTTCCTCCACCAGTTGTTTAATGAGACACGGCTCAGCCCTCCTCCACTTAATTAAAGCCATGATTCACTTCTCTTATGCCATGCTGTCTACATCTGGCAGCCAAGGACACCAATACACACTGTCACCCTCTTTCTTTTCGCTCTCTCTCAGACACACACACACACTTACACACACACTGCAGGCTGTTTTGGGTTGACTTTCAAAGAGCTGAGTGCCTCACCAAGCCCAGTTACTTTCCTTAATTCCTAAATCAATGTTTTGACATTCGGAAAGATAAGGATTCCAGTCACACACACACACATTTGTTGCCTTATCCTCTGGAGGAAAATATGTCACAGTTAGGGCATACTGTATGTTTCCTCAGACGTTCTGAGAACTTGCACACAAACACACACTCCCCTGGCTCCTTGTACTCCAGAGGTAAACACTGACTGTGAGATCAGGCCTGAAAGCCATTCAGTCACCACCTAAAAATGCCCCTGCTCCCCCCGCTCTGCTGTTATTAATGCCCAAATGTGGTTAACGCGCGACACTCGCGCTCTTGACTTACTGCCCAGGGCTAAAACCTAACAACCAAATCAATATTTATCGGCAGCGGCAGTTTGATTACATTCCCATCTCCGCCTGCTGCTGAGGGCCTCTGGACGAGCAGGGGCAGCCATGCATAATGACCACGGGGAACTATTCCACTCCCACTATACACTTATCAACATGCCAGCACTCTGCACATACACACACCCAGGGGTGCAACTAGGAAGTTTAAGATCTTTAGACAAGATATAGAGTAGCACTTTTGATAATTGAATAATTGTTGTGAGTCACTTTTGAAGTAAAAATGCCAAAATTCTCTGTTTCCAGATTCTTAAAAACAAATATTTTCTTCAAGGATAGAAAACTGAACATCTTTGGGTTGTGGACTGTTGGTCGGGACAAAACAACATTTGAGGATGTCACACTGGGGCGGCTGTGGCTCAGGAGGTAGAGCGGGTCGTCTACTAATCGGAAGATTGGCAGTTCGATTCCCAGCTCCTTCCACACTTCCACATGTCGAAGTGTCCTTGGGCAAGATACTGAACCCCAAATTGCTCCCGATGGCTGTGCCAGCACCCTGCGTGCTAGCTGCCATCGGTGTGTGTGTGAATGATTAGATTTCCTCTGATGGGCAGGTTGGGACCTTGTATGGTAGCCCCTGTACCCATTCAGCGTATGAATGTGTGTAAATGGGTGAATTGACTCGTAGTGTTAAAAGCGCTTTGAGTAGTCGGATGACTAGAAAGGCGCTATACAAGTACAGTCCATTTACCTTAGGCTGTGGGATACAGTGATTGTCATTTTTCATCTTTTACTGACATTTTAGACCAAACAACTAATCAATTCATTTAGTAAATAGTCGACAGATTAATCAGTAACAGAAATAATCATTAGTTGCAAAACAAAGGCCATGTATTTAATGAGTTAGGCAATTCTTTTAACCATCATCTAGTAACTACATTCAGCTCAGCAGGTGATTGATTGATAGATGACATCGCACGTATGCTATGCAGTAATTAGCAGTAACAGCAGCACATCGCACAATCTGGGTTTTTACAATTTGGGAAAAATAGAAATAAATGGCAAATCAGTCACAGATGCTGATGTGTGAGAAAAAAGCATGAGAATGCCCTTTACTCCTCCACTAACTAATTATGGGGGAAACATAAAACAAATGAAAACTATTTCTAATGTATAATTCACTTAAGGTAGCAACTTCCACTCGTTAGCAAAATGCTAGTGGAGCCCAAAGAAAGCCCAATTAGCACTGACTTTGTAAAAGACACAAAAGGTGCATGTTTTAAATGCACAAAACAGAAACAAAAGGCTTCTGTGCAAGTGTCACTTCAGAAAGTAGTACGTTGGTTATTTTTGTCATCGTAAAAAGTTTGGTGCTGGAATTTTGGCAATGTAGCGAATGCTCGTGTAACCAGCTAACATTAAAGCTTCTCCGATTTTTAACTCATTTTGTTCTGTCAGAGGACAGCATTACTTTGCAATTGATTAGTGGCACAAGTTGAACTTTACGAGAAAGGTCTGCTCGAATTTACTTTGACTACATGACTAAACTGGTCACAGAAATTGGGCTCTTATAAATGCTGTCGTGAGCAAGCCTTAATTTGTTTTGTAGAGTACAGTAACACTCAGAGGGACAAAGTGAAAATGGGTGGCTTAGATGCCACAACAATCTTTAATGACCTTCCTGACATTATAGGCTATCTCTCGTAGGAAATCTGCTGTGCTTGCAGAAAGTTTACAGATCAACACCAATCAGTGGAATGTTAAATGGTTTCCTAAACTGCAGTGAGTGTCTACAGAAAGCTAGACTCAACAAAAGTTGAACCTTTTCAACTCCTGCACTCCTGCCATTCTTTCAGAAGAGCAACATACTGTATGCCTGAGGAGTGCGCGGTTTACTGACTCTCGCTATGTGACGTCTGGTTAATGAAATCTTCAGAATTCACATTCATGCTGCTGCCTTTGAAGCTCCCTACATCCACTTTTGTTTAGAGTCTCCATTACTGTAAGCACTGGTCCCTTTCCTTCCAGTAGCAGACACCCTTTTCCCTTGCGCGCACACACACACACACACACAGACAACCACAGACATGCCAGATGTCAGTGTGGAACATGGAAGCCTGACAGATGGTAGCCATGTTTCAGTTTATTGCTGTACAAGGTTTTAACCCATTACCCTGCCTACACACACACACGCGAACACACACACACAGACGCGTGCGCCTTAAAAGCCAGCACAATCACTGTAAGAAATAATACTGTTAATATCTAAATATGCAGATGCACTTAAGCATGATTACGTATGAAGAAGATTGGTCTTTTTGTATCACTATCTGCTCTTTGCCTTTGGAAAAAGACAGATGGATACACGTCAAAACACGCATTAAACAACCCGATCAACCTGAGACACATTTTACGATGTGTTCTGCTGATGCTGACATTTCCTATCATTAACATCCCCACGTCTGATTCATGGGAAGACGGAAGAAATTATCCTCTGGGAACGAGAGAAACCCCAAAACCATCTGTTAAATAAAGACGTCTGCGCCGCAACACCTTTCACCCATTTGTGCCTCAACATGAGGACACACACTTCCTGCACTGCTTGATATTATAGTTTGGTTCCAATCACACACTTGTATAACTTGGATCAGGAGGGTCACACAGATACAGCAGACTTCTTCTCCAGACAGACGGTGGTTTTTCAGGGAGGAAAGAGGGCAGGGTGACGGCACTTTTCCCATGTGTCTGTGTCTGAGAGATTATGTGTGTGTGTGTGTGTGTGTCATATGTGTAAATCCCTTCAGGCAGAGAGGCCTCGCTGATGACACACAGATGAAGTTATCAGGATGCAAAACTGGAGGCGGATAGATCTGCATGGACCATTCCCTCCCTCCCTCCCTTCCTCCCTCTCACACACACACACACACACACACGCACACACACACACACACACACACACACACACACACACACACACACACACACACACACACACACACACACACACACACACACACACACACACACACACACACACACACACACACACTCTCTGAAGTGCAGACAGAGTCCGTCTATTGTTTCCCCTCAAAATAAGCCTGTTTGTTGTTCTGAGCTATGGGAATGTCTCACTGTGTCTGTTAATGTGAGTTAATGGTCACTGCGGGGCGATTTAGAGCTCTGTAACCCGGCTACAACTTCATCAGAAGGTGTTTGCAACTCCTCAGACTATACTGGTGATGCATCATGATTGAACTCTTCAACTTCTGGACTCACATCCTGTCAGTGAAGATAGTGTGTGCGTGTGTTTGTTTGTTCAACTTCTATACTCACAAGGAGAAAAATGTCCTCACAAGACTAGGAAAATGAGGAACTCTTTCCGGTCCAGGTTAACTTCTTTCACAGGACATATTAGGTCACAATTGAGGTCCAAAATTGTGTGTGTGTGTGTGTGTGTGTGTGTTTCTTTGTGGCGGTGGCAGCCCTTCCATCTCCTCTCTAGACAGACGCTCATGCAGATGGTCATCAGCTCAGTGTAGTGAATGAGGAGTCTTCAGTGCCGGGCCTCCGGCTGCTGCCTGACCCAAACTCCAGACGGCGGGGCAGCGGAGTCCGTCTGCTTGGAATTACTCAGAGGGAGATTCAGGAAGACATGTGGAGCACTTAAACCGGGGAAGACATTACATTATTTAAAGCCTGATTATAACCAGATTTTGCCACGATTGGTTGGTTTTGGAGATTTTGACAAGCCTGTGCAAAAGAGTTCAGGTCATAATGGACTGTCAACATATGTTACCTTGTAGTATACAAAAAGATCAAAACATTGCTGGCTTTATCTGTTAAAGTGATTCCAATGGTGTACATTCCATAGATGTTTGTTATGGCTTCATTCAGACATGACAGGACATTGACGGGTGGAGCCACTATGCTCACACGATATTTGGCATCTGATGCGTGAGAATGAGTGTTTTCTGTCATCCCAAAGGTTGCATCACTGGTTAAAAGGTACTTTACTGTTGAACCCTGAAGGGTTTGGTATGACTGAATGAACAAATTCATTCAAAGTGTTGTCCGAACATGTGTAAAAGCAACTATTTATACCTGTCCTGAATAGCTAGACTCTGAAAGAAAGATAAGAAGCATTGTTTAAATGTGGATAAAGGTGCAAACTTTCATGGTGTTGCACTCAACTGTACACACAAAAAGAGACGAAGCAGATGTGTGAAGGATGAAAAAAGAAAGCATGAGAGAAGTTCAGCTTCTGCCCACGTTCTCACCTCCACATCTGACATCAGACGAGCTCTTTATGCTTTACATTTTAAGCATACTGCCGCCTTTAATTAATGACTGTTGTGAGAACGAGGTACACTCACCCTAATAAATCTCACCGGTTTTATCTTTTAGAGATTCTGCTGCCTGTTGCTGTTTTCTCATGTCTGACAGTGCACAAGCATAGAATGACTAAGATGCTGAGTTGTAACTCTTAATCTCAGAATTCCTGTTTGCTCATATGCTGTATATAAAGCCTTTTACTGGATATTTATGATTCACCATGGCAGTTGGCATGAATGAAAACTGAGAATATAGAAAGAGAGTGATAGTTTTTTTAAAAAAAAATCTTTTTGCATCGCTCGGAAAAGTAAAAGAAAAACATCAAATTTGTAACAGACTGATCTGACATGAGAATAATCTCTGCAGGAACTTCAAATATGTCTCATTTCACATTTTCTCATATTTTATTAAACTGATACGTTTTCTTTGTGGATAAGAAATTATAACTATGCAACATTTTTAACAATTAATATATATTTAGTCTTTCTCTCTATATTTAATCTTGTGCTGCTGCTAAGGTTTGACTTAGTAACATTGACGATCTTGGCTTTTACATGAAAGTGACTCTGGCACTTGAATTGACATGATTGTAATCTGCAAAAGTGAGGTGTTGAAGCCACTGTGTATAGGTTCCAACATCAGCGTCCCTTTGTGATCGTATCAAAAAAGAAAAGAATGGCTAAAAGCTACAAACACAAACCAGTTTTCACTGTGGTTACCTCATTTGACTCAAAGATACTGATGACATAAAAATGCCAGATGCTACTAATCTGGTTGTACTACTATTAAATGTAGAAGCTAAAGTCATAGCAGGACACAGCAGGGGACCGCCTCCCCCCTCCTCCCTGATGTGCAGGGAGGTTTGATCCGGGATTTAGCAGCAGAGCTGGGCAGGAAAACAGCAGTTGCACTAAAATCACACAAACAGGACGTCCGGGATACACTCTCACAGTGTACACACACACACACACACACACACACACAGGGTAAACGAGTGCGCTGGGGCTGCACAAACACACCCACCAACATGACTGCAGTCACACACACAAACAAAGTCTATCTTATTCCATCTCTTCGGGTCATCGCCGCTCTCAGCTGCCTTTCTCTGTGTGTGATAAGATCAGAAAGGCTCTGTGTTGGACACTAAAGCAGGGGGACAGCCCTCCGATGTACAGCAAACAACAGGCACAATTCAGTGATAGAGAAGCAGGAAAAAAACAATTCATTTGTGCACAGCGCTCTCCAATGATTTCATATAGAGTTTGAGAAAGTGAATAAGCACTTTTCCCAAAATGTCAAACTATTCCTTTAAAGTGGTACCTCCACAGACAGTGAGGAAGTATTTAGTCATGAATGAGAATGTGCAACCCCACATTTCCAATTACTTACAGTCTCCAGTGGTGTTGAAACAATTAGTCCATTAACGGATGTAACAGAAGGTTATTCAACAACTATTTTGCTAATTAATTAAGTTAAAAAAAAAAAATTTGTCATGCAAATACACCAAAACATTTGTTGACTCCAGCTTTTCAAATGTGAGGCTTTGCAGTTTTTCTCTGTTTTATATCATTGTAAATGTAATATCTTTGGGTGTGGGGCCATTAAACAGGCCATTTGAAGCCATCACCTTGGGCTCATAGAACTTGTGATGAGCATTTGCACATTTTTTGGATCTTTTATGGACTCAACGCTTAAATAATTAATTGCAAAAAACACATTAATCATTAGTCTCCTGTTACACGCCAACAAGTATAGTATGTTTATATCCCAATCATACAGTACATTGCACTGGGTAATTACCATTACTCACATCCGGTTTTGTTGAAAGTGTACAGCATAATCAACCAATGGTGTACTTTTTTTGGAGTGAAAATCTCTGAAGCAAGATAGACAGGTTTGAGGAATTGAGCCCATTTCTGTGATTAAAGGGTCTCACGTTTGAGGCCACTGACCCCAGCAGTCTCTCCCTGTACTATCAGTTACAGCTGACACTACCGCCACGGACCAATGGAGGTGAGGAATTTCGAGTTTCCCATAGAAATTCCAGGCAGGAATATTTCATTCTTTCCCAAGACTTTCCCATTCCTTGCTTCAAACCAGCACGGCTTTGTTCCATGTCCGTCGTTATGGAAATCTCTCCCTCACACACACACACACACACACACACACACACACAGGCGTACTGTACACACAGTTTAAAAAGCAGGTCGTTCAGGTCTGTCTCTGGGCACAGCTGACTGCTCCAGAGGCACAACGCCTTTGTGGGAGATGTCAAATGTGAGCGTGCGACTTTGAGGCCTGGGTGCACCAGCATGTTACCACTCACAGCTATACAAGGCTGAAAAAAGACACATTACAGTGGGTGAACAGAGCTGCAGTCTTAAGACACACACACACACACACACACACACACAGTCAGACTCCAAAATATCCCAGAGGCATTTCACAAAGAAACCAAACAAGCAGCCCACTGAGCAAAGTGTCTTATTAGCTGCGCTGATCTCGGCAGCTACAATGCCTTTAAAGGACCAGCGGAGACTCCAGCTGAAATGATACTTTCCGCGTCTGCAAGTATGCAAAGGTCTGCATGATGTAAATTTCATCGCCGATCTACTGCGCATGCCCATGCGGACTCCAGAAAGTAGTCAAAACAGAACTACTACACGTCCGTGATATCCACAGCTGTCCATGTACACGTCCACTGGGGAGAATATCTGTGGCTTCAAACTGATGAGGCAGACTGGATCTGTCACGGGCACAAAGTCACCTTAGGCTCAAACTGAATTCAGAGAGACAAGATGAAGGTTGAAGGGCACAGGTCCATGCTCACGGCTGTCAGCGAGCAACGGCTGAACTAAACAAGCCGGCCCTTTTGGCTGAAATATAACAACAGGCGTGACAACCGCCATTTGGCATGACTGACCTTCATTTCACCGGGAGGCTGTTTGTATGTGTGTGTCCGTGTGTGTATGCAGCTATACTGTGCTGGTAATCTTACATATGCTTCCAAAAATGTTCATTTTGGAAAAAGCTTTCGCTGCCTGAAATTCTTGACTCAATATTTCAGACAGAACTGCTGTCAGTAAGCATCTTAAATAACTTGAGTGATAGTCTGATGTGAGCTTTCCTGTGACGCCAGCAGTCGTTTTGTCAGAAGAGCTTTCCCTTTTTCCAAACGATGGATATTTCATTTTATTTCATTGCAGTCTTTTTTTCTCCTCTTACGATAGAGGCTAACCACCTGCCCCAAGATCCAGATCCTGCACCGAGCTAACGCACCACGCTCTCCACTCAACACAGAGAGAACAAACTGATATCAGCTCTCCGTCAAACTCCCAGCGAAAGAGGAAACAAACAAACCCCTAAAATGTCAAAGTAATGGAACATTATTGGGATTAGTGACTGTAACATAATAACTGAATTTAAAATTGCACTACTCATTAAAAAAAGTAATCATTACTGCCCAGCACTGAGTACAATAAGTGTGAGTGCACTTCAGACTATTCAAAAGTAAGAAAGTAAGATAGTTTTAACTGGAACAGCTTTTTCTGTGAATTATTCAGAGTAATGGGGACACAGTTTTTGGAAAGTTTGTAAGTTTTAAATACTTTTTGCAACATACAAGAACCAAACTCAACACCAAATCCCGATTATATTGAGATGGCAGCCGAAACCTCAGAGACAAATATCTCAAAAGTTCAGCAGATAGAAAGAAAACTATTTGCATGGGTGGATAACACAAGGAGTAAACAGACAATATAGCCTATATGTTTGCAGATTGGGCAAACTTTCCCTTTAAGTAAATTACTTTTGAATATTAACTTTATCCAGCCTCCAGATTTATAACTTCCACAAACAAATCTATTGTCCTCACTGTCAATATAATCCTATACAAACAGTTGGCATATCCCTTTAACACAAGTAGCCTAACTGGACACCGAGCATGAGAACTGGCTGACAGAATGCTTTGCTGCCTCTATGCTGTCTGTCTGCTTTGGCAATACACTCTAAACAAAATCTAATTTGCCGTGCTCCCAAACCGCTGTTAACTGCTGCGCTGCAGGCTAATGCCAGTTTACCCAGTCGCTCCAGGTCTATTCTTTCAGTGGTTTCCATGCCAGGTGGAGGAGTTGTGAGTTGCGGTGGGAGCAGACAAGACGAGACGAGTGTTTTATTTGCACTGTGAAGATCCCTTTTCTTTTAGGATATACTACAAGCCTTGGAGCTTTGCTTGGTGTGTGTGCTCGTTAAGGCCAGTGTGTGATACCACTGTGTCTCCCCCTCCTCTCTCTCTTTTACAAGAGGTCACGACCCCACGGGTCCTGCAACAGAGGTGAGAGTTTACACTGGGAGGCCAGACTGGATTCCCAGGCCTGTTAAACATGCCTGAACCACGGAGACGCTGCATGGAAGTTTATCTAATGGACAACAATGATACCGCCGTGTGTGTGTGTGTGTGTGTGTGTGTGTGTGTGTGTGAGAAAGAGAGAGAATAGGGAGAGTGAAAATGGGAAAACATGTAGATATCAGCATTCCAACATAGTGAAGTCATTTCAGAAAGAAGGTAAACAGATTGAGATAGCGATAAGAAGAAGGGTTATAAAGGATGTCAACATTCACACTAAACACGCACACACTGTTCACTGGTATCCGTCTCACCTGTATAATCACGCATAAATACACACTGCAGCATTAAAACTTATATCCCAGCTCTTGTACACACACATACACACCCTGCTTTAGACGTCTCCTCTTCAATCAGAGCGCCCTGTCATCACTACAAAAAAATAAAACATCCACTTTGTGACCTGTGTGTGTGTGTATATGTGTGTGTGTGTGTGTGTGTGTGTGTGTGTGTTGGGTACAAGCTGATGCAATGCCGGTGGAGATTGGCACAACTCTGAGAGCAGGATTCAGGGGTCCTTGACAGGGGTTTAATAGAGTCTTGGTTCAATTTTTACAATCAATTCCGTCCCTGGAAGTTCATTTGATGATGTACAGTAGAGGAGATGTCTCACTCTGTGCAATATCCCCTGCTACAGGATACAGTGATGTAATGCTTTACTAAATCATATCCGACTACAGGGGCCCTTTTAGGTTGGGGTTCCCTTGGGCAGGAGCTTATTAAAGGCTTAAAGGGTCAGTTCAGCCAAATTATAAACAAACATAATTTTGTAATTTGGTAGTTAGACCCCTTCAGAGTATAATTGCTCATGAATTTAAGTACCATGGATAGGCAGGATAACATACTGTATATAGCCTGACTGATACACGATTTTTTTAAGGGCCGGTACTGATATTTTATTATTTAAAAAATCTGATAATGGTAGATCAATATCAATATATAAATGAACATTTTTTAATGAGGCTCCCTTAAATTTGTTCTTTCGTCATTCTTTTGTCATTGATCAGCTGACATATGCATTGATACCCATATATCTGCAGTGAGCTGATATCAGCTGATGTATCTGTAATACAGCCTCTCTGCAAACAAAAGGAATGTATATTTGTTCATGCATAGCCCATATATCATATAAAATATGAAATATTTCCTTATTTGTTCAAACAAGCACCTTATGTTGAAAGTTGATTTTTACAATTGTTAGTATTTTACATTCAACAATGTCAACACCAGACATGGGTAAATGTGCTCCAATAATTGATCTGTTTACTGGTTGCTGACATGCAAAAGTTTTGGAACCCTCTGATCCATTTCCAAACATTGATTCAGTAATTTGTTTTTCTTACAACGATATCAGAAAGGAGCAAAAAAAAAAAAAGTAATATTACAGTAATATTACAGTGAAACTATGACCATTTTGAAGAGGTGTATTATGATGATTTTCTTTGTGGGGATTAGACATTTCAATTGTCCACCGCTGCCAGCAGCAACACTGGTGACTCACACAGAGCCTCCTGATTCAGAGCTGCGACAGAGTGTCAGGTGTAGTTTCATGCTGCTGTGGATGATATTCCTCTCTGCTGTATCTCATGCTGCATCTCTCTTTCATCCCAGTCACTCAGATACTGTAGGTCTCTATGAGGTTTCTCTGCTCTCACATCCTCACCTGTGGGTTGATGTTCTTGGTCACTGGACCTTTTATAATAAGATATTCTATAAAAGCCACAGGGCATCATGTAAGATGAACTACAGAGCATCTCAGATACTCTGACTCCAGCATCAGCATAACAGGATAATTTTTTTTTCTTTTTTTCGCTTCTGAATGATTCAGTTTTAATGGAAAGCAAATACCCAAAAAGCATTGTTTTCTTCTCCACCTTACAGTAAACCTGTTGTGCTGTAGGTCAGCCGTACAGTCGGTGCGCTCCTTTGAACGCAGGGTGCTTTGATTTTGGCGCACATAGCTTCTGCTGGACACCGCACGGATATCAGATCCAGGGGCGCTGATTCATTAAAAATGAGATTTGGCAAAGCACCAAATAAATCAGATCTCTTAATTTCACATAATTTGATGCAAAATCTCCCCCAGGACCCCCACTGATATGGAGTGGATTTTCATTCATGTGTGATAAATTATTAAACGCGGTCTCCGGGAGCGCACAAATCAAAGAGGACATCAGTCCTAAATGCTCCCTAAAGAAGATTTATTTTTATGTGTGGACTCTAAGTTCATTTCTCTCCATTGTCGCGTGATCTTTGATCCCGATCCAGATGTTTAAGAACCGCTGGATTGGATCAAATCTGGATCGCTTCAGACTGGGGTATCATGTGCCCACCTTGCCAAATCCCATTACCGGCTGTGCCACGTTTCTGGAGACAAAAAGCCGCACGCTGCCATCTCCATGCCACTTGTCAGCTGAGGGTAAAGCGACAGAACAGCGCCTGGTTGCTCACATCCAATCACACCCAAACGCACAATCCCACACTTCCACCAACAAAAGCCGGACAAAAGCGCAACAAGACGATCAATCCGGTGTCTTGTGATTGTGCCACATCAAAGATTTAAAACAGTGTACTCCTGCTGGATGATTTACGCGTTCACGCGGCAGAACTATCAATTATTTATGTGCTGCATTACTGTACAGTCTGAACAAATCGATATGTCAACATGCCAGGAGGCTGCCAGACATGATGCCATACATCAATACACACACACATCCAAGAAAGAAGAGAGGAGAGAGATCCTACCTGGTTGGAACATACTTTGGAAATAAAAGATGACCAGAATAAAGGATCCCAAACAAGTGGCAAATACCATCCGGCATATCCTGCTCATCCTCATCAGTTCGCTCAGAGTCTGTTTCATGGCGGGACGGAGAGGCTGGAGGCTGCTGCTCGCTTTGTGGGGAGTGAAGGGCCGGTTTTGTCGGAAAGCTCCGGGGCTCTGGTGGTACTGATGAGGATTGTCCGCCGGTCAATGAGCTGAACGCATCCAACACGGAGCGTACCACTGCTGGGCTGCAGGAGGGGGTGAGAGCGCAGGGACGGTACGATGGCACCCCCGCTCCGAGGAAATGAGCGCGTCCAGATGTGCGCTTCAATGTAAGATCATCACTTTAAAACGGATTGTTTAACCATTTACATGTGAACAAAACGACAGTAATACAATATAAAAGATGACATCTATTTGGGAGTATACTGCATGTCTTTAATATATCTTGTGTTGAATAGTTTAAGTGTTTCTACTTTTAGTTAATAGGCTGTTGTACGGTGGAGTAATAATAAGTAGATTTTATGATAGTAATACAAATCTAGATGCAATAGTTGCAGTAGTTGTAAAAGTAATAGAAGTAGTTGAAGTAGTGATAAGTAAGAATAACAAAGTACATTTATTCAAGTAATGTAATTAAATGCATTTTTGATAAAGCTTATTGCAACACATCCTCATAATTAAACCACCACATAGTACTTTACTTGAGTACAACAGTGTAAAAATACCACATTATAAATATGCAGCCAAAAATTTACTTTGTAAAATGTACTTAAAGTATTAAAGTAAAAGTAATTTTTCAAAAATGGCCCCTGTGAGTGTTATTAACTATCACTGTATGATTACTACTGGTGCAATAATGTGTATGTAGCATTTTATGGTTGTAACTGGTGGAGGCGTGGCTAATATGAACTACTTTGTATTCTGTTGAATAGTTTAATCCATAACAGTATTTATTTTTACTTAGTGAAATTTAAAGGTGATCATATATTTAGTTAGTAATAGTTGTTAAAAACTGCAGTGGAGTAAAAAGTACAATATTTCTCTGTGTGTAACTGAAATATGAAAATAGTAAAGTAACCTACCTCAAAAGTACTAAGAAGAGTACTTGATGTACAAAGTTGGATTCCACCACTTCTTGAGTATTTTTATGTTAATTTACTTCCACTACGATTATAGACAGTTACAGCACTAGTTAATTTGCAGACTAAGATTTTATTTGATGAGATATAGATAAAACTACAACAGTATCAAATTAGCTACACATAAACCAGCTACAACATTAAAATTCTGGTGATACTTCTGTTCTTTTACTCAAGTAGAATGCAGGACATTTGTAATATTTTTGTAGTATTTTTACAATGTGGTGTTTGCTTACTTCAGATCCCTTACATTAACTGAGGCACTACTTCTTTCACAGAGTTTTAGTGGTAATAGTAGTAGTGATGGTACAAATAAGTAGCAACACAGTAACAGTGAAAGGAACAGAAGTAGTTGTGGTAATACCATATATGACCACTTATTGTAGTAGTAATAGTTATATTAATGGCAATGATACTAGTTTTGCAGTAATATTAATTGTAGTGGTATACCTAACAGTAACAGGTAGCAGTGCTGTACTGTACAGCAAGTAATAGCAGTAGTAATAGTGTTAGTAGTAGCAGTAGAGACAGTAATAGTAGTTGCAGACGTTATAGTGGTGGTAGAATCAGTATTATTGGAATAAGTTTTCTACACATGTCTCTCAGTTTTATTTTTCTTTCTTTCCAGTCTGACAAAATGCAGTGAGGATCGCTTCATTTATGTTCCACATACAGCTACAGTGCCACCTAGTGGTGTAAGAGCACACACTGCACAAGGGTCAGGTGAAGCCCCTAACGCTGCCCAAGGTAAGCAGGCAGTGATAGATAGACCTCTTTGCAGCATCTTAACCTTGCTGTGAGACCTGGACAAAATCACAGAGGCTGCTTTGCTTTGATCAAATTATGCTCTAATGGCATTTTCAGGCACATGCCAAAAGAGAAACTGCTGCACACTTCTACTAATTAGAATATCTGTCTTACTCACACAAGCCAGTGTGTCAAGCAGTGAATCAGAAGGAGGTCTGGAGGATACCCTCGAAAAATTTGCATCTAATTGTTCTGCTACAATGTTCAGCAGGCAACAGCACAATTCATGGCAGTGCAGGCATTAGCAGGGATGGATGGGAACCTCTTGACTCATGACAAGCTGCAACACACGAACAGAATTAAAATGACGCCCTTGCAAGGGGGGAACCTATGTCGCAAGCTCACAGACGTACATGTTTTAATTCAAATGCAAAGTGCAGAGCCGTGGTGGCGGGGAAAACTTCGAGGGTCAGCAGCATGAAATATCTGCACTCTGGTCCCTGCATTCATTTGTATGAGACACTGGTCCGCATGAATATTCAACAGTTGTTTTTAAGACAGTTGCTATGCTTGGCAGCGCCAAATCAGAGAGAGAATATAAAACAGGAAAAACAAACAAGGGAGTGCATCAGGAACTCTGGCCTAGTGTCTCAATAAAGGCGCCATATGCATCAATTAAAGCAAGAGCATTCGCCGATAAACACTATTAATTTGGTTAATTCCATAATCCTCGTCTAGTTCATTACATGAAATTAAGGCTGTAAAACCCTTGAGGCTCGTGCTGCAGCAATAAAAACACAGAGTATAAGCCTGAGCTCTTACTCCATGTAAATGTGTCAAATCCTATAGTCTTATCACTCTCCTGCAGCCTTTAAAAACTCAGCTATATTAAGGCTTACAGGGGCTTTCAAAGGCAGAACCTTAGGGAGCATCTTATCTTCCTTAAAGTTGAGAGCTGTAAGAATACATCAATAGTACTCTACATGTGTAAGTTATGCTTGAAGTAAAAGGTTCCTAAAAATTGCAAACAAACCTGAACAGCAGCACAGACATAAACAGACACAAAGCAAGAAGTATGTCAGCAGCAGAGCATCAGTCCCCACCTGCCTGTCCGTCAGGCTTCAGGTAAAGACGTCATTGGATGGCTGGTTTGCCATCCTACTGATGTCAACTCCTCAGAGTGCCATCGCAAGCACTTCCCTGCTGTCTTATACTGTTGCCATAGGCAACCGTGATGGACAGCAGGGGGCTAACCTCAGCAGTTCCCCCTCAGCATCAAGGCCTCGGACATACGCTGAGTTTGGGTCAATGAAGTGAACACCTGGAGAGAAGAGAGAGACCAGTACCTTATCAGTGTGAGATACTATGGCAGACAGCAAGGCATCTACAAAAACTCACCATATAAAGTTCTTATGGTGAACGCTTTAGTAAACAATTGCTTATTTAGACATTCAGTAGACACAGGGCAACATTATCACCAATTTATCTGAAACCATGTTCTTGTCCACCCTAATGAATCTACTACTACTCTGCTTTTGGTGGAGTAGTAGTAGAGAAATATCTGGCTCTTTAGCTGCTAAATGCTCCACTACACTCTCTCTGTCTTCCATTTGGTGCTGGTAGAGTACAGTGATATTATCAGAGCTTTTTTTTTTTTTTACTGAAAACAGCTGCTGCTGTGTCTGGAAACGAGGTTAATGAGAGTGGAGTTGCAAACCGTAAAAACAAAAAAATCCGCTGAAAGGCGCTAATGCTCTAAAAGGCTCTGTGGAGGTGAGGGAAACTGCAGTGTGCAGTGGGTAATAATTCTCTGTGGGTTTCACCACTGCGAGTGACGCTTTAACATTACACACAGTCATTTCCTCCATTGTTAATATAATGATATTAATTAGTGTAGCTTGTACTATAAGATGCTATCATCACAAAATGCTAAAATCTCACATTCCACATAAAGTGGCTTTAAACACTGCCTCAGTGGTGCTGTTGCTGCATCCACTGCAGGAATATCAGTCAAAAAAAACAGCAAAAGTATTCAATGTATTAAGGTGACAAACATATACTAAACACAAACTACATCAATAAAGAGGAAAAGTGATTACATGTTGTAGCTAACTAAGGATATAATGGACAGTATTGGGCTACAATCCAGTACAACCTTTGTAGCAGTGTTTGCAATTGTGATTTAGTTACTTCAAAGTTAAAATATTGTTAAGTTGGAGAGCCAAGACCCAATCTCTGACCTCAGACCTGTAAAACATACTGTCAATAAAAGGTGAATAATTACAGCCTGCTCCCTCCCTTAGAGCAATCAATTTACCTCATCAATCCCCCAGCGGGGGATCTATGTATATCCTTTACATAATATCCACAAACCCCTTTTTAGCTGACATCACCAGGACCAGTGACCTCTGTTTAACACTTCATAAATGCTTGATTAATTAAGTTTTGAAAATGTCAGGTATTAACCTGCTCATGTATTGCAGGGTCAGTGTCCACAAAGATGGACTGTGAGCGACAGGGTTTATTAAATATTGTCCATGAATAATTCAGACGGGGAACATTCAGAGCAGAATTTGCTGCTCTGGCATTGACCACAGACAGCAGAGCTTTTTCAAGGACTGAACATGATAATGACTCAAAACTGAGCTCTCAGCACAGTATCTCAAAACAGAGTGTGACAGGACATCAAGGAGGTGACAGTGAATTAATAACATTGCGGGAGGAAAAACCAATAAATATCAAAAACAGCAAGTAGCCATTTTGTACCATAATAGCCATCAATCGCAGCCAGTTTTATGAAATAATGAGGAAAAAGTTGTGCTGACCTGAGCTGACCCGGGGTGGAGGCCCACAGTGGCATCCAGCTGTTGTTTGGTAAGACCACATTTCATTGCTGCAACAAAGCCTTGAAGGATATCTCCAGCATTGGGGCCCATGACATGGAGACCAACCACACGCTCCTGTTGAGACACAGCAGTGTTGTAGATGGTTCACCAACAGTTGACATCATACACCTTGATGTTTAAGTCAGGGGCACCATTGTCATATGAGTCAAAGGTTTCATATATTTGAAGTCTGGGTCTGAATTCCATCCCACTTCCTTAATTTGTGAGTTTTGAAAGTCATATCTGAACTTAGTCCCAGATCCTTAAGGCTGGAGTGCGGGACTTTTCTCTCCCCATTCTACCAGTGAGAGTAATTACAGAAACACTGTCAACACATGGTTACATCATAGACTACCGTAGCCTACTCCGGTCGCTACTGTTGCGGCTGTAAAACAGTGGATAAATTGTTTTGAGCGTCACACAACCCCTGCAAAATGAATTGTTTCACTATCAGAATTTGATCCATTCGGTCTGATAACATTTTGAAAGTCTAGAATAAGTCTTTAGTGCGCATGCTCTGCCCATAGAGCATGCGCAGGATGCATTCATCTGGCCAGCGCGGCAATGTCAAACCTAACACCAGATTAAAATCTCCAGTATACTGTGAAATACAGAGAGATTTATCTGGCGGTGATAGGCTTAATTAGCATTGTGTGAACTTGTTTGGCAAGGACTTGAATGTAACGGATATTCATTTATATATAAAAGTTCCGCACTGCAGATTTAATGTGTGAGGGAAAGTCCAAGTTGTCCCTTGATTTCTCACAAAGTCCATGTCCAAGTCCTAATTCCTAAATTTTCATATCTGAGCCCAAATCTGAGTCAGCAAGGTCATGTCCAACTCAGTGGGAGTGGGACTTAATTCTATGCCTGGTTCCAAGTCCAAGTCCCTATTACTCAAGTCTTGGGTCTGGTTTCAAGTACCTTTTGAGTCCTGTTCGAGTCTAGTAGTTTCCATGTCAGAGTCAGAGTAACTAACATTGAGTCCAGGGTCCTCAATGTGTGAGGCAAAGTCACCACCATCAGACTGGAGTCCCAGTTTCTCAGTGTCCAAAAGAGAAAAATCATGTCTGAAAAAAGTCCACGTCTTGTACGTTGTTCTTCAACGTGTCCAGCTGAGTCACCAAGGTCTTATAGCAGCCACATCTCAAGCATGAATATGAATTTGAGTCATCAGGGTCATGCCCAGTTTGAGTACCAGATCCCTGATGTGTGAGTCAGAATCATTAAGATCATGTCAGATGCAAGTCCCAAGTCACCAGTACCTGCGTTTGAGTCTGAACTGGAGTTACCAGACTGACTTCAAGTAATCCAGACAAAAACAAATTAATACAAATTACTACTACAAGCTAGTTTAGTGGTTATCACCTCCTGCAGACAGCTGAAGTACAATTGAAACGTCTGAGGGATCAGTGTAAATGACTAAATGAGAACATTGATATTAACACAGTTATCACCAGCTTGGCAGACATGCATTGTGAAATGCAGTTATCTCAAGTAGTGCCAAGTCAATTGTGGAAAGAGCTAAAAATATAATAAAGGGGTGGGTAGATTAATGAAGTGTGAGCTATTGTACAACTTGTGGCGTTATGACTAAATATCCCTGGAGGGAAAGCAGAAAAAATCTAATTTCTTTTATAGTTGAGGTGTTGCTTTTCAGACTTATGAAGACGGAGTGTGAGGGGCTTCCAACTATGTGGACATGTCTGGATTGTTTCACACTTATACTATGGATACGGATATCTAATCATATATAGCATGAATCATCATTACATTATGATATAGCTGTTATAATATATATATTATTTGAATGAATCTCTAAAATGTTAAGTGAAACGTCCTATACAGTAAGCTAATGCTCAGTTTTTTTAAATTCAACTCTACAGTAAACTGCAAGGCCATAGTTGGTGGAGTTGTACTATACTGTCAGGTGTTCCTATTATTTTGTCCACCAGTTTTACTAATCCATTTGTTTTTAAGCCACATTTTAAAAAATGCACACCAATAAAAACATTAATGGATCATTTAGAAGAAACATTTTCTATTCCAGGTGTTGAAGAGACACTAACAAGTTTTGGTAACTTGGGGCAGCGCAACAAGTTGTTAACTATGAATGGAAGTCTAATATTAACTCTGCTTTTAGCTCTGTTTTGGTCTCTTCCAACTCATGACAGAAATATGTAGCTCCTTAGCTGCTAAATGCTCCACTATATTCACCAGCTAAAGCTGAAAAGCTAAAAACTAAACGCTAAACTTTCCACAAAGCTGAGAGGACCTGTACAATTAGGTGATTCTTTTCTGTGGGTTCTTCACTATGAGTGACACCTTTCACATTACACATTTTATCCATTGTTAATATAAAAAAAATATTGGTTAGTGCAGCTTTAACAAAACATGGTGCGTACATGGTCAGGGATGTGGCAGATGACTTTAACATAGCAGGAGTTTTTACTCCTGGCAGGCAGAATCCACTCTAGCGGCCAGTAGTAGCTGTGATACACCTGCAAAATGACAAACAGTTAGATTTTAGATAAATCTGAAACACTTGAACTTCTTTCTTTTCGAGTATAACAGGCTTGTGTGTGAGCGTGTGTGTGGGTGTGTGTGAACCTCTATCGTGGCTTCTCCAAATGTTAAATTGGCTTTCTCCTCAGACAGACCACAGGCAGCATATTCTACTGGCGTGAGCACAACAGTGGGCACATTGGTGTAATCACACTGTGAATGAAAAATTATATTGGCTTAAATCTATTCTAACTTTATTGTCTCTCATGCAACATTTGGCTCATGTACAAGCTTTAAAACAGACACACAACTATAAAAAAGTAGACTTTTTAACTTAATTTGTCTGACTTTTAAAAGATCCATGGATATGCTGTAAATTTAAAAACATATGACTGGATAATAAGTGCAAATTAAGTGTATACCATGATGCTGTCTCCTGCATAGAGTCGACGGGCCAGCAGCGTCCCAGCATGCACTGAGAGGCCTGTGGTGGTGGGGTGACCATGCTGCACCGATCCAATGGCATAAATATGATCTACACTGGTCTGATCCCTCTCATTCACCAGGATCCTGCCACTGCTGCACACACACAAACACGCACATGTGTCGGTTTAACACGAACTGCCGTGCACAAACTGACAACAAAATGAATGTGGACAGACTGAACATACTCCTGGCTGCACTGCACCCCAACACACTGCAGGCCAATGTCACTGGTGCAGGCCTTCCTCCCAACAGACAGCAGAACCTGCACACAGAAAGACACAGTTCATCAGGATATTTCTGTCAGAAAACCCTTTAGTTGCAGGAAACATCTTATTTTATGGGTGAGAATTCTCCACCCACTTGCATAAAGCCAAAAACAAGACTTTTCACTAATCTCTAAATGTTGACTTTTTGAAAATTCAAGATTTTCACATGAGCTAACAAATAGAAATACTGGGGATGAATATACTACTGGTGAAGATAAAATAAATAAAGATTAACAGACATAGATCACATACTGTATCAAAGTCTTCCTGTTTAGTTTGGCCCTCCTTGCAGATGATAGTCACTCTGAGTCTCCTTCCCCTGGTAAGCTGCTGTGGTGTCACTGCAGAAACAAAAAAAAGAAACAAATGTACTGTCTAATTCAACACAAAGATCTGCTCAGAATAAGAATTACACTTTAAATGGACTGTACTTGTATAGCGCCTTTCTAGTCTTCCAACCACTCAAAGCGCTTTTTACACTACAAGTCAATTCACCCATTCATATGCTGAATGGGTACAGGGGCTACCATGCAAGGTCCCAACCTCCCATCAGAGGAAATCTAACATTCACACACACTCACACAAGCTGGCACAGCCGGGAGCAATTAGGGGTTCAGTATCTTGCCCAAGGACACTTCGACATGTGGACTGGAGGAGCCGGGAATTGAACCGCCGATCTTCCGATTACTGGACGACCCGCTCTACCTCCTGAGCCACTTTACTTTTAATTGTTTCTTGCTAAATTCAACCCAAACCTTAAATAAACCACTGCAAGTCTCGTATTCCCCAATATTACCCTTAAATTTCAAGTCTGGGGACTGTGAAAGCCAAAGCATATCAAACATTTGGTGCATCTTCTTCATTTATTTATTGATTGATTGTTTATTTATTGTCTCTACATATTCTGTATCTGCTTTTTCCAGAACTTTACTGAAGCTATATCTGACTAACGCTGAGTTAAAAATGATTTTAAAAATCTGATCGAATAGGTCATTTTTTATGGCCGTACCACCACATTAAATTAAAACTGACTGTTCTATATTCTGTATTTTTGTTATTGACAACAAATCTCATGAAAAGACCAAAACTAAATCCAACTCCATTCTAACAAGCATGTGTGTGTATCAAACCCTGATATATCTTATTCCTCTGTGTCTCCATTGTTGTCAAAAAACTATTAAAAACACATCAATGAGCCACACTGTTGCACTGGGTAACATGTTCCTTCATTACCATGAACACACACACTGTAGTTTATTTTACTCAATACCACACACACCATCCTGCTGCTGGAAATACTCACTAGAGAACCAAATGTGTGTCAATCTGCAGCTGAAAACAGTCACCCACTATTGCACCATTTGCTCGCTAAAAATTACAGTACCCAACAGTTTTAGAAAATGACTGAGCCTTTTAAAAAAAATGAAACTACATATTTTAGACCCATTTTCAAAGTCTTCAGCAGGGACCAATGGGCTGGGAGTTGAGAGCCACAGACAGGGTAGGGACCAGGGACGGATTTGTTGACAATAAGAAAAATCTAAAATATTGCCAGAGTGATGATCAAAATAATTTTCTGTGGCTTTGATATCACATCAAAGAGTTAAATTTTAAAGATATTCAGGTCAGAATTCAGGTTACTTTTGGGAGATAACAAAATATAATGCAGTTTATGTGAATTAGTTTGGAATATTCTGACTGTTTCCTTCCAAATCCTGATAAAAGGCTGTTGCAGTCGCCGTACCTGAAAGGATATCCTTACTGCAAGTTTCAGCCTGCTCCACCTAACAGACACAAAGAGACATTAAACATTAAAGACTTAGGTGTTTTTTAATGGAAATGACATCATTCCTGTCTTTATCCGTCTCAGTACCTTGGCGAGTGAACAATGATAAAGGAAGTCCACTCCGGCAACTATCATGTGGTTTTCTATCTTCTGAGCCATTTTCTGATCAAATCCCGGGAGGAGTCCTGGTTGCGGCATGACGGTGACCGGCAGTCCCAGGCCAGACAGGAAGCCGGCACACTCCAACCCCTCTGCAGACCCGCCAACCACCAGGGTCCGACCTGGAGAGTGAGTCAGGGACAGCAGATCCTCACTGGAGGGAGGTGAGAGGTGAGAGAGGGAAAGGGAGAGTTCATTAAAGGAGTTATGTGATGCAGTATATCTTTATTTAAACAGCACATGTGGAAACAGGTTCCAATGTCTGAGGACTGGGTCGACCTGGTTAGGCAGTACTGGCTGTCTCCAGGTACGCCCAGATACTGAGGTCTGTCTCCTGTAGCGATGACCAGGGTCTCTGCTGTCAGATGCCTCTTCCTCCCATTCATGTCTGTCACCTGATTGGACAAAAATTGAGAAGAAAACACAGCTTACACTGCTTCTGAAATTGTCCCAGAAGGTTTATATTCTTATATATGCTCTGGCCAATGTTCCCTCTGTCCTTCAAGTTTCACAAGTAGCTAACTCCAGGTTAAAAACTGTCACTCTTGAGTTCCACCCTCTGAGCTTAAACCCAACCAATGAAAAGATTCCTGCCTCTCCATCAAGAAGCAACTACCAAGACTGAGTGCATTTATCAAAACCAGCTGGTCATGGTTTTTACATATTCAGTGAAAACTTTACACCTATTGCATGGATTGGCACAAAGTTTTGTGCATATATTTATGGTCCCCAGTCAATATAAGATTCTATGTAGGGCTTGGATCATGGGTGTGTTTACCTGCACTGTGTGGGGCGCCACTATCTCTCCACCAGCATTGAGGTAAAAGACTCCACAGCTCTCCAGCTCTCTCCTCAGCTCTAAACTGCGAGACTTCACCTGCTCCTGCACAGCCTCCACCAGTTCACTCCAGCTGTGGCACACTGAAATAACAGCACAGTGAACAGTATAACCCTGAATTACTTATTTGCAATTTTGTTGTCATCTTGGTTCTTTTGCTGCTGCAATGAGCCATGTTCTTACTTTAAGTTGGGTTCTCATCTATACTTAAATTGCAAAAGTGGTGTTTACACGATTAACTTTAATAAACAAAAATAGCACATAACTGTCTAAGTCACCCTCTTCCTTGAACTTCCAGCCGTATTTCTGAGAGTCTTGAATAGCTTTTCCCAGTAGTGATGCCTGTTGAAGAAACTTCCTGATACTGTTCAAGTTGAGACTGGAACCTCCCAGTTCTGAAGGAAAAGAAAAATAATGGTGAGGAAAAAAGAGGAGAGGAAAGAAAAAGAAAGGGAAACAAAACAGTAAAGAGAAAATCAGAAGCGAGAAGACAATTTCATATTCCCAAAAACCTTAATTGTAGCATTTCAAGCATCAATACAACACAGTGTATGATAACCTAACACATCTACCAAAGTGGAGTAGAGAAGGGAAATGATTCACAATCACCACAGCTCTTCACACAGAGAATTAAACACTCACCCCTCTTGGTGCCTCTTGGAGATCGAGCCTCAAGGTCAAGGATCAGCACCTTTTTCCTCAATGCTGCAGCTTCCTAAAGGAGCGAGAGAAGAGAAAAACAGAATAAATTAGAGCAACAGAGTCAGACAGCGACAGAGAGGAGAGAAATTAAATATTTAAACTGGTTAGGCATCTATCCCTCTCAACATTCCCTGCTACTCATCTCATTTCCACTTTCCTCTAGAGCTGCTCGCAGATCATTCCATTACCATAAAGTCCATTAATATGATAATTATCTGAGCTATGCTTGCGTTCATTGACCAGATTAGCAGTAATTATGGGGTTGAGTTGGTGGAGTGTCCTTTAACCGCTGGGAGAGAAGCAGGAGTTACAGCTGGATGCATGCAGAGGAACTTAGACCTGCGGAAAGTACAAATGCAAATGAACGGAGAGCTTCGAAATCAGATAGCTGAGTGTAGTCAGATTTTAAGCTTTGAAATGTGCAACCAAAACCAGGCACCCATCAGGAGGGGTTATATGCTAAGTGTACTTAAAGGTGTATCCCTTTAAATAATTAAATATTTTCTAGACTGCATACCACTGCACTATGACTGCCTTAACATTTAATATTTGATGAGTTAAGTGTGCTCTGTTGTTTTTGATATGTCTGCATTCATCTGGGCACACCATTTCCTTTTTGTGACAAGGTGTCTGTGTGTGTTTTGCGTGTTTGTTCTTGATTTAATTGTAAGCTCAAAAGCATGAATCCTACGAATATAGCACAGCATTCTAAGAATATGCACCATTTTTTCCTGTGTGTGTATGCATCAAAACCTGTACTGTTAATGCAATGTTGATTTGGGTTACTGTGACATGTGTATTGTGTGACCACTACCAGCAATTAAAGATTCCCTCCAGACATGTTTTAAGACATGCAAAAAAAAAAAACTCAGCTTAAAATAATATGTGGGACACAAGATGTCTCCTCCTTCACTGTAAAGTCCATTCTCAGTGTTTGTGCACTGAAGGCTTCAAGTTTCCACATCACACTTGTGTTAGTTGCATACTGGACCATGATTGACTTCCAAACTAGTCATGATGTCACAAATAATCTCGAACGAACACGTTAAACTGTGATTTAAAGGTGAGAACAAAGAAACTTTCCTCCTTCAGCAGATGAATGTGAAAACAAACTGCACAGACATCGTTCTGCTCAGAGAATAGAACAACATCACATTGATGTAACAATAAACAAAACACATTTTTGGCCAGAAGGGGACTTGGGCATGATTGGGCATGTTGTCTTCATGTGTATGTTTTCAAGAGATTCAAGATTCAAGGGTTTTTTTTTTTTGTTTTTTTTTTTTTTACATGCACAGCAACACAGCAGATGGCAACATTGAAGGCAGTGAAATTTGGCTTCTTCAAGCTTTAGTTCCAATTAGAGTGAATAATAAAATGATAGAGAAGAGGAAGATAAGAGAGAGATGAATTAAATACAATATATTGCACATTGGTGCAAAGGTGTGGTATTGCACGTAATACTTCTGATAAAAATATAAATATTGCTTAGTAGGGAAGAGTGTGTGTGTTTGGTGGGAGGTGAGTATGTGTGTAAGAGAGGAAGAGAGAGAGAGAGAGAGTGAGACTGTGTGTGTGTGTGTGTATGTGTTACAGTCTGATGGCTTGTGGATAGAAGCTGTCTCTGAGCCTGCTGGATCTGGCTCTCAGCTTTCTATACGCTTGTCTGATGGTAGCAGTAAAGAGTCTGTAGCTGGGGTGGATGGGGTCCTTGATGATTTTTCCGGCTATCCTGGTGCTCCTGCAGTTCAGAGCTGGTGATGCACTGAGCAGCTTTGATGACTCTCTGCAGGGCTTTGCGGTCCTGCTTGGAGCTGCTCCCACACCAGGCCGTGATGCAGCCAGAGAGGACACTCTCAATAGTGCATCTGTAAAAACTGCAGAGTATCCTCCTGTGCATGCCAAACCTCCTCAGTCTCCTGAGGAAGAAGAGGCACTGGTTTGCGGTCCTCACCACTGGCTCAGTGTGAGTTGACCGCTTCAGGTCCTTGATATTGTCAGCTATCTACTGTAATTCACAGATGGTGTGTAGCATGTCAGCTCATCTATGTGTACTGGTGTGTTCTCACCCTCACATTTACTTGAGGAAGACGGTCAAAATGTTGTCATGTCCATGCAGAATTAAAGAGGAACTAACAACGAGATAGCAGTGGGCTGGTATTTTTCTCATGCAACTACTAATTAGGAAAATTCCAAATGTTAAAATTAAGTGCATAAAAGAGTATATATGCAAAAGAACAGGGGTTTATGCTGTCTTTCAGCCCTACTTTGTCTCAAATGCTTGCCCTTTATCTGAATGCTTTGTAAAAAGACAGAGAGCAAAAGAAAAGCTCTGTCTCTGTCTCTGATTAAAAAGCGGAGTAAGAATTATGCTGACCTTTGCCACAGCCAGCCCTCCTGACCCCCCTCCAATAACCAGCAGGTCGTAGTCATAGTGCTCCAACGACGGTACGGTCTGAGAGTCCATGTTTCAGCGTTACAAGCCCGAACTCTGAAAACCGTCCTCTGGTGTTAGACCTAAAAGCACAGACACACAAAATCAAAGCCACAAATACCCTCAGTGAGGAGGGACTTTGGCCCCTGGGCTCTCTGGCAGCAGTAGATGTGGATTGCGCTGAATGACGTGAGCTGACAGGCACTTTTGATTGCCAATACTGAGGTTTTTGGATGACAACTGTAAAATTTTTATGTCAAAATCTGTTATTTCTTACACACAAATTGCAAGGAAGTTTTGTTTTTGTGTTTCCTGACTTCAGATTGTAAAAATACATGCAAAACATAATCACAGTGTTATGGTGTGGAATCCAGTCAAACTGACCATAGCACTCATTGATCACTTAGCAAAATAAACAGTATTGAAAATGAGCCATAACTACATCATATCTACCATGCCAGACATGCCACTGAATTATTGACTTTGAATGAGAAATTCATATTATAACTACAGTGTATTGACCAGAGTTTGACAGAGACACAGAGGGGTGATTTAAAATATCCACAGTAAACTGCAGCCAGTGAAAACGAGTTTTTGTTTGTTTGTTTGTTTTTTTAAAAGAAAGAAAGCCTGCAACGTTTATAGAAAAGAGCTTTCAATCATTATTGTCACGGTTGCAGGGCGACATCTTGTGGTGAAACTCTCCAATATCAACTTGACTTGAGCATTTTCAACTCAACAGCTGCCTTTACAGAGTTAACTTGGGTTGAAAACACGGTATCATTAAAAACACAACAAATAAACAAAGTCAGCTATATTAAATGTACAGATTTAGTACCGTTAGCAACAAACTGTGAAATACATACACCCACGGTGACTTTTGTTGGCAGTAAAAGCTGTTCAGGACAAAACATTTGCTTCTATAAAAAAAATTACTGAGGTGACGTGTTAACGCTTTTTAGCTGTTTTAAAAACAACTCGCCTAATTGATCGAGAAAATACGGGATACATATGCACACACAGCCGCTGTTTAATGGTTTACTTCGTCAAATTAGTTTCTGACATTCAGTAAAGACGCTGTTTGCTGACCCTTCGATGTATCGCTTTAGGCGATGGGTGGAGTGGGAACTTTTATGGGAAAAGCCAGACAGTTCTCTTGGAAGACCAGCGGAGGGAGGGTGAAACATTTACGACAAACCTGTTGGTTTGAAGAGATGCGTTCCAGTGCTGCCATAAATGTAGGAACTATGTAAACACCAAACAATGACTAAACGACGTGACTAGGAAAGAGCAAAAATTTGCGATATTATATTATCACTATCGAGTTGTCATAACGGTGTGCTTAGTGAGGACGAATCTACATCAAAAAGGTGTTGTAAAAGTTCTCTATTTAATTTGACATAAAGTTTGGAATGGTGAATGCACGTCTATACGTATTTTCTCATTCTGTGCTTACAGAATGCAGTAACTTTTTGTTCTGCCATTACCGTTAAACTAAAATAGTGACTAAAATACACACGCTTTTACTCGCCTATTAAAAATAATTGAAGTACAAGCCATGTTTACAATTTCATAGATACGAATAGAATGCTACATCCCACTTCTGAGCTGGCGATGAGTCCCTGAATGCAGCGCGGCCCCCTCCCGGTCAGGCGCAGTAGTGCAGCCGCGGCTCCGCGCTGGGACTGGTCCTTTCGCAGCCATTTTCTGTCCAACCAAACAGCCGTCTCAGGAAGGTAACCAACCAGGGCTTCATTGCAGGTTTGTGCCTGGCTCCGGCCAATGATTGCTAACCGATTTCTCGTTAGCTCGAATGGAAATGTCCGTCTCTGTCTGATTTTTTATTTGTTGTCTGCGTGAATGAGGGCTGCTCATCAGGAAGTATCCGGCGGGCGAAACTTAAAAAATGACTGTTAAACATTTCGGCCGCGGCCTCGTCCTCCTCTGTTGTGTACGACAAAGAACAGGCCGACACAGACTCTGCAGGCGCGGGTTGCAGTTGATTTACAATGAAAATGTGTCTAAGGGAAATATGTGCCTGAATAGGTTAACTACAGAAGGTAACATCCAGCTGGACAGCCTCTTTTCATTATGCTGAACTCGGTAGATTTAATAAAACCCGTGGCTGACATCTGTTAGCATACGTTAGCTATAACGTTACACAGATCAACGTAAACTGTCCTCACCGCGGGTTTACAGCTGTCAACCTAACACGTTTTCCCATTTAAGTTACAGTACTAACGCACCAACACAGCAAGCTAATGTTAACTAGCAGTCCCAGTGTCCTTAGTGTCGAGCCAAAATCAAAATTTCTCGTCAGAATATATTTCTACGAGCCTGCTAACATATTTCATCAAATACAGCCTGCGTGTAATATGGAGGGGGGGGTTATATTTTGTCGACCCTTGGTAATGTATCCCTCCTTTAGAAGAGGCTACAACGCTAGCATACATTAGCGGGTATCTTTCGAAATGGAAACACATAATGACCTTAATGCAACATTTGGCACAATACCAGACCCGCTGCTCTGCCAAGTCAGTGAGCTCATGAACAGGGGGCCCGGCTGCTTCGTTACGTGAACACGCGCGCACACAGACAAAGCAAAGCACACACCGGCTCTTTTTAACGGATAACTTCTAATTTAAATTTAAGATAGGCGACTTTGGGGTAGATGGCTGCAACTATTTGTTGGATTCACGTGTACGTTGTCAGAATTATATCAATTTTCAGTTCTGGGTGACATGGAAATATTTTTTTAAAAAAAAATGTTTACATCTATCTAGATGTGTGTTAATCCCATGTTGTGTGTTTCAAGTCCGTTGTATTGGACAGAATTTGCATGGTTGTAGCTTTTGTATGGAAAACTGATTTGCCAAACCTTATTGTGCAAAGCAAAAGTTTTACATAAAAATCAATACTGCATGAAAGGACTGGCATATATTCCAACCACAGTGTGATAGTTTTTTTCTTTAAATTTCAATGCATGTGTCAGTTTAAGTGTCAGAAACCTCAGATGTGTTTATTAAGAATGGATGATGAGGTTGTTTGCCCCAACTGGTCAAAATAGTTGCTCAAAACAGATACCCATGCCTTCCATATGAATTCATAACAGTGTCACCAGCATGTATAATTTGTTGTGGATGTAATCTATATGCTTCAGAAAATACTATACTGCCTAAACAGCACGTGACAGCACTGGATGCAACTCAGCTGATGTAATACATGCACAGAAGTCGCATGAAATTTAATATGCTTTTTTTTTTTTGCAAAACATTAAAAGTGTATTTTTAGAGTTTGTATCTGTGTGGGAGTCGTTGGTCATCCACCCACAAGTGATGTTACTTTCAGTACTTTGTTTTGTTCTTTGTGCTTGAAATGATCTAGGTCAGGCTTTTCAAAGTGTTGAGTCCACAGCGTGGCTACAGAGAAAAACTACAGCTGCTATTATTTATTTCATTTTTCAGTTCTGAGTTTAGTAACACAGCCTGGCGTTGAATCCCAAAGGGAATCTTTGATGAGTGTGTGTGTGTGTGTGTGTGTGTGTGTGAGAGAGGCAAGTAGAAATATCTCTCAAGTCAGGTGTGATTCCACTTGCTTGTTACATGCATGCTTTGCAGGTATGCCTCCACAGCTTCAGACGGTGTGTTTGTGTTGCAGATGGACGGAGACAGTTCAACTACCGACGCCTCCCAGCTGGGCATCACTGGGGAGTACATGGCATCTGGTCACTATGTTCTCCAGTCTCAAGATGGTGAGAAGCAAACAACATATCCAGACAAATAAACCACCAGCGTTGTGTTTGAGCTCACACTCATGTTTGTTTTCTGTAGAGGATGCCGATGACAGTCTGAACGATCATGAGGAGGGTGGTGTGAAAGAGAACTACAGGGAGCAGGACATCTATCTTCCTATCGCCAATGTGGCTCGCATCATGAAGAATGCTGTTCCACAGACTGGAAAGGTTTGTGAATAATCACTTTCATTATGAATATTTTATGTTAGCTTTTGTGCATTCGATTTGGTATGACGGGGCTATTAGAACAAGGTTTCTCATAATAGCAGGAGGTATAAGAGTTTTTTCATTCTAACCTTTTTTATGTATAAAATTCACAAAGTAAATCATTTTGTGGTACCCTAAGGTACAATGTGTTTGTTTACAAGTGACAGATGATGGTCACCTTTTAAGAAAGTTTAAAAAATGTTTTCCTGTGAAGCTCAGAAGGATTTTCCTTCCTCTTTTTTCTCCTCTTCTTCTACGGGTCGATTCATACTGTTTTGATTTTGCTTGTCGCTGCATTTCCCAAATCCCTCCCACTGGAGCTTTTCCTACTGCTCCTCTTTATGAACTTGTCTGAGCTGTGTGGTGTACAGTGAGGTTGACAGTCAGTTTATTTATTGGACAGTGGGGCAAAATGTTTTTATCAGTTGTGTAAAAATTCTAAGCAGTCTGTTAGTAGTTCACTTACTAAGCTTGGCTCCCTCCGGTGTATTTTCTGTTAGTACCTTTGATCATCTGAACCAGGGATACGATGTACATGATGTCAACCAGCGAGAGAAACACCGCCTCTTGTTTTTGTAAAATCAGTTTATTAAAAAAAACATGCATTTTTAATGCTGTCTGATATAAACAGACTTTTTTCTGATGAAAACTGCTCTGTGGACTGTGAGGGAAGTCAGTGTCATGGAAATACTCACATTCTGATTATAAAATAGAAAACCATTCACATCAGTGATGAAAGGATGATCTTAAAATGCTGACGATCACCCAAGTCAAGGCATGTTTTTAGTCAGACAAAATGGAAATACTTTTACAAATACCAGAAATTGCAGAGAACTGAACATACAACAAGCACGTCTTTATTGCTAAAAGCCTAAAGCTATTTATCCTGAGTAACAGATGATCATCATTGTTGTAGAAAGTATAAAACATGTTGTCATGTGGAGCCTCAGAGAAGGATTTTTCTCCTTCATTGCCAGAACAATCAGTGCTTTTTACTTTGCTTGTCAGTAATTTTTTTCTCGAACCGGCCTGTAGGAGCTGTCTCTAATACTCTCTAAATGAACGTTTGTTTTGTATTAATGTCTTTTTATGATTAGAATTGTCACTATGACACCTACAGCTGTTAAAACATGACGAATTGAGGGTTATGAACCCATTAGGGGCATAATGAATTAAGTCAGTTAACGACAATAGTATTAAAACAAGAAATGGGAATATAACAAATGCTTCTTTATTGCCAGAGGCCTGAGGCTAATCATCCTGAGACAACTTCCTCTCTCTAATGTGTGTGTGCATGTTTCCCACAGATTGCGAAAGACGCCAAAGAGTGTGTGCAGGAGTGCGTGAGCGAGTTCATCAGCTTTATCACATCGGAGGCGAGCGAGCGCTGTCACCAGGAGAAGAGGAAGACCATCAACGGGGAGGACATTCTGTTCGCCATGTCCACGCTGGGCTTTGACATGTATGTGGAGCCGCTGAAGCTCTACCTGCAGAAGTTCAGAGAGGTGAGATGCAAACCAGGGCCCAGCCACAGTTTATACTTGATGTCACCACATGAACGGCAGTTGTTCCAAATATGTATTTGTGTATTCTTTCTTTTTTCCATCTGATTTGCTTATTTTGCTGTGCTCACATGTGTGATATTTTCTGTCTGTTTCTGCT
The DNA here is from genome assembly GCA_038419695.1 of Scomberomorus guttatus. Classification (NCBI taxonomy): domain Eukaryota; kingdom Metazoa; phylum Chordata; class Actinopteri; order Scombriformes; family Scombridae; genus Scomberomorus; species Scomberomorus guttatus. The sequence continues at coordinate 20,207,666 of CM076466.1, read as the reverse complement.
GCTCTGGTGTTTTTCCAGGCAATGAAGGGGGAGAAGGGGATGCCCGGGGTGTCGGTGGGTGAAGGCCTGGGAGAGGAACTGACAGACGATAGCTTCAGTAAGTGGAACTTCAGTAGAAGTGGTTTGTCTCTGTCTGTGGTCTCAATCTGCTCTTCATTGTTTGAAGTACAGTCTCATTTAAAAAAACGTTTTCTCCCCTCATCAGCAAATCCACTGCCAGCTGGGATTATCACAGCAGATGGACAGCAGCAAAACGTCATGGTGTACACCACCTCATATCAACAGGTAAAACACACACTGAGGCAGCAGCTCGCAGCAGCACTACAGTCAAGTTCCTATACATTAGGACTGGGTATTTATGATTTCCCAAATCCATTTGATTTCCAATTCAATTCAGTATTGATTTGGTTAGAGATATTTCAGTTACAATACCAATTTTGCTTGGATATGAAAAATATTCTCAGAGAACTAATGTTGTAAACAAGGAACCCTCTACCTGGTGCATTATTAAAAATATTAATGTTCACATTAGGAATTGACCCTAAAGCAGTTACATTAATGTACTTATTAAACATGATCAACACACTACAGTAGTCAACACAATATAGTGCAACTCTACAGACTCTACAGTCAGTGAGTATTGAGTGACCAGATAAAAATAGTGCAAGTGCTTTCTTTAGTGCAGAGGGTGTCATCTGGACACAGTGTGTTATTACTTTTAGTTAGCATGTCAGGATTATATCTACAGTCACAGATGATAAGTCAAGTACTGTAATGTGTACATTTCAACAGGGTAAATGTAGTGAAAAGACAATCTGTACAGCAGTCTGGGCTCTGAGGGGGAGAGAGTGAGTTAGAGAGGTAACTGAAATGCAAATGCCTTCTCCAGCGGGGTTTGTTTCGGACATTTTTGCAGATTGCATATCTGGGTGACGTCTCGTTAAATGGTTTCGTGGAGATTTGTGGCATTTCCACAATATTTCACCTCCATGCACATTTAAATATGACTTTGCTTTTGTCCAGCTCTTCTCTGTATTCATACTTTTTAAGTCCGAAATGCAACCAGACATCTGCCTTCGGGCTTGTCGGTGCGTTCAGTGGAGCAACCATGATTTTTGATTCAACTGAGGTTCATTAGTCCCTCACATGGCCAGTCATTGCACGAAGAACCAAAGGCTGGCCACACAAGACTAACAGGGACTGTGATTATGTGAGCGCACTAAAGAACTTTACATGATATACATACGTCCTCTGGTCATCACCAGCGTGGGCTGCGTTTCCCAATACTTGACATTGATTGGTTTGTAGACGGGCGTGTGTCTGACGGCAGCGTGTTGTCAATTCGGTGGGTAGTCTTCTATTGTCATTTTAATTAATGGAGAAAAATGAATGAACAGATTTATTTCATTGCCGCTATAATAATATTATAATGGCATTACTACCAGCAGCACTAACTTCAAGCACAATACTCGAGACTTGTTCGAATTTGTCCTTCTCATTTGTCACCACACTGCTTCTTCTAATGGCATTGCGCACCTTTGTAATATGCTGCCACAGTTTCTTTATCTTCAGGTGGCATTGTTCTCCCGTCCTCTCATATCCTCCCTCTCTCATCCTCTCCGGAAATACCTGGAAAGTGTCAGCATGTTTATGAGTTTTTTCCAGTTGACTTTTTATAACATCCTCGGACCATACTTCAGTTAAAAACTTAGTCTCCTCCTCTCCCATTGTGCTACTGTGCCTCATTTTTCCTTTATCCCGTTCTGACAATAGTCTGCCGTAACTTCCTGTAATTGGTCAGAAAATCCAAATTATCCAAAAAAAAAAAATTCACACTAGAAATGAACCGAACCATGTGTTGGAAAAACCAGGGCTCAGATCTGGAATAGTATGGAATAATAATTCCCAGAAATAGTTTGAATTTAACACTTTCCTTTTTTTAGGAGATTATCTGTTAAATGTCATCTAAAAGAGTAAACTTAATCTCTGATCTGAACTCTGTTGCAGATTCCCACTGTACAGCAGATCCAGTTTTCATGACGAGGCCTTTCTCCGAGCCTGAACACAGCGGCCTGTGCTCGCCAGATGACCTCTGACCCTGCCACAGGGTCAGGGTTATCAGACGCACAGGGAGGGAGTGGGGTGGCGTCTGCTGAAACCCTCATGTACAGAGAAATCACTACCTGTTGAGTAGAAAGTGTAGTTTCTAGTTGTGAGGTACCAAATGTTTTGGAGTGCATCCAAACCAGCTGGGAAATGTGAGGCTTTTAAAGGCTAGTGAGGCTTATTTTAAAGGCTAGTCTTATTACATAATTTAGTGTTGGAATTCTTTTTGTGCGTGTCTGTTAAAGTGTTTGCTTTTATGCATATTTTTGTTTCTTTGGGGAGGGGTGGGAGGTAGGGAATGGGGGAAATGTTGTATTGGAAGCTTATTTTTAACGTCTTCTCTCTTTGAACCGAGAGAAGCGACGTTGTTACTGTCACACCAGATCACGCAGCTCTTTTGTAAGTTCACACAATTTACCATGTGCTTTAATGTTATGTAAATCCTTTGAATAAAAATTCAGAAGTGATGTGTAAACTTCCACCATTTTTATTTATCGCATAAACAACACCAGTTTGAACAATTTCATATTCATTAAACTTGAAGCTGTATCTTTTCTCTCTGGTGTCTCTAGTATTTGTTTGGAGTATGATTCATGCTTGCAGCTTCTTCTTGTATTCATCCATGTACGGCTGAACTGTCCTCCAGACCTGACAACAGAAAAACACTCAAACCATGAAGTCATCATTATATGACACTACACATGTCCAGTAAAATGTTAATATGGTACATTAGGTTTGGGGCACACTTACTTTTTGCTGTCTGAGGAGTGTGTGAGCAGCTTCTATGTCAGGACTCATGATACGGTCTCTGTGCCAAGGACTGGAGGGACAAGGGTTACTCAGGACATGCACATACAGGGTATCTGCAGGTCTTATAGAGGCTTAAACATTGAAGTCAGTTTATTCAAAAGAGGCTTTAAAAGCTGTTAAGTCTTAAATATTTTTCTTGCCTGCCATCTTGACAGTAATGTTACTTATAAAAGGAGGATTGTAGGTCGTATCATCCCTACTGGTTTTCTATCATACATTACATTCTACTGTATGTGGTATTAAAAAGGTCTTAACTTGGTGAAACCTGCAGAAACCTTGGCATAACATTCTGACCAGACAAAGCTATTTGTCTTTGTGCTATGTGCAGGACAAATGACAACTAAACTTCCCACTTATAGGCAGAAAAATCAAGCTTCTCAAACATGAAGATTTGCTGCTTTTCAGTTTGATATCATGGTCAACTGAACATTGATTGTTGGTTGGACAAAAAAAAAATACATTTTAAGACATCACCTTAGGCTATAAGAAAAATTGTGCTAAGTATTATTTTACTTTTTTTTCTCTTACAGTTTCAGAGACCAGGTGATTCATGATTCATCAAATTGCAATGTCATGTGATAACACACTGCATTAGGGAGTGAAATAGTGCACATTCCAGGTAGAATATTTTGTAGCTGGTGCCAATTCAGTATACCTTACAGTTGGATGGTGTAATACTGCACCTGGACTTTCCTTCAAGTTCTAATTTCCGATTGAAGCCTACAGCAGCAGGTCCAAACCAATGCATTGTGGGTTTTTACAGAGGGCTATCTTTGGACACGAAAGTGTGTCCTTACACTTACAGAAATTTGACAGTGTTAGCTACTGCGTCAGTATTGAAGTTGGAGTTCTCTCCATTTGCAGTAGTTACTTCAATTATATACATACATAAAGACATTTACAAAAGTCTGAAATAAAGACAAAATAACACTGATGGAACAAAATGTGCTTATTAGATAAAGTGTTACATATATGGATTTAAATGGACTAATGTAAAAATATACATAATATATATGGAAATAAAAATTGTAGCCTAACATAATTTTTTAAAATTTACAGTGCATGTAAACTGTTGAATGCAGCAACATGGACAGCAGGAAAAAGACTTGGATAACGGGTGGAGACAACAACTGAAATTTATCAGTTCCACAAAGTTTTTTCAACATTTTTGAACTGATGGACCCAGTTCATGACTGTCTTGTAAAATTATTAACTGTCATGTTTGGAAATTTATGTTACTGTTAAGATTTTAAAGTCATCATGTAGTCCAGCTCAGGTATATGTGCTAAAAGCTGAAAACTTCAGCAAATACCACAGAACTATCTGGAACGGTAAGTCTCAGGGTGAACTGACACTTGTCTCACTGTCTCACCTGACCACAGAGCGCAGCAGCTCATAGACCTTCTCCAGAGGAGTGGTGGACTTGAGAGGACGGAGGAACTCCAGAGCCTGGCAGGCAGCCAGCAGCTCTATGGCAAGCACTGCAGGACAAAAGCACACGTTCATCTCCTTTCACAGACACATACTGTGTATACTGTTTACCAGTGTTTTCATTCTGAGCCCAGTGGTGTGTCACCTTGCTCCACATGCTCCACTACTCTCAGGGCTTTGCGAGCAGCCCAGCCGCCCATCGACACATGGTCCTCTGTCGCTGCACTGGTGGAAAGGGAGTCAATGGAGGATGGGTGGCACAGAGCCTTAGACTCTGACACTGCAAGAACAGTATTTGAATTAATGCAAACTGCAGTTTAGAAGTCACAGAACTCAACCTTTAAAGGCAGAACATGTAAAAAAATGAAGATGACTAAATCCAAAGCAATTTGAGTCAGTTTAGGTTGATTTTCAATCCTGAAATATTGAATAGAAACCGGAGGAGGGCAGGAAAAACACAGCAATTCAAACTGCAAAGTTTGGAAAATTGGTGACAAACCTAAAGCGGCAGCAGTGCAGTGGGCGATCATGAAGCCAGAGTTCATCCCTCCGTCATTGACGAGGAAGGCAGGCAGCTCACTGAGGGCCGGGTTCACCAGCCTCTCAATCCTCCTCTCACTTATACTGGCCAGCTCATGCACACCTATGGCCAGGTAGTCCAGGGCCTGAAACAGCACAGATACACCACATATTCAACCCCAAACATTCACTCAAGATGACAAAAGCATTACACACCAAAGTGGAGGAGTATTTATCTGATTCCCAGAAAAAGGTCTGATAGTTTTGATTTCCTGTCAATGGGAGTGGGATATGAAACACTGCCAGACAAAGACACAATTTATGAGCATTTAGTGGCTGACTCAGTGTATGTCCTCTCGTATCCACATATTGTCTGCCAACTCAAACACCATCACCCAGACAGAGCAGGAGGAGACTGAGATAGAGGAAGATAAAGGATGATAAATCAAGCAGGGCTCTCATTGGTTACTTCAGTGTGACTTTACCTTGGCTGGATACTCTCCGTGGAAATTTCCTCCAGATATTGTCTCACCAGTTTCTGCAAACACCAGCTGGAGATGAGTTGAGGATTCATAAAGCACCAGTGTCTTGTAGGTTTTTTGTAGATGGTGAAACACTGCCTCCTTGTGGTGGAAATTATGTATTACAACCTGTAGGGGGCGAAATACCCTTAAAGTCCCCCTCCACTTTTTGTTATCGTTCCTTCAGGTGGCTTCACTGTGCAGAATGATGTATGTGCAGAGTTTGTTTTCACATTCATCTGCTGTAAGTGGAAAGTTTCTCTGTGCTCACTGAAAATCTGATTTTAAGGGGTGAACCTACGAGCATGATTAGTAACATCACAACTAGTTTTTAGCCAATCCTGGTCCATTATACAATTTACACAAGTGTGATGTGGATTTTAACATGGTAATTAATAATAAAGTAAATCAATAAATAATTAATTAAAAAAATTAAGTCATTAAATGCAGCAAATTTTAAGCGCCTATGCGTAGCATTTATTAGCAGTAAATACACTTTTAATAAATGGTTTACAACACTCTATAATGTAGTTGTAAGCAGATATAAGTATTTATTAATGTATTTGTAAACAACTATAACTCCTGTGGACATCCGTAAATGAAGGCTGGTGTATAAACAGATAACGACTGGCAATATAGAAAAACACAGTTAATAATCTAAAATATGTTTTCATAGGAGAGATTATTATTGTTGACAAATACTGTACATTAATAACTTAAAGAATTAAAGTGTTACTGTTTTTTTATTGCACACATAGCGGCTTTAATTGAAATTTTTTTTAAAAAGTCTTCTTTCAAGAGTGTCTCTTCAATAAAAATTGCTTATAAAATATATAAAAGGCCACATCCTGGAAACAACCTAAACCACAGCCTATTAGACAGACACAGAGATGTCGAAAACCAAACAAATATATTATTAAATAAGAATAATCTAATATTGTCAAAGAATTAATTCATGGGACTAACACATGAGATTCACATTATATCCTTTTATAGGCTTGTTTTGTTCTAATGAGGAAACCAGAGAGTAGAACTGCTTTAAAAAGAAGTAATATGAGGAACACGAGGAGCTGTTTTGTAGGATACAGGGTTGTCTGTGGCGCTGTTGAGCTCAGTGGAAATCACCTTGTGGACAAAAGCGATGGTGTCATTCACCACTCCATGAACCTGCAACAAGCAGAGAGAGCTGAGTAAAAACAATCTGCCTCCACACCCCTTCCATTACTCTCATTTTGCTATCAATGGTTTCAACTTCACGACTCCACCCTTTTCCATTTATCCTTCAGTCATTTGAAAAATTTTCAATCAGCCCATATGTGCTGTCCAGTAGAGACAAGGAACTTGCTTCCACCTTCTTGAATGGATCTAGCCATTAGGCAGCAGCGGTGTATGTCAGCACCAAGAGGAGCTGCGATATGACAGCTGTCTAGAAATGTTCTAGCTGAAATGAAATGACATCTTGAAACTTGCAAAGTGTATACTATTAATAAAACACACACACACACACACACACACCATACCTGCGGGATGCAGCGCAGGGTGTAGGCATCCTGAACACGTTCACATGATCTATGACTCTCTACAGGAAGAACATCATAAGGAAAACAGAAAGGAAACTATAAAACATTATGATTACACAAGTCATTGTTTTGTAAAAAGCCATTATTTATGTAAGTGTGTATGTGTGAATGTGTGTGTGTGTGTCAGAATTCTTGAAGGTGAGGGGTCAACCTGAGATCTGTGAAGGGAAGATTTCAGAGTCTAAGAGAGAGCGAAGCCTCTCAGCTACCTCCATCTGACCAGGGTGAGGTCTCACAGCATGGATAGCTGCAACACAACAATTACATTATTTACAACAAGTATTTGTGTAACCGAAAGTGAAATGAAAAAAAAAAAAAAAACATTTCTGTGTCATTTAAATCATTCAAATGTTAAACTGGCAAAAAGCTGAACTTGTGGCAGCGGAACAAACACTGACACCTTATAAAGGTGTTAGCAAACAGTTGCCTATTTACACATCCAACAACATTAGCATTCATTTGGAGTTTTGAAAATGTGAATTCTCTGAGGGTGTCACTATGAGTGACACCTTTCACATTACATGTAGTCATTTGTTCTATAAAATATTGATTAGGGCAGCTTTAAAGGCTGCTAACAGCTAGTTACAATGTAGCACTGTGCCTCGCTCATCTCATCTGTCAGTCATCATTCTGTAGTCTTAACTTGTTGACATGAAAATATTGTCATTTCTTAAATGTGAGTGAATAAATAGTAATGAGAACTTAGAATCAACCTGATAAATCAAGCTAACTAACTGTCCAAGATTGTGAGAATGTGGTCTTTCTGGTTGCTAATGCTCAGCTAATTACTGGGTAATGGTGAACTAGTCTCACTATTTTCATGTCTATATCCTGATTCATATGGGATTACAATCCTTGACTAGTTTATGTCCTATTAAAATTACCTGACCTCCCCTAGAGAATAAACCCTGTCCACTCTTTCCCCATAAAGGGTAGTTTTCTGTCCAGATTCTAAGCTAAACAGGCATCCACTACTGTATTAAATGTGAACACCTTGTTATTTTAACAAAGTTGAAACAATTATTTTGTTAGCATTCAGTAAAATGTTTGCATCTCTTAATCCTCAATTTGATCACAGCTTTCACCATGTTAGTGACATTTGATAATGAGAAGATGTGTGGTCATAGCAGAAGCAGTGCCACATAGCTCATGATTGGCTGTATGAAGAGAGGGTTGGAGCTTTTGAGGAAGCAGCCGTCCAGTCAAATCTCAGGGGAATTAAAAGACTTCTATAGATACCGCTGTGGAAGGCCTTTGTGGTGCCCTTCAGGGCTTCCAGAGTCAAGGCAGCGATCACGTCAGCTTGTCTGGCCACCCTCATAGCTCTCTCTACAGCCTCCGCCCCCAGAGACGATATCAGCTGAGTCCCATTGATCAAAGCGATTCCCTATTCAACAACCACAATCATCAAAATAATCCATATTAATCAACTGAGATTTAATGTACATCTACCATATTTGCAAAGCTGCATTAAAGGAAAACTACACTTTTTTACACTAGTTGAGTTTTATTGTTACAACTTGAGCCATCAGTTCTGTTGGTTTTGATATTATTGTACTCACAAAAGTAATTGCTGGGCTCTCGTACGAGGCAGTATGGACAAAAGTAGGTCCAACAGGACAACAAACAGACAAGTGTTCACACAATCTGACAGGTTGTAAACAAGCCAGCAGTTTAGCTAGATTATCTAAATCACTTTATTTGTAGGTAAAATTGAAAATGAGTATGCCAAAATATCACTAATAAGCCCTCATTGCACAGGAAAGTGTGGGAGTGTGCACAACTATGGCAAATTTAGTTGGTCAAAGTTGAACCAGGAAGTCAATCTGTAAGCTGTTCTGGGACTGAATGTATTATATTAATAGTGCTGGATACAATGCCACCACTCAGGCTTGCTGGCAATTTGTCCTAGTGGTCATACGTGCTACCGCAACAAAAAAAATCCCCTGCGGCCCAAAAAGCATTCCCCATAGCCCACCATTATAAAAGAGACGTCTGTAAAACTTTTACAGGTACAGGACACCTCAGACTCAATTATTACCCCTTGTGTTATCAATTTTTAAACCGTGAAGGTTTTATATTTGTAAAACATAAACAGAACCCGGGAAAAAGATGTTACGTGATGTCACTCTGATGTAAAGTCTATGGGCCTAGCAGGAACATGTGGTAGGTGCCAGTGACAAAAGCACTATGGTACGTGTGCAGTGGGCCGCACAACGCAGGAGCAAATGCAAAAGCTAGAAAACTTTCTTGGCTTATGCATTCAGCAAGAAATTTTCATTCATGTGAATAGGCGCCATTATTGAGGCCAGTATCCAGTTCGTATAATGCATCCACAGTGGTGGGTTATTACAACCTGCAAAGCAAGGGTTATGTGACAGATGTAGGCTTGCTTGTCTGCTTGAAGGAAGGTAATCAGTGAAGAAGTGCATAACACAACATGATCAAACACCCAATCAGTGTGGTCTATGATAACATTGTAATAATGGCAACCCTGTTGGTCACCTTGCAGGTTGTAGTGGTCCCTCAAGAGTCTTCCTGACGGACGATAATTCTACTATTCACCTTTGTTTTTTCTTCCAAATAAATTACTTACCTGGGGGTTTGTTTTCAGCCTGTATGATCATCTGACTATTCTTACTTTGGTGAGTAAATAACTCATGGAACTGATGACTAGTTTTAATAAACAGTTGTGAAGCCTACTACCTCCTTTGGTTTCAGCACGAGGGGTTTGAGCCCATGGCCCTCCAGCACCTGTAAAAATGACACCAAACATTAACATAATCAGTCAATCAATGAATCAAAATCTAGTAATTGGTTTACAAATAATTAATTCATGCTTTATAGATCAGTAATAAGGCTATGTTCACACTGCAAGCCCTGGTGCTCAATTTGTATTTATTGCTCAGATCTGTTTTTTTTTTTTGTTTGTTTGTTTGTTTTTTGGCTGTTCACATTATTTTTTAAATGTGGCCAATATCAGATTCCAGTGTGAACTGGTCCCAGTCCTGAACTGACCTGCATGGGCAAAAGAACAATAACAATAACAAAGACGTTACATGCAGCACGCTATTGAGACCACTGAAGTCAGCGTTTACGGTTTCATTTATAAGTTGATGTGCAGTGGAAGCCAGTGAATTCATGAGCAGGTGATAACAAGGGTGAGGAATAAGAGAGCCAGATTTTTAATTATGGCTTTCTGTGGAGCAATGGAGCTACTTTGTATGGAAGTATGTGTAGATGTGGAGTCAGGAGTGGTGGGATCATGACGTGAATGGTTTCACAAAAACAACATCAAAGTTGCATGAATTTTGATATGACTGTTCAGATTGAGGTCGCACTGCAAAAAATCAGACGTGTATCTGATTTAGTACCAGATTTGAAAGTGGCCCAAATCAGAACTGAAAAGATCAGATTCTATATCATTTGTACTGTTCACACTGTTATGAAAAAAACAGATCAACAAACCAACTTTTGAGTTGCCCCCCCCCCTTAAAGTATTACTCATTAGAAAGTGGTAAAAAAAAGACTTTATTAATTATTAATTAATTAATTATAATTATAAAAATGATAAAACTGAAAGGAAACTCACTGCCTTGGCATCCGCCCAGTTGCTCTGTACTGACCACATCCTGCCCTCCCCCATCAGGCCCAGGGTGAGGTGAGCCAGGGGGGCCAAGTCTCCACTCGCCCCAACCGTGCCCTTCTCTGGCACCCAGGACAAACATGACGCTGGACCACACACACGCACACAAATATCTTGGTAACCCTGCTATTTAGCATTGAGCAGAATATACACAATTGATAAATGCTTATAACTCCCTATAACACACTATAATGTAGCTGTAAACATATACAAATTATCTGTTTATATCTGGTGTATAAACAGATAATGAATAATTTACAATATAATTACAGTCATAAAAGATATATCCTTATATTTTATATGAATATGAAAGTTGACAATTGCACTCCATCCATTAATGAAGACCATGAGTTGCATCAGAAAGCACCAGAGGAAAGTAGTAAGTGGACTAGTAAGTGGACCTTGAGGTAAGAATTTGTTTTTATCAAAACTATTATTTCCATGGCCAAAATGAACCTTTCAGCTCAACATGTGTTCATGAGCTTTTAACAAATTTATGAACCATTCATTTGGACAGGTTGAGGCAGTTAATAAATGCTTAAAGACATACTGTACAGATTTTGTTAATGTGCGCAATCAAATGTTAATATGATGTCAGTTTTACTGGCAGTTGACATACTAGCTACACATGCTTCATAGAACTTGTAATTGTTGAAAAATGCATGTCCTTATATCTTACTGCTTGTAAATACTAAACAGGGTAGGTCAAAGTGAAATGTTCTGTCTTTACACGGGGAATTCAATCTAATTGACCGCGTAGTGGTCATTTAATGATTTTATCAGTTAGCTAGCTAGCATAAGATGACGCTAATGCTAAAACTTTTTTGACTGTTTCCAGCTGATTCGTTTTAAAATGAAAAGCCTGGTCTTAAATATGCACATGGTGGCTACGTATTATGACATGATTTAGTACTCAAAGACTGATGCTACAGCTGCATGTCCCAGGTAAAAAGTCAGCATCCTCATTGGTTTAGAAGCCATATAGGACACAGAAATAAAGAAACAGCATTTGTGTATTACAACCTAGAGCTAATTAACCCTAACACCATAGTACACTATTATTTATAAAAAATTCATTGAAACACTTAATAATGCTTGGATGGCATTGATGCTTACTACACACAAAAAACTGTGACAATAGTGTAGTTAGTTGTTAATATACCTCTTGCTTTTGGAAATAACGCTAGGTTACTGTACGAAGTAAGGTAGTTAGCCAGGCATGCTAACTTCTGCAGCTTACTTTACAACAAATACACACAGTTTAATCCATTCCTCACACTTTTCTTCTGTGTTTTTGGTTTAGGAAAGGTGAAAGAAAAAGACACCACCCTCTAAACTCTTTAGACACAAGTGTCACACAACATGCGTAGAAGTCCAAAGCTTGACAGGCCTGCCATGCCTTGTTACAGTTACTAAGCTATGATTGGACAATCATTGTTCGGGGGAGGGTTAGGTTTAGCAAACTCTAATTTAGGCAAACTTGTATTTTTTATTATGTAACAAGATAGAATAGAATAGAGTACAATGGAATAAAATAAACATGTTACCATTGAAGGCCTTGATCATAGCGTCAAGGGTTTCCATAGAGACGCCACTGTGGCCCTTCGCCAGGACATTGATTCTCAGTACCAGCAGCATGCGTGTCCTTTCTACACTCAATGGGGTGCCCACTCCTTCAGACAGAGACACACACACATCCACTAGAGGTGAGTATGTGATTGTACGGGGACTTGTTCTGGCTACTACAGTCACTGCTGCTCACATTTATAAAAGTGTAACCATCTGGATCGCATTCAGCTGTAAAAAAAATTGTATGTACAGTATGTGTTCATATGATCTTTGCCCTCAAGTCATTTATTGAAAGCCATGACTTGAGAAATGTTTTGCTTCTCACGTATAGTACACAGGTGTTGTATAACCTACCAGCACAATGAGAACGAACCACATTCTCCTGCAGCTGCCTGTACATGGAGAAAAGAACAGGCTAACTGTTAGTACATGCATCAGACAATTATGCTGAAATGCAGACACACCTTCAAGAGAAACAGTGTGTTTAATTATGAGGTTTTTGGATGTTGTTTTTCTCCAAGCGTGTTGATACCTGTAGTTAATAAGCAACCCTACTTACACAAGTTGCTGCTTTGGTATGAGCGTCTGTGCGAACTTGCCAAAACCAGTGTTGACTCCATACACAACTGCAGTGGAACATAATACACACTTTTGAAGTATTTGAAATGAGCCATTTATTTTTCAATTCTGGAACAAAGGGAGAGTGAAGAGAAACACCATACCTCTGTCTTCTCTTATGAAAGCATCAATAACCTCTCTGCTCTTAATGACCCTCTCCTCCGCTTCAGGTGTTAACTGGGATGGACAAAAAACACCAAAGGTCAATTTGTTTTTCTCCTTTGTCTCTCCTAAAGTCTAGGTGACATTTTCTCACCTTTATTTTGAACAAGCCTTGGCCCAAGCTGACCAGATCAGCTGTGGTCAGACTGTTGCCGTCCAGGGAAATGTACTGGTGGCAGTAACAACACAAGGAAACAGTTAGCTGCACAGAATATCTGCATTTTGATGTGGTAATTGTTTTTATTTTTAATCTACAATACTTGAAAGCATATAAACGAAACACACCCACCTCTTTGGGCTCTTGATAAGAGTGTTGCCTGTTTGCAGCAGGTTATGGAGGTATTTCAGTTCAATAAAAGATAAGGTGGTGAACATGTGTCTACACAGTTTTGTACAAACATTCAAGGTTCCCAGAGGATGAATCCTACTGACTTTGGTGATCCCCTGATTTTTTCCTTAGCGCCACCATTAGGGTTGTGGTTTTGAGTGAAGTTTTTCAAGTATTGAATGGATTACCCTGAAATTTCATGCTCTCCCTCAAGATTAATTGTAGTAACTTTGGTGATCCCCTAACCTTTCATCTAGTGCTATCATGAGGTCAAAATTTTAATTTGTCACATGTCAACATTTATGACCAAATTTAGTGGTCATTAATTTAAAGTTTATGCAAAACTAATGACATTCCCATCAGCCTCAGCTGTACTTCATGTTTAGTGCTAATTCACAAATGTTATCATACCATCGAATTATTATTTTAAAAATACATACAGTATATCAGATGCACAATAAACCCCTCACAAAAAATGGGGCTACTTTCATGCCAATTGGGAATATTTGAGGCTTTGATTAGGCTACTATTTGGTGTCAACCAAATCTGGCAACACTGATTCTGCATCCATAGGTTATTTCACTCATCTGAAAAGGGGTCCTGAGGACCCAGACTTTTTGAGGAGACTATAAGGGGTCCTCAGGTGTATAAGAATTAGTTTCACTTTGCTTTTAGAATACTACACAATGAAAGATTTGGTTACCACTCTAAAAAAGGTTCAAGGTTAGTTTTATTGTCTTGGATTGGAAAATTGAACAAAACATGAATTAAGGGAATTGCTGCAACATGAATATCACACATTACAATAAAAACACATTAAAAATAACACACATGCACACTAGACTGAGATAAAATAGCCAAGCAAATTAGTACAAAACTATTCACTATTCATTCTGTTAAAAACTACAAAACTTCTTCACATGCTTAAAAAACAAACACAAGATTCCCTTTGATGGAATCCACAGGACAGCATCCAACCAAATGTGTCTGTTTAAATGTTTGTAAGTCAGTGGAAGGATACACTGCTGTGGCCAGTGGAGAACAGGCATTCTCTGCTGCAAAGACTCCAAAAACAGAAGAAAAAAGTCTTATCAATCTCAGAAGTTGAGCTGTAAGTTATCTGTGCATGCAGATAGATGTGTTGGGGACCCTTACCCAACTGCACAAAGTCGTTGTCCTCCAGGACATCCTCTGCCCTGTCCTCGGGGTGCAGGAGCTCTCCACCCTGACACCTCAGCATGCTGAACTCCAACTTCCCATCTGATTCCTCCAGCTTCTTGGCCTTATGGTAGCGTCGCAGGGCCTCCAACCCCAGCAACTGGACAGATCCTGAGGGACCCCCAGAGGTCACCCTAAACCACTCACCCCGAACACACACAGACACACAGCGCATCCTGCAGAGAGAAGAAAAACTGGACAAAATGAGAAGGATTTGCAGAGGACTTAAGTCGGTCCCAGGTTGGTCCCAGGTCCTCCCACCGTGACTGGTTCAACCAGTCACTGTGAGAGGACCTGGTTGCCTGTTTGCATCCAGCAAAACATTCACTCAGTCCTTCTTCGACTCATTAACATCTTCCATTAAATTTTATCTCTTCTCAAAAATGCTGTCCTCATTAAATTTGAGGTTGGCTATGATTTATTTTAATATATGACTGTCAAACCATCGACCAAAACACTACCTTTTTAACTTGTAAATCCAGATGAGTTGATGTGTTGAAGCCTGAATGTATATGTTTTTTGGAGTCTTGCCAAATCATGATATCAAAATGACAAGTCCCAACAGAGTTTCCAAGAGTTTAGGGTAGGCAGGTATGAAGTGGGGTGACGCCAAAGAAAGCACATTCTCTTACAACTTTCAGTAGGCGATTAGGGCCTGAGCACGAAAGCTCTAGAGCCCAACAGTCCCTGGCACTGAAAGTGTGAGAAACCTATTATTAGAATTTATTATTCTCCTACACCATTGCATTTTTGAGGGGCTTTGGATGCTCGAAAACTCACGAAAATTGGCACACACATCTGAACTGGTGAAAATTGCAAAGTTCTATAGTGATTGGCCTTGAGCGTGGCTACCTTGCTCCATAGTGCCCCGAAATGCAGGTCATGCTGGGATAAAGTTTCTTTGATGTTCATGAAACTCGGTGGGATCATTGCTCTCATCAGGGTTTCAGCCAGAAAAGGTAGTAGGGGTGTTGTTGTGTGTAAAGGTGTTACTGGTGTTACACAGCGTTTGGGCATACACCAATTACATTACTTGCCCACCGCCCCCACTGTCATTTTGCTTTTTTTTAAATAGAAATAAAACCCATTTAGTTTATTTTCGTGTATCAGCGCCCACGTTCATCAAATAAAAAACTCTAATTTGTAAAATACTAATTTTGTTATCAGTACTTAGTTGGATGACGGATGCTACAATTATAAACCACAGTATGTTTTATCTAGATGTACAAAATTTGGAAGGCAGATGTAACACCTCCAGAATTAAAAAAATGGCTCTTGGAGCCATACTCTAAGCCCAACAGGAAGTCAGCTATTTTGAATTTTCTGTGAAATTTGTGCAGTTTTTGCCATTTACAGACATACTTTAACAAACTCCTCCTAGAGAATTAACCAGAGCAACTTCAAATTTGGTCTAAAGACCTTTGTGCGAAGCTTTTCAGTTTTCATGAAATGCCCTTGACGTGGCGTGCCAATCAATTTGCATGTTTCGCCATGAAACAAGTACATTGTCCAATCTGCCCCAGACTTCTCATGCTTGATAAGAGCCCAGGCCTGAACACATCTACATGTCAATATTGAGTCATAGTCATAGGGAGGCCTGATTGCATCCCCCACGTTTACATTTCACCTAGATGTACAAAATTTGGTAGGCACATGTAACACCTCCAGAAAAAACAGCCCCTTGGTGCCATACCCTACCCCCAACAGGGAGCTGGCCATGTCCATGTGAGGCAACCTCCAGTAAATATATTGCTGCATTAATAACTCATTTGTGAAACACCACCTACTGGCAACAGGAAGTGAAACCTAAATGACCCATAGCTCATTGAATGTTTACGCAATTTCCAATATGTCATCTCCAGCACCACATACTGCCAGTGGCCAATAATCCTGAAAATTCAGAGCAGTGTCAAGTGACCTTTCAGTAGCGATACCATGGCTGCTGCCCCCTCCAACACACGCAAGGTGCGAGGGCCCGTTTAATGCTGCTTGCAGTTTTAATTTAAGGTTGATGTTGATTCTGTGAAAGAGGAATAATATCATAAAAAGGCTTAAACCTATGATTAATCTATCCCAGTAACTAATATTGTTTATTATATTGTTTTGTCGTGCTATTGATGAACACTATTGTCCTACAATGTATTGAACAACATAATTCTCAATAAAGCTCAATATGTAATAAAAATGAAAAAAGTATATATTTGTATAGTATATTAACTGTTACAACAGTATATGACAATTAATATAA
The DNA here is from genome assembly GCA_038419695.1 of Scomberomorus guttatus. Taxonomy (NCBI): domain Eukaryota; kingdom Metazoa; phylum Chordata; class Actinopteri; order Scombriformes; family Scombridae; genus Scomberomorus; species Scomberomorus guttatus. The sequence continues at coordinate 20,190,910 of CM076466.1, read as the reverse complement.
TAGTTAATAGTGTATACAATTAGTATTTAGGGCACAGCAGTTATTGCATTAGCTTGGAGCACCACAGTGACCTATGAGGGACACATTATTTTGATGTTTATAACTTCATCATGTCTGAAAGTTTTTCATTCTTATTTTCTTTCTGTCTTCTGATGTTTGGTACACTGTAATGAATACCCAAGCCATGGCTGACAGTCAGTGTACTTTTTATCATCCCACAATCAAACCAAAGTAAATAGCAGAGCTGCCTGGAAGCTCCTTTTCTTGGTCACTCATTCAAAGTTAATAATTGTCTGTATTGGCCTTAAGTGTTTTTTTCCATCAAGTGTTTTGTTTTCGTTTTAAATATACAGTATGTGTAAGAAAAACCCTTTAAAAAATGGATGTTTTTGTAAAATGGGAGTCTCACGAGTCACCTTTACAACCTGACAGCGAGGGTCACATGCAGGCCTGCCTCTTGACAACAGGGGGCCCCAGGCAAGATTTTTTTTGGGTGCCCTCCTTACTTTGCCTGGAGCTGAGAACTATGAAATAAAACTATAAACTATATATATAGTTTGTAGGTTTATAGCTAGAAAATCTTAATTATAAAATAAGGGCTGCATTTAAAAATAAAATACATAACAGAGAGCTTTTTGAAAAATGTGCATCTTGAAATAAAGTGGATCAATCATATTGGGCTCTTAGATTATTTATTTTCTGTGCCCTCAGTTCGGATTTAAGTGGGTATTTTAGCTCAAAAGATTTGCTGTAATGTGCTTTGTCTCATAGTTACGCTTCACTATCGCCATGGTCTCAGAACATATGAGACATACTGGTTTTGAAATGCCTGTGGAAAGAATGAAACTTGATACTTTTCTCGGACAATGAGTTTTTATTGGAAAAAACATTTTAAAATGTTACAGTGAATACATTTCAGTTAGAACTGATTATTGAAAATGATGTTTGTTGTGTCTGTCTTCCTCTTCGGTATCTGATATTTCTCCAGCCAGACATTCTGATTAGAGCTGGTGGAAGTCTTTCGCTGAGCTTCAGACCCACATATTAAAGAATCTGAGGGAAAATTCTGTAATAAAAACTGGAAAGGAATTAATATTGATTGCATTGAATTAGTATTAATTGCAGCCTCCATGATCATCGACTGGGAAAGAGGCAGGAAAAAGGTGCATAGAGGCATGAGGGAGAGCACACAATTAAAGCATCAGAGCATCACTCTGACAAAACACTCAATGCAGAGTGAAAAACGAGAGACAAGAGTAGGGGGAGCTAACGGATAATTAGAGTAGTTACAATTAGAATTCAAATAAGTTCTCTTTCAAATCAAACATCCCAAGATATGAGTAGAACCTTTTTTTGACTCAAACGTAGCTTAACCATGTCATGTGATATGCTACTTCAGTACACTTGACTAGCAAATATTACTGGGCCAACTACAGAAAATTGCATATAACATAAACATTTAATATCCAGGAATTCACATTATAGACACTACCACTGACTATCCCTGTAACACATTGGCTACAATTTCACACATTGACCATACACAGTCCAGCCATATACTAGGTTTTGACCTAGTCTTGTCTTTTCTACATGTCTTAAACATAAAAGATGGAACATGTGATTGTGGAGGCTTTAAAGTTGTTTAAAGGAACCTTTAACGCAGCTGGGTAACAAAGGTTAACTCACGAGTAATGTAACTAATTACTTTCACTGTAATTAGTAAAGTAATGTAATTGCTTTTTTAATGAGTAATATGTAATTTGTAAGTGATTGCATTCTTCAAGGGACTTCATGTGACCCTCATCTTGCAGCTTGTAGTGATCCCTCAAAAGCCTCACTTGTGAAGTACTGCGCAATCTTTCTCTGTCACTTGGAACAAAACCTCCTGTACAGTGTCAGGTCCCTGACTGGATCTCTAGTTTTTCTCCCTATGTTTCTCTGTGTTCCCTGTGTTCCCCTGTGTCTTCTCCTCCCCTGTCTGTTTGTGTGTGGGTATGTGTGTGTGGTGGGCGCGGCTTCCCTGACCTGGCACTGGGTTCAATTCCACACCTGTCTGCAATCAGCTCCCAGCTCAAGTACTCTGGCTCTCCTTCCACTCATCGCCAGACTGTTCAGTCAGCTTACTGGTAGCTACTGTCTCTCTGCCGCTCAGTATTCGAGTTATTTTTTTTTTTGATCTCCTTGTGCCACTACTAATCCAGCTTCTCCTGTGTCCAGGTCTCCAGTGCCAGCTCATCCACCAAGTCATCTCTTGCTATACTGCTGCAAGCCCACTCTTCAGCTATGCTACACCAGGTTCACCCAGCCACCAGCCTGTCTCCGCCATACAACCCCTCTGCAGCCTGCCTGCCCCTTGCCATCGCCAGTCCCCCTCCCTTCTACCCTCCACAACTATGTTTGCTCATTAAAACCGTCTTATCTCATCCATCTCTGTTTCCGTGTCTGCTTTTGGGTCCAAAACAACCTCAGCCTTAACATACAGATTCCTATGCATTGTGTAAAATTCAACTTGTGTCCATTCTTAACAGTCTTTTATGATCTACATTAGTTTAAACACCATTTTGGGGTTGGAGGAAACTACTGTGATTCATTCAGTTCTTGCCATTAGTTGCTTGCAATCTTGGTCAATCTCTGACATTAGGCTTTATTGTACTAGCTAAATACCTCAATGTACATGTAATGTAAGTGTAAAATGTCATATTTCCTGTGGGTGGCCCCACCTCAGGGCCCCTAGGTTGGAAGTGGTCTCCGTCAGGCCCACGCCCACGTGGCTCATTTCCTCCTATAGAACTGCAGGGATCGCCCCTAGGCTTTTTCCCCGGGAAGCTCCTGTTGGCTGCTTCCTGAGCCGCTCCCATTCTGTGAATAAACAGCTCACTTCTGTGTCTGCCTGCAAGCTCGTACATCCCTTGACAGACAGACAAATAGACACACACTCTCACAATAAACTGGCTGTACATCGATCTTCTATCTGAGGAGCCATTCTCAACAACGACACAGCCTCCTCCCTTTCCTTTTCCTCCTTTTCTACAATGTTACCCATTTGTCTGTTCATCCTCCCCTCCACCTATTCCCTTGTTATCTAAGACTATAAACTATAAATAACAGCAAACAATGACAGCAGAAGTTATAGCTGTTATAGTTATGTTGTAGTTATACTGTGGCTTCCAAAGTACTACACATTTTAAGGAAATGACCATGATGCTAGAGGAAAGGTCACAAAGGTCACCAAAACCATTAGAGTCATCCTATAGTGATAGGACGAAACACAGTTATTTTAAATGGAAGCCAGCCATATCTTTAATGTGTGTAAATAGATTAAATTTCAGCTTGACCAAGGTGCTAGAGAAAAGCTCATTGTGTCTATAAGAATCATTTGCACTTAAGGGAAAGTTAAAAAGCACTAAAAACATCAGCACACAAAAATCTAGGGCGGAGCAAAGGTAAGAAAAATAACTGTATTGCCACATACCAATACATCAGTAAGGGGCAGACGTGTCAGAGTTTAGGAGCTGAATAGCTAAGCTGAGAGGTCCTAACAGGCAAACACTGTCTAAAGTCCTTTACCTGAATTTAAAGCAGTAATAAATTATTTTTGGCCACTTGGGGGCAGCACAACAAGCTGTAAATACAACATTGACATATCATCTTATAAAGTTGTTATGGCGAATGTGCTAGCAAACAGCTGCCTATTTACACATGTATATATATTAGACATGTAGCAACATTAGCATTGATTCGGGGTCATGTTTGTGTCCACCTGATGAACAAAAGTCCAATGTTCAAGTTTCTTTTAGCTCCAGTTGGTTTCCACCAACTCCGGAGAAAAGCTTTAAAAAAACATACTGAGAGTAGGCAGAAGTCACTTTCTGTGATTTGTGCTTCATGAGAAAATAAATGATTGTAGAGCTCTACTACAACCTGTGGAAATGTGCACACTTAAGAAGAAATGTGACTTTACATTCTTTTATTTTTACATCTTCCTGCAGAGCTTGACATCTTGGCACAGTGGACAAGGTGAAGGAAACACTTTCCTTGCACAGACGGATAGAAAGCGCACCTATTCAGAACTGAGCATCACATTTTTGCTGATGTTTGCCAGAGAAAGGTGAGTAGCAAACTATTCGATAGATTTCTCATCCAAAAAACAGTCTTATTCATTGGGGAACATTGTGGTGGACAGTCGATGTCTGCTGTGGATCTGGCCGACAGTTTGCGGTGTCAGTCGGGGATGTAGCCTCAGAGTAGTACCTCCAGATAAGTCTGTGTGTCATATCACAGGCAGATAGAGGTATCTGTCTGTCAGCTTGACCCCTACTGTCACTGATTCCTCTGAGGCTCCTTGGTCTGATAGCTTCCTCTCAGGCCTCGTGTCTGGAGAATGTTCCTCCTGCACACACACACACACACACACACACACACACACACACTAACAAACACCTAACCTCCATCCTTCCACTCCTTTCTTAGGCTATCCTACGTCACCTCCTTCCTCCCTTTAACCTTTGACCCCTCGTCCTCCCCATCCTTTCTGAAAGGGGAAGATGATTGTGTGAACTGAAGGAAGGAGGGTGAACAACAAAGCTTTCCACAGTCAAAGCAAAGGAAAGAGGCATTTGCTCAGAGCAGAACTCCCCGACGCTAAACTTTTTCCAAAACACACACACACACACTCACATGCACTTAATACTCCAGATGGAGCTCCACTTGGTACCAGGCTTCTGATAACAAGGTGTGGAGGGTTCTGCATCCTATCATTACTCTCATGTCATACCTCCTCCCACACGCTACAAACTGTGCAGAACAGAATAGCAAACATCGAAGAACATTCTTCTGTTGAAAGATTTGCAGTTCTCACTTCAGCCGTCACCGTATCAAATATTGTTCATCCCTGAAGCTAAAAAAAAAGCAAATATGTAAACAGTCAGGAGCTGCAGAGAGAGAAACATGGGCATAGGGTGGGGTCTTAGTTCTTTAAAAAATGGTGTTTATGCATATTTTGAGAGATTAGTACATTTTTGTGTAATCTGTCCAGAGATAGTGGGGTGTTAGTTAAGTTAATTCATTCAGTTTATAGAAATCTAACTGGTGGATCATGAGTACCAATTCATGCTGTGCAGCCAAACATCACTCAAACCCACAGAATTTATCGTAAATTTTAGTAGAATTTCCAGGGATACCAAATGTGTCACATTGAATTTGTAGGAAATTTTTATTATATAATGCACGAGACATCTAGAATATTTCCATTTGATGGGATGGTGCAGCCAGGTTGTCAGTCCACCAATGACTCTGATTTTTCATCTAGAACCAGTATCAGATCAATATTTCAATTTTTCCAATACTTTGGTTTATGACGAAATACCGGCAGACCAACTGACATTCCTATCAGCCACAGCTCTACTATTTAGCAACTGACAGCAATGCTAACACAAAACTAACTGGGCACTCACACCAAGAGATTCATGAACAGTAGCGGGCACTCTGGTCGCTGGCTGCTTGCTGCCAGCCCTCTAGCAGTCGTCGTGAGGGGGTGGGTCATTCAAGCAGCGCTGCAGACATCACGTTTGGTTGTGGCCAATATCAAGTTTGTAGTTGAGCTATTGGGCAGGCTGGCCGTGAACTTGACAGGGATGATAAAATATACAATTTTTCATGTTACCACTGTGTGTTATTTGTAAGAAAAATGTGCCTAGTCTATTTTATATTTAGCTTGTATAGTTATTTTCCTACACTGCATAGCAGGCCTAATCATTTACCATCCCTCCCATCTCTGAAACTTTCTTCCATATATCATTTTTTTTGTTTATGTCACGGTAAACAAACAATGATGAATCGTACAGCTCCGAGAAACCGAGACCACAATGATCAATTTCTCTTCTATTGTCAATATGGAATGGTTTGCTAGGAACTTTAGTACAAGTGGTTGCCGTGGGAAGAAAATCAAATCCTGATCTGTAGTGGTTGCTGCTTTAGTGGCGTTGCTGCTAATTTGCATAAAGTTAAATAAACTTAAAGTGCTCAACTTCAATTTGTTGCTCTTGGTGCTGGAATCGTACTGTGTCTGAAGCCCTTCGTAGGCAGCTTTCATTGAAAATGAATGACTGCTGGCTGCTTTTGTCGCTTATGAATCTTTGGGTGTGAGTGCATAGTATGACAGAGTGGTGTGAGTAAAACCCAATTGGAGTTTGATGTCTGGGTGCCCTGTCTGAAACTGTCTTGTGCATTGTGGCTTCTCTTTATGGTATAATTATTTTTCAAAAAGACTAGAGTCTATAGCCATGCTAGTGGCTCTGTGAGGTATATATAGCAGGTATAATGTTTACCATGTTCACTATATTGGTTTAGTGTGTTAGCATGTTAACATGCTAAATAGCACTAAAGACAAAGTACAGCAGAGACTGATGGGAATGTCATTAATTTTGCAGTTATTTGGTCATAAACCAAAGTATTGAACAAAATGACATTTTGACCAGATGATGGCACTAGATAAAAGGTCAGGGGATCAAGATTTTTACAATTCCTCCTCTGTGGAACATGAATGTGTGCACCACATTTCACAGCAATCCATCCAATAGTTGTGGAGATCACAAAAGTAATTAGGATTCATCATCTGAGAACCATGAATGTCTGCATGAAATTTTGTGTCAATCCATTCAGTAGATCAAGGGTTACTGAATCAGTAAAATCTTGAGGGTTAATCTTCTGGGCACCACGAATAGCGGTAACAAATTTCATGGCAATCCATAGTCACTCTGAACCACAACCTCATGGTGGCACTAAAGGAAAAGTCAGGGGATAACCAAAGACAGTATCATTGATCCTTGAAGGACCATGAATATTTGTACAAAATGTCATAGCATCCATCCAATAGTTGTTGCGATATTTCAGTCTGAGCCAAAGCGGTGGACTGACTGACCTACTGACATCGCAGTCCCAATCTCCATGCTACTTGCATGGCTAAAAATGCCAAGTGGACACATTATAAGTTGTTTTATAATATTATGAATTCCATTAACATGTTTTTATGCACATTTTGCTCTTGAACATAGTATCTGTACAGCTGGGCAGGATGCTACTTACAGTATGTACTCCTATAGTAGAAGTGATTGGGGGAAGGTGAGGGAGTTATGTCAGTTGTGTTTATACTCTCACAGTCTGATTAGCACTGATGAATGTCTTAGTGTGCGTGTGAGCACACATACATTACTGCCAGCAGGCATCTTAATTCCTGCAGCTGGTCAGAGGAATGTCATGTTAGCTTTAGCTGTGCAGAGTTGCTTGATCCAGGAGCTCATTCCAAAGAAAAAAGTCAATTCCTGCACATACTTGTTTTCTTCAGAATTGGATCTTCAGGGGAATTGATTCCCTGCACCACCAAAGCGACAAAGCAAGTGGTGTGCATGTTGCCTTCTACTCATCTTGATCCAGGAGGTCCTCACACATTTTACTCTCCATTACCTCCATGTGGCCTGGATGATCACTTCAACAGGCCAGCTGGATCGAGCACAGACTGGGTATAAGCACATAGACTGTATAAAAGATGTGGACGTAGCCACCGTGACGTACAACCATTGGTTTGTAGACTAAAATTTTGAAGCCTCGAGTTTGGTATTTTGGCCGTCGCCATCTTGTTTTTTTGGAGCCAGAAGTGACCATATTTGGACAAGAGGGTGGAGCTAACCCTAACACTAGTGCTAACTAGCTTGGTTTTCAAGGTGCATCCGTAATTCACATTAACTGTGACATTAATTTGTGTTGCTAATTTTGGCTAGTGAAAAAACAGGCTTAAAATGTACTTACTAGAAAAACTGAACAGCCAACTCCTTAGAGGGTTTTCAGTACAACCAAATGCTGAATGCTGAAAGATTTTTTAGGCGACCAAAATGTTACAATTAACTTTCATAAACTGAAAACACACTGTGAAATAGTGACAGCTATAGCTGTGAAATAGCGACAGCTACACCTATACTCATAGAATCTAGCCGTGCCCTAAAGTATACCCTGCTTTATTGTCTATTTTACTCTAAATAGGACCATAATTTACTAAATGAACACCATGCTGTATTGAACAAGACTTGAAAGTAGCGATTGAGACCAAAAACTCATTAGGAAAGTGTTTACTGAGATAATAAATCAACTGAGAAGTAGGGCCATTTTCTCATAGACTTCTATACAAACAGACTTCTTTTTGCAGCCAGTGGAGTCGCCCCCTGCTGGCGATTAGAAAGAATGTAGGTTTAAGGCTCTTCCACATTGGCTTCACTTTTCAGACCCAGGAATACCCCCTCGTGTACGCATCAGTGTTTCAGACGTACTAGTCAAGTGAGAGGCCTGAAAAAGTGACAGATGGAGGGACAGAGAGAGGGAAGGATGTGTCATGGAGCTTCCTGAATGTGACGGAGTTTGTTTGTCAGCTGTGACTCATGAGTAGGAAGGATGTTTTTCCATCCACTTTGATGTGAGAGACTGCTCATTGGCCTTTGCCACTGCAAGTTGGACCCATGACTACAACTTGAAGGCCAACACCAGTGCTAATATTTTGTGCTGACATTCAGTAAGACTGTCAGTTTTAGCGACAAAAACAAAATACAGAAAAGTTTGGGTACTTGTTTATTGACCAATCAATTTCTCTGACTGCATTTTCTCCATATTTATTGTGAAAACATGAAACTCAGTCTCTCCTTGATAGAAAAAAGCGTCACTTGGTATTTCATGAAAAGTTTCTCATTTTCCAAATTATGAAATCACTCTGGTCTGTCAGAAAGCGTGTTTGTCATGCAAATGTCATATACCAAACCACTGGTATGCATAAAATAATAAACACTATGTGGTTATGATTCCATTAATGTTTTAAGGCCGAAGTCTGAACAAATGTATAATAATCAAAAGATACAAAGGCTGTTGCCTCTTATTTGAAATTCCAATGTTGTAAAAATGTAAATATTCAACCTAGATTGATCTGTAGAATTTCAAAATTCAAAAAAGTACTGTATGTTTGACCTGTGTTGCCCTTGTCAATAAATGAGGCTATTGTTCTGTTGTTGTGAAATGGAGGAAACTATAGCAAGCTGTGCTGAACAAATAATCATGACACCAAACCATCTGAGAAGGAATGCTTGAAACTACATCACAGATGGAAAAATTGTGGATAAAGGTAAGGCTGTTTGCTGATTATTCAAAACGATACTGCTGTACAGTAACGTTAGCTTGTCATTCAAGTGAGGCAGCAGACACACCACAAATGAACGTTAATGCTACATTACTTACGCTAAAGTTGTGTTAAATTGAATAGTTTTCCTGAAGTTTTCAGGGTGGAAAACCTCCAAAACAGCATTTGGATCCTCAGGTAACATAAAAATGTTCCATTGATACCAAAACTGATGTAAGTCAAGGTTAGGCTACATTACTGCTGTTAAATGAGGAAATAAAACAAGACAAACCATTTAAAGAAAATTATTTCTCAGGTTTCAGTTTTTCTGGTCAGGGAGGAATATCCATCCTATCAGTAGTGGATGTCAGGACTGGCTGATGTCTGACTTGTCACACCAGGCCAGCTTTAGTCACCCTGCTGTGTTTGTGTGTAACGTGTGCACTGTTAGAATACTGCTGGCACCAAGCCGTGCCCTCTCATGTCCGGCGTTGGAATTCCTCAGCCGTGAGCTCAGCCGCTCCGTGCCGGCCGACACTCCGGTGGTTTTGTCCTCTCTGGGCTCGCGGCAGCACTCGCTCCCACCCTCGCCTCATTAGCCTGCTACAATGAGACGGGCATGCCTGGAATGTGAGTGCGCATTCTTCTTCGTATCTCCCAACTCCCCACCAGTAACCTCCTCAGCACCTTCTGGGTCTCCTTTAAACACTCACTGCCCTCCCCCCCCACCCCCCACCGCTGTCCTCTCTCCTCACACTCCTCCTCATTCACATAGCATCCCCCTTACACATCTCCTCTTCCCCCCTGTGGTTCCCCTCCTCACCAGGCTTAAGCCTCCCACCGCGGTGCTCCTCACTGTTTCTCTCCCAGGGTATCATAGCTTTCTGAAATGGTACCAATCGCAGGAAGATACGATTCTGATCCTCCCCATAATTTAGTGCATTTTTTGTATCTACTCTGAGCAGATTTATTGCAGCTACCTCTGACATCTTTGGAAGAGTGAAAGTTTTCTGTTCTTGTTCTATAGACTTTACCAAAAGTTGTGACATAACTCAATTTTTTCGTTCATTATTCAGGATTTTGTAATGTTGTCTGAGTAATGATGCATTCTTTCAGTTCATTCTTTCAGTAGCATTGGAAACTGTAATCCAAAGATAATTAGGGAAGGAAAAGGAAACTGATCCCAACGAAAATCAAATTGGCATTCTTATCCTACCAACACTGTTTTATAGTTGTTCTTTTTAAATATTTAACATTCTTATAAAAATTGTTTTAACTTTAAAAGTCTGCTACACATTTTCAACTTCCTAAAACAGTTCTAAAAATTCACAAACTTTAATTGAAAAACATCCTTTTTTTCCATTGGATCTCACTCTAATCCTAAACATGTACATTCCTGGATTGGTGCAACATCGGCAGTGATGTGGACGCTTTATGAGACTTTGATGGGAAAGAGGTAGCTGAAGCTTTAAGGCGAAGCTCTCAATTTATCGCTTGATCCACAATCCAACCCTCACCTATGGTCATGAGACTTGGGTAGTGATCCAAACAATGAGATCACTGATACAAACGGCCAGAAATGAGTTTCCTTCACAGAGTGTCTGGGCTCAGCCTCATGGACAAGGTGAGGAGCTCAGACATCTGGAAGGAGTTCAGAGCCAGTTAAGTTGGCTCCGGTCTCCCTGAGGAGGTTTTCCAGATACATCCAACTCGGAGGAGACCCCGGGACAGACCCAGGACACACTGGAGGGATTACATATCCCTCTGGCCTGGGAAACACCTTGGGGTCCAGAGCTGGAGGACATGGTTGAGGAGGATGTCTGGGCTACTCCGGACCTGGATAAGTGGTGGAAAATGGATAGATGTATGAGTGTCTAGACATTGAATCATTATATGTTGAACTAGATTCAAAGTTTCAGTGAAGATTAAGAGAGTGGTGAGTCATTGCCATCACATTGACAATAAATCTCTGTGGGGTTAGAAAGGCTACAATGTAACAAAAAAAAAAAAAAGAGATAAAGGCAGCAGATTTAGCAACACAGATTTAGATAAAAGCTATTGAGCAAGCTCTGACAATTGAGTGCATGCATGTGACATCACCATATGTGTATGTAGCCATGCTCCCATACAAGAGGCAAACATACAACACTCCAGCCAACGTATATGGAAGAAAATATGGAAAATACTGTTAAAATGATAAGATGTTGTGCAAACAACTGTAAAAACAGATTCTGAAAGAATTCAGGCAACAGTTTTTACAAACTGCACACAGTTTTCTGAATGAATCATGAAATAAAATCTCAATGTCTTTACAAACTTGTCCACAGAGGACCAGAATGTCCTTTGAAATCTTGGGAGTTTCATCAGGCTAACAGATGTTTCTTTAAAATTTATTATACAAGTTATGCCGCTGGGGCTGCTGTCCAAATGTCTGACAGGCTCAGACAGCAGCAGACTGTTGTGCCCAGAGGCATCACAGTCCTATCAGTGAACTAATGCGTCACTCAACAAGTAACTCAAAATAACGAACAGACAAATCTCACAGAAACACACACACACATATGACAGGCAGGGCTTAAACACAATATAGGAAAAATACCAATGAACAAACAAGCTAACATACATATGCAGAACATCTACTGACTCTCTAGAGTCAGACATCTACTATATATACACATTGCTCACACACAATTACACACCAGTCCTGAGATCACTTTGTGTAACTTTGCAGATCTGCAGTCCAAGCGTGACTCCTGATGTCGTGATCATGTGTTTGAAGCTCAACCTCTAAAGCTTTATTAATGACTCCTAACAGTTCCAGTAGAAGGAAACACCCAGGAAAACCTCCACACCCCTGATCTTATCTTGCCTATTTTTCCCCAGACTTCCCATCAACATGCCAGTGGAACACACATTACGCTGCCAAAAGCACAATAGCACTTAGATGTGTTTGTTGTTGCATTTTGCATTCTGAGAAAGATCTGGATTAAATCCAGTTGTGAGCCATCCGTCAAGAGAGATTTGGAGCTAAATGAATGGAGGCATAGTAGAAGTGCCCTGAAAGCAATTCCTGGGACGTTTGTGAATATCCGTCGTCATGGCTACAAGTGACTGAGTCAACTCGGTGGTTCCTGCAGGGCAACAATCTGGCCAAACTGCCCCACTTTAATCCAAAAGTCAAACACAACGCCAGCTGGAACAATGTGCCCATTTCTAGAGTGAATTAAACTGTCATTGTAGGCTAATGGAAAAGGAACCAATGAATATTCATGATTTTAAACTGCCAGCACAACAAAGGACACGACTAGGATGTGTCTATTAATATTTCTCTTACATGCGCACAAGTGATGCTTTTAGGAAGAATAATTTCCGATCTGCCCAAACAAATTGCACCAAGGAGGAGAACTAACCGGAGTCCCAGTCAACCAGACAAAACATCACAGGTTTAAAAAAACCTTATATGTATCCACTCTGAGACTGTCTTGGAAAAGCTGTGTTTTAGGGGGAGAGAAAACCCTAGCTTAGTGATAAGAGGAACAAAACATTTTCAAATGTATCTTATGGTGGTGGAAAGTAACTAAGTACATTTACCCTAGTATGGCACTCAAGTAAATTTTGAGGTACTTGTACTTGGGCATTTAGCATATTAATAGAGTATTTTACATTGCAGCATTGGTACTTTTACTTAAGTTATGGATCTGAATACTTATTCCACCTGGTTGTGGATGTACTCCACTTGCAAGTCTCTGAACGCTGAAGTCCTCATTTTCATGACTTACTGTTAAATGTTGAAGGGTGGACAAGCTAACATGATGCTGACATGGTGAATCTAAATAAGCCTTTCCCGTGATCAAACAACATGCTGATGTGACTTCACCCTGCGGCCTTTGAGTCATGGACCATTTTTGGATTGAATCAAAACCAGGGGAACACATTGTCTCAGAGCTTCCTTTGTTATTCAAAATGTCCCGGCAGTCGTGAGTCCACAGCTCTGGGATTGGACTGTACTGGGTCTGCCCCTGCTTTCTCAGGATAAGGGAGGCAGGGACAGCGCGGGGGGAATGGGCAGTGCTCCTGGTCTGCTGCAACTGGCTGCTAACAGATGAACACTTTGCTGGAGAGTGAGGACTGACTGAGCACAATACCAGCACACAGACACTGTGGGAGAGAGAGAGAGAGAGAGAGAGAGGGGTAGAGAGACACAGAGCAACAAGGGTGCAGCCAAGGAGACCACAGAAAAACTCTTCCCCCAAATCCCCAACTCTGCAGAGAAAGGAGAGAAAGAAGCAGCAGGGACAAACAAAAGCATTCTTGGCTTTCAGTTTAAAGGAAGAAGAAAAAAAATTGAACAATACCTTGGGCGAGATCATTTACTTGAGATACAAATTCAAGGAGAAAAGCGTGACAGGACAGCGTCAGTCAGCAGTCAGACTCAGGTTCATCATCTGTGAAACATCTCCACATACATACTAACGGATGATAAATACATCTGGGAGAAGAAACAAGCAGAAACAGGATGAGAGCAACAATGAGGATCACATGGCTGCTGCTTTCACTCAGTGAGTACACTTTAAGTTCACTAATAAATAGATGATATGTACCTGGGATGTTTCTCATGTGCTCTCAGTGTTAGTGCTTGGGGTTATGATGAATGCTTTGTCTGCTGTGGTCAAAATATATTACAGGAAGTCCATGCCTATGGTTCTTTTTCAGAGCAGAAATGTTTCTCTGTGCAGCAGCATGACTTTAGAGCTGCAGGGCATTACGGATGGTTTAAAGACAGAAATCAACCATAAAGAGACAATGAGAGCATCAGCAGTGTGATGCAGCAACAGGTGCGCTCAGCAGACTGCTAGAATAATCTGACTTTTTCTTTTTATCACACATGGAGTCAGAAGTTTTAAGATCTTTCACTTACATAAAAGTAGCAAACTCAATATAAAAATTCTCTATTATGAATAAAAGTTCTGCATTTTACTTAAGCAAAAGTACAGAAGTGTTATAGCAATAAAATGTAGCTACTTAAACTATCAAACATAAAAGTACTCATTATGCAGTGGTGGAAGAAGTATTAAGATCCTTATAAATTGAAGCATGGTACCAATACAACAATGTAAAAATACTCCTTTATAAGTAAAAGTCCTTCATTAAAAGTACAGAAGTATCAGACAGACATACTTAAAGTGTGGTGGAGCTGCAGCTGGTGGAGGTGGAACTGATTTTAAATACTTTATAATGGTAGGTAGTTTAATCTATAACAATGCATTGTATTTTGATGTAAAATCATAATCTGAAACGTTATTACAGTAGTAACTTTACCTATCAGGTGAATTTATTACTAAAGTACAGGTACCTCATAACCTATTATATTGATGTTGTGGTTTTCATACCCTCTACATTCATGATATGAAGGATGAAGAGGATTTAAGAGAATCAGTAAAAATCTTGTACTGTATGTTGTACAATGAGCTTCATGTTATATACAGTACCGGTCAAAAGTTTGGACACACCTTCCCATTCACTTGAATGAGAAATTGTGTCCAAACTTTTGACTGATACTGTAGTCCTACAGTATATAATAGTTCAATACAGTTTTTTTTTACATGATATGTAGATCTATAGATAAAAATCTTTTGTTATGGCAGTTATTAATATACTGTATGTTCTAGACGTTATATGGTACTAAAATGACATACACAACACTATCAGTATAAAAAGGTGTATGATGGAGAAAAGGTCATTCAGGGCAAAAAAGTGAGTAATTTAATCTGTTCAATTTGTACACAAATGCAGACTGTAAGAAGCAGTAAGTGCTGATGGATGCTGCCTGAGGAGGAGCGCCAAGCTTGAAACACGTTGCAACCGAAGTAACTGCCAGTTCAAGGGTTTTTGTGTTCATTTAGGCTCCAAATGCCTGATTAAAATCCGCACTTTTCTGCACTGAACAGTTTGTTTTTCTCTGGCCTGTTTGGGGAAGCCTACATTTCCACTGTTTCTGTGTGGATTGTATAAAATCCGTACTAAATTGGCCATAATCATGCTTAATGGCACAGTAGAACTCCGAGTTTAAACATCTGCCCCTTCAGCCACCCCCCTACCATCCCACAGTGAAGGACCCCCCAGTGCCCCCCCCCCCCTCTAAATACACACACACACACACAAGCCTCCGAGCACTGCGTCCAAAGACAGAAGGAGCCTGAATAATGAAGTGCACCCATGACCTCCCTCCCTGGCTGAGAGGCGAGGAAAGTGTTTTTCTTTAATTATGCACCTGCTGCTCTCTCACCACTACAGTAGGTGGATTCAGATGGGAGGCTTTTATTTTTCGACCGTGTGAAAGAAAAGCGTGACACAGCCCCAAAACTCAATCTGAAGGCTGTCAGCACTTTTTTTCTAAAGATAAGACTGACACGTTTTTTGTGTGTGTCTGTGTGTGTGAACGTGCATCTGTGTCTGTATGTTTAACGCCCCGTTATCACATGTAAGGTGGAACATGCAGTTGTGCAGCATACTGTCTATGGCATTTTTTCTGTGCAGACAAGCATCTTTTGGTACTTTTTGAGTATTTTCTAAAATTAGTGATTCTGATTTCACTTAAGGAGTTTGAATATATTGTATTTGACTACTTCTGAGAAGGCAAAACTCCAGAGTGTCTGCAGTGGACAGCAGTTCTTCCACGTCAGCCGCATGGAACCAAGAGATTGTTTCTCTTATAGTCTCCAAAAAGAGCCACGTTTGTACTTTTACACGAGTAGTTTCAACATAAGTATGTCTCCTTGAATAAGCTAAGGTTTGTTTGTTCATGTTTTTACAGTATTTGAGGCTGTATTTCAGTACATTGATGCTAAAAATTAACGGATAATGAATATATAGAACAGGGGTGCTCAAATACAAGTCTTACAGGTCCACTTGCTAAATGTCCTTGGTGTCACAAGTCCAGGATATTTAGGTTTTGAAAATGATCTACCCAAAATACATTTCTGTATTAATGGAAGACTAACCAGGCCATTAAACCTGGGCACAAAAGGTGTGAGTGCCAGGAGGACACACTGATCTAAGGGTTCCTTAGTGAGATTGTTGCTGCTGTTTTGCTTCAAATTAATCACATTGCTTTCATGCTTCTCCCCAAGGAGAAGGACCTCAATTTGTTTCTATTTGTGCTTAAAGACAGTTTTCACAGTCAAATTTTATTTTACAACAGCTTATTTTGAACATGCCATTTCACTTTTCTATCTACAACAATGTTCTTGCTTACTGTGGCTACTGAAAGATGACAGGTGAGGTGATGTGTCAATTGCAACTGATGGGCATCATTGAGTTTAGGGAAGTCTTCTATGGTATAAATATAGTCAAGATGCTTAAATTAAAGACTCTCAATGTACACCTGAATTATCATCATAAGTTATCAGTCCTCACCAGGACTTCCTAACCCCTACGCACACCATCTTTCTTCTGCTTTTCTAGGTTCACAAGTTGTCCGTTTCCTACAAGATAACAGGCAGTCAGTGTTCCTGGCCTGTCCGAACACCATACTCGTCTGGTGTCTGCGTTGGCCCAGTGCACATGGGAGAGAACTGAGAACAATAGATGGGAAAAAAAAACTTTATCAACATCCCGGTTCCCAAGGAGGGCGTGGTGGGAGGAGACGGCCTCAAGCCACCATCTCCCATTTGGAGCTATTTCATGCAACTGGATGGCGGATAAATAGGCAGAAAAGATTTGGGGAAATGTGTTTTTTCCAGAGCAAAATTGGAAAAAGGGGCTCCCACACAACAAAATAGCAGTTGTGGAAGAAGTATTTGGATGTTTTACTAAGTAATAAAAGCAATACCACAGTGTAGAAATACTCCATCATAAGTAAAAGTATTCAAAGATATACATAAGTAGTTGTGTTCAGTGTGTAAGGGGCATTTTAGTTAGTTGGCTGAGATGGAGCTCATTTTAACTTCTTTATACTGTATACCTTTAACCCTAACCTATCCAGATGCATCATAATTTATAAGCTTATCACATGTAACATCTTGATCTACAAAGTAACTAGTAACTAAAGCTGTCAAATAACTGGACTGGAGTTAAAAACACAATATTTGCCTCTGAAATGTAGCAAAACAGAAGCATAAAGTAGCATAAAATGGACATTTTACTTGAAAGTGTCTCGACTTTGTACTTAGAGCAAGTACAGTACCTGAGTAAATGTATTTAGTTACTTTCCACCACTGGATTTAAGTACAAGCCATTTACCAAAGTATACCATCAGTTTTTAGCCTGATTTCCTTCCTTCCATGCTGCCCATTGGTTGAATTTGTTTCAGTACATAATTAAAAATCTACTTGCAGAATTGAAAGTTGCTTAAGATGCATCAGATAATCCATCAAGGTGAACATTTAGTCATTAAGTCAAATATGGTATGGTTAAGGTTAGGGAAAGATTATGGTTATAGCAAATGATTAAAGTATGGTTAGGCGACTATAACACTTAATTATTATTGGTACTGAATGTTGGGTTGGGTGCAAAATTGTCCTATTAAGAATGTAAATCCCAGGGATATGGGCTGGATTATGACATATTTGATATCCATGTTTCCTTGAATACAACACCATGTAGAGATTTCATAAAAGTCAATGCTCCAAAACACAACTTTGACATTCACAGTGATGGATAAGTCTATGCAAAACTGATTTTCATAGCCTATTGAAATGAACTTAAACCAATCAAACATCAGTCTAAAGTCTGGGATCCCTGAACTTCCCAGGAACCCTTTTTAGGAACTGTTCGGTCTGTCCAGATGTAGTGGATCCTGTTTTTAAAGGCCAGGCATGGCTGGCATGTGGACACAGGTTTCCTTCAGGGAGGAACCAGCTAGCTGTAAATCCCAGCGTTTCATCACTGTCCGATGCTGCAGATAAAGAGCTGCTCGCCTTCACCCCTACTCTAACCCTGCACTCCCTCCCTCTACCCAGCATGCCACACTGCACACCCAGGTGTCCATTAATCAGGCCTGCGGCTGGTACCGTCATGGACCTTCACTCACCTCCTCTTCTCCCCCATCCACTGCCTCCCCATTCCTCACCTCCCTTCATCTTCTCCTCACATGCACGTTAGCACATGGGCATGTGTCCTCCTTACTTTCTCAGCATTCTTTCTTCTGCCTCATCAATTTGTTTGAACTCCCCTCACTTCTCGTGTTTTTTAGGAAAATAGAAAGCGGCTGTTGCTGCATTAGCTGTGAGCAAAGTGTGCGTGAGATGAGGCATGCCTACACACAGAGCCACTCCAGATTCTCTTAAAGGTTCGGTTCACACAAATGACAAAATATATACTTTCTCTTACCTTTAGTGGTCTCTTTCCATGCAGATAGTTTTGGTTTTGGTTATCCTAAATCTGACTACAGATAGATGACATCGTGAATACCTGCTACCCTGTTGCTCAGTTTATCTCTAAGCATATCTCTGTGTATGTGTGTGTGTGTGTGTGTGTGTTTGGGGTGTGATGGGGCTAACATTGAACTTTTACCATTAGCGCACCCCACAACTTGTATAAACACACATACCAGTCTGGTTTCCAGGGACAAGGAGTGTGTTGTTTGTGGATAATGTGTGCAAGGGTGTGAGTTTTTCTGTGTGTGTGTGTGTGTGTGTGTGTGTGGTCAGTCATTTCCATGTGGCCGTTAGATTTACAGCGTCTCAAACCCCTCTTCACTTTCTCTCCTCTCACCCCCCCTTCCCTCTCTCCTCCCTTTCACTTGTCTCTCCTTTATTCCCGCCGAGTGTTTTTACATTCACAGCTCTTCACCTCCCTTCACTGCAGTGCACATTGTAAAGCAAAGACCCCTCCCTTACCCTGCTCCTCACACCCCCTGCCCCCATCAACCTCCCACAGTCCCACAGAGAGCTGAATTACCTCTCTCAGTATAACGAGGACGGGGCTGCTGAGCTTCTGAAAGGCCCTGGCTGCAGCAGGGGTCTGCAGTGAGAGTGTAGCCCGTCCTTGCATGGCCGCACGTGGGGCCAGAGGGGCCTTTGTATGGGCTGTCACCAAGCTAACGGGGCAGCTATTGTCCTGCAGGTGCTTTGGAGCGACAGCTACATTTATTTATTTACTTTCCTCTGTTTGGCGTGCACAGTGCATGTTCACGCTTCACGCTCAGACGCACATCAATCTGGGGTTACAGTCGGAGTGCCTGGAAAGCTGGACAGATAACTGGCTGGATAGCTGGCGTGCACACATGCACAGACACACACACACACAATATCCAGCCCACTGGTGGTATGCTCTGTGTCTCTAAATCCATTATGTAGTTAATGATATCTTTCATTTTCTGTGGATAAATACAAACTTAAATAACTATCAGTGCTTATAGAATTTGATAACAAATATGTTAAATGTTTATACATCAAAACCTGATTTATGAATATTCATTATCAGTATATTGACACTCCTGTCCACATACTCCGGACTACTTTTCATCTGGGTCTGTTTTTCATGGTTTGGGTACCACTCCCTAGTTCCAATTAATGGAAATCAAATCAATTAAGTCCCTGAAAATGTGGTTTAAATTATAACATTAAGTATTCTTTACTAAATGTGCAATAATCAAAGTAAAAGTTTGGAAAAAAAACACAGTATTATATTATCTACTGTGATTTTAACTCAGTTAATCTGCTTAATTAGTACTGTGTGGGTTTGGTTTGATCAAATTTGCTAATAACTAAATACTAAAATGATGTTGCAACAAACAGCAGCACTTTAAAAGTATGGTATTGTTGTCAGTGAATTCATTCTGATGACTAGTACTTTTCCTATATGCTGTTGTCAATTTGTCATATTGTTTGGCTGATATAACATTATAAGGATGTTTTAAAGACCCCATACATCCCTTTTAATTATGTGTTTTTGTAAGCAAATTTTCTTTTTTTAAGGGATGGGGTGAGTTGTTGGGTGAAGCCGTATTTAGTATTATTTGACTGAAATGTTAAATCCACCTACGTCAAATAAAACTGTTCTAACTTTGGCAGGAAATTGTGTTCATGTAGGACGCCATTGCTAAGTAAGAAGCTAGTTGAGGGAATAGGTGTTAAGAGCCTTTAATGCTACAGTATATAATGATATTTTAGACAAATGTGTGCTTCTACAACTTTGTAGCAACAGTTTGGCCCTTTCACCTTTTGCCCTATCCAACACCTTTGGGATGAACTGGAACACCAATTGCGGGCCAGTCCCAAGCAAGCGATGGGTTGCGGAAAAGTAGACTCAAAAGAGTAGAGTTACCAAATATTAACACAAATTTAACCAACAAATTAAGTGAGCATCACAGATTGATGATATTACCAGAAGAGTGCATGTTTTTTTGGTGACTAACATCAACAGTATTTGCTCAGGCAGGGACCAATAAAACTGTCCCTTCTGTATTTCTTATCCTCTCCATGTCTCAGTCTGTGTGGGGCCTTGTCATTCCAGACATTTTTTAACAACATGGCGGTCAGGAAAAGAGGACAATTCAACCAGTCTCCACCCTCCGTCCAGACTGTCATTCTCCTTTAATGTTTACAGATGGTGGTTCTCACACTGAACAGGATTGGGTTGACGCCTGCTGGAACCAAACATTTGGACCCCCTGTAGGGAGGGCAGGGAGAGAGAGAGAGCACCCTCTGACCTCCTCTGGCCCTCCACTTAGTCTCAGTGAATGCAGGCCAAACACTGTCACGCTCCACAGGTTCACTATGAGACCAGCTTCAAAGGTAGTTGAGGTCACTGAGGACAGACATGTTATACTTTTGGTGCAAATGGTAATTTCCTCATGAGGCCTTTAGACTCTCTCCACTTGCTGTGGGGGACAAATTGTGCCAAAGCATAATCAATTTTTTTGATATATCGGCTGACAATCAAAAATCAGCTACTTCATCAAAACTGTATGTATTAAGACTTTCGATTAATGTCATTTAATGTCAATCATTTAAAATTAAGCAATATGAAAAATATGATGAAAACAATTATTTCATTCATGTTAAAATGTTTTTTAAATGAATTAAATGTCTATTGATTTGCTTGCTAACGTTGTCTGTCTGCCATTTGGTGCTACGTATAGCATACAGTGAGTTTATTAGAGCTTTTTTGCTGCAGCTGCCTGCTGCTGGTAGAACAAAGGTAGATGATAGTCATTTGACCCATTGTTAGCATAAAAACACTGATTAGCACAGCTTTAAGTGGCATAACTTGCCCCCTATAGTTAGTTATAGAGAGAAGAAGAGCAAGGTAGGGCTATGCATGTTTCCTCAGCTTGAATTAAGTAACTGACATATTTCTTGATAAACTATGTCAGTTCTGCATCTGTCAATCTCTGATGTACATAACATAACAAGGCAACTAATGAAAAAAAAATACATTTGTTGTTGTCTGGTACAGTAACTACTAACTAGTTCTCAGGCAAATCCTCTCTTGCACAGAAAGTAATGTGTTTTAGGTTTCTGATTACTTTAGAATAAACATAGGAAGAAGTCATGAGTTCATGTCAGGTGGACGTTTTCACCTGTACAGTATTTACCACCAGTTTCTGACTAAAATACTG
This sequence comes from Scomberomorus guttatus, assembly GCA_038419695.1. Taxonomy (NCBI): domain Eukaryota; kingdom Metazoa; phylum Chordata; class Actinopteri; order Scombriformes; family Scombridae; genus Scomberomorus; species Scomberomorus guttatus. The sequence continues at coordinate 20,169,194 of CM076466.1, read as the reverse complement.
TTCATGTCAACATCCCAGTACAACTTTGATTTTTCTGACCTGGAACCAAATAGTACAGAAGTGTGTGAAAAGCAAATAAGCATTGCTCAGGTCAGCTTAAGTCCATCATTCGAGATAACTAAATCCTCATTTAAAATTAATTTAATAAACACTATTTTTAATGTGGGTTCTGGTGCACTGATTTAAAATATATACATGTTAGCATTGACGTTGACCCCCTGGGAGTAATTAGGACAGGTTGAACGCAGAGGTTAAACCTCCCTGTGGCATTAATAATAATCATTGCCTGTATGTAATGATGGACGACGCGTCTCCACTTCCTGCCGCTATGCAAAAGTGAAGCCAAAATATCTGTACAGTCAATGAATGATAATAACTTATATCTAAATCCTAGTGAGAACAATAGAAACAACTGGCAGTGTACTATTTTAAGTCCATTTAGGTGAGGCACATTACAAAATAAAAACAGACACACAGGCCCAAAGGCCCAAATCAACAGAGCTGTTTCCTCTCCCTGAAGTGAGCCAAGAAGTAGAAAGAAGAGCCAGGGAAAGAACTGCAGGTCGGTTCTCACACCCCCTACTCTTTGACCCTCACTGAGTCCACAGGAGCAGGTCCCACCGAGAGACAAACTGCATGCCAAGAGGACAATGCTACTGTATCTGCGCTCTGGTGTAAAGTATGTAAAGTTAGTAGTACTGAGCTCCACACACAGACAATGAGCAGACTAAGGTCAGAGCGTTAAAAAGTTGTATTATATATTATTGGTACTGTATGAAGGAGGTTACAGGTTGTCATGGATGCAAGCATTTACCTTGTTTTTTCTCTGCTCTGACATGAACTGCTCACCGAAGCAGCCAGAAGTGGGAAGTAACTACTTTTACTCGAGTGCTGTACTTATATATAATTTATATAATTTATTTTACTTTACTAGAATATTTCAATTTTATGCTACTTGTACTGTACTACAATTTCTGTTTACTACACTATATTTATTTGACAGCTGTAGTTACTGGTTACTTTACAGATTAAGATTTTACTTTTAAAATATACATATGATCAACATAAAATAGGCAAAATACATTGCGTTGTTAAAGATTAAGCTAAATTAGATTATAGCGTGTTTAACACTACTTCCACCCCGACCAGCAGCAACATTAATTAAATATTTTTATATTGTAAAGCCTATTTTATGCAAGAAAGGATCTGAATATATCTTCCAGCATGTTGAATGCAGTTTACTTGTCTTGTATTATTGTCCTTATGTTATCTTATCTTATCTTATCTTTGTATTAAACACTGAAAAAAACCTCTTTAGAGGTAAACATACCAGGAAAAGAGGGTGTATGATGAGGTGAATTAGGAGGCAGGCAGTGCAAGTGGATTTGACAGACTACAATTGGTTCAGTGTGTGTGTGTGAGAGAGAGTGCGTGTTTTTTTCTGGAGGCTGTGTGGCGAGGAATGTGTGGGTGAGGTAAAAACAGCCTTGGTACTGATAGCAGCTCAGATCAGCGGGTGCTGTCACCCGCTAAGAAACAGATGCATCAGTGACAGCTGGGGTCAGCGGGGGTCAGGCCAAACAAGACACCACACCTGGGGGAGGGAGGGTACAGAGGACAAATTGATTTAGCCAAAAATATTTTGGAAGAAATCACAGTGTTTGGAGGGTTAGTGTGGTTGGTAAAGAAGATCTGACCACTGCAACAGCTTACTCTGTAAATCATCAGCCATGCGTCATCTTTGAAAAAATTGCTCTTAAATGATGTAATGTTGAAAATCTTTCCAGTTCCATAGTTGAGGGGAAAATACACCCATAGCAACATCGTTTTCAAAAAAACAGGTTTGCTGATATGTTGCATTTGTGGGTAAATTACTAAACTGATAGTAGCAGAAATCACCCCAGAATGCAATGTAGCCGTGATACACCCTTCATTTTAGAAAGGTCCCCAACTTTAGTTTGTTTTCCTTGACTGAAAATAAAACACAGGTGAACACTACAGGTTCTGGGTTTCTGTTGGGTTTGCCAGAGGATTCACTGGAAACATTGCATGTAATCCAGCGTTTCTGTATTTTATCTTATTGATATCAGCCTCTCTGTTTACTGTTCACTCTCTTACAGCTGTATCAGAGCTGCAACAGTTTTTATTGCTGCTGCTTCACATTAAAATGTAAAGACAGTACAGGCTTGCAACTCGTCAGTAATGTAACCAACTCTGTTTACTGTGCCCTGAGTTTGTTTGTGCCATAAACAGATACACCAGCTCCACTTCCTGTTACTACCAGTAAACGTGTGTGTGTGTGACTGTGTCTGATCTTCAGGATTGCAATTTGTGTTTGATCTGCTGTCTCCTTCAGACTCAAAAGGCAAAGCCCTCATGGAGCAGATCTTACATGCTGTCAAAAAGCCACAGAGCAGCAGGACCACATGTACACTCAGCTGAATCAAAGTGCAGTAGAGAACTCAGTGTTTAGAGCAGCAGGCTGAAGGCTGATAAGTGATGTGTTTGTGCCATTACAGAGACAGGACAGGCTTGGCTCTACCAGCCTCCACTTGACCAGAACGCAGTCTTATCTGCAAACTCCTGACACCAACCTAATGCTGCATTCACACGCTGTGGGAATTACAGCTTCAAGAGCTTGTGACAGTAGGACAGCTGAAAGGGGAAACAGATAATGGCTTGATGGAAACGTTTGTCTATTATTAACAAATATAACAAAGTCTAATGTACAACATAGTGAGAATGTAATTTTTTAAATTCATATGCAGCTAGCCAATGGACTACTGGTGTCTTAGGCTTTCCAGGAAATCTAGAAACTCAAATTATTTCTCTTGTGGGCCACAGACTTTGCTGGCATGTCTGCTGGTTTTCGTAGGCTATTCAGATGTAGTTGAGTGGGAGAATTAAGAGTATAACAAAACTTTTACTTTACTTTAAATTGGTATTTAAAACATCACAGCTGAAATGTTAAAAGCTATCTAACATTAATGCCACGTTCACATCCCATTGCCACACTGTGAAGACCTGTGATGTAAAGATTTGCATGGTGTTTAGTGTTTATGGATGGTGTGGTTCCAATAGTGGCTGATGCGAAATACCTGTTAGGTAGTTGAGCTGGTCCAATAATACATCCATTAATTGAGCTTATGGTATATAGTAGATCAGCAGTGATGAGTATTATTTAATTATTTATTAATTAATTATTACTGACGCATTCATGTGTAAGCAGCATTTTAATTGCATAGCTTGTGTGGGTGGAATAAATTTTAACTACCTTCTACACATAATACTCACATAATAATACGTCATTTTATGAGCTCATCTTATGTTTTGTCTGTAAAATCTTAATTGGCAAGGTAACTAATAACTAAAGCTGTGAGATGTATGTAGTGGAGTAAAAAGTACAATATCTCTCCCTGAAATATTGTTCTGAGTTGAAGCAAAAAGCAGCAGAAAATGGAAATACCCAAGTAAAGTACAAGTAACTCAAAATTCTGTTTATGCACAGTACTTGCATAAAAGTACTGGTGTTTTTTGTTCCAAAGATCACATATGTGTACTTTTACCAAACATGCTGATAGTCATGCAGATTTCAAATGTAGACACAATATTCTCTGTGATTAATGGTTTATCTCACATGAGTTACATATTAACCCTTTACAAATTGATTATCAACGACATTGGCAGCCTAATTGGAAAAAAAGACTAAGTATTCGCATTTGCTTTGGAAAATGGCTGGCAATAAGAATCCAACATTATGGTCCTCTGAGGAAGTGTTACATAATGTACATGTCATTTAGAATCACTACGTCTAAGTCATTTGTTACCACACATGTATGATGAAAATCCAGCGGCTGTGTGTGGATGTACTGTACTATTTGGTGGGTGGAGGTCGGAATACACGGATGGGGCTGTGTGGGTGAGGTGGATGCCATTGTTTTATGGCTGTGGAGTCAGATGAGGATTGTTCACAGGGGCGCTCAAAAAAGGCCATGGTTGTGGGTGTGGTGCTTCCAGGTTTATTGTGTGCAGCATCCTGTGCTGGTCACTATAAATAGAGAAACAGAAGAAGATGGAGGGCTGTGGCTGAAGCTTACAACTGTCCAAACAGCAGGAAATCTAAAGGCAGGTCAACACAGCTCCGACTCCAGAGTGCTCTGCCACCCGACACTTTGACTGTACAGAAAAAGGGATTATTTGAAATTAAAGTTGCACTAATCAATATTTTATATTAACAATGGATCAAATTACTATGTGTAATGTGAAAGGAGTCTGCTGGTGGTGAGAAACCCACAGAGAATTATCACCCAACTCTGCTGCTTCCTCAGGTCTACAGAGCGATTTTGCATCTTTAGGCTTCTTGCTTTGGTTTTATGATCCACATCTCCAGCAGCAGCAGCAGGCAGCTGTTTTCCACCAAAAATCTCCAATGAACCCACTGTTTGCTACATCTCCAGCACCAAACAGCAGACACACAAAGTTAGAGACTAGCTGGTGAACAAAGTGGAGCATTTAGCAGCTCAAGAGACAGATCTTTTTCTCAGGAGTTATTGGGGACCAAAGAAAAAAAGTGTGACTATTGGATTTAGATTTGCAAGGTGGCCAGAAACAGGATTCCAAATCATGCTAATGTTGCTGTGTCTGCTGGGTGTGTAAATAGGAATCTAGTTTTTATAAATATGTTAGCAAAAATAGGTGATTTAGGTGTTTTCAGGTGGTTCCAAGTGGCCAAAAAATCAATTAATGCTTGTTTAATTAAATAAGATGTTGCCACTGATTGGTTTCTCATACTGTCCATATAGCAATGTGCTATAGATAATAATTATGTTTTCTTCTTCCTTAGGCTTCCTATTTTGCAGGGTCTGTTCAAATGATGCAAGTGATCCTGTTACTACGAGGAATAACACAACTGGGCCAGCTACTACTATTACTATGCCTCCTGAAACCAGCAATGTTGATAACAATATGACAATAACAACAGTTGGCTACTCCGCTACTGAGGTCACCAGCAAAATAAATACTACCATGCCTGTAGTCAGCAATCAAACACAGACAATCACCGTCCCAATCAACCCAACAACACAGACCACTGTCCCCACTACTGTGACGGTAAATACTACTCCTACTCCTGTTACCGCCATCAAAACCATCACCACTCTCCCAGCTACAACATCTGGCAGAATCAACCCCACCACTACTGGGACAACACAGGTGCCTGAAATCTCTTCACCCAGTAAAGCCTCCTGGATTTCATCGACATCGTCTTCCACGACAACGGAGGCACCCAAAATCAGCAAGAATGACACTAAATCAGATCAACAGTCCATGCCTTCTACCACCTTTACACCACGTAAGGACTGCTCTTTGTTGACTATATCCCCACATTAATATAACACTGATCGACCTGATGAGAACAATGATATAGGGTCAAAATGTCAAACTTTAAAAGGCCATAACTCTCCTAAAACAGCTTACTAGAATCTTGGCAATATAAATCAATATTTTCTCACAACAGTATCTCAACAAACACATATTCAAATTTGATGAAATTGAAGGACATTTCAGCACAGTCTGATGGCATTTAGGAAAGTGAACTGATCGCAAGGCTGGATTACCAAACAGGCAACTGCTCCTTATTATGTTGCCATGATAGTTGCTGTGTGCACCATATTTAGGGTGGGACATGGGGGGTCAGTAGGTGCCCAACGGCAAATTTCTGCCGTGGTGTTCCCTAACAGCTTAATCCGGCCCTGACTGACCAACCTGACAGGGAGCTAAAATTAAAGTTCTAAATTTAAAACATATATAGGCCACAGCCCACACATTCCCATATGTGACCTGTTACCTACAGGTTAGTCTTTGTATAATACTTGTCAGTTATTTACAGGTAAAAATTGGGCCGCAGAATGCTCTTACAGGATGAGTGACAGAACAGCCCACCCACATTTTTATTTTATTTGTTTTGTTTTGTAAGCGACCATGTGCAATATTAAACATACATGTTAGCATTTGTTTGGTATTTTACCACTGTTAGCATAGCTAAACACAGCGAGCACTAAATAACAGGGTTGGACACATAATGCAGTTAGAGAAATTAAAATCAAGGATACATATATAAAAAGCAACAAAACAGCCAAATGCAGAGTGAGTGGTTACAGAGTTGACAATTTGGCGTTAAAGCTACCAATAACTTTTTATATATATTTGGTTCAATCAATGACATTATTATGTCAGTCAATCTATTTGTGTGTCCATGTGTTTCAGTCTCAGACATCTTGGGAGCCAATTTTGACAAATCGTGGGCAAACTGTTGAACCAATGCTCCAGAGAATTAAGGAGTGTGTGCAGATGAGTGACAAATAAAAGGAACAAACAACAGCGTCTCATAGTAAAGTGTTGTTCCATCACGAACCTACAGAACAGCTTCAGTGTGATAGATCTTCCACATGTGTTGAACTCAGCGCATTTAGCAATTTATTGGCAAAGCAACGATTATATGGAACACACTGATCAGAAACAGATTTTCAGTCAACTACTGCTTAACTTAACTTTAATCATGTCTCATTGAGGTCAAAATAATTTGAGATAATTTTATCTTTGCATTCCAGCATTTTCATAATTACACTTAACTGACACAAGTGTGCTAGACAGTTTAGAAAGTGATACAGTTATCATTGATTGGCTCAGAGACGCGTGCATCATTAACTGGAGACGATACGTTTACTGTTGCCGTGCGTAGCAGCCAATAATGTAATAACTGCCAATAACACACACCTACTCTCTCAAATGTGCATGAATAGTCATAATTCCTAGAGAGAGAATAGGTGTGTGTGTATGTGTGTGTAGTCAGGTTTTTGAGCAGCTATTTGAAAAAGGGCAACAGTAAGGGTAAGTGTCATGGAAGTGTGTTAGTGATACAAGTAAATTATTACATTATCGGGTCCAGTTATTAAATTTATGATTTTTTTTAAACCCAGCTAATAATGTAATAACTTATTACATTATGTGTAAAAGGTTATTACATTATTGGTTTAGAAATGTTATTACATTATGGGTAAGTTATTACATTATCAACTTTAATTACATTAAGAATGGAACTATATTATTATGTTGTGTTACTCCTGGTTAAAGGACCAGGTACAGTGGAAACTAAGACATCTCCAAGCGACAAGCAGACATCAACAAGCACCCCAGAGTCAAAAGGGAACACAGAGGCCATCAGCACCCCCTCCACCCTGACCAGTGCAGGAAATCCTGCAGCAGCAACTACAGCTACAACCACATCCTTACAAACCACCACCACCAGAACCACAACCGCTACAGTGTCTCCACCAAAAACGTTTTCGGTAAGATGTAACAAAGGGAAGCAGACACAGCTAGTATGTTTTCTTGCCTTTACTTTACATAAACATCTGAGAAAAAGATGCTTAAAGTGGCTCAAAGGTCACTGATGCTGTGTGTGATCACTAATTTTTACTCTTTTTTTTTTTTTGCAGTATTCTCTAAGCAATGGACAGGAGGTAAGAATTTGCTCTATTTTGAGTTGTGTATCTTTAAATCTGTTTCAGGCATCAAATTTTGTATTCACATAAACAATACATGTGATAATAAACACAGTTCCTGCTCTGACTCTCATCAAGCCTCTGCTATTGTCCTGTTCATGGAAGGTGGGCCCCCACCCTGTCCACTCCTTTCCTCACTAACATTTACTCCCAAATGCTCAAGTTCCCTTTAGGATGAATTCTAATAACTTGGTTTATGATTTATGATTTTATTTTAAAGACCAAAACAGTTCTAGCATGTCTCTGAACTGTGTAATGAAGTTACTTTGTGAGTAGTAAAGTAATTTAATTAGAAGTAACTTTTACCAATTCCAATTCTATCTGGCTCTTCAGCTGCTAACTGCCCCACTATGTTCACCAGCTATATGATAAAAGGACAGGTTCACATTTTTTCAAGTGTAGCCATATGAACAGTGAAAGAGGTTTTCCTCGCTGTAATCATTCCTCTTCTTCATACCGGCTATTAAAAGATCCCCTCCAAATGTGCTTTCAATGTAAGTGATGGGGGCAAAAATCCACAGTGTGTCCACAGTGTTTCCCTGTTGAGCTGCAGTGGAAGGAAAAGAGGAACTTTGGCACAAAAAAGAACATTAATAGATATCTACTTGATTTGACTCATTTGTACAACTGAAACTTCATATTAGATTCAGATAAACTTTTAAATACATTTTTGCACAGAAGGAGGACTGTGGATTTTGTCCCCCATCACATTGTAAGTGGATCTTCTAATGGTCAGTATGAACCAGTATGAATGATTACAGCAAGAAAAACATATTTAAATGATTATTTGGGCTCCTCACTGTTATTTTAAGACAGACTTGAAAAATTGTGAACCTGTCCTTTAAAGTCACTTGTTGAAAACTTGTCTGTCTGTCTGAACACTGGTGTTGCTTGGCCTGTTTTATCATAACTGGTAGAAATTATGGACAAAACCTATAAAAATAATATTAAAAAAAGTGTAGTGGATTTTTTCTTTAAATTCTTTCCCAGTGTAGCTTCTGAAATTTGATGATATTTATATTTATTTGTGTACATAACCTTTATCAATCTTTGGTATAATATAATATAACAATGGAATAGAAGTGCAATGTTTTCAAAAATGACAATAATAAAAAAAAACATGACTTGTTCCCACAAATGAAGGAGGCTCTGGGTGGAGCTCTGAGCCATCCAGACTCTTCTGTTTCTAGCAACAGGACAGGAAGCAGTGAAGCTCACTATGAAAAAAAAAGATTCCAGTCACTGGGTGGAAAAAGTGTCTTAGTGGGAACCCTTCCTGCCTTTCACTAGTTTCCTTCGTTCCCACACCTCTTCATATACTTACCCTTTCTCTGACCGTCTACGCAGCTGTCTAATACACCAGAAATAATCCACACATCCCAGCTCAGGAAGATATGACCTCAACTGTCATCTCTGACCTTCCCATCCACCCTGTGGCAGCATGGTCATAGATTTTATATGGAAATAGTTTTAAAAAAAAGATGTTTAGAAATGTGTCATTTCACCTTCAGAACGGGGATAAGAAACATCTGGTGGAGGTGTGCCGGCGGCTGTTGGCAAACTTTCAAGATGGAAACTGCACCTTGACGTGGCGACAGCACAACGACAAAGTACAGTTTGACCATGTGGACATAAGTGGCAAAGGTAACACATCTTCCTCCAACTGGACACTTGTTTGGTTAAATTTTAGTTAAACTGAATATTTTATAATCTAACTGCAAACAAATTGTATCTTACAGTGAAGAACGGCGTTGCAGCCCACTATTACGAAGAAATCACCTCGGTAAGAACTCACATATGGATGCTGTGTTCAGGATATGTAAACACTTTCAGGGTTAACACCTACAATGTGACTGGAAGTAATTATCTTCTTTTCCGCTTGAAGACTCCATCAGATAACAAAACTCTGATTGCCATCATGGCCTCCTGTGGAGCTCTTCTGATCATGATCGTCATCCTCGCCGTGTGTGCCTCCCACCACCGCAAGCCATATAACGAGAACCAGGTAGGTGGAAACTCTCCTACTGAGAAGCAACAAATGTCATGTCTGCTGTTGTTGTGGCAGTCCATGTACTGCTAAAGTGTTTTCAGATTATGTGCGGTTTCTTTTGTTTTTGGCCTGTGGGGAGGTGCAGTATTCTGTGCTGTGTGGTAGTTGGTTCCAGCCAAGGTCATATTTTGATTCATATTCTTTGAGATAAGATCAAACAATGCCAGAATTCCTATTGGAGTCATTTTCTTTTGGGGACATGTATTTTAAGTATGAATTAGTAAAGTTTCTCTTTGTTCATTTTAACTACAAAAATTATTTGTGCAGTTGACTGAACTATTAGTGGCTTTGCTGCCTTAATATTGCAACGTAGCCAGAATTATTCCATTCAAAAATCAATATGCAGACTCTACAGTATGAGGTAAAGTCATCGTCATAACTTGTAAAATTCAAACTAAAAAGCTGGAAGTAAAACTAAGATTTGAATGTCTGTTAGAGCTGCTTTGTTTTCATTTCAAGTTGCTGAACACACCTTATGGAAATTAAAGAGGAACTTCAGATTATTTTACACATTAGTGTGTGTTTGGGGAGTACTGCTGCAAATGTGAAAACAGTTGTATGAAGCCTTTTTTATCTCCAGGGGGAGCTGTGTGACATCTGATAAACTGCCTCAAGTGATGTCATTGAATCAGCATCAGTTGGGGCTGAAGACTACACATTTGAATATGAGAAAAATGTGGGGGTGTGGAGTTAGAAAGAAGTGATGTTAGCAGACCTCTGTAGCCCGCTCCTCATCTCTGCTGGAGGCTAGCAGCTCCAGGATATAGCTGCTACTAGCATAACACACCTGAATCTGTACAGTCAAGTAAACCAAGTTTAGCTGCATTGTGGGTAATGTAGGCACCAGGTTTTGACAAGGAAGTCCAACAATGCTATATTGCTACTTTCAGAAATGTTCCCACTACTTGATATGGAGACTAAACTCCATTTTCCATTATTGGAAAACTTCTTCTTGAAATCTTTGATGGTGCCCCAGCATCCTGTTTCAATGAAAAAGACACTTCAAAAGGAAAGATAACATTTTACGGTGCATTTAATTTTTAATAATTCATATTTGAAACTTTTTTAAGCCATAGTGAAAAAAAACTTGCTCTCACCTTTCAAATCTTTGTTTTAAATTGTATCAATTGTAAATGTGATTTTACCCATTAAAATTCAAGCCATTTCTCTAAAAAGGAAATGCAACCACCAGAGGGCGACAATGTCTTTAATTTTCCATCCACATAGGCCACCAAAGGTTATTATTCATTTGTGGATCATACATTTTTAATTTCTGGCTCATTCATCTCATCCTCTTTATTCTCCACAGCAACATCTGACGGAGGAGCTGCACACAGTGGAGAACGGTTACCATGACAACCCCACGCTGGAGGTGATGGAGGTGCAGCCAGAAATGCAGGAGAAGAAGGTGGCGCTGAACGGCGAGTTCAACGACAGCTGGATCGTCCCCATCGACAACCTCCTGAAGGAGGACATACCCGACGAAGAGGATACCCACCTGTAGGGACGAGCAGGGACAGAGGAGAGCCAAAACAAATACACCCACCCATCCTACACTCCTGACCCTGGGATCCTCGTCTCTGACCTTCTCAGATAGAAACACATCCTACAGAACAACCAAGCCACTATATTCACCTTCATTATCTGCTTTGTTTGATGTATTTCTGCTGTATTTTGGTATGAAAAAGAAATGAGGATCAAAAATCAAACACCTTGAGGATGAAGAACCAATGAAATCATACAAAATGGCCTTGGAAAATGAATGGACGTTGAAGAACCAACTAAATCCATCAATATTGTGTCTTTAAAGTTGGTTTTATAGAAATATTTGATATCTCTGACTTCCTACAGAGCACAATTGAATCTTTTTTGGCATAAAAATGTCCCCAAAAAGATAATTGCGCAGGTAGGATTATATTTTGCCTTTTCTCTTCATGTACTCAACAAGAGAAAGTGAATTTGTACACGAGCACCTGTAAATAGAGTATTTTTATATATTATTTTCCTCCAAGAGCTGCATGATCTCGCAAACTCGTGGCTTTGCGTCATCATCTGACTCCAGAGGCAAGAGGAAGAAGATCAGAGAAGTAACATCAACGTCAGCTGCCTCGGCGGTTCTAGAGTTACTAACTTAGATGACCTCAGGATACTTCAAAGCATCCTGGTGATTTTCCACGAGTACGTGTCAGATCTGAGAAACCTGCCAGTGGCTGTACAGGCTGCGCTGGTACAACTGAGCACTAACCTTATTCATAAAAGAGTGAGTGTTTTTACAGAGACCCTGCTTATCAAGACAAATGAAGGGTTTTTCCATCCAAAATGCCACAACTCACATTTGGGAAAACCATGAGAAATGGACAGAAATCATTACCTCTGTCCTCTCCGGCCTTTCAAAAAATAAGGAAATCCTTCAGTATTCTTAAAGAAAAACAACTGATCACGTTTTTAGTGAGATTTGTATTCATTAATTAAAAAAAAAAATAATGCTACATTATTTAAATGCCTTACTTTGAAACTTAAAGAATAATTCCAGTTTATTACAATCTTGGGTCTTATTTTTGTAGTTCTGTCCATCATTTGTATTGATTAAGATAATGGATGGATTTGGCAGAAATTGAATATAATATTCATAAGTATGTTTTAATTAGTGTATAATCCCACGAAAATAAGAATTGTTGTGTTTTTGTTACCTTAGAATGAGTTCTTTATATCTACATAGGGAGCAGGTCCTCTTCCATGGAGCCCGCCATGTTGCACCGCCATGTTTCTACAGTAGCCCGGAATGGACAAAACAAACACTGGCTTTAGAGAGGGCCTTTTGTGTTTTTTGCAAGTTTTGCTGCCACCGTAGGTTTTCCTACACGCTTGGAAGGGGAGGGGGAAGGGAGCGATATTCAGTTAGTTGCAATCTGCAACCTCACCACTATATGACACTAAATCCTACACACTGGGCCGTTAAAGCAAAGGAAAATAATCTCATATTGCAGTTTGCATGTTGCAAATTTAGTGAAACTGTTCCCTGCTGTAAAACAATGCAAGGGGAAATACAATTCAGGACAGATTAATGATGGTTAAATGGTTGAAAGTTGAACCAGGTTCAACCTTTTTGCCGGACAACCCTGCATTGTTTTGCCAGAGCTCTCTGTGTTGGCACCACTGTGTCAACGCTCTGCTCCCATTGAAATGAATGAGAGGGCTGTGTCCCCCCCCCCCCAAACACAGAGTTCGGCTAACTCGAGGGTTTGTTTAAAACCCGTCTCACTGTCTGACTACTCGTGTTTCTGTACAATGTAATTATTACTGACAGGAGTTGTACTAAAGTGGAATTATCCTTTACAGTAATTACTCCAAAATTATTTATTGAAGCCAAAACCAACAAACATTTCTCACTCTTATAACTGATGTTGCATTTTTGAGGGTGCAAAACTTTTACGTGTACTTTGCTATTTAGTCAGCAGAAATGTCACAGAAATTCAGCCTCCACAATCAGCCAAATATCAGTAATGAGAATAATATTTGATGCTGACTTTGCTCATTGTAATATTCAATACTGACGCTGTGCCAATAATTTGGTGCATCTCTGAAGCAAACACTGTAAATAGTTTGATACTGTAGTTTTTTTTCCCCACTGTTGCTGAGCACACTTTTGTTTAAACTTCTATTTTTGGATTCTGTTCAGTGTAATAATTTACTTCCCTTTAAACCAATTAAGAAGTTAATATATATTTACTTTCACTTCAAACTATATACATGTGAATCCATCACCTTGGGCACTCCAATCCAACCTTTGTTTTTTTTTGTGTGTGTGTGTATGTGTGTACAGTTTCACTTTTAGTATAGCTGTGCCATTTTCACCAAAGTGCGTTACCAGTATTTTTTGTATTTATGGTTCGTTTGCTGATGAAAGCATACAACAGGGGTCTGACACACTGGAAGCTGTATATTGTCGATCGCCTCGGCGGTCATGTTGTTCTACCTGTTCAGATTTGCAAATAAAGGACGTTTTTTTTCCCACTTTGGTTCTGCAGTTTTCATCTTCTGTACAGCTTTAATACGTCTCAGTAATGCTCAAGTTCAGCCACAGGGGGGCAGAAACACCACAGAGGCAACGATTAAGAAAACCTGAACAAAATACAATCTTTATTCATTATGTACATTACATACAATGCAATACTACAAGGCTTTCTACACATTCACTGTATTCACAGAGTAGTGCTCACTGATCTGAGAGTACCAGCCTTTGAACTCCTGAGTCCCACCCAGGGGTCGAGAGAAGGGCAAGATGGAAAAGTGAAAAAAAAAAGAGAAATTAGAAAATATTATTCCATCCAGCAAACATCATGTGGAGGATATTTACCCTAAAATAGCAAAAAGAAAAGTAGTATTTGGCATTGTGGGGGGTTTTTTTGTTTCTTTTTTTTTCTTTTTTCTTTTTTAACAAAGGTGCTTTCAATTATTCTTTTTTAACACAGTTTTCTTCTGGCACAAAACAAAATAAACCCTACAGCAACCTTGATGAGCTCTAAAGGTTGTCAAAATATTATAAATAATCCCTCGCATAGCAGTTTCATCTCCTAAACTATTAGCAGTGTCTTTTCTTATAAAGAATTACAGATCTGTGTCATTTTTAGTCGGAATCAGGGCAGCAAAAGCATTGGCAAAACATTGTACAGACACATAACACACATGCCATCCCTCTCTTCCAACAAAACAAAACGACCTAATAATCAGAATACTATCAAGCAACAGTGTTCCTCTGCTGTCTGAGCTGTCAGAGTAGCTTCTGCCAGTCCCTGCTGGTGCTAAACTGCGCCAAACAACTAGAATGTGAGTGTGGAGTGACAGAAAAGCGACTCATCTCCAGTGTCAGCGAAACAAAAACCAGCAAGATTAATACTTACAGTGATGATGGGTACAGCAGCACAGCACCCACAATCACAGCAAACAACATCCTGAGGGGATTTGACATTTTATACAATAGTGCATTTGATGAAAAGTTCTTCATGTTGTGGAATAAATATGCACATTGTGAATTTCAAAAGAGAGCAAAGCTATGATCAAGTGCAATCAATGTAAAGCATCAAACAATTCCATTCAAGCAGGGTTTGTAGGAAATAAGGAGCTCATGTCTGACACTTAAAGGACCATACCTCTCTTTTTGTTCAGCCCATTTGCTACAAGTCATGTACACTTACAGGAACAGTTCAACATTTTGGGAGATGCGTTTAGTCACTTTCTTGCAGAGTGTTCGATGAGAAGACTGAAACCACTCATATGTCTGTACGGTAAAAATGAAGCTACCGCCAGCAGGCAATTAGCTTAGCTTAGCATAAATAAAGGGAAACAGCTAGCCTGGCTCCATCTGAAGGTAACAAAATCCAACTACCAGCAGCTCTAAAGCTCACTAATTAACACATTATATCTTGTGTGTTTAATATATCCAAAAAAGTGTAAAAACGACACGTTGTAGGTCTACAGGAGACTATGTGCCAAACTGTTTGCTGGCTAGGCTCAGTAACTTCCTGAATTCTTATTGTCATTGTAAGGTTGCCAGGCAACCAGAAAAGACTTGGTGTGTTAATTAGTAAGTTTTAGAGGTCCTCGTAGACACACATTTGGACGGAGCCAGGCTACCCAATTCCCCTGTTTCCAGTCTTTATGCTAAGCTAAGCTAACCAACTGCTAGCAGTAGCTTCATATTTAGCATACAAACATGAGGCATCAATCTTCTCACCTGACTCAAAAACATTTCCCAAACAATTCTTTACTTGTGACAGATAACAAATCACAGTGAACATCAAGTCCGGTTTTGTGTTTGTACAAGTGATTATTTTTTATACTTTATAATATAATTATTTTTTATAAGTCTCTGTAAGCTGGTTTTCAAAACGCACTAAGAAGAACACATTCTTCCTCTTAAAAACGACAAGCTGAATTCTGTGCACTGAGAGGTTTTGCTGCTGCAGTCTTGGTGGTTAATGTTAGCTAACTTTACTGTAGATAAGCCAGTTCATTGACTTACTGACTCTTCCCTTCTGGCGACAGTTACTCTACGTTTTAGCGTTTATCTAGCTTTAGTTTGTGTCTTTCATGTACTATTATTACAATTAAATTTTTAAAAACCTAGAATGTCCTTTAACTATTTTCAAGGTAATTCCTGATCTCTTAAAAGCTCCTCTGTCCATCTGGATTAAAAAAAAAAAAAAAAAAAGTTGCTTTCCAAATTTTGAGTCCATTTCCTAATTAAAATAAAGATGGTAGCCAGAAATGATATACATGTTCTTAATGATTTGTATGATGTCAACCAACATGGGATAGTTTTATTATCATTACTATTATTATATTTGTCTATATTAATGTTTCTTTCCATTATTTGACATTTTCATAAATAGACATTTACATTTTTCTTCTACTACATCATTTCTGGCTACCAGGATTAGAAAGAGTTTCAAATGGTGAAGCAGGTTCAAAATCTTTTCTAATTTTTTTTTTTTTTTTTTTTTTTTTTAAATCGAGCAGCAGATGGAATATATTTTATCCAGATGGTTAGGAAATATTTTAGGATTTCAGAAAAACCTTATAGCTATATGTAAGGTTTTCTTTCCAAAAAAAAAAAAAAAAAAACAGACTAGGGCTAGTGTTTAACACTATGATGTAATTGCCAATTGTAAATGTTAAAGATTTCTTGCTAGATGATCTTAATATATGGTCCTTTAATTTCAAAATAAGTGTAAATCATTGCCTTCAGAAACTGCAAACTAGTTCATGTCTTGAGTCTCAACTAGAATCTGTAAGACTCACTTTGATCACAGATTTGACCCTCAAGTGTTGAACATGAAAGTTAGCCAGTGAGTCACATAACTGATAATCCAAGCTGTCCTTAAAACATTGAAATTCTGCCCTTGTTAAAGTGACCTACCGATTTTCTTTGTCTGTCCTCAATGTTCTTCAAGCTCAAAGATAGTAGTAGTATTGATTCTGTACATTACACACAAATTATGTACAAATTCTGGTTAACAGTCATAGTAAATGTACCAGGGATGACAAGTCACATAGTGTTCTGATGCATCACAGTTATTATAAATGTAGGACTTGGACAGTCATTGTTGCTTTCATGTAACTAATGAGCACTGTTTTTTTTTTTTTTTGTCGATGGGAAATTAGTGATCATACTTTGACAGAAAATCAATCTGTTAGTGTCCGACTGAGAGTCACGGAAGACAATAGACAAGAAAACTGACAAGGCAGGACTTTGAGGGAGCAGCAAGCACCAATAAACATTGACCCCAAAATCCCCCCAAACTGATTTGGTGACAGCAGAGGTAAACTTTGGACTGAAGTCCATGATGTGAACAAAACCCCACATCCTCCTAAACTTGCTTTAATCTCATAATTTTCTCCCTAAAAGTTGGTCTTAATTTTTTTGTTTTTGGTGATGTCACACCCAATATTTGACACCTCATTGTAGGAATTATTATTATTGTTATTTTTTTTTTTTTTAAACAGAAGCTTGTTACTTAGGAGCCTGTGTGGCTGATGACCCTACTAAATTTACCACAGAAAGACAAACAAATCTTGTGAAGCAGACCTTCATGTATACTGAATGCATCAAGATCTGTGTCTGTAAAATGAACTTTTACCATGGCAGGTGTTAAATTTCAGTAAGTGGATAGTATAACCGGACATCTACGATGCAGGTGTTTAATGTACATTTTAAATGAATGCACCAGGGTTAAACTGTAGGTAAGGACAGCAACTTAGCTTAGCTAAATAGCATGGAGCTAGGGTTATCAGTGTCACCAATAAAATAAAAAAGATAAATGGCTGCTTAGTGAGAATAAAGATTATTTAATTTCAGAAATTGTTTGGATATTTGCGTGAATCTGAACGCCTGAATCAACTAATGGTAGGAGGAGGAAAGAGTCACCTTGCAACGCACGCAGCCAGACATCTAAGGTACAGGAACTATTTTTTTTATGAGATTTAAAACAGAAGAGTGAGTTTCAAAAATAGTTCAATAAGTAAATGAACTGATGAACTGGTATTTTTAATTTGATTATATATGGCATGTTTTGGAAAGTGACCATGGTTGTACGCTCCATGATTGTACTGGATGACAGAGGTTCTCAGGGTGTTCTACTTAATGCTGTTGTCTACTTCACAAAACTATTCAGGTGGACACTTGGGATTTTATAGGTGACAAAAAAGTAGAAAAGCAAATTTCACCTACTAATTCATCACAGTGAAGGAACATCCTGTCGACACACGGGGACAAACAGACCTTAAACAACTCTTCCCGTTGTAATTATCAAACTGGATTACTGGCGCTAGCACTTCATTCACACAACAGCTGTTTTAAGTTCTTCCCAATATCTGATGATGAGTATTAACTGTAGAGCCAAAAAGTTACTGCAAGTGCATCTTGACTTTTTGATAAAGAGGGACAAGAAAGGAGCTGAAAGATGCAAAAGCATCTTCATCAATCTGAGAAAAAATTCTTATATGTATATTTACATATTCTGTACACCAACCACTTAAGTTAAAGTCCATTAATTACTGAGGGAAGAAATTCACCTTATGCCTTGGTAGTAAATGCAAATTTACCAGCCAGATTTACAGGGATAACAACCAAAACCATATAAATGTATATTAAGATATATATTAAACTTTATCTTTAAATCATTCCTCTATTTTTCCTACAACACTTTAAAATTGTTGACTCTTTTTTTTGTTTTTTTTTGCATCTGCGCAGCCATCACAATCATAAATAGGGGCATGTGTTACAGGAAAGCAAGCAAACCAAATTCATCAAAATGAAAGCTTCAAATAAGCCACAGACTTTTGCAGGAGAGACGCAGAAAATGTACTAAAAGAACACAAGACCTTGTATCTGTGGAGAGTGAAGTGGTTTCCTGTATCATGGTCACATAATAAATTAAATGGCAGTTAATTTGAACTTAACTTATGGAAGAATTTGGCCTAAGCAAATGTCATCTCATCATCTGTTTGGCCCAAATGTGGATGGACGCCTGTGATCCACTGTGTGGGTGTATGTGGGTACAAAGCACAAACCCGACACTTGGAAAAAAGGACAATCATAGAAAAAAAAAAAAAAAAAAAAAGCAAGACCGCTTTTTTGGCCTAAACTTTTGTGGGGGAAAAATAAAGTGTAGATGAAAAACACAAGCGATGTTTGGCAGAGTCTGGAGGGGTTTAGCAGGCTCCGGGAAATCTTGGTCAGCGAGAGAAATCAAAGGGATATCTTGGGGGGAAA
The DNA here is from genome assembly GCA_038419695.1 of Scomberomorus guttatus. Taxonomy (NCBI): domain Eukaryota; kingdom Metazoa; phylum Chordata; class Actinopteri; order Scombriformes; family Scombridae; genus Scomberomorus; species Scomberomorus guttatus. The sequence continues at coordinate 20,150,308 of CM076466.1, read as the reverse complement.
AATACACACACACGCCCCTCAGGTCTCCGTGGAGTTTCACTCATATCCAAATCACACAGTGTTGTTTGTGTGTGTGTGTTTACGACCCTCACCATCAGGGCAGCGCGGCCGGTGACAGCAGGAGATCAGGGTGAAGTGTAAACCCGCGAGCAAGGTTCAGAAATAGAAAAATAACTGGTCTCTGTCACCTCTGTCCCATCGGGGGTGTGTGTGTGGGTGTTCAGTCAGTCCGGTGGGTGAGGTGATGGGCTAGAGGGTGATGAGGTCTACCAGGTTGCCCTTGGGCGGTGTCATGCTGTCCGGGAAGAAGTTGACGAGCGTGTCGAAAAGCTGCGTTCGCTGAGCGTACGTCTGATCTACGTCTGAGAAACCTGAGAGACGAGAGGAGAGCAGAGTGAGTGGGATGGACAGAGAGAATAAAACGGTGAGAGGCGGAGAGAGACACGCAAGAAACCGGGAAAAAAACGTATTGAATCCATCTCAGCTTACACGGACAAGATGCAGAACCCAATGATTTGTTTTCTCTGGTGTTAATGTGTAAAACCTGAACTGCAGATGTCTCTCAGTTTGTTAGTTGCTGCTATACACACACACACACACGTATTTAAAGAAAAAGTGATGAAAATACACCATTGACGCTGTTATGTTACTCACAGTTGAAGCACTTGGATCAGCATGAAAATGTCCCAGTTAAATAATCGGTACAAGAGAACAACTGCATTAGCAAATATGTGCTTCTTTGATAAAAAGTTAAAGGTACAACACTGCGTACATAAAAACTTCAGGTGAGAAGTTATACAACTCTCAAGGGGCACGTCAGCAATGAAAAACAACAAATCCTCGCAATGGAGAGTCTGGAACCAGAAAATGTTTGGACAATGACTTTAAACAATGAATCGATAATTACAATTGTTGCCAAATTTGTTTTCCATTGATCGACTAATCAGCTAACTGACTACTCGTTTCAGCCCCAGACAACAAGTAGGATTTAATAGAAAGCAATCCAAACAATGAGCTGCTTTCTATATAAGTGCTGAACATCAGTGCAAAACTGGTGGCTGTGGAAAGAAGCCACTGACCGCAAAAATGTGGTGTGATGAAAATTTCCTGCAGTCATTTACTCACAGGAACATAAAAAGACATGGCCATATGACAAAATGGGCCAAAAAGTGCAATATACATTGCTCTCCTGCTAGAATCTTTAATTATTTTATTTTATTTTACTGTTTTGTTTTTATTTTATTTTAAGTTTTGCACCAAACTGAGCAAAGTATACACCATCCGATAGAAAAAATACACAAGTACCTTTTAAGAGAAACAAGCGTGCAGACTGAAAAGTGAACATAACTCTTGTTATATGTGGACAAGTGGTGTTTTGTACAGGGATCAGACTCTTACCCAAAGGGATGAAGTCAGAGCTGGACTTGAAGAGAGCCGAGGGCAGGAGCTGGAACTAAACACAACACAAATATTTCCAGTCACTTGAACAATTCATCTTTTTACATTTTAATCTCTTTCTTTATCTTTCTGTTTTTTTTTTTCCTCAATGTTCTCTCACACAGTCATATTGACATAACATAGAAATGATAAAGCAGTACCTCTTTGGTCTCATCAGGGTCTGTGTGGTCCACAGTGAGCGACAGGTCATTCTGCAGGTATTTGAGCGCGCTCAGTGGCTCTGACTGGGCTTTCTCCTCAAACCTGTACAAGCAAAACACACTGATGGTAAACAGCATACAGTATACTGTGCGAACAGTGGTGCTGCAGTTACAACTAACCACTAGATGGCAGCAGGAGCAAAGCATTCCCATCCCCACAGCTCAGTGTTCAGTTTCCCATCATGACCAGTGTGGAAGATTCCATGACTTTCCGTAACTAGGTGAAAGGTCTTTCATGACATAAAAACTATTTTCCCCTGAAATATTTATTTTTCATCTTTACAAAAGGACTGACTCCTTTACAGTTTGCATTGCTGTTGAATGTAAAATGTAATAAAAGTAGTAAATAAATGTATGACAGCAGTAAGACAAATTAGGATATCCTCGTGACTCTGAGTTGCAGCATTTTGTCTGATACATATTATGATCTGTAGATAGTCAATGAGATAAAATTTTAAAAGTAAAATGAGATCCACCTCATCAGTGCACAGTGTCAGTGAAAAATGTAAGCATCCCTAATATTTTTCTACATTTGAAGGATTTTTCTTGATTTTTACATTTAATTTCAAAAGTGTATACTCTGTATAACTGTTGGGTATTTTGTTCTATGTGAAAGGTCCAAAACATACCAAATTTAATGACACTGTTCAGGCAGGTTTATAAAATTGTGTTGTTACAGTTTTATAAGCATGGAATGACACTGAGGGGAATGAAATTGACCTGGTGGAAAATAAGTATTTGGGTACCGTGTTTGACAACAAGTGGAGCTTCCCACCAAATGTAGATGCAATTTCTACAAAAGGTCCAACAATATCTGCACTCCTTGAGAGAAATGAACTCCTTTAATGTGTGCACTACAATGATGACTGTTCTATAGAAGTTTCACTGAGTTTGTTCTTCCTTCTGTTTTGTGGCCTGGTTTGGGAACCTGAATCTGGCCAATAAAAAGAGGCTTGGCTGGCTTGTCAAAGTGGCCAGTAAAGTTACTGGGGTGAGTCAGCTGCAGCTCTCTGACCTCTACTATAGGCAGGTCTTAAGGAAGGCCCAGGAACCTATTAGCCTGTCCTGATCACCCCCTGCAGAGGGAGTTTGAGCTCCTACCTTCAGGCCATACGTGCAGTGTACAGAGGTCCTGCTCAGAGGACAAAAAGTTACAAAGTCTCTTTTGTTTGCACAGCAATTAGTAGCCTGCTTTGGCCCATGTGATCTCTGAACCTGCACTTCATGTATTCAGCATTTAGCTGTTGTTTGCACTTCATTTTCAAGTGATCTCACATTGTATTGTTTGTCACTGTGATCCGTCTATTATGTGATAGTACTACAGTATAGTATGTATATGATATGATAATGTTTTTTTATGATGAATGTGTTTTTTAATAAACCTGGCAGCAACCAGATTTCCCCTGATGGGATAATAAAGTTTGACTTGACTTGACTAAAGGACCCAGCTCATGTCATGAAGCAGCAGTGGGAGAAAGAGTGCAGACCTGTATTTCCTGATGAGGTATCTGCAGTGGCGGAGCAGGTACTCCTTGGAGGGCCGACACAGTTTGAGGGACCAGAAGTCATCCAGCCGCATCTTGGGAGAACAAGACTTGCCGGGGTTTCCACCAAACAGGTAATGCACCTGGAAACACACAGTGATTTAATATTCAATTCTTCAGTCTCTAAACACACACACACAAAACTAAATCCATATTTCTTAAACTTACAAAACTCTTTGGTTAAATTGGATGGTTGTGCACATTAAGTATATATAGCATTGTGATTTTTTTTCCCCCCACAGTTGAAAATCTAATTATTGCAGAGTTTTTGTTTTTTAAGCTTCATGTAGCTCTGCATCATCTCCGAACTCAGATCAATTCTCTGTACTTGTGACCTGGAGAAAGTCATCCATGTCTTCATATCCTCCCACCTTGATTATTGCAACTCGTTATATTTTTACTCAGTCTTTGTTTATCCCGTCTCCAACTGGTTACTCCAACAAGGTCAAAAAAAGAGGAAGCATACAGTATTAATCCTGTTCTTGCCTCTCTACACTGGCTGCCTGTTAGCTACAGAATTGATTTTAAAATCCTGATGTTTTTACAAGGTGTTAAATGGTTTCGCTCCCTCTTACATTACAGAACTCCTGTCCCCATATCACACTGTAAAGAACTAAGATCGTCTGACCAAAAACTTCTGTCTGTTCTGAGATCCAGGACAAAGTGTTATGGGAACAGGGCTTTCTCTATCTCTGCCCCAAAACTATGGAATTCTCTTCCTCCCACCATCCGATTCTCCCCCACTGCTGAGATCTTCAAGAGTCATCTTAAAAACACACTTCTACTCATTAGCTTTTTTAAACTGTTCCTAACGTAATCAGCTCAAGTATTTCTCCTGAAGTCTCTGTAGGTCTGTGTTGCCACTATGGGCTCTGTGTGCCTTTACTGTTATTATCATTTTTATTTATCATAACTCTGATTTTTTTCTTTTTCTTCTCTTCTATTGTGTTTGTTTCCTTCTTTAGTTTTTTGTTTTCCTCTGTATGTGCTATAAAGCACTTTGGATCAACTGTGTTGTGAGTTGAGTTGCTGTGACTAATGCGACCAAAAACAACTTTTCTGACAAAGTGTGCTGTTATGTTGCAAAAAACAATAAAGGCTATAACAATTCTGATTGTTTAAACTCACTCATCATAACATGTAGTTGAGGCTGGGGTTTGGTTTTATTTAACCTGGGCTTATAACACTGGTTCTGAATTGGATTATTTAGGGGCAGCAATAGGTTAAATTTGCAAGGTTTGTGGTTTTTTTTTTTTTTTTAAATCATTTTTGAAGGAAGGAAGAAATATTGCAAGTATTTCGGCTTATGTTACGTGTTTGATCTTAAGATTGAAACGTCTTGGAGAAATTGAGTCACAAGGGGGGTTATCATCCTCTCCATGATTTTGACTCTTAGCTCTCATCCTTCACCAGCCTTGTTAAGAGAGATAAGTCTGGCTGTAAAGAGCCTTCATCTTCAGATAATGTTTTTGCAGTGCAAACAAAGGAAAATGCTCATATCAGTGTTGATTTAACAGAAGACAACTCTGATCAAGAAGTAGAGCCAGGTGTGTGAATAAACTGCTCATGAGTAGACGTGTTAACTCAATGCAGCATGAACAAAAATCTGATAAAACTGAGCTGTAGCTCGCTTACCAAAAAAAAAGTGTTTTCGAGAATCACTATTTCAGTGAAAATTGTGTGATGGTATGTGAGATAAGTGTGCGAGTGAGTCTGAACCTTGTGCATCTCATCGTAGACCAGCTGGTGTGCGAAGCGTGGACACGGCTCCTCCTCCTGCAGAGCCTTGCTCGGGTTTTCTTTCACAGCCTGATCGTTCTTATACACACATGACCTGAGCAGGAACGCACACACGCGCGCACACACACACACACCCAAGAAAAACAAGAGGAAGCAAATTTACATTAGTGACAAAAAAACACCATAGCCTCCCTGAAACCCTCAAGGAAATGCTGTACAACAAATCACTTTGTAAGGCACATGTACACACACGCCTAGTAGAGAGGAACGGGCACACATCCACATAATGCTGCAAGTGTCTCGTTGACTTATTTCACTGGACACTGAGTACAAGAACAGCAGCTGAAATCAATGTACTGGAACAGTACTGCAGCCCCACAGCCTGTTCCCTCTGTACATACATACGTATGCGTATGCACACGCGCACACACACACACACACACACGTACACGCGCACACACGCACACACGGAACATACAGTTCCCTGGTGGAGGGCTGAGGATCATCAGCTCTGTGAGGAGAGGTCAGGAAATGCTGTGTCGATATTTGCATAAAAATGTTGACGTGTGCGAGTGTGTGTGTGTGTGTGTGTGTTCTTTGCATGCTCTCTGCTGTCTGTTGTGGTGAAGATCTCAACTAGAAAGAGCTGGTGTGTGTGAGTATTTCCTGCGAGTGTGTTTGTCACTGCAGTGATGATCACAGGAACATCTCAGCTGCAGTGAAAGTGTGTGTGTGTGTGTGTGTGTGTGTGTGGTGTTTTTTTTCCATTCTCTCTCTTACCAGTTGTTGCGGGCGATGTCGTAGATCCAGAAGGAGTTGCGGACGTTCTCCTCACGTTTGTCCTTGTCTTTGCTGAGGCCTGACAGGACGTGGATCTCATTGAGGTCAGGGTCGATTGTGGCTCTCTGGGTAAAGCCTGTCATCGGCACTACGGAGGCAAAAAAAAAAACAACAACGATAAATCAACACAGGGAGGTCGACTCAGAAATAAAATCATTTACTATTCCAGAAGATGTGAGATAAAGTGATTCAGCTGAGATAAGGAAATTATAATGTTTAGAAGTTATTCAGGTCAGTAGTTCGTATTAGCATGGAAGGGAAAAAAAAAAGTCAGATGAATACAGGCACGAGTTTGACAAGCTCCATTAATAATAGAACTTCCTTTTCCCCCAAATAAAAAGAAAAAGCAGCGATCAGCAGTATTAGAGGCTATCAAAGAAAACTACTTCACATTTTTCATATATATTATAAATCCATTATAATTATTGTGTTATCCTGTTCAATGTTGTATTCTGTAATTTGTGTTCTATTCTGTACACACATCTATTGCACGTCTGTCCGTCCGAGGAGAGGGATCCCTCCTCTGCTGCTCTTCCTGAGGTTTCTTCCATTTTTTCCCCCCCGATACAGGTTTTTTTTTTTTTTTTTTTTTTTTTTTTTAAAGGGAGTTTTTCTTTATTAGAATCAAGAGTCTAAGGACAGAGGATGTTGTATTGCTGTACAGACTGTAAAGCCCCTTGGGGCAAATTTGGGACATTGGGCTATACAAATAAAATTGACTTGACTACTTGATAACATAGCAACACGCCGCCATGGCAACAAGGCCCGGCAGAGACAGAGTGAGCTGCATGCAAATTCAGCTGGTGTGATGGAGAAACGCAGACACTCGTTCTGTGACTACAGCAGACCTGAGACCTGCTGTGGGTAGAAGCAAAGCACCACACCTGCAAGTCAACAATAAACCTTTTTCACAGCAAACATTTTGACACACGGGTGTGATCAATAACATTAATAAATGTTTAGATGTATAAATGTTGCTGCTTAACAGTTGTGTTTGAAGATAATACAAGTTTGTCCATAACTTCTAAATCAATTGACAGAGCAGTTAGCTGGGATCAGCACATAGATCTGTTTATCAGAAACCTTATCTAATGCAGCCCTGTCGTATCTATATATAGTGAACCTCTGGCTCAGCACAGCACCATTTTTAGCAGTCAAACTGAGGTAGTTCATATTTCTTTTTTTTCCACATGAATTGTGCACACAGAGGAGGAGGAAGCACAACAGTCATACAATTCATGATAAGCTGCAGGCAGCTTGGCACTAACTGACTCAGCATTGGAGCTGGATCTCTGCTGTGGTAAACTCAACTCATGATGCAGCACTCAGGTTCAGTTTGTTACACTGACAGGACTTCTAGGTTTAGGTTTACTGACAACACTACAGAGTACAGACAGACAGAATACAACATATCAGACTAAGTCAGGAATAGAACAAAGAAAGTCTTGGATTTATTTCCATCGTTGTCCCTGGTGTCTAGTAGTAGAGAAAAGCACAGGTGTTAATATTAAAATCAGCGATGGCTAAACTCTATTTGGCTGCATTAGTTTCAGGGTCGTGGTATTGTACAAGATGGCTCACTGTCACACTGTCATGTCTTAGTGGCACACTTGAATAGAACAGTGCAATCGTTAACATCATTACACCTGTTCTTTTCTTACTATGATAAAAGGTCTGCTGTGAAAAAGGCCTCTACCATGTGCATAAAAACATCAAGCTTAAATGTAAAATTTGTCATTGATTATGCCTAATATATTTCATGAAGGCAGCAGGAGATGTATTATATTATTTAGCAGTAGTGCGTGAAAAATGAAAGCAATAACAACAAGTACTGAAATAACAATAGATAACAGAATAGCCTTTTTTAAAAAGGAGGTCTGGGCAAGTTCTGACATGTTCAGACTTGCCCAAAATCTGCTCAAGATCTCAGTAACAGTAGACGTATGAGATTTCTAATAGTGTGATTTGCTAGTATAAGGGGTTGGTCAAGAGGCGTAACCTGTGAAGGCCCAACAGTATAAATAAAGGGGCACAGGTCCTTACCATCTCAGAGTGTTTTTTGGTGAACCTTGTGTGAACACTTCAAAAACTGCTCTCCTTTTCTGCCGGCATTAAAGTACCTTTTGCTGCCCTGAGCTCTGACTCCTGATGATTTTTGGACACCAAAGAGAAGTTTTTCCTGAGCTGATTTTTGGGATATCTAAAACTTCTTCAAACTGAGATCCAGGGATTTATTACTTTACCTGCAGCAGTCAAAGTTCACTGCATTTTAAATTCTATTTGGTTTGGATTTAATCCAGGTTTCATTTTTTGTTCACCAAGTCAGGATTTAAAGAGAATTTAGACTCTTCTGAAATTTTAAGACTGTTCTGAAATGGACATTAAACTCTTAGTTGACAAAGCTCTGACCAGGTTTATACTCTATAAATGGAGGAAGACAAGCAAAGCTCTTCCAAATCAGGCATGAAGAGGATCTTTTTTTTCAGGAGTTTTCTCTGTCTGGAAAAACAGGAGGGCGATTTCTCCTGCAAGCTTCACAGAACCAGACGACAGACCGTAACTGTGATTCATCATCAATACCCCACAATAGTAACACTGCTGTTCATGTAGGGGTGACTCTGAGATTAGACTACTGCAATTGTGGGGCAACACTGACAGCATTTCATTAATTACACTAATACAGTCTAATATAATTCTGGCTGAGATCAGACAGTGTATGTGGACAGACGTCAGCGGGACGAGATGCTGCTGCAGTGCTGAGCCCCGCGGATGTGTGCCACAGCACACATCCACATGCAATACTGATTTATGAAACAGAGACAGAAAGAGAGAACTGTTTGGGCTTGATGCTTCCTTCCTGCCAAAAAACATTCTGTTCTTTCTTGCTCTGATTCTCACACACCCATTTGAATTTGTCAATTTCTCTCTCCCATAGCCTCACTATGTCCAGATTCTCTCTGCCTGCCCGGCTCTGGCAGGTTGGGAAAGAGGTGTGCAATCAGCAGAGAGAAATCTATTAATACGGTGTTTGAAGTGGAGCTGAGAGCATGGCAGAGGTATCTGTCTGTCAGGGCAGGAAGCGTCTGACTGTGCCCGAGCCTTTCAAGCAGAAAGTCTGTCACATCTCCTCTGACAGAGGCAGAGACGCCAACCATGCCACAAACGCACAGAGAGCACACCAGACACTGAATGCAACAGTCTGCCATCATCAGTGGTTCTTTATTCTGTCTGATGGAGCCACAGGTTGGAGTAAAACGTTACCCATGAGGCTACAGGGGAGCTACTCAAAAACACTCAAATACAGGAGTCAGGTGATGGCATTGAAAGGGAACGCCCCACACACTGGCAGCAAAAACAAGAGACAATGTGTCAAGAAATGATTGTAATGTAGTGTTTATATATCCCTATTTATATCAGCAGGTGAGATGCAGGGAAATTCATGCACAAATGTCAGGTGTGTATTCCTGTCAATTCAATGTATTTTGAAAATAAACTGACTAAGATTCCTGTAACATCCAAGAAGAATTTCTGTCTATCTGTGCAGAACAGGCACCCTGAATGAATCTGTGCAGTATTGAGGTTAAATAAGTATTTCTGCTGTTTTGGTGAGTTAACAGAGCAAGCAAACCACTGCTGATATAACTCCCTTCACTTTCGGCAGAAATTGAACAAATCATGATTGCAGCAAATATAAACGAATATTATATATTTTACTAAGTCCTGATCAACAGCTACTGTAGCTGGAAGCAGTTTAATAAAAACACCAACATTATCATCATATTACACCTTCAATATACTATATATACATACACTAATGAAATATTCAAACTAACTAGTAATATTGCTAATCAGTTGATTTTTGAAAAGAATAAACGATCCCGATTTGAAACTGCATGGGGAGTATTAGTATTAGTATTAGTATTACAAACTGTGAGTACATAAAATCTCAGACATTTAACGATTAATCTGAACTTTAAGGTGGTAGGATAGACAGTAAAGCCAGAGTCTGCACAGAATAATATTTAGGCCAGAATCTTTGTGCTCGGGGCTGCAACTAATGATTATTTTCATTATCAATTAATCTGCTAATTATTTTCTGGATTTATTGTTTGTTTTATAAAATGTCAGAAAATAATGACAAAAGACTCAAAGTTGACGTCTTCAAATGTCTTACTGATGTCCAGCCATCGAAAACCCAAATATATTCAGTTTGCTATCATGTATGATAAAGAACACCATCAAATAATCACATTTGAAGCTAAAACCAGCTAATTTTTATCTTTTAAAAAAAAGGCCAATTAATTGATAATGAAAATAGTTGCTTAATTAATTTTCTGTCGATCAACTTATCAATTAATCAACTTATCGTTGCAGCTCCAACTCCAAGTGTTTCAGTTTCGATTGGTTGAGGATAGCAGGGTGTTCTCAATAAACATGAACTAAATATCAAGATTTATGTTGGATTTATGTTCATATGTTTTATGTGTATCAAGTAAGCAAACGAGATAAACAAAATGATGTTCAGCTTGTCTAGTTTTTGGATTTTTTTGGTGCTTGATAATTGTTGTTTGTTCTGTGTTGTTTAATTATTTGTTTATTCATTTGTTTCATTCATGAAATTTTTGAATTTAAACTGCTAAAAATGAATGAATATCTCTCTCACACACACACACACACACAGACCTAGGTCACTTTTGGGGACATTACATAGACTTACATTCATTTCCTGAGACTTACCCTAACCCTTAACCACTGATCCAAAAATCAACATTTTACCAATTGGGAACACGGCTTTTGTACCCAACTGGACAAGCCGTCCCCAATCAACTGGTCTTTAGTCTGAAATTTGTCTTCGAAAGCAGCCTATAACACACACACACACACACACACACACGCGCGCGCACACGCGCACACACACGCACACACACGCACGCACACGCACGCACACACACGCACGCACACACACGCACACACACGCACACACACGCACACACACGCACACACACGCACACACACGCACACACACGCACACACGCACACACACACGCACACACGCACACACGCACACACACACACACACGCACACACACGCGCGCAAAAGGAAGTGGGATGATCTGAATGCCTGGAATCAGTTTGACATTCATTTTATATTTGTTTAAAGAATTACTTCAGCAGGGAAAAATGGAAGTACTCTCAATGGTTGCTGTGGAAAATTAAGCAAACCTATTTTCCCAACAGCTTGCTGACGTCAAAACTGTATGAGTTTTCCTTATCACTAAATTCTAGGAAAGGCACACAAGGAAACTGAACACAATTAAAAACTCTTCCAGTAACTTACAGTGTTATTACATTATGAAATTAAATGTTCTTGTGTGTCACAACCTCACACTGTATTTTTTTATACAACAGCAATATTAGATTCTCCACTTTCTCTTTACAAATGCTGTTTTATTAATCAATGGACAATCAGTTTGGAAAGGTTTTAAAGGTTATCATGTCAAATATTTAAAATAACCTTTCCAAAATGAGTGCTGGAATTTCCTTGATGTTTTATCCTACACAGAGAAATGCATGACAGATCATAAATCTTACCCATGCCCGAGTCCTTCTTGGTACCATCTGATATGATCTCTACGTGGTCTCCGTCCACATCGTAGCTGAAGAAATCATTGAGGTATGTCTTTGACCTCTGACCCCCAAACACGTAGAGACAGCGGTTTCTCTGTTTTGAGAAGAGAGAGCAATGGAGGATGGAGAAATAAAAAAAATAATTATGATGAATATTCAAGCTCTAATAAAATTCATCAGGCAGGATTATCCTCACAGCAACAGAAATAAAGTCAAAATGTGGACTCACAGTGTGGAACAGCATGCAGTGTCCGATGCGGGACTGGACGTCCTCTGGCCCGGCATTACACGAGTCTTCCCGCAGGAGGCTCCACGTTCCGGCCTGGCAGTGGTAAGCATAGAGGCCACTGAACTGGGGCTCTGACGTCCGGCTGTCCTCCACGCTGCCGTTACACGTCAGGATTCGACCACCAAATGTGTAGATCATGTGCTTCTCTGAGTCCATGCACATCTGCAGGAAGAGCAGAGGGCAAGGGTGATGAAGGACGGAGGAAAAAGGAAGCAGGAAAGTTCAGACAGAGGTTTAGGGGAGGAAGTGAAGGGCAGTAGGAGTTCCAGGTTTCCATTATTTGTGTTGAAAGATTAAATGAATGCTGCTAGCCCTGCATCCATGTCATAAAACTCTTCTCACTTTGGATAGTTTAAGGTAATCATTTATTTTAGATTCTGTACATGATTTAAGCTGTTTTAAAATCTACCAAATCAGAAATAAATTGGATTTGGATTTGTTTTATATGTATTTCCGCACACTTACACACAATACGTTATGCATGGAATTACAAATGAATGGCAAAATATATTAGTATCATCTGCAAATTAAATACATTTCAGTATTTAGAAACTTGCTTACAGTATATACAATATATCATTTATGTACATATTAAACACTAATCAGCCTAACACTGGGCCTTGGGCTCCACATGTAACCTTCATACCACATATTAATACCTGCTCTCCAGGTAGCTAAGTGACTGACGCTGTGCAAAACCTGCAGTCACAAACTCAATATGAGATTTGACCTGGCTAATATATGATTTTTTTAATAATATTCCTGTCACGTCACAAGGTCTATATATACTTTTGCA